>CM053772.1:211823940-211881103 GCA_028658325.1 Potorous gilbertii | reverse complement strand
GCCCCGAGCTCCGGCCCCGCCCCGAGCTCCGGCCCGCCCCGAGCTCCGGCCTGCCCCCCGCCCCGAGCTCCGGCCCGCCCCGAGCTCCGGCCCCGCCCCCACTCCGCGCAGCACGTGCGGAGCGAGGCCGCTACTGCGCCCCAGGCGAGCTGACCGCGCGGGGGCGCCCCGGCCCGAGTCCCCAAGCACCGAGGCGCGGCACGGGCTCCGCCTCCGCGGAAGAAGCCCTCCTCTGGGAGCCCGACGCCCCGGGGGCTCACGGTCCGGAGGGGGGAGGCGCCGCGGGGCGAGCTGGAGCCCAAATGGTAAAAGCCAAGGTCGGAGGTGGGGGAGGGGAGAAGTGCGACTCTGAGGGCCAATGAGAGCGCGGAGTCCGGAGAGGAGGGCGTGGCCACGTGACCGAGGGGCCGCGAGTCAAGTACCGAGAGATCCTCCGCGAACGCCAAGACGTTGCTTATTTTTATTAATTACTATTTATTACTATTATTAGGATACAGACCATTCTCCTTAGGTGTTTTTCTTTCCCACTTAGCGGCCGAGAGAACTGTATACCGAACTCAGTTGTACAAACCGTTCATTCGAAAACCACTGCGCTCCGCCTTTATTATGCACCTGCTGAATGCAGGGCCCCGCCCAACCTCTGAGGAGGCTACGGAGTTTACGGGGAGCCAATCAGGACCGGCCCTGGACGTAAATGACACCAACCCTGCTTTAAAGAAACAGTGCCGCCGGAGGGAAGGGGTGCGTCTACACCTGACACACCCAGAAGGTGGGGAGGGACCTGGAGAGGTCCCTGAGTGAGATTTCGGGAGGAGAGAGGAAACATAGTCAGCTCTAGGAATTTTACTGTCCAGGAGGATCTAGGGCAATAAGACATTATTAACATGTAGCTGTAAAATATATATATAGTTTATATATTATATGTAATATATATAATATATAATGTAATATATAATTTATATATAAATATAAAATATATAATTTATACACTACATATTTATGTTACATATAATATTAAAATATTATATATGTGAAATATAAATGTATATAAATTAAATGTAACATGACATCATAAGCGCATCCCAATTACAAGTGTTTCCTGTATGGTGGGGTAAGGCCAGTCCTAATTGGCGTCTGTGGTTATTGGTCCTTCCTTCTCAGAAAGGTGAACCTGCTTTGCAGGTGAACAGGCCATGAGGGAAGCTCCATGTGTTTTATGGAAGAGGTAAGTCAGTGGGGAGGAATTCCACCTCAGGGTTTCTGCTGGGTAGAAGTTGGTCTGCACTGAGGGCCAGG
The DNA here is from genome assembly GCA_028658325.1 of Potorous gilbertii. Taxonomy (NCBI): domain Eukaryota; kingdom Metazoa; phylum Chordata; class Mammalia; order Diprotodontia; family Potoroidae; genus Potorous; species Potorous gilbertii. The sequence goes on along the minus strand of CM053772.1, from coordinate 211,879,807 downwards.
CATCGTGTTCTAGGATGGGGGCAGGCAGACCTAGAGGCAGAGAGTAGTACTATGTGTGATGTTCAGAGGAAGCTTCATGGGCTCAGTCAGAAGCAACCACATCAGAGCCACAAGGGAGAGCTCCATGGAGCGCCATGAGCTTGCACTGAAAGTGGCTGAAGTTCTGTTGGGCCCTGGCAGGCACTGTGAGCTCCTGGGGTTCTCATCTTTAAATGAACTTGCTCCTGGTGGAAGCTTGCTGAGCTATACATAAGGAGAGCTGATGACAGCAGACAGAGTGGTGTCAAAGGGGATGTTCCCTGATCATCAAAGTGAGTACAGTAAGCTAGAAAAGCAAGACATCAACTGAAGGACACTCCTTCTAGTGCACTTAGTTCAGTTATGGGTGCCATGTCTTAGAAAGGGCACTGATGAACTGGAGGGCATCCACAGATGAACAGGATAGTGAAAAACTCTGAGATCAAGCCATATGAGGATTGGTTGAAGGAAATGGAGAGAGTTAGCCTGGAGAAGAGAAGTGAGATGGCTTTAAATATTTGAATGGCTCTCATGAGGGGAAAGAATGCGACTTATTCTTCTGGACTCCAGAAAAACAACTAATCCAGAATAGGCCAACCCAACCCATTCAGTGCCTTTTGTGTGCCACACACTGGGACAAAATGAAAATTGTATTTCTTGTCTTCAAGATGGATGAATATATATAATTATGTATTTGATCAATTGAGAAAAAGCATTAACATCTAATGGAATCAGAAAAGGGGAAAGGCTTCCTATAGGAAGCATACAAGTTAAGACTTGAGTTCCAAGATGTAGAAGTTATGACAGAGTGTATCCTCCTAGGCACAGAGAACAGCTTATGCAAAGTCATGGAGGTAGGAAATGGAATTCTGAGTTCAGAGAAGAAGGAGGTTTTAGCTAGAATATAGAGGGAATGAACTAGTTCTGACTAAGCTTGGAAAGGTAGTTTGTTCCTCCACTGAGGAGTTTGTATTTTAACCTAGACTAGAGCTAATAGGGAAGTCTGAAACTTCTTGATCAAGGGAATGATGTGGTTAGACCTATGATTTAGTCAGATTAATTTGGCCATATGTGGAGTATGGATTAGAGCTAAGAGACATTGGAAGGAGGGTAAGTAGTCAAGAGAGAATTATGTTGATTCAAGTAAGAAGTCACAAGGGTCTGAGGTAGCATGGTAGCCATTTGAATGGCAATGGATATGAGATGCTGTGGTTCAGTCATGTCTGACTCTTCATAACTCTATTTGGGTTTTCTTGGCAAAAATAGTGGACTGGTTTGCCATTTCCTTCTCCAGCAGACTTTACAGATGAGGAAACCAAGGCAAACAGGGTTAACTGACTTGCCCAGGATCACACATTTAATAAGTATCTGAAACAAGGTTTGAACTCAGGAATTCCTGACTCTAAGATTGGCACTCTATCCACTGTGCTACCTAGCTACCCCATAGGGAATGTAGTCAAGGTAGAATCAACAAGATTTGGAATCTGTTGGATATGGATATGGTGGGAAGTGAAGGAGAATGTAGAGCTGAAGATGCCTCTGAGATTGGAAACCTGGGTTTATTAGGGGAAAATAATGAGTTCTATTTTAGATCTGTTGGGTTTGACATGTCTATAGGTATGCTGGTACAGGTATCTTAACAGATATTTGCTAGTGCAGGACTAGAGGTAGACACATAGATCTAGGAGTAGTCTGTGAAGAGACTTAACCCCATGAGAACTGTTGATATCAACAAGAAGGCAAGTATAGTGAGAAAAAAGAAGGCCCAAGATAAATCCTTAGGGGATAGCCACTGCTAGGACCAGAATGATAATCTTATCGCAGAGCCTGAGAAGAAATAATCAGGCAGAAGGAGAACTAAGGTAAACCAATGTCCCAAAAACCCAGAGAGAGTTAACCTAAAGAGAATATTCAAGACGAGGGGTTGGTCAGTAGTTAGTATCAAAGGCTGCCGAAAGGTCAAGAAGGGTGAGGACTGAGAAGTTGTAATTTATGATATGTGATGAAAACCAACCTTGGAGAGAACAGCTTTGGTTGGTGAGGTCCAAAACCAAACTATTTCAAGCCATCTTCCCACAGTCGATTGCTTTTTATATTTGTTCTAAGAACATGAACTTGAATCTTTCAGTTTTAGAAATACTGTGACTTGGCAGATTGTACCCACCAACACTTATAAATCTTTGAAAACATTAATACACAGTATTTATTAAGCAAACAGAAGGAAAACATACACTGATCATATTGGGGAATTTTTTTATTCAAATACAAATATACACATCATTACTCAGCAGAAATAAGTTCAATCAGAACTTTAACAGAATCTAACTATAACTTAAATACCAGTAATGCAGAAAAAATACATAAAAAGAAGGGAGGTGATAGGGTAAGACTCATGGACGGAAGAAAACATCCATGTATATGGAAGTCTGTGGACAAAAGTTGAAGCTGCAGTTTGCAGAGTAAAGTACTTTGGGAAAGACAAGACACAGTAGTAAACCCTTTCCCAGTAAATCCTGTTAGACCATCTTTGCAAGGTTGCATTCAAGCATGTAGTTAGGCAGAAATAAAATGAGAACGTCTCTAACCCTCAGGACCTTCAGGAGGAAAGAGAAAGAAAAACTACAACATTAAACTCTGACTTCACCTGCAACCTAATGAGAGTATATTCCAGTACCCTTCTATCTCCTCTCCAGGTCAAACAAAAACATCATAAATTCTCCTTCTCAAAACAAGAAGAAGCAGAGAAAAAGATCCCAGAGAAACCTTCCTGGAATATACATACATAAGAAGAGAAATCATTGCTTTGAGATCGGATGACGGAGGGATCACTTGTAGCTGGAGTTACCAGAAAGAGCGACTTACCTTGTATTAGGAGTAAATAACACCTAAGAGCATCTCCACATATGTAACATAACATATTCACGTATTATATGACTCTAGGGGAAGCTAGTTAAGCTCTCAAGGCTGAAGTGACTCTCTAAGACTGCAAGTTGTAGAACAAGACTAATCTACATTGACAGGGGGAACTCCCTCCCTGGGAGTTGCCTATACTAAGGACATCACAGATTCAGAGCCAAAAAATATGGCTGCATAATAAAATTCCCAGTAGATCACCCTGAGTCTACACTGTCTCTTCATCATCCACAAACTCCTTAACTCCTTCAGATCTGGCTTCTCTTCCTACGGTTCTACTGAATTAGTCACATGCGTCACTGCTGACTTCCTAGTCACACAGTCTCTCCAAATTCTCTCTGAGACTGATCCATCCTTTGTTGTAGTCATGTTGCTTATCCTGTGTAAGTCTCCTTTCATAGAGTATTGGCAGCCCACATCATTGTAGAGTATTTGCAGAATACTGCAGGACAGAATATTTATAAACAAGAAACAGAAATAACCAAAACCTAGTCCTGCCCTTCATGCCCTTTTACCGCAGATAGAAGAGTTGACGTGTCTGTTTGAGCCCCATATAATGACTGCTCATATAATAAAATTGAATTGACAAGGAGAGCTGAGGAGATAGGGCTATATGACATATCTCAAACAGGCAGTAGGGACAGGAACTCTGTTTTTCTCAGAGCTCCTGGTTTGGGAGTGTGTCTATAAACTGGTTAAAGATTTCCTGAGTCTGAAAAAAGCTGCAAGCTTTGGTAGGTATTCTATTATGTGTTATTTTACTCCTTTTATTGATTCTGTGCCTAAATACAAAAATATGTACCTATGTGTAAGATATAGGTATTATATTTAAGCTTAGATATTGTATTTGTTATCAAGTAGAATATGCCATTATAATATGGCCACTAAGGACTCTGCAAATTATAGTTGATTCGGGAAAGAGGTGGGGGTTTGCTGATGGGATAGGGGCTCAGAGCTATTTTGTTTGGGTAAAAGCATAGTAACTACACCCTATAAAGTAACAAGACCAATGGGGCCACTCGGGGAGAGACAGAGACAGAGACAGAGATGAAGTGGAGAAGATGGTTCGCTATCTAAGAAACATGGATAGACTGGAATTGGCTCCCTCCCCAGGTTAGAGGGACACATAGCCCAAGGAAAACACTGGCTTCCCCCATCTTGCTTCTTTTAGTGAATAGGATCAAATTAGTTGTTTACAGTGCCACCTAATGGTTATATTTTTCCAACCCTTCACTGCTTATGAAGAGCTTTAAATACATTATCTCATTTGAATCCTACAACACCATGAAATAGATGATTATAACCCTTCGCATCTTCACCTTTGGGATACAATGGAAGGAACAATGACTCTGGAGTCAAGACTTGAATTTAAAATTCCACTTCTAAAAATGCTTCTGTGAAGGACAAATCACTTAACTTCCTTAGGTCTCAGTTTCCTCTTCTGTAAAGTGAAAAGGTTGGTCTAGATCAGGAGTTCTTAATGTTTTTTTGTATCATGGAAGTGTGATGAGAGCCTATAGAACCCTTTCTTAGAATAATGTTTTTAAATATATAAGTAAAATATATAGGATTACAAACGAAACCAATTTTATTGAAAAAGTTATTTAAAAATGTTTAAAACCAGTTCATGGTCCCTAGATTAAGAACTCCCTCCCCCAATAAGAAATTTTTTTCCCTCATCTAATTATATGAATTGAACATTATATGCATGTAACCATAATTACATATTTCATTTACATGTCTTCTGTAGAAGATTCTCAAAACATAGTCATTTACCTTAGACATACCATAATTTCAGAATGTCCCTAGTTTTACGTGTTTTGCTTCTCCTTATATCAGCCACAGCCAAGGTGCACTTTTGCCAGGTGTTCTTCTAGCATGCAGTAGAATAAATACTGTGCTTGGAGTTAAGACATTGGCCAGATTCAAGCCCACAATCCTCAATTACTGGCTATTTTGCCTTGTTCAAGTCACTTACCCAATCTGAGCTTCAGGTATCTCATCTGAAAAATAGGAAAAATGATACCAAAATTATTCAAGGTTTAGTAAACATCATGAGATCATATATGGAAGATATGTTGTAGCATAAAATACTGTGTGAATCTGACATTATTATGCAATGTGAATATTATGTGGAATAACAAAGCAATGGACTTGGGGGGATCTGGGTTCAGATCCCAGCATAACCTGTGTCCGTGCCTTGCTTTCTTATTTATATCAAATCATTTGCTTCCAGACTTTTAGCAGTTTAAGTGTCTGATACCTCATCCTGCCAAGTGATCTTCAGGCTCTTCCTAAGATAATTCTAATGGAAACCATTCAGTTTCCTGGCATATTACTGTTATACTGTCCAATGAGGTCAGCACAACAGCTCTCAATTTGGTAGTCAGTCTAATACCTCTTCTCTCCCATATGTTCCCAGTGAGCTAGCTCTGGCAATGCATGTATCAACCTCATTATCAGTGGGTACATCCCTAGAAAGCATACTGCCTAGGTAAGTAACCTTACCCACAGCATTCAAAACTTCTCCATTTGCTATAACCAATGGTTCCACATATGGAGGGTGTAGTGGTGACTGATGGAGCACCTGTGTTTTCTTGGTGTTAATTAGGCCAAAATTAACAAAAGCAGCAGAGAATTGATCCATACTTTGTTGCATCTCAGCTTCAGAGGCTGCATTGAGTGCACAATCATATGTAAATAGAAATCCATGCACCAACACTCCCTCCACTTTGGTCTTGGCTTGTAGCCCTTTCAAGTTGAAGAATTTACCATCAGTGTAGTAGGTGACCTTGATGCCATGTTGTATCACTAAGCACCCCAACATACACAGGTGGGCCTGCTATCACAGGTTCTTAGATCTGCATTTATAAAAGGAAAGCAACTTTTGAGGGGTCAACAATCACTTTAATCAAGCACATGTATCATTCACTCAGTTCAGGGGAAAAAGTTAGCGCCCGGAATTTCAGAGAAAATACAGAGAAATCAAAGGTCAACAGACATGCTTCCAAATGTCTGATAGACCAACAGACAGATCCAATAGTTACCAAAGAGGGAAGCACCAGCATCTGGGTTTTCAAAGCCAGGGGTTCCTTAGCCACTGCCCAGAGTCTCCTCTGGCCAAACACTTCCAAAAAGTAAGCCCCCAATTAAAACCTCACCTCAGAGTCTTTATATACTTTTTAGAGCCAGAGGGCATCACCCTTGAGAACTAGAGCTTCATTAACAAAAAGTGGAGGCATTTCTACAAATACTCCTAGGCCCATTAATGGGTGGGAAAGATCTTCTTTAATCATGTTATTCCATCAGAGGCACTTTATACTAAAACAAAAAGAGCAAAAGATCCTACTTTGCTTGCCTTCACGCATATTCATCCTCACTGAAAACATTTAACGACGTGCCTGGGAGCAAGCACACAACCTTGTTTCACTCCATTGGTGACTGGGAAAGCACAAGAACATTGTCCTTGAGCAAGGGCCAGCCTGCCATCATGAAACTGACATATAGTACTGATGAACTTCTCTGGGCAACCAAATTTTGACATAATTTTCCATAAACCCTCACGACTAATAGTATCAAAAGCCTTGGTCAGATCTACAAATGTTGTGTACAGACTTCTGTTCTGCTCCTGGCGTTTCTTCTGAAGTTGTCAGGCAGCAAACACCATCTCAACTGTTCTTGACCCTTTCTGAAGCCACGCTGGTTCTCAGGTAGATGACTGTCTTCCAGATGAAGGATCAGCCTATTAAATTCTTGCCAGCAATAACTAAGAGAGAGACACCCTTCTAATTGTCACAGGGCAATCTATCTCCTTTACCTTGATAGAGATGGACAATGGGATAATGCCCATGTATATCTAACTTTTACAAGTTGCTATCCTGGTGACAGCCCCATGAGGCAGTTATTGCAGGTATCATCAGCCCTAGTTTACAGATGAGGAAACTGATGGTCAGAGAGGTTAAGTGACTTGTCATTTAACCAAGCTATTTTGTGCCAAAGCTAGAATTATTTTCTTCCAAGGCTGGTGCTCTTTCCAGTACATGTACTGCTCCGTCTGCTCAAAGCCATGAATACGTAAAGTGATTTATGTTGCAATTTTACACTCAGAAGATTCACCCAGTGACAAACCCAGGTGTCATAAAGCACTGTTTATACACTTCAGTTGAATATCTTGGAGAAAGGAAGGTCATTTCCTCGTGTTATTAGTTGTTCTAAAAGATCTGACAGCGGTGACATTTAGAGAAAGAGAGAAAGGTCTTGCCAGAGATAAAAGAGATGACATTTGATACAGTCTCATTGTCTGCAAAATTCTTGTGCCAAATCACTTGATTTTTCCTCCTTAGCTTTTTCATACCTGTTAACATTTCTTCACAATCTCATCACCTTAGTTTTGCCCCATAATGACTTTCAAGTACTTAGGATAAGCACCCCAGTGTCATTTGAATATTTAAAACGGGACAATTAAACCATCCTCTGAAACACTAGTCAGAGGCTGATATAGAGTTACTTCCTTCAGGAACAAACACCCCCCTCTCTGCCCACTTGAGTCTAATGAAGGCTATGGTTGCAACCATTTCAGGATGTTGTCATAGTAAACATGTGTTTGGGCAGCAAGGGAAAAGGGGGGAAAACGCACTTCAGAATGTCTTGCATTGAAAAGCTGGCATTGGACCCCAGGATTTCCCAGTACCCGCGAAATGCTGCTGTCCCTTGCTTCCACCAAGAGGCCTCAGGGATGACGTCTTCAAACCACTAGGATGCCTGGATGTTTTAAGAAGACGTGGTTCGGCTTGGCCTCCCTGCTGAGCTTCTCCTCCTTCCTATTGATCATCGTTGCTCTGGCAGTTCCCAAGTGGATGAGTGGGAAGATCCTCTGTCAGACTGGAGTCGATCTGGTCAATGCCACAGATCCAGAGCTAGTTAAATTCATTGGAGACATTTACTACGGACTCTTCCGGGGCTGCAAAGTGCGGCAATGTGGGCTGGGTAACCGACATTCCCGATTTACCAGTGAGTATCATATGTTTCCCTGTATGCCTGGGAAACTGGTTTTTATTTAAAACTTTTTAAAGTAGTACATTTTATTGTATCATTCGTTTATCTCCTGAGGGAAGAAATCTTTACTGGGAGGTCACCCAGTGGGCCAGACTATGTGCTAAACTGTCAGTTGGTCACTCTTATCAGTGTTCATTAAGTGCCAGCTATGTGCACTTAATGAAAGCAATAGGGATACAAGGAAAGGCAAAAGACAGTCCCTGTTCTTCAAGAAGGTCAGAGTGTAATGAAGGAGACAACATGTAAACCACTATGTACAAACAAGCTATATACAGAATCAGTTGAAAATAAACAAGAGAGGAAAGACACTAGCATTAAGGTGGATCTCGCAGAAGATGGGATGGAAGCTAGGACTTGAAGGAAGGCCCCATAGCCAAGAAGAAAAGATGAGCAGGGAAAGTATTCCAGACAGAGAAATAGCCAATGGAAATTCCCATTGCTTTCCATGAGAGCAAGGGCAGTATACTGCCATAAACTTCAAAGAGATGTGAGTTGTTATCTTAACTATTATTGGGGGGAAGAACACTAGATTGTGAGTCAGAAGTCTTCTGGCACTGAATGGGTGTGTAATTTTCAACAAGTCACTTCACCTGGCTGAACCTCAAGTTTCCTCCTCTATAAAATGAGGGTGACAATACTTGTTCTACCTACCCCTGAAGGACTGTTGTGAAGAAAGTGCTTTGCGAATTATAGGGATACATAAACATGGGCTGCTGTTATTTAAGAATGTGAAGTGGTAGAGACTTTTTTAAACTGAGATATGGGTAAGTTTCTGTGACCACATATAATTATAGGGATATGTCTGTATGAGAAGAGACACACACAAACACACACACACACACACACACACACACACACACACACACACACACACATGAGACAAGCTAGTTTAATGGAAAGAGGGCAAAGGACCTGAATTTGAACACTGTCTGTGTTTACTACCATGTGAGTGACTTCATACTTATTCCTTGTGTACATATAAACAGTTCTCTTCTCTGGGCCCCATTTTCCTCATCTGTGAAATGAAAAGTGGCAGCATGACTTTAGTGGATACCAAAGTGCTAGACCACTGGCTAGGTCAGGAATACCTACATTCATGATCCACCTTTAATACTTGGTAACAGCATCCTCTCCAACGAGTCTCTTAAACGTATGTAATCAATTACTCCACAAGCATTTATTATACACTCGCTACCTTCCAGGTGCTTGCTATGCTAGGCAACGGGGTTGTTAAATTTTTTTTAAAAACAAAACTGTATTTATTCCCAAGAAGTTTACATTCTACTGGGAGAAGAGGGTGGGGGGAAATAAAAAATAAAGTACAAACATAAGTTGATATTGCATATAAACAAAGTGAATAAAGGGGATTTCATTGAATAGACTACTAGCTGGAGAGATCAGGAAGGGCTTTGTATAGGAAGTGACATTTAAGCTAGGCTTTAAAAGAAGCTGGGCAGACTAAGAGGCTGGGCTGTGTAGGGAATGCCATCCAACTACAGGGGATAGCCTGGTCATGGCCAAGATAAGGGGAATGGAATGCCACATTTGAGAAACAGCAAGAAGGTGGATTTGACTGGACAGTAGGGTATGTGAGGAAGAATCATGTATAATAAACCTGGAAAGGTAAGCTGCAACCAGGTTGTAAAAGCCTTTATATGCCAAGCAAAGAAGTTTCTAGAGGTAGTGTAGAGGGGAGAGAAATGGTTACTGGGATGACATGGTCAGACTTGGACCTTAGGAATACCACTTTGGCAAGTTTGCAGAGGATACTTTAGAGAGGGAAGAGGGTAGACGTGTAAAGATCAACTAAGAGACTATTGAAATAATATAGGCAAGAGATGAGAGCCTGAACTAAGGTAGTGGTCATACGAGAGGAGGAAAGGAATGAATGGATGGATGCAAGAGATGCAGTGCAAGTAAAATCAGTCAGACTTGGTATCAGAAAGACAGGAGCATGGAAGAGATGTTGAGAATGACGAAGTTGTGAACCTGGATAAATGGAATAATAGTGGCCCTCCCCATCCCTCCAGAAATAGGGAAGTTATGGGGGAAAAGACAATGAATTGTTTGGGACATGGTGAGTTCAAGATGACTGGGACATCCATTTTGAACCTTCCAACAAGCAGTCAGAGATAGAAACCAGAGCTCAGGAAAGAGACCAGGTTTGGGAAGACATTATAGACTTGGGAGTCATCTTTATTAAGACAATGATTGAATCCATGATAGCTGGTGAAATCACCAAGAAAGTGTATAGATAGATAGGAAGAGGTCCCTGGACAGAGTCTTGAGGACACATCCACAGCAAGTCCCTAAGACTTATCTACTAAGTTAGGTGTTGGGGGTGGATGGGGTTTCCTAAAGAATTTACTCATCTAGATGTTTGTATATAATCATATATATTTTTGTATATATATAAAAACAAATCTAGATATTCATATATATATATATATAACAAATATGTATATAAATAACAAATCTGTATATTTGCAGGCTATATACAGAACAAATAGGAAATAATTTACAGAGGGAAGGCATTAACACTATCATATTAAGCATTTAATATATGCTTTAAAAACTAACAAATTCACTGTTTCATATGCAGTCCTCTTTTGTATATCTTTTTATGTTTGTTAAACTTGTAATAAAAATTAAAAACTATAAGGACACAGGCCAGGAGTATTACCAGCTTCCAAGAGAGACTGTTAAATTTTCATTGTGAGCATTTACTGATAAGTCCTCCATTGCTACAAGGCAGGATTTGATTTACCATTTTGTTGATTGTCTAGACTTAAGAACGTGTTACTAATGTAAGTCAAATTTAAAATTGTATGTACATACATTTTTTTCCCCCAGAGAACCTGGTTATTACCAACGTATTCTCGTATTGTTCTAAACGTGGCTTGAGCAAAGCAATGAATGGGAATGAAGCCATCTACTGCCCGCTAATAGTAATGATGATACTAATCATACAATTGATATTTACATAGTGCTTTAATGTGCTTCGCATCCATTATCTCATTTGAGTCTCACAACACTGCGGGATCGTAGGGGATACAGGTGAACATCAGGTAAGGGTACAGTATAGGCAGAAGGAAACAGATTGTGAGAAGAAATAGATTTGGAGTTTAAAGAGCTGGGCTCACTGCCGACTCTGCCGCTTACCGAACCTGTGTGACCTGGGACGATTTGTTTACCTTCTTTGAGCCTCAGTTTCCTCATCTGTAAAAAATGAGGAGTTGGACTAAATGAAGTTTAGATTCCTTCCAACTTGAAATCCTATGCTCCCAAGGATTCAGATAGGGCAATACACCCTGGTATCAAATTATTCCTTCCATCTAAGTCTTTCTGTCCCTTCTCTTTTGTTTAAAAAAGGTATCTCACACATACACACACACACACACACACACACACACACACACACACACACACACACACACACACACACACACACACCCCTCCCATTCCACAAATACCCTTTCCCCTTCTTCCTCTAACTTGGCCAGAGATCAGCAATGAAAGGGTTAAACCAAATAGTAGGGCTTTCACAATAATTGATTGTGTCTATAAAAGCAACATCTGTCTATTTTTAAAACACAAGTAAAAGATACCAAAATTAAAATGGAAACCTAGAGGAACTTATATTACTAACAAAAGAATGAAGGAGACAGTCTTTACACTGTAGTGTGCCTGTCACCAACAAACATGTTTTTCATGCTAAAAACATCTCTATTGGCTGTATCCCCTGACTTTCAGATTTATATCAGTCTCTTTTTAAATTATTTTTTTGTAGATTTAGAACCCATTGATGATATAACAACTATACAAATAGACACAATTTTAAGAGATGAAAAGCAAAACGAATTCCAAACATTCACAATTACAAGAACATCAATGATGCCTTCTGATTTCTTCCTCTTTTATTTATATTTCTCTGATTTTGTCACCATGAATTTTTTTTTAACAAAGAATCATCACAGATGTAAAATTAGAAAGCTCCTTGGAGGTTTTCTAACCCAAACCACTCATTTTAATTCATCAGTTGATAACTATTTAGTAAGTTCATACTATTTTGCAGGCACAAAAAGAAAAAAAACACAGTTTTTATTCTTAAGAAATCTATTTTACTGAAATAATTGTGACCCTGGATCAGTTTAAGTAACATGGAGCTGAGATGTCAACCAGGACCTCTGGACATCTACTATTCCCTAATACAGTAGTGTACTTGAGGTGGGGGCCTCTGATACAGCGGAAAAAGAATTGGATCTGGAGCCCAAGGGTCTAGGTTCATCTCCCACCTTTGACATTTACTACTTGTGATTTTAGGAACTTAACCTCACTTGGCCTCAGTTTTCCCAAGTGGAAAATAAGGAAGTTGAACTCTAAATCAGTAATCTTAGAGTGGTCCTGATTCTGCCACTTCCCTTCTGCATGATTTCACATAAGCCTTTCGATATTTCCTTACAGTCTTCATATCTGTCATTTTTGGTAGTATAATACTCTTCAGAAAGAACTTCTTATTAAATGTGTAGCAAGATGGATAATTGTAACATAAACAAAATGAATGCCAATAGATGTTAACAGTTTAGTTACCACTATGAAAGAGAAAATATTAGTATTAGAGTTTTAATAGAATTTTTAGAAAAAAAATTCTTTAGATTAATAAAAATTAACTTATTAATTTTAGGGAATCAAGATCCTACAAATGTGATTGTACCAATTAAATTTCATGAACTGGGAAAATAGCTTTGCAAAGACAAAAATTCACTTGTGAATACTTAACAAGAAACAATATGATTTTTACAAATAGCACTTGATTAAGAAAATCAACATATTCTTTGAAGGGAGTCTAAAACAATAAGGTACAAAAAGAAACAAAACTAGGTTTGAAGTCAGAATTTGAACTCAAGGGACCTGAGCTGAAATCCAAATTCTGCCATTTACATCTCTGATTATTAGGCAAGCATTCAGTTTCCTCATTATAGAAAATAGGAATCATATTTGCACCATCTACCTCATGGGTGGTTGTGAAGTTAAAATGAGATAATGAATGTTATCAATCAGTTAGGCAACAAGCATTTATTAAGAACCTACTATGTGTCAGGCACCATGCTGATCACTAGGGCTGTGAGAGGCACGAACAGCCCCTGTCCTCAAAGAGCACATGTTCTAATGAGGGGAAACATGTAAATAACTATGTACATACATGATATTTACAGTACAAATGGAAGGTGCTTCCTAAACCAGGATCTGTTTAGGTAGTGGCAGGACCCAAGTCAGGGAGACCCTGAGTTCCAGTTTGGCCCCAGACATTTAATGACTGTAGGACCCCTAGACCCCTAGACAAGTCACTTAGAGTCTCAGTTTCCTCAGCTATAAAGTGAATAATAACAGTGTTATTGAGGATGAAATGAAACCCATAATAGGCACCCTATTAATGCATACTCTCTTCCTCTGTCCCCCCAAAATTGTGAAATGCTACGTGAAGAGCTGGAGTTGTGGGACAGCAGCAGTGCTTCAGAGGACAGCACTGTGAAGGTTCAGTTAGGTCAGGAGAGGAGACAGCCTATCCCTCAGAGACACCTGCCCAAACTCCTATGGAAGTCAGAGGGGGTTAAAAAAAGTGGGTTCCCAAAGAGCCCATGGCAATGGAACTTGGCAAAAAATAGTAGTTGTGGGGCATAGTACAGGCTAACTGAGGGCCCAGGTATACCATGTGGCTGGGAAAGAAGGAAAGGTAGTCAGGCAACAAGAATTTTTGAGTAATCACCAAGCAAATATTAAGCACCTATTATGTGCCAGGCCTTCTGTTAAGTGCCCTCAAGGTACTCAAAGTCTAATGGGGGAAAGACATGCAAACAACTATGTACAAACAAGATCTATACAGGATAAATTCAAGAGAATCAATGGAGGGAAGAGAGGAACATTAAGGGAGATCAGGAAAGGTGGGGTTTTAGCTGGGAGGTCTGTGTTCTTCTATAACCATCAGTTGTCAATTCTTTGGATAGGTATCTTTAAGCAACTATAAAAAAAAGGAGACATGCATGTGTGTGTGTGTGTATGTGCTTACTATGTGCTATGGATCTAAGCTATGTATCTACAAACCTGGTGATATGGGTATGTGTATGTGTGGTACATATATGCATATGTGTGTATGTATATATTACTCATGTGTATGCATTATTCATGCATATACATACATGTATATATTTATATACATGTATTTAAACATTTATTTATAAATATTTATACATCATACATATTTATACATTTATATGTGTGTGTGTGTGTGTGTGTGTGTGTGTGTGTGTATGAAGAAGGAAATGGCAAACTGCTCCAGTATCTTTGCCAAGAAAAACTCAAATGGGATCACAAAAAGTCAGACACAACTGAAGCAACTAAACAACCACAAATATGTGTGTATGTATATATGTATGTATGTGTATGTATATGTGTGTATATATGTATGCACATACACACATATATCATGTATATGCATATATGTATGTGTGTTTTGTGTGTGCATGTACACCCATATATATCATGTATATGTATGTCTGTGTGTGTGTATGTGTATATATATATATATATATCCTTCACTGACTTTAGCATTAAGTAATATTCAAATACAGATGGATCCATGATCTCATTGATGAGAATATTCCCTCCAATACTCCAGATCCTGCTCATCCTGGGTGACTCTTGTCTTTGCCTTCCTACATGGCGCCCACCAAGGTGTTGAGGGGCATTTTTTACTTTCGATTGAACATAAAACAAAGCCTCAGGCAATAGTTGTTGCAATTTCAGACCAACAGAGCATGAAGGTGGGGTAGCCAAGTACATGGGCTTCATTCCTCCATATTTCCACTATAGGACTAATGTGGCTGTTGTACGTGTCTCCCCTACAACAGAAAGTAAAGCAGCCCCCCACCATCTCTGAGTTTGGAATGTTCACTGCAAGCAATATACACTATGTATTTGTCCCTGAGGAAGGTCAGTGGGAAAAAGAATAATCATTCCCCCCCCAAAAAAAAACAGAAGCTTACCCCTGAGTGAATAATAACAATAGCCTTGAGTAGGATGTTAGGAAAGAATTATTTGGTTATCTCCTGGTCTGGAGAAACTTCAGAATGAGGCAGATACCCATCTCTTCAGGGTGTTTTAGATACAACTCCATTTGGAAGCCCTGAGCAGTTTCTGTCCTTTGCTGGCTCGCCTTTGAGTGGCAGAGTGACAGCCAGCTATACAGCAGGGTGCACAGACTATCTCGAGCCAAGGGTAGGTCTTCATCTCTGCCTCTTGGAATTCTTGACTCCCTTTGAAGACCTGCTCAAGTAATATCTCCTGCAAGAGGTTTTCCCCTCCCTCAAATCATGATTGTTTCCTCCTCCAAAACTGGTTTGTATTTACGTAGCTTGGATTTTGTATTTACTTATCTGAATGACTGCTATCTTCCCCCGGTGGAGTGTGATCAAGGACGATTCCATTTTTATCTTTATTCTTCTAGGACCTAGCCCCATGCTTGGTATATAGTGAGCTATATACCAAGAAATAAGAAATACTTAAGAAATACTTCTGGATGAGTTGGTTTGATAATTCCAGAACTATTTATTTGCTTACCCTAAGATCATTTCTTTAAACGAATGTAACTAGCAGTAGTCACTGGGGAACAGCCCCATGAGTTTAATATTATCTCTGTGAATATGAATCCACATCTAATCTCTCCCCTGGACTCCTTCCTGTCTTGAATGACCAAGGACTCGTCGGTCTTCTCTATTTGGATTCTTTGTAGGCATCTTAAATTCAATATATTCAAAACAGAGACACTGTTATCTCCCCAATTCCACCCTTCCTCTAAACTTTTTCCTGATTCTATTGAGAGAACAACACTATCCTTCTGATAAAGGATTGACAAACTCACTTAACCTACTATGCCCTTCTCTTTCCCTCCCTGCTTCATGGCCATGTTGCCAGATTGCCAAGCCTTGTCAATTCTACCTCCGCAGGTTTCTTGAATCTTTCCCTTTCACTTATACAACCTCCCCACTAGTTCAGGCCATCATTACCTCTCACCTGAACTATTAGCACAACTTCTCTCGGCCTCAGTTTTGTCATCTGTAAAATGAGGTTAATAGTAGTATCTAACATAGAATTATTATGAGAATCAAATGATGTTATGAATGACACTCTGAAAATCTTAAAGCACTATATAAAATACTAGCTATTATCACAATTACCTCCTAATTGTACTCCAGTGCAGAGTCTAGAGGGACTATTTAATCCAGCTTCTGCTTAGTTGCCAAGGCCAATTCTGACCATGTATTCCTCTACTCCAGAAACTTCTGTATTGTCTCTAGGATAAAATATAATCATGACAGGTGAAGCCCTTCAAACTCTGGCTCCAATTTCCCTTCCTAGGTGTATTCCACATTACTCCCCTTCAATCCCTGTGTTTCAGTTCATCTGGCCTATTTGCCATTCCCCAAACTTGTCTCTCCATTTCCTTGTCTCTCTGCACGTCTCCCCTCCTGCCTAGAAGATACTCCGTCTTTACCTCCACTGAATCCCTAACTTCCTTTAACTCATTTCCTCTCTTATGAGAAGCATTTTCTGATTCTGTTAGTTGTTAACAGAGCCCCTCATCATCTCATTCTGTACATGCTTCTTTGTTTATTCTTTGTATCTTACCAGAAGAATGCAAACTGCTTGAGATCAGGGACTCTTTGGAGGGGTCTAACTTAACATAGTCGAAACTTAATAAATGCTTGTTGTGTTGGATTGGAGGATTCTCTATTTTTTCCATTACCTTTCTAGTGGTATCTCTGGATTTGAGACTCCAGGTGGTACCCATTAGGTGCACTCAACTTGTCAGTTTTCAGCTTTTGGAAGGCTCCTGTCCTCCCTCCTCCTCCTGCCTCACCTCCCCTACCCCACACACTTATTCTGTCCTCCTGACATTTTTCTTCCCGCTGGCCCATTCTGCTTTGCAACACATCATAGGATCATTTACTCCAACCCCCTTAATTTTACAGATTAGGAAACTGAGGCCTAGAGAAGCCCAAGCTGACACATGTAGTAAGTTAGCAGAGCTGGGATTTGAGACCAGCATTTTTTTTAACTGTAGCACATCTGGAGCCTCCCACACCCCAATTCTCTAATAAGCAAGTCTTAATTTTTCCTAGATAACTGTGGGCACCTGTGAGCCCTCAAAGCCTCCCCATCACACCTGTTAGCCTTTTGCCATCCTTCTCAAACTCTAATACCTTGACAGGGAGGAAGTCAATGGTGTGTAATGGAAACATTCAGTGTGGAGAATTTGGAGTCAGAGGACTTGAATATGCAATCCAGCTCTGCTCCTTATCACCTGTATGACCTTGGACAAGTCACTGCCATTCTCTTAGACTTCATTTCCTAAGTGAAATGGTAGAATGAGATGATTTCTAAAGCCCCTTTCAGCTCTAGATTTTATGAAACAGAATAAAATGAAACTAGCCGATAAATTAATGCAAATTGTTAAAGAACCAGTGGCATTGCTTGTGTTTGAAAAAAAGTCAATCATATGTGTAATAGATATAGCATTTCTTGTCTTCTCAATGGGAGGGAGAGAATTTGGAACTGGAAAGGAAGGAAGGAAGAAAGAAAGAAAGAGGAAGGAAGGAAGGAAGAAAGAGAGTTGCTTGGTTGTTGTCCATTCTCTAAGGAGACCAAAATGACATCACTATGCTAGAGTCAAGTTACAGTATGTCCGACTGCAGCTGATCAGAAGAATATGAGCTCAGAATGCTCTACTACAGGTTGGGCACAAATAGTCTGGGTGAACATTTGGGGTGCATTCTCTAAATTTGCACATCCCATTGGATGAATGGATGGATGAATAAAAGAGTTAATAGGGACTTCAGGTCCTTAAGCCAGGGAGGGAAATGCATAAAAATTATTTGAAGACTTTCCTAATAGTTGTGCTTTAAGATGGAGAAAATTACAAGTCAGTTCAGTGTACTGTAAAGAATACAGGTTTTAGAACCAGGTAATATGGGTTTGAATCATGTAGCTATTTATGTAACCTTAGGTAAATCACTGTGGACCTCAGTTTCCTCATCTGTAAAACAAGGGAATTGGACTAGATAATCTCTAAGGTTCCTTCCAGCTTCAGAGCCTCTGATCTTACTTTACGGAGGTAGGATGACCAACCAGACAGCTGAGACAGGGCCAAGGCACTAAGCGTTTGTTGAACTAAATTGAATTGAATAAGGGGTAGCAGTTGAGGGGGTGGAGAGCAAGAATGAACTCCCATAGAAGTTCCAAAGAAATGAGAACAAAGGAGCGGCAGCAGTGGTTCCCACACTGATGACTAACTACAGGAGTGAAAACTGGGAAAGAGTGACTGAGGGGAAGATGTTTTCCAGTGTTAAATTTCAGGTGTCATCTGAAATTGTAAGTAAATCTCCATGTAAGGGGAGATCTAGAGATAAGTGGAAATATAGGGCTCAAAAAAAACCAAGGTCACTTGTACATTGGAGAGTCATCCGCATAGAGATGATTGAAAACCAATGGGATGGACTCCTTTAAGCAAGGACATAGAGTGAGAGGAGCAGAGAATTCAGGAATCCACAAGGGAAAAATTAGACCAGAAAGGAAACAGGGAGAGGATCTTCAGACAGATAACAGATTGAAGATTACGTGGTGTCATGGAAGGCAGGAATGGAAAAAAGGAGGGTTAGGTCAACAGTGTCAGATGAAACTGGGATATCCAGAAGGATAAGTACAAAAAAGAGACCTCTGGTTTTAACCAAGGAGAGACCAGTGACAAGCTAAGAGAAACTGGTTTCAGTGTTTGTACGGCAGGTATCAAAGTCTGCTATTTAACCGAAGTAGAAGATAAGAATATTGATAATTTGTCTACCTGTGCAACAGTCTATAGAACTTTGAATATCAAGGAATAATAAGCGGGATAGTAACTTTTCCCGTGACCCTTTCTACCTGAACCCCATCAAAAAAAAAGATGAGAACAAGGTAATGATACAAATGAATGACCTCTATGTATTCCTGTAGGTTCCTGTTGGTTTTCTACAGATTTACACTTCCTGTAATGACTGTTTGGGAGGAAACAATGACTTCCACTCAGCTTCAGTCTGTTGTATTCTAAAAATATTCAAGCCAGAAAAATTCAAAAAGATATGAAGAAAAATATTGAAACGACCACAAAATTTAACTCAATTGAAAGTATTACTTTATATCTATGTAGCTACATTTAGTAGTTTTTTGGATCTAAAGAAATAGAAACATGGTCACATCCTCCTCAAATCTTAGTACAAGCTTTGTTAATGGTATAGAAACCATTAATGGTACATATAATGAATGGATGCCGGGCGTTCATTGCTGCTGTTGGGTTCCAGTCTTGTTCTTGTGAGGAGAAGCCCAAGAAATCAGCTCTGTCCGGAACACATTCAGTGGCCTGAGGGGGTTAGGGTCTGTGGGAGATTTTATAATAAAGTAGACACAAGAAAGATAGAACTTTTTACAAAGACTAATCTAGGATAAGCAGACCCGAGGCACTTTTAAATCATAAATAGGTCAGATTAGAATAAACTCTGTGGTTGACAGAATTCCTTTTGTGACAAGGACTACACCCATGGATTTACTAGTCATTTTAGCTGTTTCTCACCACCTGTCTTCTGTCCTTAGTAGAAGGCACCCTGGCTACATTGCATCAATTACGATTCCAATCCATACAGGGAGAATATAGCACCAATTATGATATCTAGGGGACTTTTGCAGAACAAGTTATGGGACATATGTTTGAGACAAGCCTTAAAAATAGAAGAGGGGACAAAGAACAGCAAATTAAGTATGGTACCAGAGCTCAAAACTGGGTAGGCAAACCAGGACTTTGTGCTACATGCACCAAATTTATAAGGCTCCCAATAAAAGCTACATCTCCTCCCCAGTTGCCCAGATTGTGTGGGGGAGGCTGGGAATGGCTATGCACCTGGCCCTCCCATGGCTGGAATTGTCCTTCCTTCAATACCTGCAGAAGTTGGAGCCAGGCATATCTATCTACTTCCATAGGCTTGTCATGGGCCTAGGATTCTCAGCATCTCCCTCCAAAACGGAGACCAAAATATCCTTAGCAGGATGATGGTGGAAAAGAATGAAAGTCTCCATGGCAGTTCATTCTGATTACCTCTGAAAGGGGAGGAGGGTCAATAGGGAGGAAGGAGTGTGTTAGGTTCAAAAGTAGAGCCCTGTCTGTCCTGACCCAGGTGAGGATCACTGAAAAGAACTTCAGAGCCTTGGGATGGAGATCAGTCCTAACTCGACTCAGAAGCTTACTTGCTCCCTCTTCAGAACAGTGGCAGCTTGGTACTATCCATTAGCTTTGAAGGCTCTACTGACATAACTTCTCCCCCTACCCCACCAGATCCCTTAACTCCTGCTTTGATGGTGTTTTAATGTCTCTGGACCCAAGTACAAAAATTCCTCGTTAAGGTTTCATACCTTACCAGGGTTATAACTACAGAAGAAGCATTTGGTAATGCCCTGCTGGAGTAACATGGGAATGCATTGTAGTAGAAAATGTACTGGGTTGGGAGTCAAAAGGCCCAAGTCTGCCCCATTCTACCGATATGACCCCATACAAGTCAGGTTACGTCTCCAGGAATCTGTGTCCTCATCTAAAAAATGAGGGACTTGGCCTAGATGATTTCCCAAGTCCTTCTTTAAATCCTATGATATCTATATTTCAGGTTGCTCAGTGCCCATAAGCAGTACCAACCTAGCCCTCGTGCCAGCATTCCTTTGAGAAAGAACAGTGTACAAAGAGAAAGGAGTGCTATGAATCAGCATTGAGGAAAGATAACTAGATCAAAAAATCAAGCCAATTTAGATCACCACCTATGATCATTTGTTTTTTAGCTGTTTGTACAACATATTAATGCCTAAAGACTAGAGGTTCTGGTCTCCCAATGAGCAATAAACCCATGTATCAAGTATAAGAAAGGAGGAATGTTTTTTCCTAGAAAGGTACCTGCTTGCTTTGGCCCTTCCCCAATTCATTCCTACATTCATAATAAATGTCACTTGTGCCTTACAAAGAAATAATCAAAATACCACATACCCATAGTATACACTTTAATACAAATGAAATACACCAATGATCGTTTCTTTCTCTCCAGTCTTTCCTCAGATGGTGAAACAACTGAACACCGGTCTTCACATCATGATTATTATATTTCTTTTTGTAGCCATGGCTTTGGCTCTGGTCAGCATGGGACTGGCAGTCCTCAATGTGCTAAAGGTCCCATACCGTGCAGTAAATGGGCCTGCTGGTATATGTCTGTGGAATGTACTCGCAGGTAAGGCGCATTCTTAAATTGCTTCAGGTCTACAGAATTGTCAAACTACACTGGAAATACAGTTAAACTTATTGTAAGAAGGCATGAAAATGTCTTGCTATTTCTTCATTTCTCTCTAATTTTATTTTTTTCAAATTCTGCCTTCTTTCCCTCCTCCCTTCCCCTTTTCCCCTCCTCTTCCAAACCCCTCTCTTTCCTGTCTTGAGAAGCAAGAAAAATAAAAGATCCATTTCAAATATGCATAGTTAAGCAAAAGTAATTTCTGCAATGACCATGAAATACACAAATATAAATATGTGTATGTAAATGTATACATACATATACATGCATATATCACATGTCATGTTTATACATGTATTTATATAAACATCATATATACATACATACATACATATATATGTGAATATCTCAATCTAAATTCTGAGTCCAGAACTTCTCTATCAGGAGGTAGGTAGTAAGTTTCATCACAAATCCAGGGGAATAATTTCATTGTGTTCTAAGTCTTTCAAAGTTGTTTGTCTTTACAAAATAGTTACTGTATAAATTGTTATACCACTTCTTTAAGATTAAGTTTCTGATTTTCTCTGGGTTTATTCACTGAAATCTACTTTTCATGGTTATAAGTTACTCAGGTTGTTAAAATAATCCCTCTATTTTTGTCTACCCACAAAACATACACAAGGTTATTTGGTTTCATGATTCGGGGTGTGAGACAGAGGGATGGGGAGGAAGAGAAGTCAAGAGAAAAGGACACTGAAAGAGCTGGAACTAAGGAGAAGAGAGGTAATGGGGAGAGGAGGGAGACTATGGAGGCTGGAGGAATGATGAAGGATCTGTGGGTGGAGCTCAGTAGCCAAAGGCTCAGTAGTAACATCAACCTGACTACTGTTTTTTTTTTCCTTCGGCAACGAAGGACAAACACAAAAACACAAGCAACATCAGGCAAAGATAGTAAGAAAAGAGCTGCTGGCTTCCCTACTAATGTGTAAGCTCCTTGTGAGTAGGGATTGTGCTTGTATCCCCAGAGCCTACCACAATTGATTAATTAATTGATGATGGTAAGAGTGCTGACCACCAAATGTGGAGTCCATTTGGGAATGAGAAAATATAATTGCCACTGAACTTGAAAATCTTGGAGGGCTTTCCAGGAAGCATACAATATACCATAAGACTGATTCTACAGAGTAGGGCATATTGCTAGCCTCTGCTTCACTCCAATAGACCCCCATTGCTCATCCTTTCCATTACCCCAACCTGAACTTGAAACCATTTTTGGTCAGTTCCCAGTGACCAGCCTAACTTTATCCCGCTCCTCCAAGGACTGCCAATGGGTTGTGGGAGGGTGGTGAGAAGCAGAATGGGCAGAGGCTGCAGGACAGAGTGAAAAGAGAATGGAATTGGGCATTAGAGGCCATTGGTTTGTGCCCCCACCTTACCATTCACCCCTCTCTAATCCTTATTGTTTTCTTATCTGTAAAATGAGAGGGTAGGATCCCTAAAGTTCCTTCCAGTGCTCCATCCTATGACAGGATCCCAAGGCCAAAACTACAATTCTGAGGTAGCCAGAGGAAGGGAGGGATATGGGTCTGTCTTCTTTCCTTTCTCTTTGTACTTGTTTGCTGCTCTTATCTCCTCTCCTTACTCTTTATCTATGGAAAAATCTAATCTGGGCTAAATAAGGAGGTGATAAGCCATATGTCAAATAAATAAGTAGAAATGGAGGGGAAAAGACATCCAGAGACAAGGTAGGAGACACAGTTTAGCTGGAAACTCTCTTTGAACCCAGCCTTTTTTCCATGAGGACCACAGAGACATCCTCAGGTGTTTAGGGATTTGTAGTTTCTTTATTTTTTAATACAAGTGTTTCCATAGTATAGTAGTATGGTAGAAAGAATGCTGAATTTGGAGTCAGAGGACATGGATTCATATCATGGCTCTGTCACTTACTCCCTGGGCAAGTCACTTAACTTGAACCACAGATTCCTTGTCTGTAAAATAAAGAGGTGAGTCTGTATATAACCTTTAAGGTTCTAAGTCTACAAACCCTATAAGTGGGCATAGAGAATCAAAAATTCCCTCTGTTAGCATGTAAGGGGGAAGGGAAGTTCCATCTCACTTATTCTTACAAGTCACTAACCATATAAATCACCAACAAACATAGCAAAATATCATGTTATACTTATTTGTACGCATGTCTCCTTATCAGATTCTAAATTCCTGGAACTCTGGGCCAGGGTCTAACTTTATCCTGTGATTTATGTTATATGGTGAGCAAGTTGTGTCTGATTCAATTGTTCAAGTTATTTGTTATCTGTATCTCCTATGGCATGGTGCCTTGCTCATAAAAGATCCTTGATGATCATTTACTGAATTGAACTGCATCCCATAATTTGGGGATTTGGGATACATGAAAAGAGAAATTCCAATGAATGGTGTGATTAAAAATGCAAGGAGGTTAATCTATTAACAAGAATGAACCATTTCCAGATAATTTACTAGCAACCCTTTCAAACAACTGAGTTAATTAAAACTGATTCTTATCTGTTAGAGTAGATTTAATATGACTTCTACTTAATAGTGCTTTGTTAACCTAGTTCATACTGCTATAGGTATTTCAAAATAATAAGATTTCATTTATTTTAAAAAAAAATTCTCTAATTCTGGCTGGACTCACCTCTCCTTAGCCTGATTCAAAATGGTTTTGCTGTGTGACTCCCTCACACAGCAAAAAATGGACAATACTTAATAAGGAGCTTTCAAAGGTTTGATTCAGGCTATATCAAGTCTGGCTCAATCCTTACCAAGATACTACAATTTAAATAAAGGACCATGAAGTCTTTAATTGCCAACATGAATTTTGAATCTGCCTTTGGTCCTAGGTGGCGTCCTTGCTTTGGCCATTGGGAGCTTCATGGCAGCTGTGAAATTCCATGACCTCACAGACAGAATTGCCAATTTTCAGGAAAAGATCTTTCAGTTTGTCGTTGTGGAAGAACAGTATGAAGAATCTTTCTGGATCTGTGTGGCAAGTGCTACTGTTCACGCAGCAAATTTGCTGGTGGTAGCCATAAGTCAGATTCCCCTTCCTGAAATAAAGACCAAAGTAGAAGAAGCAACTGTGACAGCAGAGGATATCTTGTATTAATTGCCTCCTCTAACTGTGACCTCTTTCTAAAAATAGTTCTGCGAAATTAATTGATGCATAATTTTTTGGATTCTCAAGCTTCTGATCTGGAGGAAGGCCTTTTTTCATTAATGCTTTGGCCACTAATTAATTGGCAGTGATTTTATAGATTCCATAAAAGTCAGTGGAAACTGTAATTATAACCAGAGATTGTAAATTATAGACTGCATGGACCTTATTGCCTGAAAAAGGAATTAATGATGTAATCAAATAGGTACAATAATGGCATTTTCTCCAGAGACTTCCATCCCAGGAAATTTATGGACCTAGGAAAATCAAGATGTCGATTCATGCTGTATTCTTTTAAGGGAAAAAGAAGAGAACATGATGGTGGAAATGCTAGTATTCCACTGGTTAACAAATGTCTATTGAATGAAATAGATTCATTCTTGTTGTGTGAATAGTTCTATAAATTGAATTACCATAGGAATTCGGAAGAGTTGTTTGCAAGTAAAGCATCCTCTCAGGACCTGTTGGGGAAGCACAGATATTTGTAGGAAAGTTTTCCTAAATTGCCCACATCTCTATTAATCAACCCAGATATGAAGAATCATTTTCTACTTTTGTTTTCATGCCAAGTAAAATATAACACTATCCTCCTCAACCACAAACAAGCACATAAATTTCATATTTTTTTTTAAGTCTAGCCCTGTGTTCAACAAAGTAAGTAACACCCCAGGAGAAAATTCACTGCCCAGCATACAGACCAATGACTCATCTGTAACTTATACCGAAGTCTTAGCAGCCTGAGAGCACTTAATTTGCCCAGGGTTGCACAACAGGTATGTATCCAAGATAGGACTTGAACCCAGGTCTCCTTGACCCCAAAGCCACCTGTCTATCTATAACACAACTCTACCCCTGGAAGCTCCATCTCACTTAAAAAATGGACTTAATGCTATGCCTCAATATATTTGTATGGGACTTCTTCTGCTCTACTGAGTTGGGTTGAATATCAGAGGAAAGAGGCCTGGATTCAGAGACAGGAGTCCTGAGTTCAAAATCTGATTCTGCCTCTAATTGACCACATGATCGCTCAAATAATTTCTCCGTGCCTCAGTTTCTTTATCTGTAAAATGGAGATAAGAATACGCTACCTACCTCCTAGGTTTGTTGTGATAGTCAAATGAGATATTGTAAATAAAGGATCTTTTTATCTTTAAGGACAATTCAAACCAAGCTGCTGCTATTTTTCCCCCCTCCTCATTGATATCCCACAGAAAGTATAACTTCAGTGCTCAGAAGTTGGATATATTTTAATGAATCTGTTTCAATAGCTCAGAGATGACACTGATGAACAACATGTCATACTTGTGGTTTGTCCAACTCTTATGGACTCATATGATCAATTTTAAATTGTCTGCTAATGTAAGGAAAAGTAACACGGACCATTTACAACAAAAAAACAAACTGAAAACACTTCTTTTAAAAAAGCAGATTAGCCTTTTCAACTCTGTTTTGCTTAGGCCAATACAAAAATTAATTTGAATTCTCAATATACAGAACATCCTCCCATTTATTTGGCGCTTGCTTACAAAGACCTCCTCCTCACAACACCCCTGTGGAATAGTCTGAGCAAGTATTGTTATACTTATTGCAAATGAGGAAACTAAAGCTCAGAGAGGCAAAATGACTTATTTATGGCATTTATTTAACTCGTTTATCTAGTGATTCCTCTCTACTCACAAATTGTTTGTGTCCTGGGGGCTGGGAGGATTGTGGGGGAGTGGTTAGGGCTGGCTAGTTCACTAGAAGTTGAAAAATGACTTGGTTCCTTATTACCTGTGTAACTGTGTAACTTTTGCTCATCTGCAAAAATGTGGAAGTTGTACTAGATAATCTCTAAGATAGGAATCTTAGAGTTCTAAATCCAGTTCCAAATTACAAAGAAAAACAGGCCATCCCTTTTGGGGAGTTATTGAGGGAAAAATAATTGAGAGGTAAGATATTCCAATATGGTCTCTATATGTTTAGTGATGATTCATATCTTAAAATGGAGCCATATGTAACCAGAATAGGTGAAGAAAACTCAAATCCACCTTGTTTTCAGGAATTTAGGCTATTTTTTGCTCTCATATGAACAAATCTTTGGAGATAAAAGATATATAGAAATGGATAAATTAATGTCATTAATATTTTATTACATTCATGTAAAAGAATTTACATAAGAAGATAACACTAATCATATTCCAATTTTCAGATTAATATGGTTATGATAATGTTAATATTTATTAATATTATTAATGTGCATATAAGTTGTTATTGCCAATATTAACTGCATTGAATTATAAAGCTAGTGAGATTTAGTATATTAATTTTTAAAAATATAAGGTTAGTGAAACTAATTCTTTACCAAGGTTGTTAGCAAAATTAAGAAATTATTTTAGTTCATTAAAATGTATGTAATAAACTGAAGATTAATTACACAACATTTTTATTGGTAGCAATCAATTTTTAAATGCACAGAAGAGAACAAAACAGGGGCCAGAAAGAATCACAGACAAGTAGGATAACTCTGCAAGTTACATACAGAATTGATTATATATTTAAAAGAAAATCAAGAGGTACAAAGTAGAGATCTATGGTTTATGATAAATCCTCTTTTTCTGCTATACTATGTATGTGGAAATATCCATTTTACTGGATTTCTGTTAAGATCAGAATACTTTCCCTTCTTACAAGTCTAGAAACTCCAAACCTATGGTATCATCTAACATTCCACCAAAGGGAAAAACTTCAGGGTGGCTAGAGATGAGTAACACTGCACCCTCTTCCCCCTATCCCTACCCTATGAGTCACACCTTCCTCAGGGGACTTACAAAATTACTCTAGACTTCAAGGGTTATTCTAATACTGAACCCCATACCCACCCAGAAGAGAAGGAAGTTGGAGTGGTTAGAAAGTCAGCTCCCCTCCTCAGGCAGGTACACTTCACATAACTCAAGTTATCAACTAAAGGAAAATTTTGAAGTGCCAGGTTTACTGCTTAACATTGTGACTCAGTATTTCATCACTCCCAGGCTTAATCCAGGGACTTCACCATTGTATGATACTAGACACTTGCGTTCTGCTCCATTCTCATTTTTAAAATTCCTAATACTGTAGTGGCCTAGATATCTGCTGACTATGGTCACGAGGTATTCCTTAGCTGTCAGATCCTGCATGGCTGCCATTATATTCCCTGCTACTAACCAGCAGTGCTTATGCAACAAAGTGTTACAGCTCTTTTAGAATGAAGCAACGTGAACCAATACGCCATAAGGCTAGTCAACATATTATCAGCTCTGTTGTTAGTCAGTCCTACAGATCCACCTGACTGGTGCACAAATGGGTCATTCAGGAAGATGTTACTTCCCAACTACATTTTCCCAAACACAGATGCCTAGCCCTCAGGTGGCATAATGGATAGAATGCTGAGTCTGAAGTCAGGAAAACTCATCTTCCTGATTTTAAATCTGACCTCAGACACTTACTAGCTGGGCAAGTAACTTAACCCTGTTTGCCTCTGTTTCCCCATTTGTCAAATGAGCTAGAAAAGAAAATGACAAACCATTCCAGCATTTTTGCCAAGAAAACATCAAATAGTGTCACAAAGAATCACATATGACTAGAAAATGACCAAATAACATCCCTCAGTAGAAGCTAAATGACAACTGAATTTTGTTGAACACTTCCATATCCTTGGGTACCAAGAGTATATTTTAAGCATAGTAATACTGTAATCTCCCACTGACTCTTCTGAAGGCTAGGGAAGACAGTCACACACCTTTCCATTCTTATTCCTAACTTTTGCCATCTTCCCCTCCAGTGAATAGATCCAAGTCATGCAAAGTTAGAAAGAGTGAAAGTAAAGGGGCATTTTTAGTAACTGTTGCTTAAAACCTAATTTTAAAATTCTCAGTTCACACCTAAAGAATCACTAATCTGTGCATATCCTTTAACCCAGGGATGTCACTACATGACATAGGTTCATAGGATCACAAGTTTAGAACTGGTAGAGGCAAAGACCTTCTCAAAGAGATAAAAGAAGTCAGGAAAGGACCTATATATACAAAAATTTTCATAGCAGCATTTTTTGTTATAAAAACAAACTGGAAACTAAGAGTTCCTTTTCAGTCATCTGCAGTCTTGTCCTACTCTTTGCGACCCAACTTGAGATTCTATTGGCAAAGATACTAGAGTGGTTTGCCATTTCTTTCTCTAGCTCACTTTTGTACAGATGAGGACACTGAGGCAAACAGGCTTCAGTGACCTGCCCAGGATCACACAGCTATTAAATGAGTGAGGCCAGATTTGAACTCAAGGCCCAGATCTCTCTATCTACTGTACCATCTTGCTACCCTGGAAACTAAAAAGATGCCCATCAAATGGAAAATGGTTGAACAAAGTGTGATTATTATTTTTGTATAACTGTGCCATAAGAAGTGATAAAAGGGACAGAAAGCTTGTAAGAACATAAGAAACTAGGAAGACTTGTAAGAATTGATGCAAAGTGAGTAAGACCAGGAAAACAATTTATTTGCTGACTGAAGCTTTGTAACAAAAAAGTCATTGTGAAAGACTTAAGAACTCTGATCCATGCACTGACCAACATTCCAGAGAGCTGAGGATGGAGAACATTTCCCATCTCCTGATAAGGAGATGATATTCTCAAGGTGCAGAATGAGACAGACCTTTTCTGAAACAAAGTATGGAGATGGCTTGCTTGACTTTGCTTATTTGTTAAAAGGGATGGGGGAAATTGGAAAAGAGAGAGGGCTAGTGATAGCGATGCCAAAAAAAGAAGAAAATAAAGAAATGAGTAACAACAAAGCATTTTAAAATGCCCAAGAAGATAACAGAAGGCAGTTCAAAGGGAGACAGACAAGCAGGAAAGCTCTGAAAACAACATGATGAATTTTCATCAACTTAGTGTATGTTATAGAGATTTGCAGTTTCATTTGAATATGTATGAATACATATATGTCTATATAAAATCTTTTTTCTGTTCTTTGAATATGGAAATGTTCATTTTGTTATGTTTATGAAGTTTAGGACAGCAAAAACAATGAAAAGCAGTTCCTGCAAAGTATACAAAATACAAATATACCTGTTTTCTTCCCATTTAAAAGTTATATTCTTTGAAAATTTGAGCAACATAGACATTATAACAGATACACAATCTACATGCAGTCACACTAAATAAAACATCCATGGATCATATTATTACATACCTAAAGTGCACTGGATTTAAAGCCAGAGGACCTGGATTCAGATTCTGGTTTTTCTGTTTATTACCCTTGTGACTTCAGGCAAATCCTCTAACTTCACTGGGCCTCAGTCTCCTCATCTGTAAAACGAAGGAGTTAGAAGCAAATTACTTCAAAGGACCTGGTTCTAGATCTAGGATCCTCTGATCTTACAATAGAGGTACATAGAGTTGACCTTGCCTAGATTCTAATTGCTAAATTTATATAGTACTTTAATGTTTGCAAATATCTTTTTTTCACTTCGCACAATGCCTAGCACATAGTAAACACTAAATTTGCTTACTGATTGACTAAACGAACAACACTTTACAAATAAATACTTTATTTGATCCTGATAACAAGTCTGCAAAATAAGTGCTATTATCACCCTCATCTTGCAAATGACAAGGCTCAGACGTGTTATTATGTGATTTGTCCAAGGTCACTAATAAGTACCTAAGGTAAGATTTGAGCATGGATCTTTCTAACTCCAAACTCAGTTCTCTACCTACTACAGTAAGCTACCTTTATCTAGTTCCAGATAACAAGAAATGAAAATTTGTAAAACTGTAGTTGCTGAAAATCACACCTAGTACACATTCAATGTCTAGCTAGGTATCAAAGGCTTCCTTTCTATATGAATGGCTATCTATTCTATTCCACCTCTAACAATAACTACAATTGTCAGTTGTATTATTTGACTAACAACCTCTCCCTTGGGACCAAACCTCAGCCTCTGTTGATGTTAGGCTGATGGCTGAAGAAGAGGGATTCTCCTTTTAGTATTCTAATATATCCTATAATCTGCTCTGTTTTCTCTATGAAGGACTTCACCTTTTTCAGCAAGGCTTGGTCAGAAATAGGTACTTTAGTAACTGGTTGCCAAATATTTTCAAGGTTTTGGAAATCTGAAAAGACTCCAAGGCTTCATGAACCTTATACAACACATTTATGACATTTTCCTTAAAGACCATATTCACATTACAAGTTAAATTAGATGTTTGGATAGTCTCTACAATTCTATTGAACTTAAATTCTATATTTTTACTTATACTCTTACTCCTTGTCATTCAGTCATGTCCCATTTGGTGACCCCCACTTGGGGTTTTCTTGGCAAAGATTCTTGAGAGCTTTGCCATTTCCTTCTCCAGCTCATTTTGCTGATGAGGAAACTGAGGCAAACAGGGTTAAATAACTTGCTCAGGGTCACACAGCTATTAAATGTCTTAGACCACATTTTAATTCAGATCTTCCTGCACCACCTAGCTAAGCCCTCTCTTATTTCTACAACCTCATTTTTCTATGGCGTTTTTCAAAGGTCAAACAAATGAGAAGCATCTATGCACCCAAGACTATAGGATCATTTGGCTACTTTTGAATTTTTGAACTTTTTAAGGGCATGAGGAAGCAGTCACAGAGCAAGTATGAATCCTTTTGGTATAAACAAAGAGAGGAGAAAGAAATCCTTGATCATACTGGGGAGATTTTCTAATAGAGTACAAAAATTTTAATTAAGTAACCTACTAACAAAATGAGAATGAGTTTCCTAGACAACCTGATAACATAATACAGCATTGGTCATTAGATGAAGGCAACTGTTGGGACCCAGGGAACTTCTGGTGGTTGACTGAGAATCATCTATGATTCTGGTAGCCTTTAAAAACAAGCTGGCCTCATTCCGTAATAGTTCTGAAGGAAAGAGCTAGCTTTTGAGGACTTGCTTTTCACCTTCCCCACTTGTGTCTCTTAGAGAACACACAAGAGGAGAACACACGGATTTCTATCTCCTCTCCTCCTACCTCTTTGGCCAAGGCATCTTGTAGCAAAAACATGTGACCCTTAGAAGACATATGTTTGCTGCCTGAGATGGCAAATTGAAGGCACCTTTTGTGCAGAGAAGGGAATTCTAAATCCCCTAGACAACATGATCCTAGGAATCTAGTCTTCTGACAGAAAAGGGAGATTTGCAGGGTAGTACAGGAGTTTAGGATTGCCTCACAGGTAAAGAATCTCTGAGTTAGAGAGTTCAAAGCATTGGGTATTAGATTTTCTAAAGAGAGAAAATATTATTTCCTGTTGCATTCTGCTCCATGGACAAGGAAGAAGGATAGTTTATGTTTTCTGAGTAGCATGCTACTTGACTGCCAAAGCAATTGAGGACTTCAACTGAACTAAAAAGTACAGATGGTAGAGACTACAGCCAATCAATAAACATATAGATATGGATACTGTATATGTACATATGTATGTATGTATATATATATATATATATATACACATGTGTATATGTATGTATGTGTATGTATATGTACTCTACCCAGTAGAGAAGCATCTGGAAGAGACTATAAGACCAAGGTCAACAAGGACCCATTCTAGGACCTCAGTGGTCATATCATATTATTATACTATATTAGACAAATGAGTTGTCCATCTTCATGAATACACTGGTCACATGTTTCTCTCTACTTATAGTCTTTAAATGTGTCCATCCTCCTTCTGTACATATGAGATAGCATGCTTCATGTTTATGGGAAAGACATGTTGTTGCTACACTTCCCACCATAGCATTTCAGTAATGTCTTTTGCTTTGAGCTATCTTCTGGCTGATGAAAGAAAGCAACACAGTGGAAGGACTCATGAACTATGGTTATGAGTGTGGAGGGCTATCAAGCTACAAACTGGCAGATTGTCTCCTCATGAGGCCACATACTAGCTGAAGCCCAAAAGAGGGAAGCAGAAAGCATGG
The DNA here is from genome assembly GCA_028658325.1 of Potorous gilbertii. Taxonomy (NCBI): domain Eukaryota; kingdom Metazoa; phylum Chordata; class Mammalia; order Diprotodontia; family Potoroidae; genus Potorous; species Potorous gilbertii. The sequence continues at coordinate 211,847,314 of CM053772.1, read as the reverse complement.
CATGGAGAACCTTATCTCAGTGGAGAAATAGCTTGGTGCTATCAAAGGTATAAGTTGCCCTGAACATACATGTGTCCTGATCATATGTGGATTTTACACAAGATAGAGCTAGTAAGAACCTTAGAACACAGAACATAGTATGTCAAAACTAGAAAGGCTCTTAAGAAAATGCAGTGTAGAATATTAGAGCTAGAAGAAATCTTTGAGATAATTTTGTCCAGGGGTTCTTAATCTGGGATCCATAAACTCCATGGAATAGATAAATTTCAGGGGGTCTTTGATCTTGAATGTCTTTATTTTTAAAGACATTTGAAAGACATTTTGAGTGTCTTTATCTTTAAAGACATTTTAAAATTATAAAATCATATTTAAAATTTAGTATTTAACATTTAGCTAAAATTTAGCATTTCTTTTTATTAAGATTTTTTTAAAAATCATTGTTCTGAGAAAAGGTATTTGAGTTTCACCAGACTTTCAGAGGGGTCAGTGATACAAAAAGTGTTAAGACCCACTGATTTGGTCCAATGTACTCACTTTACAGAAGTCAGTAATTGTCAGCTGTAGAACCTCTTGGAAATTCAAATTAACTGATGATCATTAGACACTTACTAAAATCATAGAATATCAGAGCCAAAAGAGACTTCAAGGTAAAGAACGTAGAATGTTTGAGATCACTTACTTCAATTTCACTTTACAGAGAAGGAAACTGGCCTTTGAGTTATTACAGAAACACTGATCAAAACTCATTTTTTATTGCTTTCAGTTTGGAATTCCGTTGTCTCATGCATTCTTACATGCAAGGATTGTCTTTGAACTGATGTGACATTAACCCCTCACAGAATACTGCCTGATCGTACAAACCAATAAAACAAGTTCCGCTGCACAACAAGGCATTTCCAGGATTAGAATTTCTGATGGCCCCACTAGTTCCTGCAGATACCCATCCAGTCTGCCACCATAAGACTCAAACTATTCACACTACTACAAGAGAACAAACTAAGTCTTAAAAACAATCACCCTGTAACTAAATTCTTTTCTTGATATAGCTGAATGAACACACTATCATCTGTAACCTATGAAGTCATCACATTGGCTAGCGTGATGCCTGGGGAATGAAACCCTCCATTGGACTCCTCATTAGAACTGCCCAGATCCATTATTCTTCTCCACCTTTGTCCCTCACAAAGAAATACTGTGACAAAATGTCAAGCTAATAAGCTCTACTGCAACCGGGACAGGAAGCAACAATAAGTATTTAATTCTAGGGTTAGCTTTGCTTTCACAGTCTTTTGTTGGAAGTAAACGATGGCTTCTGAGATCCAGTCTACTTTTTCATTCAGTAGTCTAGAATTCTTTGAGTATTTCTGCCTGTTCTTCACTATATAAAATCAATCCGATCCATTTTGACTTTCCAGACTGCAGGGAATTTACAGTTTTCTCACAAATTAGAATATTACAAAAGCCTGCTCAGGAAAGACAAATACATATCTGACCAAAGAGCTTCCATAGATAAAGGGAGACAAGCATAACAAAACAAAATAAACTATTCTCTTGTCAGTGTCAGGGGGATTTGAGACTATTAGCCAGACATTTAAAGAGACTACAAGTTATTCAGCAATAATTCAATTTAAATAGCATCAGTTAAGTGCTGGCCATGTGCAAGGCACTGGACTACAAAGACAAAAATTAAAATGTGTCTGTCCTTAGGAGCTTATGTTTTTTTATTTGTTATATAGGAATAGAGATGGGGTATAACATGTACATGAGATAAGCAAAGATAGTGCCTCAAATACTTTACAAATTACTAAAGACAATCATTTTTATCTTAAACTATTAGTAAGGCATAAGAAAATCATAGTATAGCTTTAAAAAAAAAAAACAATGAATATAGATTTGAAAGACCCTGAGCATGAATCCTATGTCACTTTGTATTTTCATGACTTTGGGCAAATCACTTCAACTTAGTCTCCTCAGCTATAAAATAAGGTAATTGATCTAAATGATCTCTAAGCTCCCTATCCAGTTCCAAAATCCTATGATCCTAAATGAAGAAATGTCAAAACTACTATTTTTAGATATAATTTCATTAGATGTTTGGTGATCACAATGACTCGGGTGTAATCTTATATTAATCTTACAAAAATCATAAGTTACAATAGTCATATAAAGTATATAGTCATGTAAAATAGTCATATCTTGCAAAAGATACAGTGCAAATCTAGGATTAAGGAACAGCTTTTTAAAAAGTAAATTACAGCGAGGATTCATTTTGCCACTAGAGGGAAGCAATTCACAGACAATAAACATTCATAAACTACTAGAAAACTGAGTAAGAAAGCAACTGAGAATTTTAATCAAGTGAAATACTCTCTTTCTCTAGCAACTGTGGTCCTTGTTTTGTGGACATCACATCTCAATTAGTTGGCATGAAACTCCTGGCAACAGAAATTGATTTAACTATATACAGTACTGTGCTGAACTGTATTCAGCAGAGTGATGAGTAAAAGCTTTGTAATTAGGACACTTTGGTTAGGAAAGCAGTTCAAGTTTTGGAATTTTGAACTTTTAAAAAATGCAAAGAAAACATAGATGTGATCCCACTTCCAAAAAGGAAGTCATCTCAGGAAGAGGCTGTTGCCTAAAAATGAAATTTGCCAATTTCATTTTCATTATATGGTCACATAATTACAAATAATTCTGATGAAAAAGAAAAAAGGGAACATTTCATACAGGGGTCAGTTCTGCTACATAGGGAACCCTCCAGGGACTCAGATCTCAAAGAAGATATGTAGGCTAAGTACAAACAATTGAAAGGCAAATACGTAAGAGTGGCATCATCCTGTAAAAATAGTACTAAGAAGGCTAAAGTAAAGAATGAGCTATGCCTTGTAAAAAAGGTAAGGACAATAAAAAAGGCCTTTTAAGTTATTATTAGAGAAGAAAGAATAACATGAAAGAAATACCTCCCCTGCTTGAAACAAATTTTTTATTCAGATTAAATTGAATTACATAATCCCTATTTGGGGGCCATCATTTCTATCAAAGTTAATAATCTTCAGACTGAAAAGGAGTGAACAAAAATTATTAAGAAGAAATTAAACCCCATGGCATATAAGGGCACTAAGCTCCTCTCAATGAGCTAATCTCTTGACTTGGACAATCTACTTCCTCTAGTACTGAAAAAACTTGCAGATGAGAGCAGTAAATCAACATTATTAATTCCTTCCAACTCTAAGATCCAATGACTTTGATTAAATTTTTTAAAATTTTTGCTGAGATATCACTTATTCCCTACTACATGTTAGCAGTTTTAAAAAAATTAGAATACTGAAGGAACTGATTTCTATGACATGGAGAATTCTTGGCTTGTAAATTTCCTGCAGGGAAGTGCAGCCACCACCCAAGTTGTTACCTGGCGTTCAGTGATTAAATAACTTGCCCAGAGAAGAATCAGAAGCACAATTTTTATTTAAAGCCTCCTGATTTCAGCACTGGCATTCTATTCACCATGTCTAGGCTAAAAGAGCTCCACAATGCTGTGTAGTTTCTTTCATGAGGTACTTCAATATAATTCCAAAGTCTTCCAGCCAATAATTAATCTTGTAATGCTCCATCAGTAAGGCCCAATATGCATTCTTTAAATAATAATCTGCTTTTTTTTTTAATCTTTGATCCAGAAAGCCCTTGAAGCTATTAGGATGCCTTGCAAACATCGTTTTTCTTTGTACCCCAGACATGCAAGGTATATGAGATTGACTGACATTTTCCTGACCTATTTAACATACCCAGAATGCTCTTATTTTGAATCTAGTCAATTTCAGCTTGATCTTTGTCTTCTCAAGTGCTTCCTTAAAAATAGAAGAAGAATATACAATTGTATAAATTCCCAATAATGATAAGGGAGCTTTTCTGCAAAAGGAATGACTAAATCAAAAGCCAACTTAGCCTTCCTCAAGGCTTCATCATTGTCCATTATCATTACAGAGATTAAAAAAAAAATTATGGCACTTCATCAATAATAGTAATCTTCCCTTCAATCTCTGTAAGTCAACTCATTCTTTTACCTTTTTTTTTTCAAATTTATTAATTGGGTTTGCAAAAGGATTCAAGTATTACCTCCAGAGAAGCATTTTATTAACCTCCCAGGTTAGAGCTTTCTCCTTTCTGAGATTATCTTGCTTATACAGATTGTCCCAAAGGTCTTAGTGCAATCGGCAAGGTTTTAAGTACACTAAGACTTTTAGGACACTCTGTCTATGTGTTATATACTCCCAGAGGAATTCAAGCTTGTTGGGGACAGGATTTTTTTTTTTAATTTTATCTCTAGTCACAGTAAGTAGCATAAGACCTTGCATATAGTAGGCACTTTAAAAAAGTGCTTTTTGAAGTCTGATAAGCTATCAAATTCAGCTTCCTCAGATTCCAGGTCAATAATCACACAAAACACATTGGTGGACCACACTTTTATTCATGCTCTCCTTAATGTTTTGCTTTGAAAAGGATTTGTGGTATACAATTCTTTTATAATATTGGGAAATTCCTCAACTCAGAGGTCCTAAAATCCTCTTGGAGGATTCCTCCCACTTTGGTTTACTTGACAGGAGGTCAATAAATCCAAGAGATTAGGGCTAGGCAATTAAAAAATTTAATTCGAATCAATTGATAGACAGTTGCTGGGTGGATAGCAATATCAAGGGACACAGACACAACATATAGTGTTTTACACAGCCTTAGGGTGGTATTACTAAAAGCAAAAGGAAACTGTCAGGAGACTGCTCAGCTAATTTTCTTATTTAGGAGGCTGAACAATAGGGATAGGTTAGTTGTCAGGTGATTTGGGGAGAAGGTTCTCACCTTGGGGTCTCAGGAGCTGCCATTGATCAGATTTGCTACAGTGGGGATTTTTTTTTTTTTTTATTTAATCTGATCTGGGAATATTCTAGTGGGGTCAGGGAATCTCTAAAATAGTAGAGGCCTCTTCCAAACAGAATCAGCGGACTTATCCTTTTGTTGAACAAAACACACTGAACATCAGCCTCTATTTATACAATCATGCAGTGGCTCTGTTTTCTTGACCTTTAAGGTTTGGGGAATTCACAGTACACAAGTTTTATCCATTGTCTCCATAATAGCATAATGAGGGTAAAAAATTTTATTAAGTAGCTCATAAATGGATCAACTTTCTCTCCAAAGCTCTCGTGTTCCAGACTATGCCATAACCCATAGGGTTTATTCAATGAAAAAAAAACACAGAAAAATTGGAAAAAATCTTCCCAGAGACTAACACTTTATTCCAGAAGCAAATTTTAGACAATTCTAGACAAATTGCTAGATAATATAATTGTCTAGCAAAAAATAACTTTGATAGCTTCAGATAAAATTTAAAATTTATACTTTCACTAGATGTATAAAACTGTGAAAACATGATCATTTGAAAAATAACTTTGTTCACTCATGTTTAAAAAGGGCATATGGTTGGTAGAAAATGCTTTCCTGTCTATCCTGATGTACCTGCCCCTTTCATAGGCCCTGGAGGAAGTAAGGCAGGTGGCCATCAACAAGCCTTATGTACCTCCAAGAGTTCCAGTCTGGGATACTCACATACTAAGTTCAGCATAAGTCACCAAGTACTGTGCCTAACCATAGGCTACTAGCTCTAATCTTCTTTCACAGATGTGGTTGCTTCTTGGGTCTGTCTGGGACAGGAAGTAATATTCCAGGAGACACTTGGCTTCCTTTTGGTTTGATCAGGGTTTTAAAATGTAAACATAATTATCATATAATATTTCATAATAGCTTCCTTTTCCTTCTGTCCTGAAACTCCCTTCTCCCACTGGAGAATTTGTCCCAGAACCTCCATTTTGAGGAAGCTTCTAGATCGGTCATTCTTCACTCTTCCAGTTTTAAGCTCTCCTTTATGTTATCTTCCAATATTAGAATTTAAGCTCCTTGAGAATAGGGATTATCATTCTTTTGGCTTGTATTTGTATTTCTCGTGCATAGCATAGTACCTGGTGCATAGAAGCATTTAATAAATGCTTGTTGATTTGGCTTGAAATAAATTTAACAAAATTAACTTGTGCATCCATTTCACATTGAGAATCTATTCTCCTCAAACAAAATTAATGCATTAGGGATAAGGAAGGAAGCAGTGGACTGGAGGAAAAATATTTTTTATCAAATTTCTCAGAAAGGGGTTTGGTATCTAAGGTAATGAAGATAGCTAACAGAAATGCATAGCACCAAAATTCATTTCCCAATAGACAAGTGGTCAAAGCATATGAATAAACAGTTCTCAAAAAAAAAATTGCAAACAATTAACAATTGTTTGCAATCCCAATCACTAATAACAAGAGACATGTAAATCAAATTAATCCTAAGATTTTACTTTATATCCAGAAATTTGGCAAAGGTGACAAAAGATAGGAATAACTAATGTTGTGGAGGAGTTATGGAAAGATAGACACACTAGGTAATAGAACTGTAAGATAGTACAACAATTTGGGAAAGCAGTTTGTTATTATGCAAATAAAGCAGCCAAACTGTATGCCTTATGATCTAGAAACTGCACTGCTAGGAACATACCTCCAAGAGATCATTGATAAAGAAAAAGGCCTTATATACACCAAAATATTTGCAAGAGTACTTTTAATGGTAGCAAAGAACTGAAATCCATTGGTTGGGGAATGTAACAACCAAATTTTGGCACATGAATGTAATGTGTGGAAAGACTTACATGAATTAATAAGCTTATTGACTGATATCAAGTGAATTAAAAAGAGTCAAGAACACGTCATCTACAATGTGAATAGAAAAGAGAATCACAAAATAATTGAAATGGAATGTTACAAGATGTTGCACACTCACTTTGGTAACACTGTGAAAAACATCCACTTGTCCATTGCCATGGTCTCAGCATACCTGAGGGACCCTCTGGGAGATCACATTCCTGTGTTCCACTCTCAAAATCAATGGAAGAAAGGAGTAAAAATCTTTTGCCACCATCCATTGGCTGCTGGTATCCAAGTTAGCACTCCTTCAAAGAACTCAAGGTCAGAAGTGATTTTTATTTTCTAAATTTATGCTCAGTACTCTACCAAGCCGTATCAATCTCCTTTTCAGGCTGAGATCATTCAGGTACTGTCATATCCCTGAAATCCAGGCTGCTGCAGCCTCTAGTCTCTGCATATCCAAAAAAAAGAGGGGGAGTACTGTACCCTAACTTGCAGAAAGACCCTTTCCCTGGGAGGCTAAAATTTCACGCTAGTTTCTGTCCAGTTTCTCTCTGGTGTCTCTCTTGTGGTACCAGGTCACGCTAGCCTCCACTCCTTTGGTATTAAGTGCCCTACTCAATACAATAATTATTGACTTTTTGGCCTTTCTTTTTACATTAAAGGTTATAGATAATTCACTCCTTAGCCCTTGTATTTCTTGTCTGTCACCATCAGGGTGATCTGGTAGGGCAAATGCTCGAGAATGCCGAGGAATAGACAAGACTGTTTTAAGTAGGAGTTATACATAAATTCATCTGTGCTGTGTAAATCATAGGTAAATGTTTTAAATATTTTAAAATTCTCAGATAATTCTACATTTTTCTACTCACCAAAGTTTTATTTAGGATGAGTCTTGAAGCATTAGCACATGAAACAAACACTATTCAATTTCCTATAGATTAGAATCTGGAAATTATTACCTTAAATGCAGAACATTACAGAAGGACTTCAAAAAATAGCTATGAGTCAGTAATTATAGGTTTGTAGATCTAGAGGAGAAAGCACCTCAAAGATCATCTAATCCAACCTGCCCTTCTTTCATTAGCTAGATGGCATAGTAGAAAAAAAATCCTGGACTTAGTCACTATGACTGTAAGTCAAATCCTGACTCAGATATTTATTAGCTATATGACCTCGGGAAAGTAATTTATCTCTCTCAACTTCAGCTTTTTTTTTTTCCACCTGTAAATAACATCTACATCACAGAGTTGTTTTGAGGATCAAATGCTAGCTATAATTACAGATGAGGAAATTGATAAAAATCAAAAGTAGAATTAGAACCCAAGACCTTAGACTAATGAGCTGGTCCTTTTTCCACTGTATCTCAGAGAAGAGTCATTAACTGCTGCCTGTGCTCTGGCTATCAGTCTCATCTCCCTCTACCAGAATGGAGCTTCACATGGTTGAAACAGACATCCTGCTAATCTACTGACAGGTTTAAGGGTTGTTAGTCACCCACAACCTGGTTTAGCAGAATTTGTACCTTATTATGCCCAGAATCAGCCCCCAAGTGTATATTGTAGCCATCTCCACACCATGCTACTGCATACCTCCCCCACTCTACCCTTTTTCAGCTCTCTTCTATGTATTTTCTTCCAACAGCAGAATATACATTCCTTGAAGGCAGGGACTGTCTTGTTTGTATTTGTCTACCCAGCACTTAGCACATTGGAATTTAGTAATCTCTTAATAAATTCCTTATCTATCAATCAGTGAAACTAGGAACATGGCAGATCAAAAGGTTGTGATAACTAGTATTGAAGAAAGACAATTCATTCTTCTGACAAGCATTTACTAAGGACCAACAATGTGCAAGGCACAAGCGGTACATGCCAGATGGGGATAGGAAGACAAAAAAAAATCTGCCCTGCTTTCAAGCAGTTTACCGTCTTGTACTGGGGCTTATTCTGTTTGGCCCCAAAGGGCGGACTTGGGAGGAATAGATGAAAGACTCAGAGGCAGATTTATAGTTCACCTAGGCCAGTGATGTCATACTCAAGTAGAAACTGGGCCATTAAACCATACATATGGATCCCTACAGCCCCACTATGACTGAGAAAACCCCATCATAACATTATTTATGCTCTGTTGTATTTTTATTTATTTTGCTACTATTTCCCAATTATATTATTATTTAGTATAGGGGGAATATTGGCTGTAATGGCAGGAGCTGTGTGTTTAACATCTCAGGTGTAGTACACAAAAGCTCTGACGATGCTGATCCCAACTTTCCCTCCTACTACAATATCAAGCTCCTTACATCTCTCCCTCAGGGTTCTAAGTGTAGTGCTGAAGGTTGGTAATTGTCTAATGACATTGGCCCATTCCTTCCAGTGTTATTTCCCTCAAGATTCTCAGCTGAAAATCAGTTGGTCTGCAAGCCTTAAAAAGTTTTTAGGAGGGAATACTTACTAAGTGGCATGATAAGAAGAGTTGGTATAAAACAACCCCCAAAATCTACATCTCCCCCAAGTATATATAGGCCAGAAAAAGAGAAAAGTTCAAGCTTGGAGAGCACCTGTGGCAAAGGAGGAACATAGCTCCTGTCTGACGGAAATCCTTTTCTCCTATTCTTGGGGTTCTCATGAACTTCCAGTTGTCATGATGTAGTCTCTTCACTGGGCTGAATCCAGTCTGTCAATTGGCTCCCAGTAATTCAGACAATGCCTCCAGATGATCCAGGGATGCCATTTAGGACAAGAAGGGGAACCACTGCTGTTGACAAGGGTTCTAGAACATTGATAGGAAAACAGGAAGTCTAACATTCTCTGAATTCTTTGAGGGTAGAAGATTCTTCTCTGCTCAAAGGAAGAGGAGGAGGAGACCTGGCACAGACTGAAGGTGAGGGCTTTTCTTCCCCTTCTCCACTTCCCTTCTCCTCTCCCCAAATAGTTCCTTGTTAGAGTATTTAGTTAGAACTCCACACTTGCTCCAATTTCTAGAATTCCCTCCCTTCTCAACTTGTTTGATAATTCATAGACCATCCAGCCTGTCTGAACACAATTCTTATGCAATTTATTCTAAAGTCTTTTGATTGACTGATTGAGACCTATTCTCACCTAAAGTATCATAGCTAAAATGGACTGAGGAGGCATTCACCTCACTCTTACAGTAGAGAAAAAAATTTCCTCTAGAAATATGCCTCTGAGCATAGCAAACTCTGTTCCAGCCTGTCTTCAGCCCCTTGACAAAGATATTGTAGAAGAGATCCCCACTCCCATTAAAGTGAAACTGAATGATCTTTGAGACCTTTTCAATTCCTGTAATACCATACTTCTGTGAGGGTTTCAACTCTGCAAAAAGTCTAGAGCTTTGTGTTGTATTCAGTCAAAGGTTCCTGTTTCGTTTGGAGTGGGTATGATGTGTCTATGAACATCATAAGGTTTTTGAGCTAAGCAGGGAGTGCATTCTGGTTCAGTTCTGGCCCCCTGATCTCCCTAACCAGGTTAACCCAAACTGAAGGAGCCTCACTCTCCTGAAGGGGCTGAGGGAACTGAAGGGAATTGAAGCCAGATGTCTTGACTGTGGGCCAATGCTCTTTGCACTCCGGGACACTACCTTCCCTTCAGATAGGGCTCTTTGGCCAGAATTGTGAAACTGGTCAAGAGGAGGAGCCTGCTCAACAAGCCAGCTTCTAAAAAAACGAAAGCATTTTCCTGCTGCTTCTAAGTCAGTTGTCTTCTCCAATCTCCCTTCTGTCTTCCAAATGCTGGGGAGAAGTTTAAATCACTGAAGCCCATCACCAGAAAATGCCCAGTTCTGGCACTGCACTTATAAAAAGGTTCTGCCTTTTCAGACAATATAGTCATCAACTTGTTCCAATAGACACTGATCACCCACAGCACAGTCAGGTTGTTCTCATTTAGTTATTTGCAGAGGACTACTAGACCCAGAAACTGGAAAGTTGAGTTTCTGAGCTTTGAGGTTCTAATATTCAGAGACAGAGGGTGTATTTTAATTTGGTTACAACAACATTTCTTCAAATTCCACATACATAAAATAGAATTCTTCTTTTCTTCTAGCATACATATTTCCACCATAACTTTAAAAAAATTTTTATTTATTACACCAATTGGAAACTCCTTCCACTGATAGGATTTTTTTTAGCTTATTTTTATTTTTCAAGTAACAAGCCTTTTTAAAATTACCTTCTTCACAGTTGAGCAATTCTTTTTTAATCCAAAAAACAAATCCCTCAGTATAGATCTATATAGTCTGGCAAAACAGATTCCCACATTAGCTCTGTACAAAAAGTATGTCTCTTTCTACATTTTAGGTTTGCCACCTCTCTGTCAGGAGGAGAGTGATGTGTTTGTGGTGTGTGCTTCTGTTCATAATGTTATCATCATACAATGTCCCAAAAGTCTTGTTAAATTGCACTGAGACCTTTGGGACACTGCACTGTATTGTTCTTCTAGTTCTGTGTCAGTTCATAAAAATCTAATTTCCTCTGACATTGTCTATTTCCACATTTCTTATGGACCCTCCCTAACTTCTACATTTCTATTAATAGCACTTACATTTTTCTAACTTTGAAATCTTGGAGTCATTAAATGTAAGATCATAAATTTCATTCTGGAAGGAGGGGAGTCAGAGTGAGGCGTGTGCCAGGCACTTTCCAAATATTATTTCCCTGATCCCCATAACAGATGAAGTAGGTGCTATTATTCTTCTTCCCCATTTACAGTTGAGAAAATGGAAGCAGAGACTAAGTGACTTGCCTAGGGTTACATAGTTAATAAATGTCCGGAGTGGGATTTGAACTTGGCTCTGTCCTGACTCCATGTCCAGTACTACGCTGCCTAGCTACATCAGGGGTCATCTAGCCCAAGTCCTTCAATTTACAACTGGGGAAACTGAAACCCTGAGAGACTGACTTATCTGAGGTCACGGACAAAGTAAATTGCAGTAACAGAATGTGACCCCAGGTCCACCACATTTATTCCTTAGATCCAGACATTAAATCCTATCAATTATTTTATAGTAATATCTCCTTCCTTTTCATTCACACATTCATCAGGTCCATAATGTCCTCCCACCAGTAAAGATCAGAATTCCTCTATGCCCTCTTACTCTCTGTGATTCTTGCCCGTGGAGTTATGGAGCAGCCTACCCGGAGCCTTAATAAGAGAGGGGGACATCTGCACTTGACTTTCCTCTGGTTGTTGTTGTTTTTAAATATATTATGGATACCAGTGCTCCAACTGTCCATCAGTAATCCTGGATTCTCAATACATGACCAACTCACTTTCTCTTCAGGTGATATATGTTCTTCTTGATATCTTTTATACCCATGGGGTCAAACTCAAACAGAACAAGGGCCACAAAACTATACATAAGCATCTCTGCTGGCTGCATGTTGAGTTAGAAAACCACACATTAGCTTATTTATGTTCTACTGTGTTTTTATTTATTTTAAAAAATATTTCCCAATTACATTTTAATCTGGTATATGCCACACTTGAGAACCTTGCAGGCTGTTTTTATGTTATCTACTACATACACACCATCAGTCAGGTTACAGCTGCCATGTATCTTTCCACTGCCCTATAATTTACCAAAAATTTTGTTTTTCTGAAGTTACATGACTCACAGCCATATAATATACCAACTTTTAACATTGAAGGATTAAACTATGAATTTTGCCACAGTGAACAAATAGCATTTTATCATCAAAAATGTATAATATGCCAATGAGATCCAGATACATCTATCTCTTCCCATCCAATTCTGAGCCCAGCACATTGTCCATCTCTTTACTATCCAAGATTACGCATTGTTGAATTCATTATGCCACCTATCCAATCATATGTCATAATCTCAGCAACATGCATTTTTATCCTCTGTTTTCCAGTGCAGATGATTAAGCTGATCTTTCTCTAACAACTGAATTTCACTGAGCCGTCTTTATAGTTTTCCAGGTTTTGAGGAAATTAGTAAAAATTTATTTGCAAACAAAAATATTTGGAATAGTTTAATAATGATACAAATCACCTTTACTATTTGACTCAGTTTAGGACTTTATGATACTGTCAACCACCTTATATAAACATATATCTCTTTGTTTACAACTTACTTGATGTTGATACTCTGTGGATTGTTAAAGTTATGTCAATTGCTGATTGTTATAGATTCTTGTATGATTTTGGCCTATATAGGAAGACATTTTCTTTGAAAAGAAACTTTAAGGCTACATTTGGCTCTTTCAGGTCAAACACTTAAAAAAAATTTTTTTAACTATACATCTCTAACATTTATATGACCCCAAACAATAGTTATTTGTAAAAATCCTACCTTGTGGCCTTTTCCTGTTATCTTTAAGGATGTTCTCAATACACATTTAGATTAATAACAATTTTATAAAAGAGGAAACAAACATAATTAGCAGGAGTTGCTGATGTCTTCTTGCTCATTTTTTTCAAAGTCAGTGATTCTTTCCATGTCTGTGGAATGTCCCCATCTGAGAAACTTAAAAAATCAATTCCCTGTCTTTAAAATTTATTCTAAACTTCTGATCCAAAATCATCCCATTCCATCTTTCTTTCATCTTCCTAAGTATCATTTCCTTTCTTTCTATCAGGTTCATCAGGTACTAAGGTGATAAAGTCCAAAGGTAGAAGTTCCATAAGGATTGCTGATAAAAATATTTTACTATATAGAAATGCTGGCAAATATATTCCATTTTTACATCTATTTTCCCTCCTAAATTTCATTGAGAAATGTTCTTGTTGTTGATCTGCTTAGTTGTGTCTCACATCAAGCCAGTTGGCAAGACTATACCTCCTGATTTATGAAGGTTTGTTTCCCAACTGAATTTTGATGCATATAAGTATATAAGTCCTTTTTTTTTTTTTGGTTGCTTGGGGGATTGACCTCGTAGCAATTCTACTAGGTTCAAAGGGTATACACAGTTTAATAGTTTTTTGGGCACAGTTCCAAAATGCTTTCCAGAATGACAAGACCAATTATAGCTCAATAGTAAATTATTATATCTGTTCCCACAGGCTCTCCAGCAATGGTCATTTTCCATTTTGTGTCAACCGTGCCAATTTGATGGGAGTAACGTAGAATCTCAAAGTTGTTTTAATTTGCATTTCTTGAATATTTCTTGTAAATGACAGCATTTTTTTCCATATGATTATTGATAGTTTGGATTTTTTTATGTGAAAACTGCCTGTTGATAACCTTTGACCATTTTATCAATTTGGTAATGACTCTTATTATTACAGATTTTAATCAGTCCCTTACATTTCTTGGAAATGAGGCCTTTATCAAAGAAACTTGCTGTACATATATATATATATATATTTTCAGTTGTGATTTCCTTCTGATATTAACTACCTTGGTTTTGTTTGTACAAAATCTTTTACATTTTGTATAATCAAAACTATCCATTTTATCTTTTTCTAATCTTCTCTATCCTTTTCTTGGGTCATAAAATCTTCCCCTCTCCATAGTTGTGAAAAATAACTTCTTCTTTTCTTCTCTAATTTGTTATGATGCTTCCCTTTATGTCTAAGTCATGTATCCACTTAGAGTTTCTCTTGGTATGGGATGCAATGTCTTGTTTTATATCTTGTTTCTTTGAAACTGTTTCTAGTTTTCCTAGCAGTTCTTGTTGAATAGTGGGTTCTTATCCCAGTAGCCGTGTTTGGTTTGTCAAATATAATGCTACTGTGTTCATTTGAATCTATACATTTTATACCTAATCTGTTCCACTGATTGGCCACTGTTTCTTAACCAGTACGAAACAGAAAATTTTGGTTACTTCTTCAGAGTACAGTTTGACATCTAGCACGGATATGTTAACCTTTCCACTTTTTTCCGTTATGTTCCTTGAGATGCTTAATCCTTGTTGCTCTAGATGAATTTTATCATTTTTCAAGCTCTATGAAGTAATCTTTTGATAGTTTGATATGCAACTGAATAAGTACTATACCATAAATCAATTTCAGTGGTATTATCATTTTTATTATACTAGCTTGGCCTCCCCATGAACAATATTTCTCTAATCATTTAGACCTATCTCTATTTCTGTAAAAAAAAGTTTCAAAGTTTTTTCTTATATTTCCTGGCAGGTAGACTTGCAGATGTTTTATACATTCTTCAGTTATTTAAAATGGAATCTATATCTTTCCAGTTGGGTTTTATTAGTAGAATGCAGAAAGGCTGATGATCTATGTGGGGGAGGGGAGGTGTTTCCAATTTATTTTCACTGACTCTCTAAGGTTCTCTGAGTAAACCATCATATTGATCTGCAAAAAGTATTAATTTTGTTTCCTCTCTGACAATGTGTATTCCCTAAATTTCTTGTCTTTCCACTATACCTAGTGTTTCTAGCACTACATCAAATAACAGTGACTATAATGGACATCATTGTTGGACTCCTGATCTTACTGGAAAGTCCTCATTTATCTCCATTATATACAATACTGTCTCTTGTTTTCAGTTGGCGTTATTATTTTCAGGAAAGATCCATTTGTTCCTATGTTTTCTAGCGTGTTTTTAAGAAACATGAATAGATGTTCTATCTTATCAAAAACCTTTTACACATCTGTTGATACTATTTTTGTGGTTACTGTTATTAACATGGCTATTAAGTGGCTAATTTTCCAATCGCTCAATGAAGTAATTACCTGTGCTAACTACCTTAATACTTAGTGGTAATGAAAATAACTCACACAGCTCTTTTATTCATTGGTAGTACTCCTCTCCTCAACTTGCACAGTGGGTCGCCAGACAAAGCTACAATGGGTTCAAGACATCATCTCCAAACTGATACTCATAAAGCACATGTCATTTTCCTGCTCAAGAAGTTCCTATGTGTCTCTGGAATAAAATGGTTGTTCTTATTTGCCTCTAGAAAAAAATGCAGATTCTCATAATTTGCTTCTCTTTTTCCATACTTTACCTTCTGGTCAAATTGGCCTACATACTAAACCTCACACAGGAGATTACGTTGCCCATCTCCATGCCTTTGCACAGGCTTTACCCCAATTCATAGAACAAACTTCTAGCTTTCCTCCACTTCCACAGAATCCCTAGCTTCCCTCAAGATTCAACTAAAGTGTTACCTACAATCTGTTCTCAATTCACTTTGTATTTTGTTCATATTGTTTTCCTCTAGCAGAATGCCCTCTTGGAGGACAAATATTATTTCATTATTGTCTTTGTCTCTTCTGTGCCTGGGAAAGTGCAGGTCACCTAGTATTTGCTTAATGAATGTTTTTTGAATGAAAAAAACAAACCAGAGCTCATTATTTAACTACTTTACTATCAATAATAAGAATACTACTAGTCCAAAACAATGGCATTTAATGAAATAACATAATAAAAAAAGCAGGTATAAACTATTTCACCCACAACAGATGTAGAGCACATTCTTCCACAAGTATGTCAATAGTAAGAATGAATACACACAGGAAATATGCAGGTCCCTACATATGGATGCCAAGATGCACCATGGAGGGACATAAACAAAGGTTAACACCTGTGGTCTGGGAATGCTTGTAGAAAAGCAAATAAGTAATGAATACCTGTAGCCAAGACATACATGTAAAAAGGCATCTTAGGCTTTATCATACCGGGCCCCCAACACTTTCCGGTGATGTCATCATACTGCTTCCACCGGGCTTGTTCTCTGTTGGTCTCTGCTAGGTGCACAGTCTACATAATTTATCCACATAGGTTGTCACTGTCTGATAATTGCTCTGTTGAAACCATGGTCTATGTTGGCCATTGTTCCTCTAGATATGTTTGAAGAGCTTCTCTTTGCTCTCTCCTTCTCCAAGAATTCGTCTTCTTCATGGGAAGAGTGGGCTCTGTCATGCTTTTTTAGTCCAAATAAATACTTAAAGCTCTTTATAGTTCCTGTTTTCTTTAAAAGAAAAGCAGCAACAACCTGATGAGGAATTGGGGGTGGGGAGAGCGGACGAGTGGGAGGAGAACGTCTCAGTATTTTTTTCCCTCAAGAAGGGGCCTGTCTTATTTATCTTCAGGATCTTGGCTAGAACAAGCTTTTCAGCCTCAACAAGATTCTTTGCCTCAGGCACTGAACTCTTCGGTACAGGTTGACTCTAAGTTTACCTTTTAAACATCAGTCACCCCCATTTGAGGGTGACAGGCCACAAACCCATGGATGAGTTATGAGAGGTGTCTACCCCAAGAAAGGGACCAACCGTTTCCCCTCCCCCCCAACCCCACCCCATCTGTGTGGGCAAATGAAAACAATTTGTTACAATGACCATTAAGGTGGCTGAAGGAAGCACTGTGGAGCACTCAGAGGTTGGTCAGACATCGACAATGATCAAGGATATCCACTGAATCCCAGGCCATTGCCATTTATTCAAACTTTTGTCTGGTCACTGGACTTGGATGACTCTAGAAGAGAGAATAAGGCTGACGACTTTGTGCAACTCTGTCTTATCTTGAATCCAGTTCACCCACGAATCCAGACATCACCTATAATTTCATTGGTCCTCTGAAAAACGAAGAACAAACAACAACCTTTTAAATATGAATTCAAAACTTCCTGATCAGTGTAGCATTGGTCTATCCACTAAAGACCTCACTCTAGCTTGCCGTGGCCATTCCTTAAGACTCTCTGATATATTTAATCAATCTTTGCCCTAAAGGCTGTCCTCCTAACAAATTGCCCAGGGGGTCTGGTTGCTCGGTTTCTCAATTCTAAAACCTTGTCCTTCTGTGCTCCCCTGCAGATAAGGGGTGAGTAGATAAGAAAAAGAAATAAAACCAGCCTGTGGGCAAGGTTATTATCTCTGACCCTCTCCACCACTCCCTCTCCTTCCTACCTTTATTACATATCCATGGTCAGCAAAGTTTAAAACCTTTTCTGATTCTTAGCTCTCCTCAACATGTTGTTCTGGTACACACCTGTGAGCCATACCATACAACTGCATACTTTCACTAATTTTCACTAGTTAGATATCAGCTTGTTAGTTACAAGGCAGATATTAAACATGAGAGTACCAATTCCATCACTATCACTCTGGAAGAAAAAGGAACCCACCCAAGACTGAGGATCGTTTGTATTTGTGTTGGTTTCATAAGTTGCCCCGGCCAAACTACTTAATTGACTTGTTTACCTCATGGTCAACCTTCTGGTGATAATAAGCCTTTACTTTTAGTTTGGCTGGTTTTCAGACAGCAGACAGCCTGCTGCCGATGTTTCCACTTTTGAGCATCCCATATTATAGCTGGGAAGGTCCTTTAAAAATCATGTAATGCAGCAGAAGGGTAGTGCTGTAATGGCCAACCTGAATACTGTGAGAGAGAATATGGAAGCTGTTGGAGATTTCAAGAATACTGAATATTGGCTTGGACATGGAAACTCTATTTGTAGACATCTCCACAAGCAAGGCATTAACACAGAGGCTTTAACTTCAGTCACTGAAGTTTTATGGCCACTGCAAGGCCATAATACATAAAAGTATTAAAGGCTGCTAAAAATATGACAAGCAGAGTTCTTAGAAGGAGTTCTTGATAAGATGAATGTCAAAATGTAGTAAAGCTGACAATTGTATACTGGTCAAAAATATGGAAAGGGTTTTTTTGCAGGAGTGTAGAATTACAAAACCATAATCTTATACATAGTGCAAAATGTCTTGTTGAGTTATCAGATAGCTGCTTACACTGTTTAATTCACATCTTACCTTTTTTTTTTTTTGCAGGTCTTAGAGTTTAGAAATATTGCAATGTTATTTGTGTATTCTTTACTTATAATTTTTAATGACTTAATCTCATAAACTATTAAATGTTGCACATTTGTGATGCCTAGTTGAAATAATTATAGAAGTTATCAGTACTGGTATAGTAATCGTGATTGGACGTTTCTTTCAAAAATTTAGTTTTGAAATATTAATGCATGGTAACCTCAAAGTCTTGTTTTCCACTAGGCTGGAAGTTGAAGAAATTTCAGAAGCTCTTTGTGAACATGAATTTTAATCTATTGTGTATATCAAAATTTTGTTTTGTACAAGTACATATTAAACATTTCTTACAGTCTATTATTGTTTCTAAAACAGTATTTTTTGAACAAAATTTAGATGGCAGTGAATATAACTTTTAGAAATAGATTTTAGAAGTAACTAGAGAATATAGCTTTATTTTTAGTTGCTATTTGAAGCATCTAAAGCTAAAGAGAATATTTTAGCTGTTTTGTCTTCCATTTATACTCTATCATTTGAACACCATAACAATGATGATAGAAACAAATTAATGTGATCAACTTGCAAAATCCTTTTCACTTTAAATAAAAAAAATTAGTTGCTGAATGAAAAATTATCAAATAAATCTTTATTTGTTGAATGGAAACTCTTTCCAAGTTTATATGTGTTAACATTTTTAAAGAAAAAAGGGAAAAGCCATCTCAAGTCACTAAGCAAACACTAAGTAAAATGGGCCATATACATCTTATAATCACGCTTGTGATATTATCTAACCTGAGGGTAGATAGTTCAGTACAAAAGGATTTTGAAAAAAAGAGTAGAAAAATATGGAATTAATATTATCATCTTATTTTGTATTTTATTACTTAATTTTATGGAATGCTGGGGTGATTTTTTTAAAGGCCCCTACTCCTTCCACCATTCCTTTTTAAAACATTTCTAGAATCTTTTTCACCATTTTATCATTTGAACACATGCGAAATTCACTGGAAACCCTTTGTCTGCATATGGAGACTTAAGTGGTGACCAAAACTCCTCTATAATTTCCAAAGTTGTAGAGACTGGGGGTGGGGTATAAGAAATGATCACCTGCAATGTCAAGGACATAACAAAAACTCATGTTAATATTTATAGATGCATAATGTCTCTACAAAATGAACTCTTTTGGTGTGCTTATGAATAAAATCTTTTCTCTATCTCTTAGTTCGGAAAGTGAAAATCAATTAAGAACATTCACCTTAGCTTTTTCTTACTAAGTGCATAGATTTAGTTTATAAATTAGTCATAAATTGTTATGAAAAAAGCACAAAGTTTGGTAAGAAGTGGATTTATGATTATATAGGGCTTTCTGAATGTACTAAATTTTTTATGTGAATTTTTTTCTATTTTTTCAAATTACATATAAAAACAATTTTTAACATTTATATTTAAAAATTTTGAGTTCCAAATTTTATTCCTTGCTCCCTCAGTGCTTTCTTCCCTGAGAAGGCAAGCAATTTGACATAGATCATACATGTGCAAGCATGCAAAACATATTTGCACTTTAGCCATGTTGCAAAAGAAAACAATGCATTGCATTTCTGAAACATAAATCTATCTTCTTAATGCATATTTATAATAGTATTTCAAAGGAAGTTTAAAGAAATGAAATAAATATATAATAACTGTAAAACTGTGGTGTACATGCATATTATCTGTCAAAATAAAAAAACCTTCAAAGATAAGAAAAGATCATGTTATACAGGCTTCTCCTTTTACAGAGGAGGAAAACAAATCCTCAGTGTTGCCATTCTGGCAGAAGCCTCATTATTTCATGCTGAGAATGACATCCAAGCTTGCCTTTCTGCTTGTAAAATGCAGGGGTTGAACTGTCTTTCAATTCTAAATGTTATAGTCTATTGCTCCATGATGTCCTGAACTTTGCCACTAACTAACTGTGTGTGACTATAGACAAGAGTCCCAAGGCTTTAGCTACTTAAAACCTTAGTTTCTTCCAGGGGGTTAGACTAGGTAATCCCTAAGACCCCTTCCACTTCTAAATCTTATTAATGTCTATTAATTTCTCATAAGTGTAGTACAATAACTTGCAGTCAAGAGACCAGGTCCATCCTACTTCTGACACTCACTAGATATATGACAGGAGAGAGGCACTAAATCCCTGAGAGTACCCATGTGTAAGATGGAAGGGGTTCAGTAACACTGGTACCACCTATGTCACGGTGTTTTTAGGAGGTAAGCACACTGTAACTTTTTATGTGCAGTAAAAATGTGAGGTATTTGTAATTATAAAAACCTGTCTATAGTCTTTAGCCACAAACACTTGGGTTTCTGCTTTCTACTTGCAGGTTTAAGGCAAAGCATTTTTCAATGTGTTGGAAGCTTGGACGCGCACACTAGTCTGTGGGCCAACATCCGTCTATTATTGAGAAAAGCCTTATCAAAGCAAAGTGGTGTAGGGGAAAGAACCCTGTTTTTTACTGTGTGCATGATTCTGGGAAAGTTGATTTTGGTTCTCTGGAATGCAATACAATACAATGAGGGGAACTGGAAAATATGATCTCTAAGGTTTCTTCCAACTTAATAGCTCAGATTTCCATAACTCATTCCCTTTTACCAATCCACACCAAAAACACTGTAAAATCTCATTTAAGAAACCAAAGAATGGTACACTAGACATTTTCTCTTAATGTGTTAACTTTCTTTATGTAACATCTTCAAGAATGCTCAAATATCAATATATAAGAATCATGTACAGGAGGTAAAGTAATTATAGTTGTCTCCATATACAAAGACAATCAAGAACCCTAAAGGATGATTAATGGCAGAAAAGGCTAATGTCTAATCAGCTCACCATGCACTGTTCCCCCACACTCTGACAGGGCAACACAACACATCCCGTTGGTTTATATGCTGGAATCCACCTGGCAATTTCTTTGTTGCTCTCGTTTTTGCCAGAATACCACTCCCTTTCTACGTACCACCTTTCTGTAGCAACAAGCTGAAGAACCCAGTGTTGTTCACGTTCTCTATGTCCTAGGCAAAGGGAGGGGGGGAGGTCTAGGAAATTGGAAGAGTGCTCTGCCTGGGGTGGCAGTGTAAACAATACTCAACCAGAGGATGAAAGGACAGAGGGCACTAGGGAAGGTGTGTGTTGCTGTATCAGACCTGAAGGAATAGGGATGGGCATATTATAGCTAGGATTTGTTCTGTCTGCTCAGCACTAATGTGGAGCAGGGATTGAGGCTGATGAGAAATGAATTTCCCCAAATGCTTGGAGGCTAACATAGCTATTAGATTTAGGCTTCCAGGTATCTGCCATCAAAGAAGAAATAGGACAGAACAATGGACAGGGAATACAAATGCACAGTAAGGTAGGTCAATCTAGGAGAAAAGAAGCAGACAATTTTACACAAGCAAAACATATTGATATCAAAGACAAGATGCATAGAAACTTAAATATCATTGGTCTCCCAGAAAAATACGGTAAGTAAAAAACAAAACAAGACAGAATACTATAATATAAAAAAATCATTAACAAAAACTGCCCAGAACTTCCAGATACAGAAATCAAAATGACGTTCAAAGGCGTCTACCAACTGCCTTCAGAAAAAGAAAAAAGAAAAGAAAATATAGTAATAAAATTGAACAATTACAAACACAAACAACAAATTCTGCAAGGAATCAGGAAAAACTTAGACTATAAAGGAAAGGAAAATGGAAGACTTTAGCACTCAAGAGAAACCACAAGAAGGAATAAAGTGTTCTGAAGGACAAAAATGAAACCCAAGGTGATAATACTCTGTAAACCTAAGCCTAATCATCAATGAAAAAAGGATGGCTATTCAATTAAAGAAAGACATTTGAAGTGTTCCCACAAAAAAGGACGAAAGTGAGCAGATTAAATATTTTGTCCACATCTCAGACAGCAGTAACGAAAGAAAGGTAAATAAATACAGCTATCAAAGAAAACATAATAAATTAAATAAATTACCCCAGACAAAAGGGAGGGGAGAGCTGGAAAGAAAGATAACTATGATCTGGAAAATAACATAAGGTTCAATAATAGATTTTTTTCTAAAAGTATACGAAATAAAGATGAAAGTATTTAAATGGAAGAAATTAATAGTTGAGGAATAGATCATGGACCAACTCTCCCAATACCTCAGCTACTAGGTGAATCAGTATTTTTTGTGTGGCTAAACTACAAAATGAGAAAGTGAATAAATGGGGAGAGTGGTGAAAGAAGATGGAGGGGATTGTTTACTACTGATTTTAAGACGCCAATTGTATACAATGAAGAGAAAATCATTCTTGTAGTCTCCCAGAAAGAAGAGGGGCTATGGAAAAATGGGTGTGGTGGCAAAGGAAAGTATTGAAACAAGAGAAAGAAAAGAGAAAATCTTCAGTAATTTCATTCAGTAATAATCCCATGAAGAAGAGGGATATTTAGTAAGAGAAGATGATAACCTTACAGAGACTGGGTGTCCAAGAGCAGCATCGCCTCAGTAGAAGAGGAATTGTCTTTGGGGGCAAAGGATACTGGAAGAGTAGGAAGGAATGGACTCGGGGTATTTCATATAACGGAAAAGAAAATGATCACGGGTTGAGGAGGGCATAGAAATGGATTGCACAATTAAGAACATAGGAAAATTTCTACCATGGAGCAATACTTTTATCCTTTCTGTTTCTTCAGGAACTGATACTTCTAAGAAATAAGGCTCAACAAAAAAAAAAAAAAAAAGAGGAGAGATGGCAAAACAAACAAGGCAGTAAGATAGAAATTATTTAGAAAGAAGAATCTGAAGGTAAAAATAAGTATAAGGAGCATGAATCCAAGTTAGGGCAGAAACAATAGAGAATGAAGGGAATGAGGGAAAGCATTTTTTTAAGGTGGAGAATTTTTTTTAAAACAAC
>CM053772.1:211750381-211823440 GCA_028658325.1 Potorous gilbertii | reverse complement strand
ACTGGTAAAGATGACAAAGGAGGAGGATAAAAGAGGTTGGAGGGATTGTGGGAAAACAGGCACATTTATGAGCTGTTGAAGGACTTGTGACTTGCTCTAGACATTCTGGAATGCCCTTTGGAACTATGCCCAAAAGGTTGCTAAAGTTTGTATACCCTAGGACCCAGTTATACCAGTTCTAGGCTTATGCTCCCAAAGAGATCAAAAAAAGAGGAAATAGGTATAAAAATGTTTATAGCAACTCTTATTGTAGTAGTCAAAAAATGGAAACTAAGAGGATGCTCACCTATGAGGAGATGACTAAACAAACTGT
This sequence comes from Potorous gilbertii, assembly GCA_028658325.1. Lineage (NCBI taxonomy): Eukaryota > Metazoa > Chordata > Mammalia > Diprotodontia > Potoroidae > Potorous > Potorous gilbertii. The sequence continues at coordinate 211,823,127 of CM053772.1, read as the reverse complement.
GATATATGAATATAAGGGAATATTATTATACAATAAAAAATGATGAAATGACCAGGTTCAGAGGAAACCTCAAAGACCTCTATGAAGTAATGCAAAGTGCAAAGAACACAACAATTTATACAATGACCACATCACACAGAAAAACAAGTTTGAAAGATTTTAAAACTCTGATTAATCCTAAACTTAGAGGAATGAAGATGGAATACCCCCACCTATGTCCTCTTAGAAAAGTGACATATCTGAAATGCAAAATGAAACATGTTTTTGGACACAGTCACGTTGGGAATTAATTTTGTTATTGGGGGCTTTTTTTCTTTTTTAAAATTGTACACTTGGAGAAGAGAAGATAGAGGAAGGAAGAGATAATAAATAATTCTAAAAATAAAGAAAGAAAAATTAAAAGGGAAAAAGAGCCATGTATACAAAGGAATGGATCAACAAAACATGGTATATACATGGAAAAATAATTTATTAATAAATGGAATAGTATTGTGCCTTGAGAAATGATGAAAGAGGAAGTTTCTGAGAAACTTGGAAAGAGCTGCATGAGCTGATGAAAAGTGAACAGAACCAGAACTCAGACAATAACAACATTTTAAAGGAAATCAGTTTTTGATAGCCTTAAGAACTCTGATCAATACAATGAGCAATCGTAATTTCAGGGGGCTGATGGTGATAATGCATGATAGCTACCTTCTGACAGGTGAAGATGTACTAAGGGTATAGAATAGGACATGTTTTTGAAGACAGTTGATATGGGTGTTGAGCACAGATATTTGTGACAGGGCTTTTATTTTTATTTCTTTTTTTTAATTGGAGCAGAGAAGGGGAGAAAACCGATTTTTTTGTTCATTTAAAAAATAAAAGTCCTTCTGCCTTCCCATAAAGATTTGGATAGATATAAACACCTAAGGGTGAAACTAAGCTTGAGGTCATTATCTCACCCTCTCCTCTCAGTCCCTCACAGACCTGCTTCTGTTAAGTATACCCCGGCAAAAAATCTTCAAGATTTTTCTGGCTTTTAGCTCCCCTACCTACATCTGTGAGTTGTGCCTGTGAGCCATGCCTTTTCACCGCAACTGCTTGATGTCTCCGGTCTTCGTTTATACAAAAACTAGAGGGGCATCGTTCACTTCCACAAGTTTGCGCGTTGTAAGGCAAATAATCATTCCCTTTGGAAGCAGATAGGACACACAAGAGTAAAAGTCGCTTTGAATTTTTATGTTTCATGAGTTGCCTTGGATAAACAAATAAAAACTCGAGGTCAATCTTCTGGTGATGCACCCTTTGTTTGCTCTTAGCCAGGCTGGCTTCCAGACAGCAGTCAGTCTAGTTCCAGTCTTTCCAGTTTAATTCATTCTCTACCAGTGCTAAGTCTTTAGGAATCATGTAAAATACATCCTTCTCATTTTACAGATGAGGAAAACAAATCCTTAGCGCTGCCATTCTGGCAGAGGCTTCCTCACTTCGTGCTGGGAATGTATCCGAGCTTGTAAAATGAAGAGGTTGGACTGGATAATATCTAAGGTTCTTTCATCTCTAAACGTTACTGTCTGTTGCTTTGTGATGTCCTGAGCTTTGCCACTAAGTAGCTGTGTGTGAGTGCTCACTCCAGGCTTCAGCTACTCAAAGCCCTGGTTTCCTTACGGGAGTGGGGATGCAGCCTCCCTTCTCGGTCCTTGGGTGCGGCCTTTTTACTTAGCTAACAAGTCCTTTTATTAAGGGGATTTGTTCGGTGGAGTTGGAGGCACTAGACATACCCACACACAAAATGCAGGGCGTGCACCCTGGTGCGGACAACATCCTGCTGTAATTGACCAAGGCTTTGTCCAAGCCAGGGGCGCCGGCAGGGCGTGGTTATTACCACGTGCGCGATTCTGGGAAAGTTCATTCTGGTTCCCTGACATTTTACCATGAGGGGAATTGGAAAACACCATCTCCAAGGTTCCTTCCAACCTGCAATCTTAGGGTCCTTTTTATAACTCATTCCCTACCAATACCCTGCGGTCAAACGTAAGAAACCCAGGGGCGTCCAAAGCAGGGTGAAGCAACGCTTGGCCATGCTTTCTTTACGGGCCACGGAGGCCTGGCGTCGGGGCCTGCCCCTGCCCTCCCCTCCAGGTAGCACCGTCGGTAAGCACGTATTAAGCGCCTCCTGTGTGCGGCGCTCTCGGGGGCGCCCAGTCTGGTGGGCCTGGGAGGACCCCCTCGGAGGCGGGTGCAGGAGCGGGTAGGCAGACGTGCCCGGGCCTCAGCTCCTCCGCCTCTCACGGGAAGGATGGGTCTGCAAGGCCCCTGATCAGGTCAGGCGAGGCCGGCTCACTGGGCCACCGAGCGCAAAGGAGGGCGCAAAGCGCTGCCCGAGACGCCGGACGACCAGGCGGGCGGGCCCGCGTCACAGGGCCGGGGTCGGGGTGGGGGGCGGGGACCTTCGAGAGCGCGGGCGGGGGAGGAGCAGGAGCGCCGCCGGAGCCCCGCCCCCCGGCTGCCTGTGGCTGCGCGCGCCGCACGCGCCCCCTCCGCCCCGCCCCCGCTCGGCCGCCGGCCGCCTCCCTCCGCTCCACGCGCCCGCCGGAGGGCGGCCCCTGCCGCCCCAACAAAATGCTCGTCTCGCTGCCTCTTCCGGCACTGAGGCTGCTCGGCGTCCGGAGCCCGGGAGGGAAGCTCCTTGCGTGCCGGGGCTTTTCCGCGTCGTCCTGCCTTCGCCGCAGCCGAGCCATGACCAAGGTCGGGGGCCGGGCCCGGGTCTCGGGTCGGTGCGCGGGGCCGCGTGCGCTCGTGGCGGGGGGCGGGTCGGGAGCGCCGCGGAGCCGGGGCCGGGATGGGCCGGGGCCGGGATGGACCGCGGCCGGCTCCCCAGCGTCCTCTCCCGCGGACACGTGCGCGTGGATCCACTTGTTAAACACTTTGTCCCGCGAAGGGAGCGCGTGCGCCGGAGGGACCCGCGACCCTGCGGATCCCGGACTGGGACCGGGGGGGAAACTGAGGCCCGCGGAGGAGGCACGACTCCGCCACCCCGCCTCCCGGCCGGTCCTGGGCTCCTGACCCAGACCACCCCCCGCCTTTGGCCGGGCAGGGAGCACGTCCCGGGTGGTCCGGGGCCTCGGCCTGGCTCGAGCTTCAGGGGTGGGGGGCAGGCACCAAGGCTAGGACCGAAGCCCCTTCCGGGCCAGGCCTCAGTCACCTCTGCCAGAGCAGCCTCGGGGGTCTGGGGGCCGCCTCCCACTCATGCTCCAATGACCGAAGAGGTCCCCCAGGGTACCGTAAGGGTAACAGCCGGCTTTCAAACCCAGGGCCTCCCCTTTGTGCCTTTGTGCAAACCCCTGGAGATATTTATCTGTGTAGATAAAGGTTCTCTCCGAACCTTCGTGGCCCCTCCGCGTACTCGCTGTGTATTACAGAACCTTTGACCGGTCACTTAAGGTCCCTTTCCGGTCCAAGCCCATCTAACCTTTGCAGAGACTGAAGGTCTCCCAGATTGTAAAGTGCAGAGCTAGAGTTGTGAACTCGCTTCTCTGATTCCACATCCAGTGTCACCGAAGCTCAGTTTTCTAACGTAAAAAGTGGATTAGATAATGCTTCTCCATAGGCAGTATACTTAACAGGGTTGTTTTGAGGAAATGTATACTTTAATGAATGAGTTATTGTTATTTGACGTCTGGGACCTACGAAGTGGGGGTGGAGGGGTGTGGGTGTGTAATGGAAACTGGTCATGGGAGATCAGATGGAGTGATTTTATAGTTTCACTTCAGATTTTAAACATTTGTAGAATTCTGTTCATATAATTATGTAACAATTAAAGATCAACGACTCTAGTTTTATCATTTACTGTTGAAGAAAACGGACCCAGAGAGTTGGAGTGTACTTTATGATAGGTCACACAGCTACTCTGTGGCACGTTTGTCTTTTACTTACACTGGGAATCAGGTTTAGCATGAATGACAAGAACTTCCACCGACTTCCCTGGGATATGTTACTGACAAAGTGTATCAAAAGACAATGGAACCTGATGAAGATTGAAACAAATCAGTCGCACATTTGTAAAGACAACTCAGTTCTTGTGGAATTTTGAAAGTGAAACTATTTCTGTTGTATATTTTTTTATACTTTAGGTTTATGTCTTTTAAATCTGTTTTCAGGGTCTTGTTTTAGGCATCTATGCCAAAGAAAAGGATGAAGATGCCCTTCAGTTTACAAGTGCAGGAGACAAATTTGATCAACTTGTTTCTGGAAAACTTAGAGAACTTTTGGCCCTGTAAGTTTTCATCCAGTGAAGTCTTTTTCTTCAAGGTTGGGAAAAATTATTTGTGTGGATGAAATAGAAGTCATTTTCGAGGTTTTTAGAGAAAATAATTCATCATACCATCATTTTTAGTAGGAAAGATAACCCAAAATAATTTGTATTTGGTTTTAGAATCTGCTCTAGTGCTTCTATTTTAATATGAGTATGTTTGCTTTGGGGGAATTTATAACCATTAAAAAATGAAGCCACACTGAAAGGCTGATCAGGATTGAAAATTTTCCCCACTTTCCGTCTTCTTCCCAGTTAATGCTGAGAGAAAATAGAATCACTCCTCAGACTGACAGAAAACTCTAGCCTACGTTGCACTTCTTTTCTGTTTTGCTTTGGGAAATAAATTTAATATTTTGGCATTAAAGTCCTCGTGGGGAGATAAAATGAATTGATAGTGGTGTCGGAAAAAGCCTTTACATCTTCTTAATTAGATCAAGGGTGATGTAGTTGCAGATAACAAAAAAACTAACAACAGTGAAAACTATTTACAAATAATAATACCTTACTACAAGTACTTTTCTCATACACTTTTGATGTAGAAGGTACAAATATTACTGACATTATACAGATGAAGAATCTGAAACCTAGAGATATGAAATAACTTGGCAGCAGTCACAGAGCTTTTAAATGACAGAGTTGGGATACAAACTTGGAATTTTTGACTCCTAAGTAAAGGATCCTGCCACTCTATCATACTTCTAATTTTAAAATTTATCTTTGGATTATTCTATCCTCGTTTGGTAGATTTTTCAAGTTGATATTAGATATAGCACTAGTCAGATGTATAAATACATTTAAATTTGTGCCTCTTCCCGCCACAATTACCGTGTCAGGATACTGTCCACAGCTCTACTTCTTAGTGTATAGTCTTTTCTATCACCACCTTGAAAAATATTACAGGTCTAAGCCAGTACAATACAACACAATTTAGGGCTTCTACCATCTGATTCTTAACAGCTACTGAGCCTTATCTACCATGGAATAATCTCCCATGGTTTTCTAGTCTGTTAGTAAATCATTCATTATCCCTCTGAATGAGAACTTCCCAACTTCTTTGGTCCTTAATTTTCTATCATTAAGTCCAGCATATAGGATATCACAGCACAAAGGGTGTTTCCATAGTAGTAATGAAGTTCCAGAATGAACCAGTTAAACAGGCACCCCTTTGGCTCTTTGTCTTTGTCAGTATGTCCCAGACTGAGAAATTCTTGCTGATTGGGATTCTTCATTCGTTGAGCATTTATTGCATATCTATAACATGCAAGGCATTGCAAAGATTGTATCTGCCAACACTGAAATTCCACTCGGAACACATTTCTTAAACTGCAACTCTGCAAAGTGCTGATGGATGATAATATATTACTGATAAATGTGACGTATTATTTTTTGGGATAAGTGCATCAGATTGGTACAGAACAAAGTGCTGTTTGAGTTCTGTGGGTTGTTACCAATGGAGTAAAAGATTTTGTGAGGTGGCATTTGAGCTAGGTTTTGAATTATGGGTATGAATTCATATGGTAAAGAAGAGGGGAGGGAAGTAGATAATATGGTGAGAAAAGAAATGGTAGCAGGAGAATGTAGGGCTTGTTTCAAAGGAGAACAAAATATCCTCAAAGGCAATGATGTCAAACTCAGATAGAAAAGGAGGCCACTAAACCATACCTAAGACTCTCTCCAGGCTATATGTTGACTTAGAAAAGCACCTATTAACATTATGTTCTATTATATTTTTATTTACTTTTTAAAGGATTTCCCAGTTACAAGTTTTATGTTTGACATTTCTGCTCCAAAAGGAGTAAAGCTGGGGGATGGGAGAATCCATAGAATGGTCCACTAAAGTGTTGAAAGTTGGAGAAGGTTTTGTATGTCAGGCACCAAGGTCTGAAGTTCCAGGGGTAGGGAACCTGTGTATGCAGGAGTCAGTATAGCACTAGTGGAATTCTTTGAGTATAGGAATGATGTGATTCATTCTGTGCAGAACAGAAATTGTAACCTTTGAGAAATAAGTGATAGTTGAGGTATATGGGCATGACATTCCTTTAAAAATTTTTATAAACAAAACCATTTTTTCTCCTTTCAGGTCTGGGCCTCCACTGAAGGCAGGCAAAACCCGTGTATTTTATGGTCTTCATCAGGTAGGAATCAACAATACTGATAGTGATGAAAATAAGTCTCACTTTATTGGGCTTTATAATTAACAAAGTACTTTCAAATTTACTATCTGATTAATTTGAAAAGATACTGTTTTTTTTAAAGACTCTTATGGTATATCATTCCAGTATTAAACAATAATTTCTTCATGTTGATACTATAATTTTTTAATTATCTCAGTTTCTTGTTTTCTCATAGAATGTTACAGCTTTTAAGTTTTTCTATTTTTTGTTATAAATCCTTCATTTTTCTGTCACATTTATTTCTTAGTATCTCTCTCTTTCCCCTTCCCTACCCAAACAGCTGTCCTTGGTAACAGAAATTTTAAAAAACAAAAGTGGGTTGAACAAAGCAAGCCGATGAGAATGTATAGAATATTTCAGTCTATAGGCCTAGGATCATAGATTTAAAACTGGAAAGGACCTTAGAGTACCTTCAGTCCAACCTTTCATTTTATAAGCAAAGAAAATTGAGGCTTAGAGAAGGCTCACTGACTGTAATCAACAGAAGGAGGAATATTTTTCTCAGTTTCTCAGGGTCAAGCTGGGTCGTAAAGTAGACAACATTCAGTTTTTTTTTTTTTTGTTCCTTTATATCGTTGTTCTTTATGTAGTTGTATATATTCCCATCCTTCTCTGATTTGTTTGTATTCATTGTTTCTTTTTAATGGTTTTTTTGGGGGTTTTTTTTGGTGAATTTCTTAATTTCTTACAACACAGTGCTGTCCCACTCCATTATATTGATGTACCATTGGCTTCTTCAGCTCAGTTGATGGCTCTCTACTTCTTTTTAGTGTGACTATTTTGCTGTATTATGGGAACTCTTTCTTTGACTTGTTTAGTGTATATGCATCGCCATGGGTTCTCTTAGTTAAAGGGTACAGACACTTAAGTAACTATTTTAGCTGTATTTCACATTGCTTTCCAGAATAGCTCTCCTGACAGTTTGCCTGTCTTTCTGTAGCCTTTCTAATATCTTGGTAGGTTTGCTGGGTATAAGATTGGGAAAAAAAATCTTCGAAAAGCCTTATAAAAAAACTTGAGTTGTTTTTGGTTTACGTTTCTCTTATTAGTGACTTGGAGCAATCTTTCATGTGGTAGTTAATGGTTTCTTCTTCTTTCAAGACCTTTTGTTTGTATTGTTTTATTATTTGTCCTTTGGGAAATTACCCTGAACAGTCTTTCCACTATGCCCTGCTGTTGGTGGAACTCTCATAGTCAGAAAGTTTGAATTGTATTTCAGTAGCACTATTTGTAACAGAGGCATGTGTAAAAATTTTTATAAAGGTACAGGAGTCCAAAAGAAAGAAAGGTTACTATTAGTTCTGCACTGTACTGGTCATAAGCAAGTAATAGAGGATTTTGGTGGTGCTTTTCATCTGTTTTATCATACACGTAGCTTAGTCTGTATTGCTTCTTAAATTGAAAACATGACAATTGAATATAAAGAAATTAAAAGTTTTTGGTTTGGATGTTTTTGGTATAGGACTTCCCCAGTGTTGTTGTGGCTGGCCTGGGTAAAAAGACATCTGGAATAGATGAACTGGAAAACTGGAATGAAGGCAAAGAAAACATCCGAGTCGCTGTTTCAGGTTATTAACTTTTAAAACAATTTAATGTTCGTTAAAAAAGGTCCCACAAGATCTTGGTGGAGTTAGCTTTGGAAAATATTTTAAACATATGAAAAAGAACATTATGAAGTCCTAAGGTGTTGTTATCTTGAGTGTGGAGTTGACATCATCATGAATATTGAAAACGTATTAATTGAATTTAGTAACTGTGATACGATTCTGCTTTTCTTTTATGATAATAGCTCGTGTAGGTATAATAGTTTACAAAGCACTCTCCTTACAATAGCCCTGTAAGGTAAGGGACAGAAGTAATATTGTTCCTATTTTACATATAAAGAAATGGAGAATCAGAGGTAGAGCTTACTTGCCTCTCGGGATCTCACATGGGAGAGTCGGAATTTTAGATCTTCTGACTCCAAGGCCTGGTGTGCTTTCCACTTGCATTTTATGGGAAATGTAACAATTTTTGTATGTGGTGAGAGAGTTCTATTTCTTTTAAACAACTTCATTATTTCGCATCCTCTAAATAATATAGATTAAACTTTTATGTTTGCAAATCAAAGCAAACAAGAAAAAGTGTTTGAATGGCTCTTTGTACATGATAGTTGTGGGCAAATAAAGATTAGCCCAACTTACCAGCTGTCATTTGGGAGCTGAGAACATTTTTCAGTATATAAGGAAGTTGTACAGGAAGTTTGTGGTTAAAAGAAGCCACATAAAGTGATTTTAAAGCAGTACAAAATTAGTGTTTGATCTTTGACACCAACTGCATCATAGATGCTTATTAAATTTGTCAAAGTTTATGTTGAATGATTACTTCACTATTTGAATTCCTAAGATTTTGCTGACCTAGATATTAAGTCATTAATGAAGTGCTGTGTTAATATTGGACTCTATTCGGTTGCTTCATTATTGCTTTGTGTCATCTCTTTCCAGTGAGCTTGGAAGAAATGTGGGAATTTAATTAAAACACTTTAAAGCTTTTGAAATTCCTTGTCCTTGTCCCCTCTTCTATCCTCATGTATACCCTGAAACTTGATCTGCTTTGTGATGTGTTTTTCCTTTTAGCTGCATGCAGGCAAATTCAGGACCTGGAAATTGCTTCTGTGGAAGTGGATCCCTGTGGAGATGCTCAGGCTGCTGCAGAAGGAGCTGTTCTTGGTCTCTATGAATTTGATGAGCTAAAGCAAAAAAAGAAGACTGTGGTTTCTGCTCAACTCTATGGGAGGTAATAAGGACGAAACTAAATATGATCTAGACTAAAAGACCAGTGAAGTTGTAGAGTTAAAAAAAAAAAAGGAACCTTGGCAATTACCTGGAATAGTGGTACCAAACTCAGCTGAATTAGAAAACCAAGAATTAACGTGATGTTGTATTGAATTTTATTTAGTTAAATATATCCCAGTTACATTTTAATCTGATTCCTGTGTACTCAGGAGATCCTCGAGTTTGACACTTCTGGAATCCTCCTAATGAAAATGTCAGAGCTGAGAGGAAGCATAGAGATCATCTGGTTCATTCCCCAACTTCTACACATACTGAGGGAGGCCCAGGTCAAACAGCTTACTTAAAGTCACATAGGTAGTGTATGGTTGAATAAGGGCATGATCCAGGAAGCTCAGTTCAGAATCCAGTGCTCTTTCTAGTGTACATGTTGAGATTGTTGTGTTTGTGATGGAGCAGAGTAAGAAAATGACATGTTAATGCTGGAAAGAACTGAAAAATAGTTGTATCCAATTCCCCATCATTTTCAGATGAGAAAATTGAACCCTGGAAAAATTAGATGACTTCCCCAAATTCACATGGCTAGTTTGTAGGAGATTTGGATCTCGATAGAACTAGATAAGTTCCATGACCTTAGAGTCCATTGTGTTTTCCATTATATCACACTGCTTCAGTTTGTCAAATTAAAAGTTTATCTGGGCCCAGTATTCCTTCTGATGCTCCTCTTTTGTTTAAAATAAGATGCAGTGCTATTGTGTTCTTCTAAATACAGACTAAACTTTCTTCCCAGAGCTGGTTTAAGACATGAATATAGCTTGTAATAAGTATTTTGTACATGTGTGCATATGACATAAATGTGCATGTTCTATGTATTATAACACCATTATGAATGTGTAAAATTTCTTTCAAAGAGATAACATTGATAGTCATTTATGGCTTATATGTGGACCAGTACACTAGCTATAAAATAATCAGTGTTGAAGGAGGGTCTTTCTCACAATGACATGTTGCACAATTTTATTTAGTGGTGACAGTGAAGCCTGGCAGAAAGGAGTTGTGTTTGCTAATGGGCAGAACCTAGCCCGACACTTGATGGAAGCACCAGCCAACAAAATGACTCCAGCCAAATTTGCAGAAATCATTGAGCAGAAGCTTAGAAGTGTGAGTCCCAACACAACGGTCCACATAAGGTATGTGCAGATTTTTTCTCATTCAGTTTGCTTTACTGATACTGAGGTTTACATGTTGCCCCCATTTGCATGAATCTTTCATTTGATTTAACTTTTCAGCACAACTGGAGATAACTTCACATGAAATAGAGATTGATTTTGTTACAGATATCTTGAGGAGCATCTTCAGACACCAAGATGTTAGTGGTGGGTGGTGATGATGGTGGATCACATTTATTATAGCACTTTGAAATTCATCAAAGACTTCCCTTATAGCTTCCATGGGAGCTAGAAAGCACAAACAATGTTATCCCCATTTCCAGAAGAGGCAGCTAAGTCTCAGACACTTGCTCAGAGTCACATAGTGCTAGTCAGTGTTGGATCTAGGATTCAGATTCCTATCTCCTGACTGCAAGTCTAGCTCCCTTTTCACTTTATCATCCTACCTCATGGTGACAGAATCATTCCCTTATTTTTTACCCACATGTTATAAATTGCTGCATCCACCAATTCAAAGTATGTTTGGAGGTTGGTAGCTCTGGTCCCCACAACCCTCTTGAACTTACCTCATAATCAACCTTCAGTTTGAAAAGATATAGGTGACCCTTTAAGCAAGTTTGATGTGTGAACAGTCAGTGAGAAAGATGGCTTGGAGGAGGGTGGGGAGAGGACTTTTCTCTATTTTATCTAAAAAGATATGAGGAACTGTCTTAAATACCTTGCTGATTTGCTTTGAAGAGGCTTTTTCATTATACGAAGCAGTTTGTTATAGAATTCTTGTAACAAATGCCTCCAATACATGTAAGATAGGATTTGATTTGTACATTTTCAGGGAACATAGCCATATAAACTATAGTACACCTGCAGGCTAAAATTAAGTACTCAGTACAGTATCTGGGTGTACTTAATATATTTTAGTCTTAAAAAATTTCTAAGTTTCATTAAAAGCATCTCAAGAAAAAACATCTTTTTTTTTCCCCATGAAAAGAAACTAGTTGGCATTTTGTGAGATGACACCGGATGGTACTCTAATGTTTGCATGTGTTTATATGCAAGACTTCTATAAGGGGAAGACATTTTTAAAAAAACCACATTGCTGAATTGCTATTTTAAACTATAAAACACCCACCTTGTTCCCTTTTAAGTGACTTTTAATTTTAATTATACCTTTTGTGTATATAAGTATATGTGTACTTTATTTCTTGGAAGACTAAAGGCTTTTTCTTCATTAGGCAATAATATATTCTTAACAGTTTTGCAGAATTAATAGTCAAATACAGTTGTTACTTCTTTCAAATGCCTCAGCCAGTGAAGGGGGGGAGTAAATTGAAGGAGTATTTCTTAAGCTATAGGAATTACTGAGATGTACATATATGTGTGTGTACATATAGGTATATATATTTATACACACACACACACACACACACACACGTCTAATTTTTGCCCTTTCTGGCTTAGTATCCTGTTACTGACTGGGGCCAGGAAATTAACAGAATTTAGCCTTAAATTTCTGCATGCCGAAAGGACTAGTGTGATAAATCATGAATGTTTAGCTATGTACACACAGATGATGGTCACGAGATCAGAGGATTTCAGGACATAGAATTGCAAGTTACTGTAGGTTTCATCTAAGCACCCACATTTTACAGATGACAGAACTCAGAGGACCTGCTGTCTTCAGCTTTAGGGTAGAAACTGTGGGAATATACACATTTGTTCCCCAAAACCAAAGTAAATCATAGGGATTTGAGAAATTGTCATCTAAAAATGCACATATATTTTAAGTACTGTTACTTAAAGTCTAGAGATAGTAAGTACATTTTTACATTGATATTTTTAAACTTCTTCTGAAATGGAAATAAGAAAGCACATTTATTCTGATTTCCATCTTTCCTGTGTTCCTTCCTTACAGGACCAAATCTTGGATTGAGGATCAAGGAATGGGAGCCTTCCTAAGCGTTGCAAAAGGTTCCGAAGAACCACCAGTTTTCTTAGAAATTCACTATACTGGCAGTCCAAATGCAGATGAATCCCCATTGGTGTTCGTTGGAAAAGGAATTACTTTTGATAGGTATATTTGTTGCTATTGTATTAGAGTGAATAAAGTACTGGTGCTTTGTAGATTTTTTTTCTTTTTGGGGTTGGACTTGTTGATTACATTGGTGTAGGGAGAGATTTGGAATTTTACCAGTGCAGGTCCATAAAAATTTTGAATAAAAGCCAAGAACAGATTACTGGCACACCAGAATAGTTTGGTCATTTATTAAACAGACTTTTGGGGCAAAGTTATTTGAAAAACTAAATCCACTTTTCTCCATTTTATCCTAAAAGACAGAGGAACTGTCTTAAATGCTTCATTGAAATTTAAATATACTGTGATTGGAGCATTTTTCTGATCTACTTCCTAATATAGTCGCTCAAAAAAAAGGAATGGCAGGTTAGTTTGGCAATACCTATGGTGAGTTCCTACTGGTTCCTAGTAATCACTTCCTTTTTTTTTTAATTACTTACACATCATCTATTTAAAACATTCAAACATCCGTTCCAAAATTTTGCTGGATATCAATGTCAAAATTGTATGAAGAGGCCTGAACTCATTTAAAGAAGTTAGGTATACTCCTGCCATCCTGGGCTTTGTTACCATGTTCACCTTGTAGGGTTTTTGTTGTTTTTCTTACACTTTCCACTTCGTAGATCATTCTTCATAATTGATATAAGAGAAATCAAATGGAAGTTGATCTGACTTATTTCACGTTTCCATCCTAAGGAATAGGCATTGTCCTTTTCTTATTCTACATTGCTCTCAGTATAATTATTGTTCTTAGCAATGATCTCTAGATTCACTTAATTCTGGGTTCCAGACTTTTTGATGTTATCCTTTGGGTTTTTTTTTCTGACCTTTCCATCTGTAGTCCTTTTAAAGTATGAGTTCATTGCAGTCACTTAGATTTTATTCAATGCCTTCTCCATTTGGCATTTATTCATTCAACAGACCTTTAGTGCTTGCTGTGTACAAATTACTGTCAGTCGCTGAGGGAGAGATGAAAGTAATATTTAGATAAAATGTGATTCATACCTTTCTGGGAGCTTATAGTCTCGTAAGAAGATATAACCCATGCAAGTGTCTCATGTGCCCTTTTTCATCAGAAGTATTTGTGACTCTCATTGTAAGAATTTTATTTTTGAGAGCCTACTCTCTACTTTGAGCTGTGTTCTCTGAGAGTCTGTGGCTGTTGGATCATAGCTATCTCATGTAACCTTCCCCATCCCCCATGCAGGTATGCCAAGGTGAATTAACCCAGATTATCGAGGGCATTAGCTCTGTTCTGCATTTTTGCAGGAATGTTACTGTTAGGATTGTTTCCTACTTCGTATTTCTCATTCCTACTTCACTGCTCCTCCGTCCTTGTTAGGTAATTTAGAAAATACTCTCACTTTACTGTTCTCTAGATAACAGGTCTCTTTGGTATCATAGTAGCTCTTTGCCTGAAATCATATGTAAGGTTGAGCCCTAATGGGCTTTAAGCCTTTGAAAGGAGTGTAGTTTGGCCCCCTGTGTGCTGCCCAGCATGGGCATAGCAACCATGCACTGAGGCTGCCCCTGCCACAGATGGTCTCTTCTGCTTGTGAGTGGCAGCCAAGTTTGTTAAAATCCTTCCTATGCAGCCGCTCTTCATCCTGAACTCCCTTGTTCTACAAGTATAGAATGACTGTCAATCTGTCCAGTATTTTTTTGTCTATTAAGATTTCTAAGGTGATACTCACAGTCACTGCTCACCATTTCCGCTTTACCAACCAGTTCTTCCTTGTGGGTCAGAATGAAATACTTAGTAATTCTTTTCTTGACTTTTCTGAGATAGAGAATAATCAGGTCAGCGGCTGGCATTTATAGAGCTCCTTAAGATTTACAGAGTGGCTCCTATATCTGAGTGATTTGATTTGGTGTATACAACAGTCCTGAGAGGTAAATATGCTTCAGGTATTACTATCTCCCTTTTACAGGTGAGGTTCAGGAAAATTCTGGTCACATAGCTAGTAGTTAGCAAGCACTTGTTAAGTAGCTGTTGTGTGCCAGCACTGTACTAAGCACAGCAGGGTGTCACCCAGATCCCTCCTCACCGTAAGACTATTGCCCTTTGTATTGCATCACAGTAAGGAGAAAGTAGGAATCAGTGAAATCTGTCTTGGAAGTTCTTATCTTATGTGTGTGTTTTTCTTACCATTTATCGCACAGATTTTATAAATAGTACTTTTAAGTTCATATTTTGGGCACCTATAATTCTGAGAGTAATAACCTTCTTGGTCATCTGGTTCTCATTCAGTGCCTGTGATATGAATGAGAATGAGGAGGCCAGTTTTCCAGGTTAACAAACTGGTAAGTTATAGGAAGAAATTAACTTAGGGAGAGGCTTGTAGAGAACTTGGTACCTGAACTACATCTAATTGTAACCTTTTCTAGTGTCTTCTTATATGCCATTTCTCTTTCTTTTTCATTTCCGCTGAGTTAAAATATCACTAAGAAATTTTGTAAGGGTAGGTTTGTGACATGTAAGTTCCAGTCCTTCCTCATTGTACACTTGGCTACTTGGTAATGTGATCATTGGTTCTTGTACTTTAGAATTTAGTTGGGGTTGATAATTTACCCTTTAGATGTTTATTTTTCATTTTCAGAGTGTTTCTTTCTTGTAGGACTTAGCATGAATTGCTGAGTTGTAAAAAGGAGAAAACTCACATGCAACTTTCATAGGGGATGTAGCAAGATGAATTCTCCCATGTCCTCTTCTGTGCAAAGCTTCCACGCACGATTTTAAGGCACTATGATCTCACTGGCTGGATCATTGGACTACTCCCATAAAATGTGTGATAAGATTACCTATTTAGGATGTTTAATCAACAAGCACTGTATTAACCATGGGGTTACAAAGAAAGGTAAAAAGTAGTTCTTTTCCTTGAGGAGCCAATAACATAATAGAGAAGACAACATGTAAACAAGGACATACAAACAAGATTTATATTATATGTATGTATATGTATATACTTATAAATAAGTATATATATGTGGGTATGAGTGTATACATATATATCTATATCTATATATATATATATATATATATATATATATTGTGTGTGTGTATAGAGTATAATTTGGAGATAATCAATAGATGGAAGACTTCTAATAGAAGGTGGGATTTTTGCTGGGATTTGAAGGAAGCCAAGAGACAAAAGCGAGGAGGGGGAGAATTCCAGGCAGGGGAAGTAGCCAGTGAAATTAAAGAGTCGAGAATGGAAGGTCTTGTTTAAGGAAGAACAAGAAGGTCATTAGCATTCTGTCACAAAATATGTGGTCAGGAATAAGGTATAAAAAGATTGGAAATGTGAGGGAGTGGCCATGAAGGGTTTTAAATACCAGATAGAGCATGTTATATTTGATTGTAGAGGTGTTACATAACCGTTAGAGTTCATTGCTTGGGGGAAGAGAATGACCTGATCAGACTTGTGCTTTAAAAGAAAGATCATTTTGGTAGTGGAGTGGAGGATGAATGGGACCAACCATCAAGCTGTTTCAGTAGTCCAGACACGAGGGGATGAGGGTCAGTACCAGCATGGTGGCAGTATGAGGGGATAGAAGAGGACTTATTTGAGAGATGCTCCAAAGGTAAAATAAACAGGACTTGGCAATAGAATGAATAAGAGGATTGAGCTGGAATGAGTTGAGGATGGTAGCTCAGATGTGAGCCTAGGTGAGTAGGAGGGTGGTGGTATCCTTGACAGTAATAAGAAAGTTAGAAAGAGGGAAAGATTTTTATGGGGAAAGGTAATGAGTTCAATTTTAGACAGCAAATTTGAAAGATCTATGGGACATGCAGTTTGAGATGTCCATTAGGTAGTTGGAGATGTGAAATCGGAGGTTAGCATTTATAAATAAATCTAAGAGTCAACAGCATAGACATACTTGAATTCATGGGAACACATGAGATCACCTACTGAAATAATATATAGGGTAAATGAGATAAAAGGTAAAAAAAAAACTAGGTAATGTTGAGGGGTTAATGAGAGAATAGTAAAAAATAATTTGAATTCCCTGATGGAAACAACTATTTGGCAACAAAACGTTACTAATTTTTTATGATGCACAGTAGTAATACTCTGATTTACCATAACTAGACACTACAGTTTTTTTAGAATAATTTTGATTCTTTTAAGAGTGTTACATGTTAATTGTGACAAAATTAAAAGAATTTAAATGTCCCTTGAGGATTCTAAATTATTTTTGTCAGGCATCTTGTATGATTTTTAAAGAGGAATTTTGAAGGTTATTTTCAGAAAGTAAATAACATTGGGCATATTTGTCTACAGTTGAGACCAGATTTCTCATTAATGTTATTCTCTGTTTTTCATCAGTGGTGGAATCTCAATCAAACCTTCTGCAAACATGGATCTTATGAGAGCTGACATGGGAGGGGCAGCAACTATATGTTCAACCATCATCACAGCGGCAACTCTAAAGTTACCACTTAATCTTATTGGTAAGTTAGGAGTGGGGAAAAGGAGTAGGAGAATTTTATAAATCTGTGTGTCTTAGAGGATTTGTGTGAATCATGCTGGTTATATAAACAAGTGAAAAATGGTGGAAGGTTACACTGCTGATACGGCAGCTGCATAGACTTTTGGAGAACTCAGTGGACCAAGATCATAACTAACAGTAAGGGTAGGATCTAGAGCTGGGAAGGATATTAGAGGCATCTAGTCAGCTCTCTCATTTTGTAAAGAAATGAAGCACTAGAGAGGTGAAGTAATTTGTCCAAAATTACATCAGTAGCAAATAGGAGACATGGGATGAACCCAAAATATTTACTAATAGACTGGTGTCAATTTAGAGGGAGCTTTCTAGTGCACTAACCATCCTTGGTACCATGCTCTTAGACTTTTGTATCGGTGCATTGAATGAAGGCCTAGAAATCATCTTTTCACATTTTTAAATGACATGAAGTTGGGAGGGATGGCTGGCAATAATGAGTCAGGAACTCTAATGATCTTGATGGCCTAGAATGGTGGGGTAAGGCAAATAAGGTGAAATTGAAGAGAGGCAAATATAAAATTATTTTCTTGGATTAAAAATTGCAACATTTACAACAATGTAAATGGAAAGAACAACCACAAAACAAAAGGAATGTTGCAGGGAACAAGCATGACCCCAAAAAAGAGAGCTGAGAAGACACTCCCACTCCACATTTTTCTCATAGATAGATACACACACATGCGCATATATACATAGATTCTTTGCTTTATGGATTGATGTGCTGATTTTTTTCTCCTCGTCCTCTTTTTTCTTTTATTTTCATTAACCTTAAAAAAAAGGTGTGGGTGTGTGTGGCTGTATGTGTGTGTATGTATGTATGGCTCTCTGAGAAGGAGAGGGGAAGGATACTGGAAGAAATTCTGAAATTACTTAAAATACAAAATTATATTGAACAAAAAATACTTTTTCCAAAGACTAGGATGTAAGACATTTAGATTATTGCTGTGAAAAATATCTAGGAAGACAGTGCAGAGCAAACTTGTCATGGGTTACAATGTGGCATGTCACTGAGAAAACTTACAGAGTTATGGGGGTTAAGGACATAGCACTCCTTTAATCTGGAAAATCCACGTAAGATGTTTTGGTCCTCCCTTTGTACCAGAGAAGAAGTTTGAATTATTATGGTATTAAAAGATAAAATATATTGATGTTATGCAATACTATACACATATTTTAATGCATTTCTGAGTTTCTAAACTTTTTCTGTATCGTCTGTGGCTTCCACAAAACTCCCCCCAAAATTCCCATACAACTTCTTATGCTAACCCTTGATATATCGGAACTGTGATGGGTAAAGTCACAGTGGGGAAAGGGTAACTACTATTATATTAGGCATTATAATGTCCAGAATAGAGGAGACAGTATTTCTACTGCTGCATATCTCGAGGTCACTATACATCTGCAGCATTAAGTTCAATTCTTGTCACCACAGTTTAAGAGTTAGGATTTAGGAACTGTTTTATGGCACCCTTTGTTTAATATGAGTTATCCAAAGCTCCTCAGACCCAGGAACCCCCATTTCTGCTTTTTTGATGTCTTCTGTCCCCATCTCCTCCCTCACCTGCTGCATCATGAAGTACTCACTATGTGATTAATAAATGCTTTCGTTGATTTGAGAAAGGCTTTAAAAGTTCTGCTGGCTACACCGTAGCCAGCTGCTTCCTGGGCAAACAGAGCCCTCATTTTTTCATTCCAGAACTAAATTGTGTTGTGTTATACAGATAACTTGATTTACAGAACAGGTAGGTTACTTTCACAAAACCATGGAACATCACTGGAGCTTTACTCAAGGGAGAACTCTCTTGTGATGGGCTGGGAGAGGCAGTAGTGTCTCGGGGTAATCCACCTCATGAAGGAAACTTGTCAGAGTTCTATTCACAGTTCTGGGTCCTTTTGGTGAAGTTAGTAGTATGTTCATTGTGTATGTGTGTTTGATTCCCCTCAGGTTTGGCTCCACTTTGTGAAAATATGCCCAGTGGGAAGGCAAACAAACCAGGAGATGTTGTTAGGGCAAAGAATGGGAAAACAATACAGGTATTTACATACATTTGCTGCATATCATAATTCAGTGATCATCAGACGAATTATTCAGGGATACAAAAGTGCTTTGGAAGATGTAAAGCATTCTGCAGATCTACTCCAGTGCTGTTTGCTTCAGAATCAGAATTTTCCCTCATGTTATCTCTTCCCAGTCCCATCTCTCCTACAATTTAGTGTGTCTTGCAGTAACCTTTTAATGGAAAGAACCTGAGACTTGGAGACAGGAGGTGGGTAGGGGAGGGGAGCAATGAATCCTGGTTCTGATGCTTAGTAGTTGTGTTGATTAACTCTCCTGAACCTTTACTTCCTCAGTTTTGCAGATGAGGGTAATACTTCTTGTGCTGCCTGCTTCTCACAGTTGTAAGAAAAGTGCTCTGTAAATGCTAAAGCACGATATTTGAGTTATTATGTAATAAAATCTACTACTGTTCATTTTAGGTGGACCTGGACCATAGCCAAGATGTAGTTACTCCATGTTAAGTTACTTTTATTCCAGAATATTAGACAAACATCTCTGCAGCATGGATGCTTAGCTTGCTATATAACTTGGTGTCCTTCTCCCCACTCCCAGTTTGTCTCCTTTTAGAAGAAAAGGAACACAGCTCAAATATATTGTCATTTATATATTGCTTTTATGGTGAGGAGTGAGGCTGGTCCTCTGTAGCTCTAGTCCTGATAATGTGGTATCTTGACATCTTTTGATTTCATAAAGTATAGTAAGCTTTTTCTTAAGATGTTGGAATGATGGTATAGATCACTTTCATTCATTCTGCTTCTGAAAAAGCCCTCAGTTGGCAGTATCAAGGGGGATAAGCATCAGATTGGCTACAGGGGAGTTTAAGACCCTTTCTCAATTTAAATACCTCATGGATAATCTAAGTCCTGACTGATACACATGTAAATTGGCCATTTTGCTCTCTGAGAGAGCCACAAGCATAGCCATTGTGGCAGTGGCCATTTCTAATTGATTACACATAATCCTGAAGAAAAGTAGTTTGGCATAAATAACTCTTGAGTCCCAGCCTTGGATTCCAGAACCAAGCTCCAGCTCTGTGAGCGTGGCCAATCTAATTAATCTCTCTAACATTGAGCCAGAGGTTCCCTAACGGCCCTTGTAGATCTTTAAATCTTAGTGTGGTGGTTGTGAGTGCGTGAGTTTTATTGCCCTCTAAGGCTATAAACTCAGGTCATAGACAGCATCTTGTCCAGCCTTTTATCCGCCTACTACCAGACACAGTGCTGCATACATTATAACATCAGTAAATGCTTTGATAAGTGTTGAATTGAATTTTAATTTTTTCTTATCTTTTATTTGAAGGTTGATAATACAGATGCAGAGGGGAGGCTCATATTAGCTGATGCTCTGTGTTATGCCCACACATTTAATCCAAAGATTATAATAAATGCTGCAACATTAACAGGTAATAAAATTTTCCTTTTCCTTTATTTAAGAAGAATTTATTTGCTATATTGTTTAATGTATGCAGTGTATGCTTAGAAGATCGTTCTTTATAGATAAGAACTTAACACTTGTGTTTGAAGGATTTTCATCAAAATAAAATCTTTAGAACATTTAGATTTTTTTAATATTAAGTATGTTTTTAGGTTTTTAGCCTCTAGTGTAAGAATACAAAAATAATCTGATCAGTCATCCATCTAGTCCATTATTTTGAAAATGGCATCAACAGATGTTATATAGTAAGGACTACCCAGAAAAGAGAGGTATTTATTAATAGTTCAGATGATTAAATTTGGAGTCAGAAAATCTGGATTCGTTGCTTTTTAAGCTGTGTGAACATGGAAAGTTACTCTTTGAGCCCCATCCATAAAAACGGGGATATTTTGTTACATTATCTAACTTAGAAGATAGTTGTCAAGAGGCTTGTAGATAGAACATGTTGCTACTTTTATCACAGATTTCCACTTAATAGTCATGTCATCCTTGAATTTATCTAAAGCTCTTATTGATGTATATATTCTTTGTACTACCCCCTTAGTAATGACCTTGTAATGTCTAACCATATATACTTTATGTGTCTTCAGCTTTGTACTTACACAGCTGCAGTGGCTGTGCCTTAGTCATAACATCCAGAGATTAGTGACCAGCTTTGTTAGCTCTACTCACCATTTGGTTTCTTGTATTCGAGCATCAAATTCCAGGAAACAGAAACTGGGAAATCCCCTTTGTTTTTTCAGAAACAGGAAGGAGGTGAGGTGGAGCTTGAGCTGAACTAATGAGTTTGTTTGATTCTTCACATGATTCTAGAACTTACGAGCATGGAGAGGGAACTGAGATCACTGAAACCCATCATAACTTTATCAAAGCCAAGATTTGCCGAAGATTCACCTAGATCTTTTTTTTTAATGAGGTTTCCAGATTGTTAGATCCAAAGAAGGCTATAGGTAGTCTCCCTAATTTCAGCAGAGCCTGTGACAGAGGCACTCATACTACCTTCTTTAAACAAGGTGAAGTGATTGGGCTATGTGCTCTTCTAATTAGCTGGATTTTGTATTGGCTGAATGACCAGATACAGACTTCCTGTGATGTTCACTTGGAGAGAGTTCTCCAGCGGAATATTGCAGTAGTTGGTCCATGATAATCAGCTCTTCAGTGTTAGATTACAGTATTGATGGGTTATCTATTGAACTTACAGATAGTGTGAAGGTGGGAATGACAGTCAAGACCCAAAAGATAATCTTAGGCTGTCACAGTGCAGGACCCTAAGAAAATAAGATGAAAATTAGTAAATTCGGGTGCAATATAGTAAGAATTTGTGAGGATTGCCCACTTTTAAGTATCAGAACTGGAATTCAGATCCCAGTCACCTGAGGTCCAGTCTAATGTTCCTACTACCATCTCCTTGCTGTGTTTCCCAATTTATAACATCTTTTACTTTATATCTCTACATATACTTAGGTGATACCACTACCTTAGTGACACTATCTTCTTTACAAAGGAATATGTTCGCATACCCATGGGGGAATATAAGTAAGGAAATAAAGAGATACATGCTCCCAGAATCAAAAAGATCATAAAAAAATCGATTTAGACAAAATATTGAGAATAATTAAAGATGATGTGTTCCAGATTACTGTTTTTTAAAGATCATTTTTTCTTGTTTGATAAAGTTGGGAGATGCTTCTCCAATAACAATATTGACAAACTGAGACCAGTATCATGTGTTGATGTAATGGGACAAGTGTTAGTAGAAGGGAGGCATAAATAGATAACCTGAGTGCCAAGTGTGTGTTACAGATACTACTTATGAGAAGGTTTTCCTGTGAGAAGAGTTGGATACATTCAAATAAAGCTTCATTTTAAAGAGCGTTTGTATAATAGCTTGTAATAGAAGTTTATAGATTATGTTTGCTTGGTTATTTAACAAGCATCTTTTCAGTTAATGATAGATGAGAGTAGTATAATACCAGTGTTGCTTAACCTTAATACCACATCACTTAATCTTTCATGGATTTTTTTTAATATATTAGAGGTTTGATATGAATTAATTGTAATAATTAAGATCCCCGACCACTTCATTATAACATGACTCAGACCTACCTTTGAAGATTCTGGATCCTTTAATAGTACTACCTCTGTAATTGGATATAAAATAATCGGTCCTGTTTGAAGTACACAGTAGGCCCTTGAGTGCCCACCCTCCTGCTGGTTCTCATGTTCCATTACTTTTAGCACATGGATTGCTGTTAATTTGATGCAGGGCTCTGAAATGATGTCTCCTAGTTTCTGTTACCTTACAGCTCTGAATATAAACCACACATTTTTCCTCACATCTGGTTCATATAAAATCTAAATACACTTTGAGTAGTTTTAGCATATCCCAACTTGTACATATTTTTTTCCTTTTTCAAAGAGCTCTTGTTTTAGTGGTGAGGCCTTAAAATCCTAATGCATTTGCTTTTTAAGTTTGATTTCATCTTTCCCTTAACAATCTTTACTGTAATCATGGGGCTAATGATATCTGTTATCTACCTCAAAAGAATATTTTGAGGATAAATGACAAAGCATGTAAAGTTCATTTATTAATCATCCCTTGTAAAAAGTTGATCAATATTGCTGATATTTTTGTATCATTACAACTAACTGGATTTTTCCATGAATAAGTGAGGAAAGAGCTAGAAACTGGATAACCTAGCATTTTCTACTCAAAACTATACAGAATTTATTGTTTAAAAATTAGACACTGACTGCCAGCCACTGTTACTCTCCATTGAACTCTTAGTTTAGTGTTATAAATATTTATAATTGTTTTTTAAATTGTACAATCCTTAGTCATTGTAGAACAATAGACGTATCAGTTTGAGAAGGCATTTGGATTTTTCTTGACTTAATTTTCCTGTGAAGGGGCCACATAGTTTACTGATGACTGCTGTGTGGGATGCAGTCAACTTGAAGTCAGAAGTGTAAGTTTGCATTTTTGATGGGTTACTTCTGCCATGAAGTTGGCCAAACCCTTTACTATCTCTGAGTTTCAGTTTCTTCATCTCTAATATACTGGGAATATCAGCTGCCCTATTACCTTACAGAATTGTTCCGAGAGCCAAATGAGATAATGAGTTCTTCGTAAACTGTGAAGTCCTGGGCACTGTGAAGGATGGTATTATTAAATCATTCCTTTTAAAATGGCAGGTATAAAGTAATTTCTTCTCCTTTCCTCTGGGAAATTTGCTAAGGGACTAGCAAGAGGATAAGAAAAGGGTCTAGAAGTTAACAAGCATTTATTAAGGGCTCATTATATATCAGGCAGAAGAAATGAGTGTATAAAGTTCACTCATTAGACAGTTTGCCAGAATGACTCACAGCTTAAATGTTGTATATTTCTTTTACATATGACTTACTATACTATACATAATTCCTTATAAGTTGTCAGAACACCTGTAAATGTTGTTGATTCTTTGAACAATATCCTAAATACATTGCTGATAATGAAATGTCATAGAAAAATCTACAGTAACACAGTATTGTTAAGATGCCACATAAAATGTTTTTCCAAAGATTTTTTCCATCTTGATTTTTTAATTCTGAACTTAAAACACTAAAAAGAGTGTTTTCATAAACATATCAGAAAACAAAAAGAACCTTTATGCAACTGAATTTTTATACTGCTGTTTTAAAAATAATAGTAAATTTTATACATTATTTCTAAATCTGTCTTGCTTGTTTGTACTTCCTTCTGAACTTTATTCTGTTGTCTTCTGTACCTTTAAAAAAAGTTTTAATGACCTTCTTCCCATTGCAAATAAGAAAAAAGGAACCCTTATAACAAGTAAGTATAGTCAAGTAAAACAAATTCACATAGTGCCATGACCCAGACTCAAAACTTGAAATAAAAATGTTTAAAAATTGGGGGAAAAATGCCCAAATATGTCATTTTCTGCACCCTGTTCACATTTTATCATAGGTCCTCTGGAGATGCAGGTGGTCATTGCTTTGATCAGAGTTCTTAAGGTTTTCAAAGTTGTTTTTCTTTACTGAGCACTGTCCTTCTAAAAGTTGTTCGCCTGCCTCTGTTCACTTGACTGTCACAGTTCATACTACCCAGGATTTTCTGAAATTGTCCCCTTCATTTCTTACAGCAATAATTTTCCCCTACATTTATATGCAGCAGTTTTTTTTTCAGCTGTTCCCCAGTTGTCTAAGAAGCAGTTTAAGGGGCTTCCTCAGATTCAGTTTGCTGTTTTTCTTCTCCTATACCCTCCCCCTCCTTCAGGATCCAGGAGTTTGTTTTACTTCTGATTTTCTCTGCGTGGTATCATCCTTCTTAACATCTGAACATGTATTTTAAGAAGTCTTC
Organism: Potorous gilbertii; assembly: GCA_028658325.1. Lineage (NCBI taxonomy): Eukaryota > Metazoa > Chordata > Mammalia > Diprotodontia > Potoroidae > Potorous > Potorous gilbertii. The sequence continues at coordinate 211,798,286 of CM053772.1, read as the reverse complement.
CTTAAAGTCTAAATTTCTGAGCAGGATGTAGCAGGGAAATTATTTTTAAAACAAAAATGAAGACTTCAGTTCAAAGTAGTTCCCTGCCCCCATCTAAGAGACTGAAAAAAATAACTTTTTGGATTTTTTTTTTTACAGGTGCCATGGATATAGCTTTGGGGTCAGGTGCCACTGGAGTTTTTACCAATTCAACCTGGCTGTGGACTAAACTCTTTGAGGTAGAATGTGTACTAAGTTTTATGATCTAATAAATAAATGCGTAATATTGATTGAAATACATTGTTTTAATACTCTGTGTAACTTTCCCTTTTTAAGTTGAAAACTTACCAAAACAAACTAAATCAAATGACTTTTAATGAAAAAAATAGAGAAAAATCAACTTTAATAATTTTCTAACGTTTCATCATGGCCTGGAGGCTGTTTTCCTAAGTGTTGCTGTTCTAGTGAAATGTAGACTGGCAGATTCTGCCAAGCTGGAAGTAGACTGTATGTCCACATTGTGAGAGTGGCTCCTCCCCAGACTATTGACTTTCCCGTTGTAGTTTGTTTTTTTAAATCAGCAGGGAGTTGCCGATGTAGCACTGATAACAATAACTATTATGTGTATAGCACTTGCAGAGTACTTTAGAAACATTATCTCATTATATTCATACAACAATCCTGGGCTGTAGCTGCTGTTGTTATTCCCATTATAGGTAAGAAAACTGGGGCAGACTGAGAGTGGTTAAGTGACTTGCCCAGAGTTAAACTCTGCATCAACAGAATACCCCCATGGACAAAATAAATCACTAGCTTTAGACTATAATGGTTCATGAGGTACAGCTTAAAGCTTCTAATAAGTGTGGAATTCTTTGTTATTCGTAGCTTGGGATAATTTTCTGAAATTTGATCATTAAATAATAAAATAGTATATGGAATGAAGATTTATCTGTTAGCCAACTAGTGGCCTATCCTAAGATTATATTCTGCTGACAAAGGGATTAAGAGTGAAGGTCAGTTATTACTGAGCAAAATCCTTGGTCTCTGATCTAAAGCCTAAGGACACATATGATTCAGTCTCACATAGGCCTTTTGATTTATATTTCAATACTTCAAGGAACCATCTTAGCAAGGCTGGTTCTCAGAAGGTGGAAATCATTTGGTGGTCTGTGCGGAAGCATTTCTTGTGTTGCTGTGTCTTGTCAAGAACTCCTGCTCCCTTCTATGCCATGCTGAGGCATCAGAGTAGGAATTAAGTGTATCATGGTCTCATATGTTGTCGAGACACATAAGAACATCATGTCAGAATTGTCTATAGGAACACACCCATGGTCCTGTGAGCCTGGTATTTGTCAGATCTAGTCCGTGTAGCCGACCTAGTACCTCCCATTTCATTCTTTGTCCCTTCTCCACCCACTTTCTCTAGTTCTGAAGTTGGTTTGATCTACTGCCACTCAGCCTCTAGAAGGCACTGAACTCACTCCTTTTCCAGTTTGTAGAACCATAAGATCCTTTTGTTTAGTTTACCTGGAGTAAAATAGGAATTTTTCAAAATTTTAATTTCCTGATTAAGGGAAAATTAACAAAATAGCATAGAATTAAGTTGTATTTACAGCATGTACTTTGTTGATACTGACTTCAGTTTAACCACAGTTGAGATTGTAACACCTACCCCTGCCTTTTTCTAACCTCAGATCTCTTAGTTACCTCAGTTAGTTTAGTTACCATAGTTAGGTTAGTTACCTTACCTCACTCAAACTTGTAGTCTAACTTTGGTTTGGGTTGACCTTTCTCCTGGGTTGTTAGGCTCTTCAGTTGCCCCTTCATCTCTGCTTATCCTTTCTGGCCTTATGCTGCGCCCTGCTGACACTATTCCTGTAAATGAGGGAAACAGATGTCTCCTTTTGGCCTTGGAAATCGCTCTCCCAAGCCTCAGGTCATCCCTGACTCATCTTCTAGATTTCAGCTTTTGTCTCTTTTCTATAGATGTGACTTCAGTTCCTTCCCTAACTCTTTTTTCTGACTTGCTTGTTTTGCCTGAAGCATGTCCGTTACTCATGCTGTTGAGTCTGGTTTTACTTTTCACTGAACGTTGGCTTCTTCACATTTTGTTCTGAGCCAGTCCCCAGGCTGCTTTTTCTAGCAAGAGTATGTGGTGTAGAGGACAGAGAGCTGGGTTGGCATTCTGGCTCCACACAGGGTAGATGCAGACCATCAGCAGGGCTCTACCTCACAGAACTTCAGTTTATTTGGAACTGCCTCCTTCACGAGGTGGTTTGAGGCAAGGGCTGTGTGAACCTTAGAAGTCAGGCAGCCATGGGAAGAGCAGGGGTTTGGACTCAGAAGCCTTGAATTCAAATCTCAAATCTTGTGAGTGTCTGTGTGATTTGGGGCAAGCCCCTTCCCTTTGCTGGATCTTAGTTTCCCTTCTGAGGGTTTGGACTGGGCCACTTCAACTCTAAATCAGTGGTCCTGGTAATCTAACATAGCATTAAAAATGAGGGATTGTTACTATTTTGAGAAGTGGAATCATGTGGATAGAAAATCAGCCTTGGTTTAACCCTGCCTCTGATCCATACTGGGACCTTGGGCAGCTCTCGAGGATTATAAAATAGAGACAAGTTGCTGATCTGCAACAGTGGAGGGAGTTTCCCATACCATGTATTCATATCATTTTTGAGGATACAAGTCCAGATTCCCTATTTCCCTCCCATATACCTTCCCCCAAAAGTTAGCAACTATGTGTAGTCTCAGTGGTTTAAGGCTATGTTTCCCTGAATGCAGAAACATCTATCCCTCCGATAGATCAAGTAGACTCCTTTCTCATCTTCATGTAAAGTCCTTGTTCTCTTTAGGGATGTCCAGTGATATTTTTTTTGTCCTATCTGAAATGCTTTAAGTTCATCTGCAAACTGGTTGGTTCTGAACTCTATGAAATATATAGCATTTCTCAGCCTAGGTTTTCAGATTGAACCATTTCTCCAGGTTCTTTGCTGACCCTTCATACTGCTCAGAAAATGGTCTTCCAGAATCCTGTGATCCATATTTTTCAAAGCATAAATAAATAAATATATATATGTATATACAGAACACAAATATATGTATGTGTGTGTACATATGTATGTATTTTTTTAAATAGGTGATTTTCACCAAAGAAACAGGAGAGTTTTGTTAATGTCATCCTTTATGATGTTACCTTCAAGAAAGCAAATCTAAACTGCTTTGCTATGCTGTATCTTAAATATATATAAATATGTGAACCATTAGGGTTGTGTATTTACCCTAACATGGAAAATATCTTTGAGCAATTTATATTCCCGTCTTGTGTATTGTTAAAAATAAGCTCAAGGAAGCTCATACAGCTTCACCATTTACCACTTATACTTTTTCTTCTGCAGGCAAGCACTGAAACAGGGGACCGCATGTGGAGGATGCCTCTCTTTGAACATTATACAAGACAAATTGTAGATTGTCAACTTGCTGATATCAATAATGTTGGGAAATACAGGTATGTAATTAGCTGAAACTTGTGGTTTTACCAATGACCCAATAAATTACTAAAATTATTATACTGTATTTTGTCCCTTTAAAAAATTATGTTATACTTCTTTATTTCATTGGTTTAGTAGCTGTCCTTTGTTTATTGCAAGTAGTAATGAAATCTGAGGGTCTACTGATGCTTCTTCAAAACTTCTTCCCTTTTTAATCTGTTGCACTAAATTAAAATTTTTCTATTTGGGGCTTAAATTGGGCCAGATTTCACAGACTTTGAGTATGGTAAAAAGTGAGAGAGAGAGAAAGAGAGAGAGAGAGTGTATGTGTGTGTGTGTGCGCGCGTGCATGTGCGCGCGTGTAAAGGAGGGAGGGTAAAGAGCCACAGACTATTCCCATGAGAGTCTACTTTAATACTTTTTTCTTTACTATTTAGATCATATCTGAACATGAAAATTGTAAAAATGATTTCTCTGTAGTCTCCGAAATTAGTTTTTGTTTTTTTAATTTAGCTACTTTTGATAGAAATGTTACATGTTCTCTCACACAGAAGGAGGAAGACTCTCTTTAAAGAGGAATTGTCCCCACCTACATTATTTTTCTTCAGGATTAAACAATTTTCTTACCAAATTCCTATTCTAGCCTGATAGACCTCCTGGATTCTTGAAGGTAGAATACAAACTCTGCCAAATTTGAACTATAAAGCCTTCCAATATGGATGTGTCTGTCACTTAGGGCCCAGCCTGATTAAACTCCAGAGAAACTGATCCCCAGAAGATTGGCCACAAAATTGATTTTATTCTTGATGACAGGCTCATCTACTAAGCCTTAGAGAGTTTGGCATGTGCATTGATGGATTTTCAAAGTGTCCATGTCATTACCTAAGCTTAAAATTTTGAATTTCTTTTCAGATCTGGGGGAGCTTGTACAGCTGCTGCATTTCTGAAGGAATTTGTAACCCATTCTAAATGGGCTCATTTGGATATAGCAGGAGTGATGACAAATAAAGACGAGGTTCCATATCTGAAGAAAGGAATGTCAGGAAGGCCTACAAGAACCCTGACAGAGTTTCTAGTTCGAATGAGTAAAGATAAAGAAAATTCTGAATGAAGTACTGGTCTTAAAATTCTTTTATTTCATCTTAAATTGGATAATTGGGTTAAAACCATGTTTTAATAATAGCTTCCTAAACCTGAAGTGCAATGAAACATCATGGATACAACCATTTTATTTTACACAAATGTTTAGTGATGAAAGGCAATCTTATGTGGGACCTGACAACAGATTTTTTAAAGTATTTCTAAATTAATGTTGATTTTTTTTTTAAACCATAATAGCCTTGCAATTTGTATAACTGAATTGAGGTAAAATGCTAATTACTTTAGATTTGCTACCAGAAACCATGAACAAAGTTACTGTGCACTACTCTTAAGCAATAAACTCATCTTTACTTTCTGGAGTTGATTGTGGTTTTTTTCTGAGCTTTAAACTCTAAATCTAATGATTTTCAATTACTTGGCCTCTCCCTTTTGGCCATATATGATCCAAAACAATTAGACTAGCTCATGGTATTTTTGCCAATTTAATGATCACTTTTGAGCCTTGGCATGATTCTGATAAATTTGTGCATTATATGCTAGCTATTAAGATAGCCCCAAAACAGATCAACCATAAAATTTAATTCTTTGGCCAAATACAGGTAGATACGAATTTGTTTGAAATAGCTTAGATGGTGCCGTTCATTACTTTTAGCCTATTTCCTCTTCATTTCTGAGCCCAGTTCACCGTTTTGTCTCTATTGCTTCAAAAATGTATGAGAGGCAGTAATAAGAGTGCCATCTCTGGAGCCAGAACACCTGGTCCAGAGCCTGAGTACCACTTTATACCTATCTATGAGCAAATTGAGTGATCTCTGGTCCTCTACCTCATTTGTAATGGATAAATGAGAGTTCTGAAACCCTCATAGCTTTCCATCTAGGATTCTACATACAGGTAAATTAACTCTGAAATCTGAGCAGTAGACATTCTGATTTTTCAGTAAACACTCACAGTGTTAAAAAAGGTCTAGTCTTCGAGGCTTGATGCAATTGGAACAAAGTCGTTCTTCAACAAGCATTTATAAATGCCATCTGCAGTGCTAGGCGCTGTACCAGAGTGGAACTACAGAAGCAAAGGAACTACAGAAGTCCCTGCTCTCAAGAGGCTCCCGGGCTAATGGGGGAGACGATGGGTAAACAAGTAGGAAGAAACAAGAGAAACAAGTAGGAAGAAACAAGAGATGCGCAGGAGAAGCTGCCTGTGGAAGTCGGGACTTAAGGGAAGACAGAGACGAGAAGTGTCTACGAAGAAGAGTATGTGGTGGGGGGAGGAGGAGGAGCAAAAGGACTAGAAATCCTGGAGGGGATAGGGAGTGACGACACCTGACCCACACCTGTCCTAAAGTTCTTGCGAGTCCTGGCACCTTTGGTCCTTTCCAGAACGAAGGACAAAGCACACGCACCCCACGCTCCCTATGTGTACTTTCTCCATGTATCATTTATTTCCTCTGTAAAAAACACGATTTGTCATATGGGAAGGCTTTGTTGGAGCTGAAGTGGCAGAATATTTGGGGTAACTATGGTGATGTAAGAAATAGAAAATACCAATAAAACCATTTTTCAAAAAAAGCTTATTTTTTATCTTCGTCCCAAGAGGAAGCCTCCCCATGTATAGGGAAGTCCCAGGGACAAAAATGTGCTTAAGGGAAATGACTCGGGGGGCAGACCAGTTCGGACGACCCACTGCTATTCGCTAGGCCTGTGTGCCCAGGGAACTCCTCTCATTGGAGGCTAAACACCCAATCCAGGCTCTGGCTCCTCCAAGCCACACCTCCCGCTCTCGATTCCTTCCAGCCAATCGGCCTACAGCCCGAGGGCAGAGTGGAGCATGCTCAGTTCGCGGTTCGGCCTCTGCGCATGCTCCGTGAAGTCTATGCCCCGCGCATGCCCAGTGGAGAAGCCACTCCCAAGATGGCAGCTTCCTTAGGAGGGATGTTTGGAGCTCAGCAGCCGGGACCCCCTCCGCCGCCTCCGCCCGCAGGACCCCCCGGGAGTTCGGGACAAGTTACGTTGATCCCGACGGCGGCCGTCGGTCCGAGGAACTCTAATAATACTTTAGTGGACGAGTTGGAAGCGTCTTTCGAGGTAACGCGCCCCCTTTGCGTTCTCCCCCCCACTCTGGTCTAGCCTCGTTCGTCTCTTCCTGTTGACGCCCCCACGCCCCTCGCCTCGCTTCACCCCAAGGCCCCTGCCTTCTGGTGTGGCCTGCACCTCGCCTTCGGCGCTTGGTCTCCGCTCAGTAAACTCCGGTGGCTTCGTGTCCTCCCCGTGATCGGTTACGGTGCTCGGGCTCAGAGCTCTGGCCTTGCCCGAGTCCTCCACCATCTCCCGCCTCCGGGCTTTTCACTCTCTGCCCCCTTTTCCCCCATGACTGACGCGTGGTTATTAAAATATTTTTAAAAAATCCAGGTTAACATCTCCTGACTTAATGAATGGATGATGTCCATTATAAAGTCCAGTAACTTTAAATACATATATATATATATATATATATATATATATATATATGTATATATATGTATCTGTGTATATATATGTATGTGTGTGTGTGTATGTGTGTGTGTGTATGGACAAGTAAATGAAGAGGATCTGAGTTCCTTGAGATTACACACCTACTTAGTGACAAAACTCTGGATTTCAAACCCTGTGGATGTTCTTTGCACTGCTTCTTTCTGCCCTTGTATTCAGGGTCTTCAGACACCACTCTCGCCTTCCCCAACAATCCCAGTCCCTGTGGATCTGTCTCCTCAGCTGAATTCATGGAATACTTAACTGAGCACTTAGTATGTGCTGGGTACAAAAAAAGGGGGCAAAAGACAGCCCTGCTGTCAGGAAGCTTATATTCCAGTGGGGAAGACAGTCTGTCTGTCAGTGTTTGCCCATCGCCTTTTGAAGAAGATAATGCCATCAGAGAAATGATGACATGACTTGCGCTGGACTTTGTTTTGAGGGAGGGAGGGCTGTGCAAGGTCACCAACCTCACTTTCTGCTTCTGAGCCCAGTGGGGGGTAGGGGAAAAGGCCACGTACAAATAAATATGTACGAAGCAAGCTAAGTACAGGATAAATGGAAAATATGGGAATGGATAACTACTCTTATATACTTCATGTTTTCTCTTAAGATTTATTCATGCTAACAAGAACTTCAGCATTACTTTTTCGTTGTTGTAGTGACCCAGCCCAGTGTGGCAGAGGTGACTCACATTAAAGTCCCTCAGCTTTCTTTTGTTGCCCCTCCATCCCTTGTCATCCCTCTGTTGCCCAAAATGGAGAAATCATCGTGAGCCTTTGGCTAATGAGTGAGCTTGGTGGCTGGACTTCCCCCTGCCCTTCTGCTGGCCCTTTGGACCATGTAGGTGTTTTAACCTCTGATTATTAGCCCAAACTGTCTGCTTAGTAAGCCTTTTGTCAACCAATGAGATTCTGTACTTTTGGTCTGTTGCACCTCTATTGTTAAGGCCCTGGAAGAAGGGGGCATCTCACACCTTGAAGAAGGAAAGCCTAATCATGGTTAATTTTAGTCAGTCAACAAACATTTATTTTATTACTCAGCTAAGCACTGGGCATTCAAAAAGGATAAAATCTCCTGCCCTCGAAGAACTTGTAATCTAATGAAGGAGATAATAGGCAAACAACTATGTACATTGAAGATATGTACAGGGTGAATTGGAGGCAGTGTCAGAGGGAAGGCATTAGCAGTGAGGGGCCTCTAACAAGAAGGAGGGATTTGAGGAGAGTTTTGAAAGAACCCTACGAGGCCAGAAGGAAGCAGTGAAGAAGGAGAACATTCCTGACTAGCCAGGGAATAGGCCAGGAAAGGTAGAATGTTGAGAAAATGCAGAGACAGTGTAGGGGGCGTTTAAAATCTGTAGAGGAGTAAAATATGAAAAGATTGAAAAGTAGGAAGGGGTGAGTTTGTGAAAGGCTTTAAAGACCAAACGGAGGATTTTATACTTGATCCTAGAGGTAATAAGGAATCTCTAGAGTTGGTCAGATATGGCGAGGATATGATAAAACTTGCACTTTAGAAGATCACTAGGTGGAAATCAGATGAGAGTAGCTCTTTGGGGGAAGACTTGAGAGAGACTCCCAGCAGCAGCCTCTCGGAATAGTCCAGGTCATGAGGATCTGTACCAGAGTGAAGACTGTCAGAGGAGAAAAGGGAACATCACATCTCTGAGAGATGATATAAAGGTAAAGGGCTGTGCCTGGCAACAGAGTGGATATAGGGAGTGAGAAAATGAGATTCGCTTGAGAGCACTTGAGCTTTGAGCTGGGCGGACTGGGAAAACAGTGGTGCCCTCAACTGTGAAAGTGAAGTATAGGAGAGCGGAGAGCTTGAGGAAAGATAAGAAGTTGTGTTTTGGATGTGCTGAATTTAAATTGTTTATCGGACATCCAGCGTGAAACACTGAATAGGCCGTTGGTGACATGAGACAAGATTAGGACTGGATAAGTAGATCTTTGGGTCATCTTTGGCTTTTTGGATTTCAAAGCAACAGGAAATGTGCCTGTCTTTTGTTCTTGGCACAGCCCCTCATAAATTGTGGTGCTTCTTGATGGTTATAATGGAGATTTCAGGTATCAAAGTGGTGGACTTTTGCAAAACTGTTTTGGGCAGTTTGTAAGATTGATCTTACTTGTGTTGCTTATGCTTTAAGAATTCAGGCTGAAACTCATTTTAATATTATCCAGAGGATCCCGTAGTTTTACCAGGAAATATCAATGACACTTTTGAATTTGTTCTGAAATTATTTACAGAATCAGATTATTTAATATTTTCATTGGGTTGGAACTTTGCTAGATGCCTTTAGAAATTAAAGATCTTCAAAGAACTGATGAATTGTTTTCATGCCACAAAGCCCAAATGATTTCTTACTGTTTTTAAAGTAAACAGTGAGGATCCTTTTATTTTTATGGATTAAGCATTTTTTGTTTGTCTTTAAATTTCATAGGCTTGTTTTGCTTCCCTGGTGAGTCAGGACTATGTCAACGGCACTGATCAGGAGGAAATCCGAACTGGTAAGAACTTCATTTTTGTTTTTAGAAATTATTGTCTTTCATTAGTTGCCTACATCATTCTTTATCCATTCATTTAAATCATTGGTTGTCATTTCTTCTTGAATAAGTTAATCATTTGGGAGTAAGATTTGCGTAGATAACAAAATAGCAGTTCATTTTAGATGATACATTTGTAATTGGAAGGGACACAAGAGGTCATCTAGTCTATCTGCTTATTTGGCAAATGAAGAAACTGAAGATCAGAGAATATAATTGACTTGCTCCAGTTCACACAGATAATTAGTGGCAGAGACTGGAATTCAGATCCAGACCCTGTGACTCTAGATACAACACCTTTTCCACTGTACCATTCTGCTTCTTATCGCTTGATATTGGGCATTTTATGCCCTGTTCAAGTGTAAGTGGAAATTTTGTTTTGGAAGCAGGGTCTTTACAACATTTTCCAAGTCAGTTCAAAATATTTTCATTTAAAAATGTGTTCTAAAATAATACCCTAAGAATAATTCTGTCATCAGTTATTTACTCTGTATTTTCATAGTATTCTTTTACACAATAGGTCAAATTAACATTGTTACTCTTTTAAACAAGTAGCATGTGTCACCCCCATATTCCACACGGATTGAAGTGGAGGGCAGAGCACTCCAGGAATCAGGAGATCTGGATGCTAGTTCTGGCTCTGCCATTCAATCGTTGAACATGGACAAGTCATTTTGCCTCTGAGAACCTCCCTGTTCTCAATCACAAATGCTGTTAAACAGGTTGATTTTTGAAATTCCTTCTTCTCTAAATCCTGTGCATCTATAATATAGGCTAGTTTCTACAAATGGATCATCACATGGCTTTTCTCTGCCCCATTTTGCTCATCTCTAAGTACAAGTGACAGAAATATGAGCACATGTACAAACAGTTACATCTGCAGGTGAAATACAGGTATGTCTCACCTAACATCATTATTATGTGATAGAGCTTTATAGGACCAGTTCTGTAGGAATGATGTCAGTGGTGTTAGAGCAGTGCTTGGACCAGTTCTTTAGGAATGATGTTGGTAGTGTTACAGTAGTGCTTGGTTATCATAAAATGACTTCATTAAGAAACATTATTTGACAGCATTCCAAGAGGGTATACCTTTATTGGGAACGGTAGTCAGTGAGAATTACCATAATGAATGGAATAACCAGAACCTGATGGAATTAATCCTTAGAGATGTGAACAAAGTGAATTTTTTGTGTTCTAAAGAGAGAAGAAATTTGATTTGCCAGAGTTTAGGGGTAGAGGTGGCACAAAGACCTGTTCTGTTTGGCCAATAGCAAAGAGACTGCTTTGGCTGCAGTGAAGAGCACAAGGCAAGTGCTGGTATAGTAGGCATGAGACCAGGGGCCCAAAATGACCTGTTGTTGGTAGCGGCCCTAAAAATCGATGATGAGAAGGGGGTATGATTTAGTGGAAAGAGTCTTGGGGCATTTCTTAAATAACTCATATTTATATATCACTTTACTCACTATAATCCTGCTTAAATATTATTAATTCCATTCTATAGAAGGAGAAACTGAAGTAAAGTGATCTTCCATAAAGATAGAAGTCAAACCCATCTTTCCAAATTCCAAGTTATTGTTTCTGTTACTTCATACTGTGTTTCTAATAGCCTTTAGTCTAGAGCAATATCATGTCATTCTCAACAAAATCATTTAATTCTAAGCTTCCAGAGCAAGGGAAGTACTTACTTAGACCTGTGCTTTAAGAATATCAATTTTGCAATTGAATGGAGGGTACATTAGAGAGGAGAGAGACTGGAGTCAGGAGATCAATTAGGAAGCTTTTCTAGTAGGCCGAGTGATGAGTAATGAATGCCTGGATGAGGGAGGCTGTGGTATGAGTAGAGAGGAAATGGATGCAAGAAATGTTGATGGTATAGACTAAACAAGACAGCAACAGATTAGATATGGGAGGCAAATGAGAGTGAGGAGCCAGGGGTCATAAATACAGAATACTAGTGGAGTGGTGGTTGCCTTAATAGAAATAAGATATTAGGGGTAGAGGTAAGTTTACGGAGGTAGATGAGGAATTCCATTTTGGACATGTTGATCTTGTCTATGGAACATCCAGTTAGAAACGCTGATCAAGCAATTGCAGGACTGAAGATTTAGAAACAAATGAGAACTGGATAGGGTTTGAAAAGCTGTCTTAATGGCAATGATAGTTGAATCCATTGTAACTGATGAAATCAACAGCAATATGAAAAAGAGAAGAGTACTTAGGATAGAACCGTGGGGTGTATTTATGTATGGGGACAGAACATGCATAATGAATTTGAAATGGAAACTGAATAAGTCTGACAGTAAGAGAATAACGGGTTGATATCACAATAATCCAAGGAGGAGATAGCATCCAGAAAGGGAATACAGTCAAGTCAGCAGTGTCAGATACTGAGGAGGTCAAGAAAGTTGAGAACTGTGTATAGGCTGTTGGATTTAGCAAAATTCAAGTCATTTGTGACACAGAAGAGAGCAATTTCCACCATGTGGGAAGGATGGAAGTCAAGTTGCAGGGGTGTGGGAAGTGAGAGGGTGGAGGTGATAAGTATAGGTAGCTTTTTCTAGGAGTTTAGCCAAGAGGCATAGGAGAATTGTGGGATAATAGCCTGAGGGGATGGTGGTGTCATTTTTTTTTTTTAAGAATTGATGAGATCTAGGAATGTTTGTGGGAAGCAAGGAAGGAGCCAGTGTATAAAGAGAGAATGAAAATAAAGAGATGATAGAAGAGGCAGCCCTTGGAGGAGATGGGATGGGATAGGTTCAAGGACACAATCAAGCACTTGGTTTTTGGCAAGAAGGGCAACTTCAGTGGGAAATGACAGGGTATGAGCCTGAGTTGCTCTAAAGTATAGAAATGGAGAAGAAAGGAAGCATGGGTGCCTTCAGTTTCTTCAGTAAAAGTATGAAAAATTCTGCTACTAAAAAGGAGGTATTGAGAAAGGGAGGGTGTTGGTGCATAGTAAGTGCTTAATAAGAGTTAGTTTGTTAAGAAGAGGTTTGGAACAATAGCTAGTCAGTCAGGAAAGAATAAAGAATTAGTTTGTAGCACAGCTGAAGGCTCAGCCAAGATTTGGAGTGAGGCCAATGCATTGATTGATTCTCTACAAGGCAGATGGTTAGCTTAATTTAGAATTGGGGTCTGAAAAGAAATGAGAGCCAATAGGACAAGGAGTCAAGGAATTCGAGGACTCTGGATAGGGTAAAATTGAATTCATTTCTTAAAAATTGAGACTTTGAAGGGAAGTTAGACTAGAGAATGGATGGGAAAGGATGGAGGGGTGGATTGAGCTGAGGTTATAGTGAGGAAGGAGAAGGCCTGAGGCACAAGGGGGACTGAAAAGAAAGGGAATGAGCATCAGCTGCAGGAATTTGAGTTATGAATAAAACGGTGGGATGCTTGTGGGTGATGAGGTCAAGGCTATGATCCTATAGGGCTGAGGTGGAGTCAAGGCACAGATCATTGGGGCAGAAAAGCTAATGGACTTGGGAACAATAGTCCAACAAACCTGATTTCTTAGTTAAATGCTCCTTCCAGTAGAGTGTTAATGAATAAATTTGGGTAGTCATACATTGTGTCAATATGTTTGTTCTCCCGTGGGGATTTATATTATTTCTGAATTCTAGGTGTTGATCAGTGTATTCAGAAGTTTCTGGATGTTGCAAGACAAACTGAGTGCTTTTTCCTTCAGAAAAGACTACAACTGTCTGTCCAGAAACCAGAGCAAGTTCTCAAAGAGGTAAGAAATTTAAATTTTTTCTGTCCCACCTACTCAGATTTTAGCAAGAGTAAATAAATACCTATTTTGCTCACCTTACCTCCGCCCCTTCAAAAGACCTGGCCTCTTTAAAATGCAGCCTGTGTTTGTTATTTTTCAAGATTCAACCTAACAGTGACATTTTAAGAATTATTTTGCATTTCAAGCTCTCCAGCTGTGGCAAATTAAGCATCTTATTACAGAACAGAAATTTGACTCTTGTCACAGATTTGTTGATTAAGTTAAGTTGTATTTAAGACCTGATCTCTTTGGAACTGAAGATTTTTGGCTTAAAATTGCCTTTATTCACAGAAATCTTGAAAATATTTATGTTTGTGAAATAATAAAGACTGATTGAATCTATCATGTTATCTTTGTTCTTTTATTAGAGAAATGAGGTAGATAGGCAAGCTGATGAAACCAAAGTATAGGTGGTGAATGTTACTTAAAAGCTGATCTGTGATCCCCTGGTTATTAATTCTTAAGGAAAACATAAGTCTGTGTAATGTGTTCTATCATTTCTAATTTAGGTGATACAGTGAATAATAGAATAAAATAAGTTTTTCAAGTAAGATAATGTGATATGAATAAGATAATGGTGATATTTTATTCAAAATCTTGAAAAGAAGCTTTAATAATCTTTACAGCAGGGACTGGCCATATACTAAGTGGTAGTTTTAAGTTACTGGCCTAAGAGGATCTAGAAAAATTTGGTTGAAGGTTAGTTATATGTCCTGTGGATATTTAGAAAGGAAGATTCCTAAGAGCCAACATGGCTTCATCAAGACTGTTTCATGCCAGAATAATACTATGACTTTTTTTCCATTGATGGTATTTCAAGAGAATATACACATGTTGTATACCTGGATTTTAGCATGGCATCCAGCAGTGGCTTGATAACTAAATACATGAATAATTGATTGAATGCTGAATCCAAAGGGTAGAGATTAATGCCAACTGGGAAGGTCTCTCATTAGAGTGCCCTAGAGACTTATTCTTGACTTTATCCTCTTCAACATTATTGGTAAGGACATAGATTGCATGTTTTTCAAGTGTACAGATGACAAGAAACTAGAAAGAACAGCTAACAAGTTAAGTAAGGACCCCAAAAGAGTTCACCAGGTCAGAATGATGGTATGACCTTAATTAGATGAAATTCAAGGGGAATTGCGTAGAGTTCTATACTACAGTTCAGTATGAGACATAGCCAGACTATGACTTTCCTCTTTACATGTCAGCAAGCTTGGGCAGGGCACTGTTCCTTTCTGAACCTGATTTCCTTGTCACTGGTAAAGGTCATCCCATGCAATCCCTTCATTTTATAAATGAGAAACTAAAGTCTGAAGAGGTGGGGAGATTTGTCTTAGGTTCCACAGACAGTAAGTAGTAACTGGGATTTAAATCCAGGTCATCTTGATTACAAAGCCACCACTCTTTCCATCATTCTAACTTCCTCTGGTTTAGACCAGAGGTTCTCTAAGTTCCTTCTCTGAGCTCTAAATCTAGACTTAATCTTAAATCTTAATAAGTTAATGTGGATTTTGATAGGAGTCAATAGTGTTAACCAGGAAGCCAAAACAATCTTAAACTGCATTTACAGAGGCAGTGTCCATAATGAAGATAGCCTTGTCAGACCACACAGAGAAATTATCATGTGCAAAATTCAGTCACTTTAGAAAGCATGGTGATTTATGGGATCCAGCTCCAAGCTGGGATATTGAGAAGGCCTGGGAACTGCCTTGTGAGAATATGTTGAAGGAAGCAGGCAGGAATGTGAATGATGACAAATATCTGAAGGACTTTCATTTAGAAGAGGAAGTGGACTGAATCTTCTAGGAGCACTGAATAGCATTTCAGAGGGAAAGTTTTGGCTTGTTGTGTGGAAAAACTTTTTAATGACAATTAGAGCTGCTCAGAACTGGAATGGACTTCCTCTGGAGGAAATCTCTGTCTCTGCTTATTGCTAAAAATTTTCAATTACATATTGTACATGGAATTATACAGTTTACTTGCAAATTGGACTTGAGCTGTAAGGTCCTTTCCAACCCAGTAAGTATTTCATGGATAATTCCCTAATTTGTGAATAAGTCCATCAGATTGTTCAAATGGCTGATTCAAATTTTGGAACATAAAGATCCACTATTCAGTTACAGAACTGTTAATTTCTTTCATTTTAGTTTTTCTTATACAAGTTCTTAAATCATCTAGTCAAGAACTTTATTTCCTTTGGATTTTTTGGAAGGATGTCTCAGAGTTAAGAAATGAATTACAGAGAAAAGAAGCCCTGGTTCAGAAGCATTTGGCAAAGCTCAGGCACTGGCAGCAGATACTAGAAGAGATCAACATGCAACATAAAAAGCCTGCAGACATACCTCAAGGACCTTTGGCATACCTTGAACAGGCATCAGCCAATATTCCTGCCCCCTTGAAGCAAACATGACTCTTTGTTGTCTCTGTTACAAAAGGATTAAACTAAGAATTTTCTTATTTGTAATTTTAATGGAATCTGCAAAATATTGATGTACAAATATTTTGTTCAAAAAATTCAACTTTGCCAAATATTCTTTTTCTATGTAGAGTTTTTAAAAATGTATTTCTGTAAATTGTCTGAAATGCATATTGTTTTGGTAAACTAAAATTAGTACTTTCTTTGTCACTTGCTTTGTTGTCCCTTAGATGCCTTTTGCTTTTGTCTTAGGGAAAGTGGGTTATTTAGGTAAAGGTTACTGCCATTAACATTTATGGATAATTAAATCGATCACTTGGAATTTATTTTGTAAAGAAATTTCTAAAATGTACCCAAAAAAACATTTTTGAGAAAATGCAGAGCCTTCTGTGTTTTAGTTGGATGTGAGACATATACTGGCTTCCCAGATTTATTACAGAACATTTTTGGCCTTCAGTTTGCATCTCCAGCTTAACCTCTTTGCAGAGACTCCCATTTATTTGATAATACATATTTTACTGTAGTCTAAGGGAAAGAAAACTAGTCTGGGAAGCAAGTCTAGATCCTAGAACAGAACCCTTCCTACTAAGAGGCCTCACTGTGGCAGAAGGTAGATATGGTATATTAAGTGTGCCCATGCCTGTCTCAAAGAGGTCTGATGATTCTAAATACTTTGGGGCTCTTTGAAAAGAAGATCCTATGTAAACATGTTTTTTACTAAGAACGAATAAAAAGATCATAAAATCCCAAGGTTATTGTGACTAGAGAGTATTAACACCATTGATGGTAGGTTAGTAAACAGATTTTCCTGGAGTAATGGGATATATTAAAATTTAGGATACTGGGCAAGGAGTCATCTGCCTTTACT
This sequence comes from Potorous gilbertii, assembly GCA_028658325.1. NCBI lineage: Eukaryota > Metazoa > Chordata > Mammalia > Diprotodontia > Potoroidae > Potorous > Potorous gilbertii. Next base: position 211,781,596 of record CM053772.1, on the reverse strand, counting down.
ACTAGTAGAACCAAAGGAAGGGCACGATTACCTTTTCAATGGGGCAAAAGAAAAGCAATGAGGATCTTGTCTCTAAGATAAGAAATAAAGCAGACAGTCCTCCTAATGCCCATTCTACATGATGAAGAAAATAAAAGAAAAACCTTCTTCTGTAAATAACATGTCACAGTTCTGTATGGTGACCAGTAGCTGCATTTTAAAAAAACTCTTCTGGATCTTTTGTGTTTTAGCTTACCATGGATTGGTACATGAAAATTTTAATGGTAAATGAGTCTCTAGAAGCACAAAACACATTTTTTTTCTCTTAGGCCTAAGTATACAAAAGCATTTTTTGCTAAAGTGAAAGTCTAACCGTGTGTCTCTTTCACAATGATGATCCCATGCATTCCTAGCCTCTGCCTTAAATAGTGACATCAGCTTTCTGCTGAAGAACACATAATAGGGCCATTTTGACTTATCATTTGTTGGCTTTATTCAGAGCAAACACTTAAAAATTGGCAGTACAGGAAGATTTGTTATCTCAGCAAGTAACACAGTACATAGAGTAAACGACATCTACTGGAGTTAGAGTTTCACGGAGCACCATTTAGGTCAGCACCAAAGGGCTTAGGTTATTTTGTATCATAAGAGTTGTATTGGGTCCTGTCAAATTCCATATCTCTGCCAGGTGCAAAGTGAATTTAATGAATAAACCAAGAGTTTGTAAAAACTAGTACATCTAATGCTATGAAACAGCCCACTGGTTCAAATGGGACCAGATTCATCCAAACCCATCTACCCATTAAAGTGCAGAGCTCCCCTTTAAATCTACAGAAGTTCCATGCAGTGAGGTCACAATGAAATAATGGATCTGAAGCCTCTACACCTATCAGTTAGCTTCCTGTCAATGAAAATTCCTTTTTACACCTTTTGCTACTGATGACATGTGCTATAGTAAATACATTATCTTACAGAAAAATCACTATCTTCTGAAAGTCATATACGTGGTTCTAGACCAACAGAACCATAAATAAAGCCAACTACGCAATTCACAAAGACTGGCACTCTGTAAAGGTTGGTGAACACCAAAAATGTAACATAAAACCCATATGGAAAGTTTCCCTATGAGTGCTTTCTTGTTAACATATTGAGTAAATAAGTATTCAAGTAGGAAAGAAAACGATCTTAACTTGATCTAAGGATCTTCCTTAGGATACTCATGATAGAATATTAATCCTAAAATTCTCTTAAGCTATGAGGTAAATTACATAGCAAAAGTATCCTTACATTTTTAAATCCATTCCTTAAATTGGACATTTTTGAAGAAAAAAACAATTTTCTCAAATGTTATTTTTTAGGTTATGCTTAAAAAGTAAGTCTAAAATGAAAAGTATTTTGTAAACCATTCCTGATGCTGAGAACCTTGCTTTTGGACTTCTTTGGCTTGAGTTGTTTCATTGTCTTCAGTCCTAAGAACAGAAATATGCTATTATTATTATGTTAATAGTTAGTAATTTACTATTCACAAATATTTTTGTTCTGAAACACAGTAAGTTTTAAACTTGGAAAACGTGTATTCTAAGCAGTATGGAGATGCTATCTGCTTAGTAAGCGTGCAGACTATAGATATGCTGCCAAAATGAACACTAGGTAGATGGTCAAACCAAAGAGTCTTTAATTAGTGCCCACATCAAATAACACTTTAAGAAAATTTTAAAATATGATTTGCTTGTATAATTAGTCCCTGGGCCAGTACTCCTCCCATCAGGTACATCAATATTATATGTAAGTGAACATGGCCTAGTGGATAAAGAACTGACCACGGAGAGTCAGTTCTTCCTCTGACACATACTGTGTGACCATGGTCATTTAACCTCCATGTACCCCAGGCAACTCTCTAAGACTGTAATTTACAACTGGCTTGCCAGTCTATGTTGGTAGAGGGAATTTCCATGTTAAATGTCCACACCAATGCAGTCACAGATCAAGACTACTTCTCCCTTTCCCGCTTCCCCCCAAAAAGGATGGACAAGTACAGCTCAAGTATTGGTAACTTGTTCCACCTTTTGAACTCTCTCAAAATCAACTGTTATTGTGTATGATTCAGTCTTGTCCTAGTTTTCCAAGTAGCTCCATGGAAAAGTTTAACCAGATATTTTTGTCTGCTTACCTTGTGGCAGTTTTAGCATCTGGAGATTTGACTGGCTGATGACCAGACCTAACACAGCTGGAACTTGGGTCTAAGCTTGGTGATTTGGTTATTGGTGCAGCATTTCTCTTGGAACTCAAATCACCACTCAGTAAATTCTTTGCATAGGAGGCTAAGTTTGGCACACTGACAACCCGGTTGGGAACTTCCTCCATTTTCTTTTTCTGTTAATTTAAAGGAAGGTTTCATAAGGTATCTCACACTTGGAGGCTACTGTAGACATAAGCAGCAGAGAAAAAGTACCACTGTGGTATTTCAGAATGCCAAAGTCAAATTGCTCAACGTATCAATGTACTTCTACTTTATTTCAGGTCCTTAAAGGACAGGTTATTCAGAATCAATTAAAGGTATTAAAGATGATAGAATTCCTCTGGTAAAGTAATTTGCTCTTGTTGAGAAGAAGTGGTTTCCTGGAATGACCCATGAGTTCAACTACTGTAGTATGTGAATGTAATGAAGTGTTACTACGTCATAAGAAAGGAAGAATGTGAAAGATACAAATAAATAAGGGAAGCTGTATCAAGAGATGCAGAGTGAAAAAAGCAAAATCAAGATGGCAATATACACATTCCTTATCAATACGAATCTTTGACTGCCCTGCAACTTACAAACTTTAGAGAAGTGCCTGGAACACTTGGTTAAGTGACTTGTCCATTCATAGCCAGTATGTGTCAGAGATGGAAACTTTGCTATTATTTTATTAAAATACATCTTTTTAAAAAGCTAAAATACTTGCAGTTTCATGTGTAATCATTTATAAGTTTTTGTATTTGAATGTTGCTGGATGGTTACTGAGTATATACTAAATGTTATATGGATTTATGATACCCCCTCGAGTGAATATGACAGTGCATTCGTGTCATCTGATCCTGTGTAATGAAACCCCCTTTAGAGGACCTACGCATCATGCAGGAGGATTTACTTCAGTTCTTTGACATTCTCCAAATAATGTGCCACTTGAGCTGCCTGTCTATTAGCTTTTACTGTCCCTACATGACCTCCTCAATTCTTTCTGATAGTACCTTGCTTTGATGATGGCTTTTATATCACTTTTCCTGATAAGTTCTCCCTGGTAATTCATTCAGCACCATACCTAATACCCGCCATATGCCTCTTTATTTTTCTTTACACTTTTGATCTTTTAGAGATTATAATGTTCTATGAATCACAACCATTTAGCATCACCAGGAGAATAATGATGTTGAAAATATCACTTTTGTATCTAGGGGGTCATCTGAAGTGAAACCCTGTGCAATTTCCCAAGTGAGTCTCTCCTACTTTTCTATTCAATTCTGGGCCCAGCTTGACCATCTGCAGCACCAATCCAAGCTATATGGATGGACAGACTGACTAGCCAAGTGCAGGTCACATACAGCATGTTATTGATCCACTTAACTTTTCCTATGTGGATTAATTTAGGTTAATCTCTTTTGAGTGGCTTCATGAACCATGATTGTTATGGCCTCTTTCAGTTCTAAATTTTGTGGACCTAAGATGCTATTTTATTTAGATACTATATTTTGGATAATTTTTAAATGTTTTAAAAAGAAAAGAACTCGTTCACCTTCATGGAGGGGGTCAAATAGCCAGGATGAGGATTGAAAGAAAAGGATCTGTTCCGATGAGAGAGAGTGTTTGGCAGTGCTGCACACTGAAATCTCCTTTCCTCCTGAAAAAGAAACAAATATAAGTGCCTTGATACCTGCATCTTTATCGTAAATAGGCAGAAGTTCATTTAAAAGAAAGTGGTTACCTGGTAGCAAAGTATCCCCTGGACATTTAGGGAAGGGTAGGTCAGGGGAAGAAGAAGGATTCAGCAGAAATCAAGGACTGAGTTCAGTTTCTTATTCATTTGTTTGAGCCTTCACTGGTGAGATAAGCTCATTTCTAGCTAAGGAAAAGCAGTTCAGATTTGCTGAGTACTCTTAGCTCAGGACAGGGTATATGGATTCAAATTCTGTCCTTGCCATTTTACTACCTATGTGATCTTGGACAAGCCACTTGATTCCCCAGGTTCTGTTTCCTCATCTCTAAAATGAATACACTAGATATTCCCCGGGTCCTACTCTAAATCTTATGATCTTCAAGTGCTACCCTGGAAATCAATATTAAATCTATTTCCAGGTTTTGCAAGAGGAATGGGAGAAGAGAAAAAGACCTAAGCTGAATAAGAGAAAGAAGGAAATTGTGTAGGTGATTTGGAGGCATTTGTATGAGTAAGGAACAGAAATGGAGAAATATCTGAAGAATCCTGTCCAGGTCCAAGTCCAGATCCCCATCTGGATTCCACTTCCCATTTCTGGGAGAGGAGGATAAAGACAGAGCAGAGCCAAAGAGACTACAGGAAGGCTCTGAAGAGGGGGATTCCAGAAGGAAGACAAGACAAGGCAAGTTAGAAAAGTGAGGTGGAACAAGTAGAGGACAAAGCAGATTCACAGGCTGGAGGGATGGGTAGAGCAAGTTGGTGAAAGAGAGATGGTTGGTGCAAGGAGGAAGAGGGAAGGAGAGGCAATGAGGAGCTTTGAAATTGGCGAGCTTTGAGAAAGGAAACTGGGTAAGGTTGTCAGATTATTAGGGGATAATTAGTTGTAAAAATTTTAAGTGCCTAGCATTTAGTCATACACATTCACAAGTAGTTCCCCCAAAAGGCTGAAAATAGCAAACCAGTAGGGAAAGTGGGGGAAAAGGTCTTTGGTGACTCGCCTTGAGGATGCAATATTTATATTTCTGAAACTGAATGACATCTTTTTTCCAAGTGTTGCCAGCTGCCCTCCTAAAAGACAGGATGAAGTAACTCAGGAAATACTTCTCTGGGTTGCTAGGAATAATGAGGTCTTCCTAAAGGAAAATAGATGCAAGGTTTCGATGGAGGAGGGGAGATTTGACCTTTGAGAAGAGGATGGAAAGTAGAAGAGTGTTATACAGAGGAAGAAAAGAAGGAAAAAGACAATTGTACACTTAGAGCTAAAAAACAGATTTGAGGTGGAGGAAGAGGCACCTGGCGGTCATCCAAAGAATGATGTTATACAGTCATAGAGCCTATCAGTCAGGAAGACCTGTGTTCAGATCCAGCCTTAGACACTTACTGGTTGTGTGATCCTGGGCAGATCACTTGACCCTTGTTTGTCTTCGTTTCCTTATCTGTAAAATGGGGATAACTACCTATTAAGTTTGTGGTGATAATCAAATTAGATCATTGCAAAGTGCCTAGTACAGTGCCAGGCACATAGTAAGCACTATGTAAAAGTTACTATTGATGATGATGGTGTGAGATATATCTAGTAAAGGTCAGAGGAGGAATCAGAGTAGTGGTGGTTGATAATTACCTGTTTAGGGTGTTAGGGCAGATACTTGTCATTCTAGTAACAATAAAGAGGTCTATTGTCTTCCCAGGCATGTATTCAAGATGTAACAACAACCTCCCAAATTACCACTTCTGATGATTCCCATGGGCATAAATAATACCAGAAGGATCCTAAAAAGTATTGTCAAAAATGGCAAACTTTTGTGCAAGAAATTGAAGACCACAAGGATGCAGACTGTTTTTCTCATCTTTGCTCAATGAAGGAAATTGATAAAGAAAAGAATGTTTTTGGACATAAATATCTGGGGTGTAGAAGGTAGTACCTGAAAATGAGATGTGGACTTCTGAACATTGACTTAAAACACAGGTTGACAGATTATTGGCCAGGAACAGCCTTACTCTATAAGAAAGGCTTGTAAGAATGGATTTTTGCAAAAATAATCAGAAAGCTTTTTAATTAAAAAAGGATCAGAGAGATGTTGCCCATGTCTGTCTCCCAACCTAGATACCATAGAGAGTAACTGCCAGGGAAGGAAGGAGAGCACCTGAGACATCCATAAAGTCAGAGGAGGTAAAATCCAAGAAAGCAGCCACTAGTGGCTTTTGGCTTTCAAACGTTTCTACACAAATTCCCAAAGTTTAGAAAAGAGGAACTAGAATCCTAATGCCAATAGGCAAATTTAACCTTAATTTAATGAAATCCATGATTGAAATATGAATGAATGAATGTGCCTTACTCAAGAGAGATAAAATAGGTAAAAGGCCACCTGGCATTTACTGGGGGGCATTTTTATATGAAGAGATGTGGATGTAAAGGAATCCAGGAACCAGAATGGGAAGCATGGTTGAGAGTGTTTGGACGGTCAATGAAGAGTGAAAGAAGTGGTTTATCATTGGACTGTATACTGCAGATGACCTGGACAGAAAAAGGAAAAAATAGATGAATTTGGGAGCTAGACCATGAGGCTGGCACAGAGACACAGCATAGTAATGATGAAGCACCACAATTATCCAGACATCTACTGGAACTCTCTGTCAAAAGATACACAGCTAATGACTTGTCTTAATGGTAACTGCAGCCTTTAAAACAGTGGTATCAGACTCACATAGACAGGGATCCTGTAGGCTGCATAATGACTTAGAAAATCACAGATTGATCCAGAAGAGTTTGACACCTCTGTTTTACAAGGTGAAGGAAAATGACAAGGAGAAATTCTGTTCTGGGTTTGATTCTCACTAGCAGGTAGAACTGAGTGGTGGGGGAAGAAGTAACAGGTGTCCTGAGAGGAAGCGATCGAGTATAGGAATCCAGAGAGTTCACAGGTGCCCTAGATTTGGGGTCAATGTGTTTCAGAGGACAGGTAGTAAGTATTCTATGGACTAAAATTCTATAGGGAGAGTCAACTCAGGAGGGGCAGGAAATGTTCAAGAATGAAATCATGCAGACAGAAGGAAACCACTCCAGTTGGGAAGAAAAATGGGAATTGTCTGGAGAGATTAATGAGGATACAAAGGGAACTCTTCAACTGACTTATGTTTTAAAAAGTGTTCAGCCAATGGAAGCAAGACAAGGCAACGGACTAAATACACATGTGGCTTGGTCCTATAAAAATACAGTAAGAAGGCATGTGACCTCAGCTTAGGGTGGATGGGAAGAGAAATGATCAAAGGACATTCTTATTCCTCTTGTTTTCTCTGCCAAATAGAATGGCCTTTGCACTGGACATAACATAGTAAAAGTGGCTAATAGGCAACCAAAGACAGTTAAGGAAATGGTCAGAGAGTACTAAGTCACCTGGATTAGAAAATTTTATCCTCAGGAATGGAAAGGACTGGCAGGTGTGATTGCAGAACCACTCTCTTGTGGATGATCATTTAAGTATAGATGAGTGCTAGCTATTATATTATTATTTTTGAAAATGGAGAGATACCCCAATATTTGAGGACAGAATTTTCAGGAAAAGAGAACAGAACTGAAAGCTATTGGCCAGTGAACTTGACTTTAATTTCTGAGATAATTCTGTCATTAAGGATAGATTAAAGATACTGTTAGTGAACATCTCAAAAGGGAAGTGATTACAAATATCCATCACAGCTTCATGAAGAAGGGATCTCTCCTCTCCAGATCTTTGCACTGCCTTTCTCACAAGCCAACAATGCCCCCTTCCCCACCTCCATCTCTTAGAAACTCTAGCGCCTTTTAAGATAGAACAAGCACCACCTTCTACATGAAGGCCTTTCCTGATCCCCACCCCACCCCAGCTGCTACATCTTTCTTCCAAAAATTATCTTGTAATCAACTTTAGATATAACTGTACATGTACATGTTGACTTTCCTCACTAAACTGAGGACAGAAACTGTTACATTTATCTTTGTACACCCTATGCTGTGAACAGTATCTGGCATACCATGAGTGCCTGAAAAATGTTTGTTGACTGATTTAATGTCAAGCTTTAACTTGACCCTAAAGAAGAGATAAGAAAAGGTACCCCCTTCCTTCCTTTACTAAATGATGGGGTCTGTAGGTGTAGGTATAAACTCTTAAATTCCGTTTGGTTGAACGATTTTTTCCTCCTTTGTTTTTTGTTACAAGGGATGGCTCTCTCTGGGAAAAGAGGTGGATATATTTGAACATGAAAGTGATTTTTTAAAAACACCTAACAGTATCAACAAAAAGTTTTTTAAAATTAATCGCAGAGTTAGGTTTCGCCCTGAAGAAGAACTGGGGGAAAACAAAGGGACAAACAAGTCCTAAAGCAATTTCTTTTTTTTGACCAGATTACTAAACTGATAGCTAAAAGGCATGCCATAGCTATTGTTTAACAGTAAAGTCTTTCATGCCATTCTTGTGGACATAATGTAGGATATGGACTGGATGATAAAACGGTGACATGGATTTACAATGGATTAATGGCTTAACTCAAGTTCTCTGAGCCTCAGTTTCCAGATCCAGAAAATGAAAGGGTTGGCCAAGGCCACCTCTTCTAGCTCCGAATCTATGGTCCCGTGAAGTGCTAAAAGGGAAAAGGTCATTTTCTTGGGATAAATCATTCCCTAACGATATTTTTGGTCTCCATCCTGATTTACACACAGACTTCCTAAGCTTGGCCCAGAACATCCCAAATTCTTACCGTTAACTGTTTGATGATTTCTTCTCGCTCACTTAATCTATTTTGCAAAATGCTTATGAGGTGTAAATCTTCTGGTCTGGATTCCCATTTCCGTAGTTTTTCTTCTGCATCTTTAAGGCTATTTCAATCAGACAGACATAGGTAATTAATATATAATTAGTTGTCCAACTAGATAACTAGACACAAGATATTAGATCACATATCTAGCTGAACCTGCATTAGACAGAAAAGAAGATAAAGAACAAGTAAAAATAATTTTGTAGCTTTCTTTGTCCAGGCCTTTCCGGGCCAAAATAATGGCAGAGCCTGGCAAAAATCGGCTAAGCTTGGGAGGAGCCAAAATACTTGGCTCAGCTCTCCTTCACCCAGTCCAATGCAGCAGTGATGCCTAGGACTGAGGCTTCTCTTTAGATCAGCACTGCAGGGTAAAAATTGAGTATAATTCTGGGAGGGAATTGTTATTTAAGAAGAGAACATTCTGTATCTCTCGGAAGGGAGGGAAGGAGAGAGAAGGCAAGGGGGAGAGAGAGACATAAAGAGAGAGACAGAGGGAGAGAAACAAAAAGAGGCAAAGAGCAGGAGGGAGAGAGAGAGAGAGAAAGACGGGGGAGAAAGAAGGAAAAACAAGGAGAGAAAGGGAGAAACAGAGACGGACAGAGTTAGAACATGAGCGCTACAGCCCCTGAGCCACAGGTGTCAAGGAGAACTTGGAGCTCGCTTAAGCAGCCTGTTACATATTTTGTCCTTCGGATGCAACTGGCAACATCTGCTGGCTACAAATCAGGGGTCAGCAGGCCTGGACTGGCTTTCCTTTTCAGCAGATGTTCCCCACTTCAGAGCTAAAAGACACAAGTGCCCTCACTGCCCCCCCAACCATGGGCAACCTAGTCTGGAAGACTTCACATACTTGGATGGCAAATGAATTTAGTGACTTTCAAGGTACCCTTGAAAAAGTTTACACTGTTTTCTAGAGGATTCATTTTATTGGGCATTCAAAGAACAGGACTTGAGTCAGAAAGCTTGGGTTGCAGTCCCAGCTCAGGTACTGACTGGCTATATAATCTTTGATCAGTCATTTCAAATCTCTGGGTCCGTTTCCTCATTGGTAAAATGTCAGCCTAAATGGTTTCCCAGGTCCATTTCAGTAGCAAAGATCTAACTTAATCCATTAATACGGTAATATATCTTTTATTTTTCTTCCATAAGTTTGAGAGTTAGCCAGTACTGGGGAAAGGAAACACAATTAGACATAGCTCAAAATTTCCCAGCCAATAAAAAACAGAATGAAATTATATACGCTTTACATTCCCCAGAATGGGAACATAATCTCATAAAAAGCTACATCCTTTGCCCCAGCACTCCCTAGCTAACAAATCATACTTATAGGCAAGATAGCTTCATTTAAATCACTTACTCCGTTTCCAAGGAGACGATCTTCTTTTGCAGGTGAGCCTGAGTGCTGCTGAAATCAGACACCATGCTTTGGATTTCTTTCCTATGATCTTGTTTCAAGGTTTCCATTTCTTGTTTATGCTTGATTTGAAGGTCTTCTTCCAGCAACCTTGCAACATAATATAAAAGCATCATTTCTGCCCAGGGCTGTTGGGCTCACAGGTTACTGAGAAGGCAGGGCTAGTATTCCTAAGGAATTCATTTTTATTCTCAATTTGTAATCTATTCCCAACTCAGCTCGTTGTGGAGATTGGGAGGCTGTTGCAGAGGGGGCTTTCATGTAGAGAATTGTGGGAAATTAGATCTGGGGCCCTGAGATTGGAGGAATCTTCAGTGGGATATCGAAGTCCTCACTCCACCCTCCTCTATCTCTATCTCTCCCTAACCCCAAACCCTCCCACCCATAGACAAGTACACTCTGTTTAAACATAAAGGACAGACTGGAAGTGGAGAGAGGAAGCAAGGGGAGACTTACTGGCAAGAGCCATTAACCCCCTCAATTTACTTGCTGCCCCTCCTGAGTCACTGCCCAGTAGTGTGACCTTAGCAAGGTGAGTCCCACCGCCCTAACTCTTCTCAAAGTGTGAGCCCAGAATGATCCCAGTTCACTTGTCCTAGGGAGGACTCTGCCTGAGATCCTATGGACCAAAGCCTGTCCTTGAGGAATCTCAAAATAAGTGATTAAAGGCAGCTTTACCTACTTATTTTCTTTGTTACCAGTCAGCTCTATGACCCAAGAATTTCTTTACCATAAACTTCATCTTAACAGACTTGAGCCTTCACCACCACTAAGGGAGGCTAAGGTCAGAAAAGAGGTTCCTTTCTGATGTTAAGAGTTACTTGTAATATTGGACTGACACTGACTCAAACAAGTTGGGCAATTTACAGCACTGCCTGAAGGGAGAGACCACTCTTGGTTGGAGTCTCCTTCCAGTGCCATGATTCCAAGACCTCCTTATTTTATGACTTAAGTCACTATTCACAACTCTTCCTATTCCAGGGCAACAGACACTGTAGGGCGATGTATAGTTCCTATATTCCCAACACTGGCATTTTCAAGCCAGAACAACAACGAAAGGTCAGTATTGGTTGTTTCCTAGTAAACGTCTTTCTTGAGGAGTGAAATGCTCTAAACTTATGGAGGGTTCTCTGCTCTAATGTCAATGCCAGCTGAAAGAAGAATAGATAAAGGGAGACGTGGAGACAGACCTGCGCTGCTGCCTTTCCCTCTCCTGAAGCTGAATGGCTCCTTGCTTTTGCATTTCAGCCTCGGCACTGAGCAGCTGCAGAGTCTCCTTCAGAAGGGAATTCTCATTCTTAAGACCAGCCATCTCCCTCTGACACTTTTCCACTGTCCCAGTAAGAGAGTTGATCTGGCTCTGGCTGCTTCCTTCCTAAGAAGAAGGGCCAGTTGAGTTACTTGGTAAAGCACGAAGGTGAAGGAGGGTGATACTGGGAAAGTTCAGAACTGGCTTATTAAATGGAGTCCATCTAGTACCATAGTATTAAAACGGCACTCTAAGGACTTGCAAAGTGCTGCACTCAGATTCTATCAGTTGATCCTCATGAGGACCCTGGGAGGTAAGTGCTATTGCTATCCCCATTTTAATAATTGGAAACTGAGACTGAGAGAGCTTAAGTGACTTGCCTAGGGTCACACAGCCAATAAGTGTCTGAGGTAGGATTTAAACTGTGGACAGATCTCTGGGCCCAGAAACAGAAAAACCCGAGTTTGAATATGGCCTCACATACTTACTAGCTATGTGACCCTGGGCAAGTCACTTAACCTCTAATTGTCTCAGTTTCCTCATCTTTCAAACGGAGATAATCATAGTTACCTCCCAGGGTCCTTCTGAGATCATAATTGGACAGCACTCAGCACAGTAGCCAACACAGAGGAAGCACCACATTAGTAGTTGTTACAAATATTATTCTGGACTCCTCATTCCAGCACAGATTCTGAGGGCCCTGATGACAAGTCCAGGCAACCCAAAGGAGCTTCCTGCTTTCTCCAAACAGATTGCCTTTAGGATTGTTTTCTCACCTTCAGGGCCTATGAAACCTGACTCTAAAATGGCTGAGGCACTGGAGTTTTTACAGGACTGACTGTTTCATGCCAATCAGAGTGTGAGCTGTAAGCTTCTGGAGGCAGGAACTGTCTTTTTTTTTTCTTGTTTATGTTCCCAGAGTTTACTCAGTGCCTGGCACAAAATAAGGACTTAACAAATGTTTATTGCATCATATTGTGGAATAAGCTTTGAAATGGATGGCAGAAAAATGCCTCGGTATAGCTTTTAAAAAAGTTTCAAATATGTCTACAGGTTTAATTATTTATTCAACATATAGCTAACATAATTACCACTGAATTATCTTCCATTTTGAATTTATATATGTATGCATCACCCCCCATTCCCAACAAAAACAAGTGTCTGAAGTCAATAACATGCATATCTTCATCACATTTGTTTGAAACTGTTGGTAGGGGCTCAACCTCTGAGGGTACCCCCCAATCCAGACAGCCTTCATTCATTACCTCTTGCCTGGATTATTTCATAACATTCTAACTGGTCTCCACCATTAAAGCCTTGACCTTGCTCCAATCCATTCAGTTCACAAATGTCAGATTAATCTTCTTTAAAAAAAAGCACGCTTTGGAGCATATCGCTAGACTTCACAGAAACTTTTGATGGTCCCTGTTGACTCCTACAGTGTTTTTCAAACATTATTTAAAACAGTTAGGCAGTGGTGAGACCCTGAGCTTTAAACAAAGTTCCAGCAGAAAATGAAATCTTTTAAAATTATTTTTTAAAATGATTATTAGGACCACTTAAGAGAAATCGTACAGCCCAACCTTGTTCTGATCTAACAATGTAACTAAAAATCATACGAAGAAGGAAATGAATTTTTGCTCTCGATATAAATGTTTTATAATAGTGAAGAGCTTGGATATGATCTCTCACCCCATAAAATCCCTCATAATTTTCATTTTCTCCTTTAGTTACACAAGTCAGTTTTTTCAGCTCATCATATTTTAACTTAAAAAGACCAAGTTTCATTTTTGGACTCTGTATTTAATTCGTGATTTTCCTCTTGTGATTTTGCCAGTATCCTAGTTTTGTCTTGTGTTTGTTTTTAGAGGAACTGGTACGATAATACATGATCTGCACCAGGTTCATTGGAAGTTAACACAAACTGCTGATACCCCTTGCTGTGTTTGCATTTTTCCTCTATTTGGAATTTGGTCCAGAACTAGCTCTGTGGTTTTTGTGGCACAGTTAGAGCTTTAGCTGTTGGCATCTGGGATAAAATCTCCTGATTGGATCCAGTCATCCATAACCAGCATCACTATTGTTCAGTTGGTCAGTACTGTCCGACTCCTCATGACCCCATGGATGATGGCACTCCAAGCCCTTCTGTCTCTCGCTACCTCTCCCAAATCTGTCCAGGCCATGTTCATTGTCTTCCATGACACTATCCCTCTCATCCCCTTGCCCTTTTCCCTTTTGCCTTCAGTCTTTCCCAACATCAGGGTCTTTTCCAATGATAATCAGCATTTGAAATGAACACTATTCATAATAAAGAGTACTGTAAATGTTTACTAATTGTCTTATATGTACCCTGCTAAGCCAGGTTGGCAATTAACTGACTGTAAGCCATATATCATTGGGCATGGTCAGTGACTGACTCTAGAGCAGTAAGAAGGTAACTTTTCAGTCCTGTGATGAATTTCTATTAGTCTCCAGTGGGCATCACCTGAATGCATACATTATGAGCATATGACAGAAGGGAAAGCAGATGAGTTTGCTCATTGCACTTGTCCCTTGTTACAAACAAATCTGACCTTTGCAGAATCCTTTGGATCACCATGATAGAATCATGGGGCTCTGTGGAATACATTTGGAGAAACTGTTATCTATTGAATAAAATCCAAACTCTTTAATGCAGTATTCAAGGCCCCTCATGATCTAGCTCCAGTCTTAAATTTTCCAGCATCATGTCCCAGAGTTCCTCAGCATATACTACAAACTGCTGACAAATTGGACTATTCCTAATTCCTGGAATTCATCTTCTAGTTTATCACCTGAGTGTTTTTATCTACACCATCCCCTATGATTGGGACAGATTCCCCCTACCGTTATCTGTGGAAATCTAACTCCATATCCCCTTAAATGTTATCTCCTCTATGTGAGGAGGCATTTCCTAATGCCCAAGAGGAAAGTGATCTCTTCCTTTTCTCAGTTTTCACAACCCTCTGAACCTCTTGTGAACTTGTTCAGTCACTGGTATAATTGTGGCCAGAGACCATTTAAGTCTGGGAATTATCCTCTCTCTCCCTCAGTTTCCCTATCTGTTGCTATTCAGGCATTTTCAGTCATGTCTAGTTCTTTGTCACACCTTTGGGAGTTTTCTTGGCAAAGATACTGGAGTAGTTTACCATTTCCTTCTCTAGCTCATTTTCTAGATGAGGAAACTGAGGCACACAGGGTTAAGTGACTTGCTCAGGGACACACAGGCCAGATTTGAACAGGTCTTCCTGGCCCAAGGCTAGCACCCTACCTACTGTGCCACTGAGCTGCCCTTATCAAACTCTACTTTACATTAGTTATGTTTATATTATATTTTGTTTCTCCTACTTGATTGTAAGTTTTATGAGGACAGTGACTGTGATGTAATCATCTTTGCATTTCCCACAAACATACACAAGGCTTTGCACACGGTAGGCACTTACAAATGTTTGTTGAATCTTGGTTGAAGAAAACAGATGATGGTACACACTGTTCTGTGCTGGATAGAGAGGTAGGGGCCAGGAGGTGTGGAATGCTGCAAATACTCTGAGACAGACATTCAGGAAATCAGTTTTTCTTGTCTTTTCCCCTTTGTTACAAGGGAGGGTTCAGTTGAAGGGTAGGGGGCAATATATCAAAAAAAGACTATGATATAAAAAGCAAAAACAGTTTTTAAGTATGCTGAATTAATGAATGTTTTCAGTGAATATACACTGATAGCAGTAAATATTAGCTTATCTTTCAATGAGGAGATAACACAGCTATCCAAAGAACTTCTGAGCATGGGAAAAATTTAACATGCACTGACTGTTATAATTAAATCTTCTCTTTCTTGATTATCTGTGACCAAATATGGCTCTGCTCAGGTGGGTTTCAGGCTGAGGCAGCAGTCTGGCCTGAAGGCATTCAGATCTTTACTCCAAATGGGGTAAGTATGAGTGTCTGAACGAGAGGGTCTTGGCCTATTTCTAATTGTGTCAAACAAGATAGTAGACGAGAAAGTGTTCTGATAACTACAAAATACTATAGAAATGGGAATTATTATTCTTTACCACCCCAAAGTCAAACAGGAATGCTTTAGAAATTCTCTCACTAACCCCATGCTACCTGGTTTCTACCAGAAGCACTCTGCTGCAGCTGACCTCTGCATTCAGTGACCTCGTGTCAGGGTCCACACTCCTCTTTTTAGTGCTGAGTCCTTGTAGCTGATTCCCTTCCTTATGATTCTGTGGCTCCGATTTTCTTAACTAGCTCTGCTCTTCTCTGATTCTTTTTCCTTGCCTTGCTCCCAAGCATTAGTGCTCCTTAGAGTTTGGGCTTTGCTTTCTTTCCTCTCTTTCTAGCTCTCTCCCAGGGGTTCTCTTTAATTCTGATACCTTGAAATGTATGTTGCTAACTTTAAAATTGGCATTGCCAGCTCTGACCTATGGCACACTCCTGTTTTCCATTCCATTTATCTATATGTTATTTCAATTTGATTCTCACTTCAAATTCACTAAAAATTCAACACTGTTGAAATCTTCTTTCCTTTCTCCTCGTTGCCCACATTTTCATCAATGTCATCCTGTCTCAGGATGACACCTCGGAGGTCTGGAAGACATCTTTGACTCTTCCATTTCCCCCCCTGCTTATTTTCACTAAGAACTCTCATTTCTTCCTTGGATATATCTCATAGCCATTCCTTAGTCTCTTCCTATTACAAATATCCTCGTCCTTTGTCACCTTACACCTGCATTTCTGTAACATCCTCCTGACTCATTCTCTACACCTTTGATTCCTCTTTCTTCATTCCTTCTTATATACCCCTGGGAGCAATGTGCTAAAATGAGAAGTCCAATGGAATCACAAAATATCGGAGCTGAGAAGAATCACATGGGTCATCTGGCCCAACCTGTACCTGACCAAGAATCCTCTCTACAGTGTTCCCAATCAACGGCCATCTAAGCTTCTCTGGAAGACCTTCAATGATGGAGAATCCACAACCTGCTGGGAAAGCTTATTCCACTTTTGAATAACAAGGCCTTTTGGGAAGTTCTTCCTCACATTAAGCCTAAATCTGCCTTGGCCACTTCCACTGCAGTTTCTAGTTTGGTTATTTAGGGACAAGCAATAAGTCTGCCCTACTCCCTCATGACAGCCTGTCTTACAGTTGAAAGCAGATATCATATCCATCCTGATTTTTCTGTTCTCCAAGATAAATATTCCCCAGAGCCTTCACGTGCTCATCATCTGGCATCATCTTCAAGTCTTCTCATTCCCGGTTGTCTTTCTCTGCTTATTCTCCAGCTCATCAATTTCCTTCCTAAAACATGGTGCAAAGAGCTAAGCACAAGAGCACAATATTCATGATGGGGTCTGACCAGGGTGGGTGCTGCAGGACGATGTTACTTTCCTTGTCCTATATGTTATACTTTTCTTACTGCAGCCCAAATTTGTATTCCCTTTTGGGGCCGTACCACTGATACTATTGGGATTACGATTCACGAATACCTCCATCTCTTAAAGACTGCTCTCTGCTCACATGTCCCTCACCTTTTGCTTAAGTTTTTTGAAATCCCAATATAGGACATCTTCAGGCATGACCAACTGTGGAGGCAGGTGCAAATAGTACTCTCTATTAAGATTGATCTTAACAGACCCAACCATGCCAGACCACCCCTAAAGCATTGATAGAAGAAACTGGGAGAAACCAAATAATAGAAGGGAAGAGGAACAGATTTGGCAGATTTCACTGTCAATGAAAGTGGAGGTACAATACTTTAACCATAACACTTCAGTATCTGAGAAAACAAAATCAAGAAGATGATATCAGGAAAAATTATGTTATGTCAGACTAAGACTGTATAGAAGAAATCTACGCTGGAGGTGAAACAATTTTGAAAGCAATGAAGGATACATTTTTAAATTATTTCAGAGCAGAGAGGATACCAAGACAACGGGAGGGAGAGGGGAAAACTCACATGGGATTTTATTACCAAAAAGAAGGCATCTGAGATCTCCACAATTACCCATACATATGACTGCTTTATGATTTCTGTAGAAATCTTTATGTTATCATCTATGCTCTTGGAGGGTATGCTTGATGGAATGATGAGAAAGGGACAGATGCTTTCATAGATGATTTTCTACAGCAGAGTCACAGCTAACAAAAAAGTCAATGCAAAATCACTGTTTACTGTTTGCTGATTACAAAATGGCATTTCAGTCAAGAGGGCCAAATGCAGCTGTAGAGGCTCTCTTCCTAAAGATGCTTCCATGGGATATGTTAGGATCAAACACAATTCCTTGGATGCAGCCACAAGAGAGTAACCCGAGACTCAGAAAGGTTTAGTGACTTGCACAATGTCACACGACTAGTAAAAGACGAATTTGAACTTGGGTCTGTCGACTCCAAATCTGGTACTCTTTCTATTATTTCATTCAACCAAATAAATAGTATCCATTACTATAGCTCAGAGAAGATACTGATTACAAGCCCTGGAAGTTGAAGATATAATACATACCTACATACATATATATGTATGTGTGGTTGTACGTATATATGTACTGTGTGCATATTAATTAAGCATAGACTATGTGCCAGAAACTATGCAAAGTACTGGAGATACAAAGACAAGGAAGAAATAGTGCCCACCCTTAGGGATTATAGGAGGCTGCCTCTACTGGAAAGAATAACATGTACATAGATGAGTGAATGCAAAATTTAAAAATGAGTAATTTGTTTGGCGGGGAGTAGAGCAAAGGCCAGAAGGGGGCAACAACCAGGAGAATGAGATCAGGCTCCCAGTAGGAGACAGCACTTTAGCTGAGCCTTGAAAGGAAACAGCTTTCAAGAGGCAGAGGTGAGGAAGGAGTACAATACAGCATGGTGGACAGTGCCTAGACTTAGAGGTGGATGATGGAAAAACACATATGGGCAATTTCAAAGAGGCCAGGTTAAATGGAACATACCATGCATGAAGGAGAGTAACCGTAATCAGCCCAAATTGGAACCAGGGAGTAAAGGACGTCGACACAGAGGTTTGTATTTTAACCTCTTATGGCATTTCGTGAAGGGGTAATAGTGTGTGTTGCTAAGATTGGCTGGGTGGCAGTGGGGAGTGGGAAGTAGGGGAAGACCAGACTAGAGCCAGGAAAACTACTGAGGAGACAATTCAGTAGTTCAGGTCTAAGGTGGAGGTGTGAGTGCTAAGGTGATCAAGACTAAGGAGAAAGTGAAACTGGAAAGGATGAGGTGGGTGTGAAGCCGTGATGAAGAAAAGCTCTCCAGGCGTGACCAGCTTGAGAGGCAGGGGCAAAGAAAGAGATCAAGGATAACTTTTTTTGAGCCTGATGACAGAAATAGGAGGGTGGGGGAGGAAATGGGGAGGCAGAGAAGGCAGCAGGAAAACCCTAGAGTTGTCCCAGGAGGTACGGGAGCCTCTGGGGCTAGCCCTAAAAGCTGTAGGAGTCAAGGTCTTCTTAGGGACCTTTGCAAGGGGCCCCACTATGTTAAAGAACTCAAATCTCACGATGCAAACATTACTAAGATGCCTTTTCAAAATACACTTTTAGCCCTATTCAGCATTTATAACATGCTTTTCATTTTGAAAACACCCTCATCAACACTTCAAACACCTGTTAGAAGGAAGACTTTCAATGCAGAAGTAATACCACAAATGGAGGGACACACGACAAAGCAACTGAAGGGCTGACTCTACTGGTGTACTGTTATCTGTGACTCCTGGAGCCATGCAGGAACACGCACACACACGCATACACACACGCCACACACACATACACACACCACACACACACACACCACACACACACACACACACCATACACAGACTTACACACATACACATACCACACACACACACCACACACACACACACACACACACACACACACACACGGGAGGTGGGACAGGGGGACTTACTCCAAAGTTTCAGAAGGGGAAAGGTGTCATTTTGGCTCTGAAAAACAACACTGCAGCATGAGTAGAGCACTGGAAACTTGCCTGCTGTTTCTTCAGTCCCCTCAGATTCTTCAGCTCAGTCTCCAGCTCCTCTATTTCCCTCTGCTGGCTGATAAAGGATGCGTGCTGTTCTGATAACTCCAGCCGAAGAGAATCTAGGGACAATATGTAAGGAGGAGGGGGACAGTCCCATAGGGAAAAGGCAGGACATGCGTGGCTGAGGGTTGGGTTTTATACCCAGACATTCCCCCACAGGACTCAGCAGTGCTGTTTATTAGGTCAGAGCCCCACCCCCTTTCCCAGTCTCCTCTCAAAGGTCCAAGGAGTGCATAGAAATGATTAGGAACTGTACGGGAGAAATGAGCCCCGCCAGCCCTAGGCTGAGCTCTCTCCCTATGGACCCCCTTCCAAACTTTTTATTATGAGTAAGACACAAAAGGATAAACAGTTTAATTTTTACTTCATTCCTTAAGCACTCCACAAAGCACATGAAAGATCTCTTTCACGCAGACATAAAGAATTTGGATTGGACCAGAAGGACCATGGCCAGTTCACTAACTAAATACAAATGTGATGAAGAAAGATGTTATAAAATGAATTTGATAAAACACTATTTGCCTTTACCCCCAAATATGTAAAATAACCTACATTTCATCCTTGTTTCCCAACACCATGGTTGTGATAGGGCTTTCCCTCTCTCTCTCATACACACACACAGAAGTATACGTGTATACATATATGTATGTATGTATGTTTATGTAGATGTGTGTGTATATGAGGAGAAAGTACCAAGAGGAAACAGAAGACAGAGGCCCACAGCTACATGGCTGCACTGGGATTGAGACAAATAGATGCCCAATTCTTTAAATGTTCTATTTGATAAAATTATCTAGATAAAATAATCTAAAATTATCTTGGGTGGCATCTATGTATGTGGATGTATGTATTCATATGCACACACACCTGTATATACATGAGTATGTAAGTGTATAATATATGCATGTACCCATATATGGATGGCTGGCTGCATGTGTGCACACATATACCGCACTTTTTACTTCTGCTATGGGACGGTCAATTAGGACATCCAATCCAACAATCATTCATTAAGTGGTTACGTGCACAGTGTCATATTAGACACTGGGGATACAAGGATAAAATGAAGGACAAATCCCTCCAGGACTTACTTCCCACCTCACCGATTGGGATGGAAATGAGCATTGCATTTCTCTTACTTCTACATCTCCCCAACCTCAAACCAAATGCTAGGCCTGAGGACCATAGAGAGTTAAATTACACAATCATTGCTCATGAAAACCTTGAGTGGCCAGACAGAACTTTTTCAGCTGATCTCCATCCCACCACCTTGGTTTCTTGGCATAAGTACATGAGGCCCTGGGCAAATGGACCCAGGCTAATCTGCGTGGCTGGTTATTGTATACCTAGCAAGAGAGCCTGCTGTTTCTGTATCCTCTCACGTTCCCCCTGAAGGTCTTTGCTTGCCTTTTCTTCCAAGGCCTGGAGTTCCAGTTGGTGAGACTGATGCTGAATCTGGAAGGTGTGACTATATTCCTTCTTCAGCCGTTCCTCTACCTCCTGCAGGCAAAGCAAAACAAGAGAGAGATTTTTAACTAATGAAATATTTTGGCCACCGCCCAGGATGGCAAAAGGGTTGGGTCTGATTTTGTTTCTCCCGCATATGTAAAGATTCTTAGTGAGAGACATTAGCAGCTGCTTTCATTCCAAGCTAGACAATTTCCTCTAACAGGGCTTTTAAGGAATTGTGCATCTATTTGTCTCAATTAGACCCAATGAAGTCTTGCAGATGTGGGCCTCTGTCTTCTATTGTCTCTTAGTACTTTTTCCTCATTGTGCCATGCTCATTCTTCTTCTAATCACTAAGGAGAGCAAAGAAAAACCCACCATTTATCAGAATCAGAGAAATCTTCCTTCTGATTGCTCCAATTAGAAACATTTCTCAAGTGCTCCCTGGTCCTTCCCACCCAAAGATGGGGCTACCAGTGACTTGTCACAAGGCATGCTCCTGAAATGCTTTTTCCATGGTTCTAGGCCGGGCTTGGCCACTTTCCAGCTGTGACTTTTGACTTCCCATCCTGGGTTCTTTCCATTATGCCACACTGCCCTTCCTCTTCTCCTCTACTAGCCAAATTAGTCAAACACAGAGGGGAGAAGTTGAGTGGGGACTACCCTGACCCTTCCCTCCCATCTCTGTCCCTCATACCACAAGCAGCCCTGGTCCCAGGAGATCTCTAACTTCTGAAATTAAAATGGGCTCTTTTGATACCTAAAAAGGATAAACCTACTACAAATAAAGGGATATTAACACAGGAGGGGCTAGAAATTTAGGGAAACTAATCAACCCCAAGCTATGGGGCGAACTGTGAATATATTAAGTCAACAGATGACAGAACCACACCTGATTATTCATTAAGGAGAACTAAAATGTTAAAGGAATGCCCTGTGACCTCTGAGGCTCCAAGAGGAGAGGAGCCCCAATATATCCAGGGGTGCCCTGGCCCCAGAACAAGATCCCCCCAGGCTAAAAGGCTTATTAGTCAGACCTAGTGTTTTTACTCCCATGGAAACATTACCTTCAGTTCTTGGTTTTTGGCATCTTCCATGATCTTTAGGGCTTCTTGATGGGAGGCCTCCAGCTGGGCTTTCGCAGTCTGGCTCTGTTTGATATGATCTTGAAGTTCCCGAAAAAGCTTCTCCCTTTCTTTGTCAGACAATTGCTTTAACTCCTGAAGGTCCTCTCTATGGTTATGGGCAGACTGCTCCAAAGCCTGCTTCATCTGGAAAATCTTCAAAGAACATGGCCATGCACTCAGGACCTCAAGACTCCTACCCAGTGGTGGGGTGTTGGGTTTTGTTTTGTTTTTTTGTAGTGGTGGTGGGTTTTTCTCTTGGTTGTTTTTTCTTTTCCCTAACAAAAGTTCCTGCCAGGGCTATGGTTCACTGGGAACCTTCTGTCTGGGAAAGTATTGGCATCATCAAACTCTAAGGGAGAGTCAAGAGAGCGAACGTAAGCAGTCTTGGGAATAGATGGGCCAGTTTTCCAGTGCCAAGAGAACTCTCATGGACTGGGCAAAGTGGGCCAGATGGAGTGAGTGAAGGTCTCCAGGAAGGCAGAGGGCAGTTTTATGGAGTATAGTTAAGAAAACGAATATTAAAGATGAGGCCAAAGGGTAAGTAAATTGAGTCTAGATAGAGGGAGTGCTAAGGAGAGATCTGATAAGAGAGACAGCTTGACACTATACAGAATACTTGGAGTCAAGAAGTCCTGAGTTCAAATCCTACTTCAGATACTTACTAGGTGTGTGACTCTGGTCAAGTCATTTGACCTTACTCAGACCCAGTGCCCTCATCCTTGAAGTGAGGAAAACCACACAAGAGCTCCTGCCTGGAAGGCTTTTTGCAGGGATCAAATGAGATACTTATGTAAAGCATATTGCAAAACTCAAAAGCACTATAATGTCAGCTATTGTTATCCCCCGTGAGGCAGCTGACCAGGTACCCCTCAGGTATGGAGGGCTTCCCATAATGAGAGCTCCAGAGAAAGAAGGCCTGGGTTTGGAAAGCAGAGGAGGACTCAAAGCATCCTAGCTTTGGCGTCAGAAGGGACTTCAAAGGCCATCAAGTTCAGTTGTCTCATTTTACAAATAAGGAAACTGAGGCACATAGACATGCTCAGGAACATACAACTAGAAAATACCTGAAAGAGAATTTAAACCCTGGTCTTCTAAGTTCCTAGAGTTCTGGGAAAGACTTTAAGTCCACTATTGCATGCTGCCTCTACCAGTCGAAGACAGAGGGAAAATAGAAAGGGGTCAACCTAGGATAACAAAAACTCGAAACACTCCCTGTCCCCTGACCCCACAACACATGTGAGCATAAAGAGTTTCATTTGTACTCAAGATGTGACCACATAAATTAATACCAGCAGAGTGAAATATGGCCCCAGGTGTCCATGACAACGACCCCATTACCTGTGCTTGCAAACTGGCTCTCTGAGTCTGCCAGTCTTCTGGCAAAGTCTGGGTTTGCGATGCCTCCTCTTTCAGGAGAGCAGGCTGTTTGTTATCTTTCCATCTGCAGCGTCTTTCCAACCTGTAAAGATACAGGAATCCAATTGTGTATTAGCACAGAACTTCAGAATGAAATTGAACAGATTTATGAAGTTTCTTACATGTGCTCCATACACTGCAGTGGGTACTTGGTACAAAAAGACAAGAGAAAAACAATCCCTACTTTAAAGGAACTCACATTCCAGGGTGATGGGAGTGGAAGAGGACAAGATAATACAACTATCATTTATATAGCCCTTTAAGTTTTGCAAAGCGCTTTATATGTGTACACTCACATGATCTTCGAACAAGATAAGTGCTACTGTTCCCATTTTATAGATAGCAAAACTGAGGCACAGAGAGATTAGGTGACACTCCTAGAGTTACACAGCTAGGAAGTATCCAAGGCAGGGTTTGAGTTCAGGATTTTCTAACTTCAAGTTCTGCATCCTTGTCTCTATGCCACTTAGATAAATAAATATTAAATATATGTGTGCGTATTATGTAAATAGTATATGACACTACTTAGAAGTGCTACTATTATACTAATATACATACTATTAAATAGTATACTGTATACTATTTACTATTACTATACTATAGCTTATACTATTTATATAATACATACATATAGTATACTAGTTTATACTAGATATAGGACACATTTATGCTAGTATACACTATAGTATAGTAATAGTATCTTTACTATACTATAGTAAATAGTATATAGTACACTACTTAATAGTATACTATTAAGTAGTGTACTATATTACTATGTTAAATATTTAGTAGTGTGCTATATACTATAGTAAATAGTATATGGTAGCTAGGTGGTGCAGTGAGTTAGAGTGCCAGCCCTGGAGTCAGGAGGACCTCAATCCAAATCTGGCCTCAGACACTTACCAGTTGTGTGACCTTGGGCAAGTCACTTAACTCTGTTTGCCTCAGTTCCTTCACCTGTAAAATGAGCTAGAGAAATGACAAAGCACCCCAGTACCTTTGCCAAGAAAACCCCAAATGAGTCATGAAGAGTCAAACATGACTTAATCACCAAAAAAATTTTATATGAATAGCCAAATATAGATATAGATATACACACAAATATAGTATACAGCTATACAGCATAGTATATGTAGCATATAGTATACAATATAATAGTATATATAGTATACAATATAATAGTATATATAGTATACAATATAATACTATATATAATAGTATATATAGTATACAATATAATAGTATACATGTAAATAGTATGTAATAAATACATATACTTACATTTACTACATATATAGTAAATACAAAATAATTTCAGGGAGTAGGGAGGGCACTAATGGGGATCCAGATGGGTTTCTTGTAGTACAAGATTCTTGAACTAAACCTTGTAAGAAACTAGGGATCACAAGTGGCAGAGGTGAGGGAGATGGATATTCTGTGCATGGAGGAAAAAAAATAGAGAAAACTGAGTCTGGGTAAAAAATATCATTCATGCACAGTAGCCAAAGCACTGCAACTTTGCCTTGTACTCCAAAGTGCCTTCCAGAGACTCAGTCCTACATGAAAGTCTTGCAGATAAAAGTGATCTGGGCACTGATTAGTTCAGAAATAAAGAGGTGTGAACGTGGGGGTAGAAGGCTGAAAATGGGCTCTCTAGCAGTTCTAGGCGTCAGATGCTACCATGGTAAGATTGTTAGGGCAATAAAGGTGCTGATGTCAGATTCCCCAAGGCAGAATTATTGAGCCAGACTTGAACATCTATTTAGACTAAGATGAAAGTTACAAAGAAAAAGTGAGAAAAATCTCCTTTAAAGTCAGTCTTTTAGTGATGTGATTAATTAGCAAAGTCATTATTAATATATATATATATATATATATGTATATGTGATCTTCTCTTGAGTGAGAATGAGAGGAAGAAGAGAACAGAGGTGATTGGTGACTTTCTGCTGAGGGGGACTGAGGTAGCTCTTTGTCAGTCAGATAACAGGGCACGCATATATGCAAGCTGGGACAGACTCTTTCAAGATCTGTCCAAACAGATGACTATTACCCACTTGTCGTGACTTAGGTAGGCACAGAAGAAACTTCCAGAGGAAAGCAAGAAAACATTGTTAGGGATAAGGATTATGGAATTGGTTAAGCAATTGAAGGCCATAGGGGCACAGGTGGTACTTTCATCTCTGCTGTCCACCAGTGGCAAGATAATCAGAAGGGACAAGCCCATGTTACACTCTTGGTCACACTGAGGATGAAGCATCCTAAAACCACTAGATCTTTTTGAGACAATTGCTCTAATAATATTTTACTCCGTAGAACTGCACTGCCATCTCCAGATCTGTAAACTGTTTCCTATATTGTCACTCAACAAACCCTCTTCCTTTTAAGTTCATGCTATGCAACTGACCGTCAGGACACTCCCCTGCTCTTTCCTGAGGAGCTTCAATCCTGCATCCCCATATGTCAACTCAATATTTATACCTAGATATTCTATTCCAGAATTTTCATTTTTATTCTGAACTTAAGAAACACTCAGTAGAATGGGTATTTGCATGCACATAAGAACTGTAAAGAAACTGGGGTCTCTATTATGTACACTTCCTGTTAAGTATATACAATAAAATCAACCCATAGCTTTTGACATTGTCCTGATTTTCTGGCCTTCTTTCTGTTTTCAAAATTTCCTTTTTTAAATTGTAAACTTAATCTTAGCACCACAGATTTAGAGCTGGAAGGGACCTTAGAGGCCACTGAATCCAATCCTCTTATTTCACAGTTAAGGAACTAAAGCTTGGATAGATTAAATGACTTACACAGTTAGTGGCCCTCACAGCTAGTAAGCATCTAGGGCAGGGTTTGAACACAGTTGCTGCTGACACTAGACTAGCACCATCTAGCCGCCTTCCCTACAGGCATCTCAGACTCAACATGCTCAGCACCATCTCAGTATCTGTTCTTCTAAACCCGCTCCTCCTCCAAACTTCCATATTTCTGTTGAAAGTTCCACCATTTTTACAAAGTCCATACTTCAGTCATCCTTGCTCTTTTCTCATTTGCACATCCATATCTAATCAGTTATCAAACTTCTCAGCCTCCCTAGAACCCGTCCTTTTCTCTCAGTTCAAGTACATAGCATACAGTCCGTGCTGTACGATGTTAGGCGCTGTTATTGTCGGTTATGTCACTGTGAACTTATCTGTGAACATGCTGCATCTTTCTAGTAGGACGGACACGCTGAGGCTGAGGGCCATCTCCTTTTGGTATTTGCATTTCCAGGACCTAGCCCCAAACTTGACACAGAATAGGTGATAAATAACAATTGGCTGATGAACTGGGTGTTTTACCCAAGGTCACACGCTATTAATGCATGTCAGAGTTGGAACTTGAAGGCAGTTCCTATCTATGGGGCTTCCATGATGACCCCTGACCAAGTCTCTGACTTCCTTTTATCATAATTCTACTACCAGCTGCTGTGATCTCCAAATTCTTATTAAAAGAGCTGATCATTTGGTGTGGCCGGAAGAACCCTGGATTTCCAGGCAGGGATATGGGCTCAAATGCTATTTACCTGTATAACCCTGAACTAGTCATTTAATGTCTTTGGACCAAATTTTCATCAACTGTAAAATGAGTGAGTTGGGTTAGACAATCTCTAAGGTTCCTTCCAGATCTAAATCCTAACTTCTATGTATGGCAGGGCAAAGGGCAAAGGGAGTTTTCTCTGTATTGGAAAAATAAAGAATCATAGTTATATCAAGGAGAAAGCAGGTATTTGAAGATAGGACAGCCCTTGCCCTCAGAAGCTTTCATTTGGACACCCACTGCAGGCCAACTTGCACTGTCATATTGTTTCATATATTTCTCACTTCATCATTTAAAAAGTAAGAGTTTGAAAGGGTGGGGGCCACACAGATACATCCTTCTCAGATCCTGTCTGAGAACAGGTCTTCGTACAGAATATTTTTGAGGAAATAGTGTAGAATGACAACTTAGTGTGGTGATGGGGGAAAAGCACAGGGGACTTGAGTTGGAAAAACCAGGTTCTAACTTTAGCTCTAACATGGATCAGTTCTGTGGCCTCAGAGAAGCTGCTTTACTTTGGACCCATAACCTCTAAGCAAAGAAAAATGACACATGTGCTCTCTGTTTTATAGTATTATTTTGAGGCAAACACTATAAACCATAAATTATAGTATACATATGAGGAATCATTAAAATTCCTCCACCCTAAACCCACCCCTTCTCCAAACTTTCCTAAGGCATAGAACTATTCTCTTCCAAGGCAGAGTTCTCGTTCACTCAATCTGCCACAGTGGAAAGAATACCTGGGCCAAGTGCCCACCTCTGTCACTTATTAATGAGGTAATCATAGGCAGTTTATTCCATCTCTGGGAGTTTGTTTTCTCATCTGAAAAATCAAATTGCCTCTGCTTACTTCACAGTATTACTGCGAAAACCAAAGGAAATAAAGTATGTAAAGCACTATGTTCATGATAAAGTGCTACCTGATCATTAGTCATAAGGGATGAGTGTCCTTTACCTTTCTTCCTCTTCGTTGTTGGTTTCTATTTCTACTGCTAATTGTTCTTGGCATTTCCTTCCTTCAGGTGGTGTCTTAGAAAGTTCGTTCTGTTTGAAGCATTGTTCCTAAAACAACAAAGAAAGGAAAAGGGGAAGGAAGAAAATGGGAAAAAGGAAGGAAGGAAAGAAGAAAAGAGGGAAGGAAGGAAAGAAGGAAGGATGGAAGGAAGGAAAGAAGGAAGGAAGGGACGAAGGGAGGGAGGAACGAGAGAGAAAAAGAGAGCGGAAGAGAGAAGGAGAGAGTCACTTTTTTTCTTATCCAACTTTTTTATTATCCAGGCACTCCATTCCTCCTCTGTATAGAGGGAGGAAAGGTGAGGAACCAAGACAGGGGAAGAACCATAGAATCTGAACTCTCTGAACCAGGTCACATTTATTTCTTTCCAACAGCAAGTGTGCAGAGGCCATGAGAAGAGGGGTATAGAGACAGTATAGTGTAGTACTAAGAGTACTGGATTTGGAGGTGGAAGACCTAGATTCAGGTCCCAGCCCTATGCCTTACTCTTTATGAGACTCTGGACAAATCACAAGCCCTCTGCGTTTCATTTTCCTCATATGTTCAACAAAGAGCTTGGGACTAGATGATTTAGAAGGTAGCATTCAGCTTTAAATTGATAATCCTGTGGATTCAAAGGAGCCTCACACACATTTAGTGAGTGGATCATGAATTCCTAGAGGACTAGAGCCTCATTGTTTTATTTTTGTATCCCTCTAAGGGACTAGCACCTGAACATAAAGCAGGAGTTCAATGAGCACATTTATACAGATGAGGAAACTGAAGCCCAACTACCTTGCCTTTTTCATGGCTCTTTTTGATTACTTGTACATAATTTTCATTCATTTTAGATTTCCAAAATTTAACTCAATTCATTTCGACAAGCATTTATTGAACACCTAACTATGTACCAAGCATTGTGCTACACTCTTGGATATTAAGACAAAAATAAAGCTGCCCCAAAGGAGCTTACATTCTACTGGAGGTTGGGGGAGTACAGAGATAAATATATATAAAATATATACAGAATAAATACAAAGTGATTTAGGAGTGGAGAGCTGGGGAGATTAGGAAAAGGATGTGGCACCTGAGTTTCCTCTGCAGGGAACTGGAGAGTGTACAAGGTAAATGTTAAGGAAGAGATTACAAGCACAGGGGACAGGTTGCACAAAGGCAAGGGAGTTGGACAATACAGTGCCATATACAGGAAACAGCAAGGGGGCCATTTTGGCTGAAATGGGCCTTAAAAAAGCAGCAGGAGGATACTGATGTTAGAGACATAGGCAGTAAGAAATTGCAAAAGAGATGGAGGGTCAGAGAACATGGGAACATTTGTATGAACCAATGCAGAGTGCAGTGGAATGAAAACAATTTATATGGTAATAAAAACTCTGTAAAAACTGACATCTTTGAAATATTTAAGATCTGTGAACCATTCAGAATGACCCACATGATTGCAGAGGACTAAATGCTACCCATTTCCTGACAGAAACATGATAGATTCACAATGCAGAATGAGATATGAATGCCATAATCAATATGGAAATTTTTTGTCTTGATTATCAATATTTATTACAAGGGTTTTGTTTTTCCTTATAAAATAAGGGTAGGTGGGAGGGAGGCTTGTTAATTCAAAAACAAAAATTAAAAAGGAGAGAGGCATTTATATCTTGGGACAGTTTAGGAACATAGAAAGTACTATACATTATTCCAGATCTTACTTAGCTCAATTTCTTGCTACTAATCAATCCTGGTCCCCAATAAATTACTCATCTATAATGTCTTGTCATGATAAATATGAACTAATTCCAAGTACTGTGCTTTTAGCTGCATACCATCATTTGACCAATGGGCATTTTTAATCTACCTGGATTTTCCTATGCAAATAATTATGTCAAACTCCTTTGCTTTACTGTGAGTTTCAGTGAAGAGGCTTTATAGTGTTTCCATACTTGATGCCATCAGCACAGTATTATCTGCAAATGACAATTTGTGGAGAAACTGAGCATCAACACTGAATTTTTGTTTGGGGGGAAGTGGGAGTGGAAGTGAATGACTCTATGCAACATATGTGACACCGCAAACAAGTTAAGTGAGCAGACATTTCCCTGTTTTAGAACTTTTTAATATTCTTATTTAGCAGTTAGCTCCACAGTTGCATCTGTAGTAAAGTCATGAATAATTTTGTTATATATGTTATATATTTGTTATATAATTATATATATGTTGTTTAGATAGATAAAGACATATACATACATACACATATATGTAAGTCATATTTTTTGAAAGAAGCCTTATGGGTGGCATTTTATCCTAGTGAATGAAGAGCTTTCTTTTTTATGTCAAATGCTTTCTTAAACTCAATACAGAATGAAGACAACAGAGATTCTCTATACATCTCAGTCAACTGTGTGGTCATAGACAAGATCTACCATAGAAAGTTATCTGTAAAAGTCTGCCTGCTTTCTTCTCATGTTTCCTTCTAAGATACTCCTGATGCATGTATGCATGAACCATTCTCACAGATTTTTAAAAATATAAAAAATTAATTTTTATGGGTCAATAGGTTGCACAGGCTTTACCTTGTGCCTGGAATGTCCCCCCTTTACCTAGGTCTCTTGAAATTCTGAGATTCCTTTAAGGTTCAATTCAAGTGTTACTCCCTTTAACAAATCCTTCCTGATTTTGAAGTTGCTAATGCCTCTCTCCTAAACATTGCGAATTTCATTTATTTATTTATTTATTTTTTAGCTCTTTCAACAGTTTATTGATATGCATATTTTCTGCAGCCCTTTCAACATTGACTGTTTCCACTTCCTGGGAACTTTCTTTTCTTTTCTTTGTTTTAAAATGAACTTATTTATTTAACTTTTTACATTCATTTTCACAAAATTTTGGGTTCCAAATCTTCTCCCCATTTGTTCCCTCCCCCCACCCCAATACACTGGACATTCTAATTACCCTGTCACCAATCTGCCCTCTCTTCTAGCATCCCTCCCTTCCCTTGTCCCCATCTTCTCTTTTGTCCTGTAGGGCCAGATAACTTTCTGTTCCCCATTGCCTGTATTTCTTATTTCCTAGTAGCAAGAACAATACTCAACAGTTGTTCCTAAAACTTTGAGTTCCAACTTCTCCCCATCCCTCCCTCCCCACCCATTCCCTTTGGGAAAGCAGGCAATTCAATATAGGCCATATCTGTGTAGTTTTGCAAATGACTTCCATAATAGTCGTG
>CM053772.1:211706040-211749881 GCA_028658325.1 Potorous gilbertii | reverse complement strand
CACACACACGCACACACGCACCCCCTCTCTCCCCCCTCACCGCACAGGAAGGGCAGGGCCCGGGAGACCCCCTGCCGCCGCCCCGCTCACCGTGCAGTACGTGCGCTTCAGGGCCGCCACCAGCTTGGCGTGGTTCTGGTGCGGCTGCTGGGCCAGCTGAAAGGCCTCTTTGATCTGCAGTAACTTCTTCTCCGCCCCCATGCCGGCACTCCTCCGAGCCCCGTCCCCGCTCCGGCCGGCCCTTCTCCGCCCTCCGTCCGCACCACAAAGCCCAGACCCCCTCCCTCGAAGAGCTCCGAGATCCGCCGAGGCGCCACTCCCGCCACTCCCGTCACTCCCTAACCTCCGAATTTCAAATTCTTCCCGCACTCGGACAAAATCTCGCGAGAAGGATGCCGGCGGCGCGAGTCGGTACGTAAGCAAACCACGGCGCGTGCCCGGATGCTTTCGCGCATGCTCAGTCATCCATCTGCCCTACGGTTTCCATGGGAACCAACCGGCGACTTCCACTAGAGTGAGGCCGAGGTGGAAGATGAAAGGTGGGAGGAAGTGGGCGTCCCTAGAACTCGGGGGTACACTTTTTGGAGCGAAAACTCCGACCACCCACCCCCGTTTTCCGGGTAACGAAGAGTGGTGGCGGGGTGTCCACAGAGCCGATGGCCAGGCCGAGGCCTGCTCCTGCCGTAGGCCCCGAGCCTCCCGAAAGGCATTTGGGCGGGTTGTGGTTAGGTCTGGACAGTCGGTCCGCTGGGGGCCTGCTTGTGAACCGGATGGGGGGGGCTAAAGCTTCCTAGCACCCGCATGCTCCGCGCCCACGGCCTGTGAATTTTATTTCGATCCCTCACCCGGGCTCTCGCTGATTGGTCAGCCGCAAGCCCCACGTGGTCATCCTTTGGGCCCTGATTGGCTCAGAGTGAATGTAAACAGCCGTTGTTTCTGTTTTGGCCCTGGGGAGTCTTCCCCGCCCACATCGATTTTTTTTTTGTAGTGATGGGGGCGGGGCGGGGAGTGAGCTAAAGAGACATTCTCTGCCTCTTTTCTGTTAAGCCTTAGTCTCGGAATGGGGGTTGCCTCAGTCAAACCGAGGCCTGGAAATCACGTTGGCGTTTCCCGCTGCATGCTGGCCTCAGTCCTCCTGATCCTTACCTGGCCGCTGGACCCAGATGGCTCGGGAGGCTCTGCACGGCCCGGCCTCCCTTAATTCACTCACAAGGCCTGGCATCACCCTACTTACGTCATGGACCTCTTAGAGGAGGAGGGACGAACCCCAAGGATGTTCTGAGAGAGGCTGGCCCCGGAGGCAGGAAAGTCGAGGCTCTGGAAAATAAGAATGACGATACATTTATGGAATAATAAAAACGACACTTATAGAATGTGCTAAGATTTGGGAAAGAATCTGGTCCTTCCAACAGTTACTGAGATGGAACCTCTTAATATTCCTCATTAGATGATGAGGTTAACGTCACGATAGCTGGGAAATGTCTGCGGCAGGATTTGAATCCACGCTTCCCGGGGAAACCGCCAGCCCGCTTGGCTGCCTGTAACATCGAGCCTCAATGGCCCTGGACAGTTTACTTCTCAGATTGTTTTGGTTTTTGTGCTTGGGAGGGGGGTAGCTGTGAACTGCCATTCTCCAGTCTCCTGCCTCTCACCCTACCTCCCCCCAGGAGCAACTCTGTAGGACTATACATTGTAGAATAGCAGCCTAACTGGTTCAGCATTAGGAAAGCTATCCGTCTAATTGACCCTATCAATAAGAAAAACAATGAAAATCATATGACGCAGAAAAAATTCCAACAGAACAAAATACAAGACCCATTCCTATTTTAAAAACGCTAGAAAGCATAAGGGAGAAACTGGAACTGTCCTTAAAATGATAAATAGTATCCATCTAAAACCAAGAGCAAGCGTTATTTGTAAGGGGGATAAACTAGAAGCCTTCCCAGTAAGAGCAGGGTTCGTGAAGCAAGGATGTCCATTATGAGAGGGTAAATGCAACACACACACCCCCAAAAAATGAAGATAAAATAAAGCAATTAATAGGAGCTATTTTGCCCAAATTATGTGCCAATAAAACTGACAATCTAAGGGAAATGTATGAATATTTACAAAAATATAAATTGCCCAGATTAACAGAAGAGGAAATAAAATACTTAATTGTATCTTTGAAAAAGAAATTGAACAAGTCAAAAATGAGCTCCTAAAAATAACCTCCAGGACCTGATGGTTTATTTTTACAAATAAACTCTGCCAAACATTTAAATAACAATTCCAATATAGACTCTAAAAAAAATAGGTTAAAAAATAGGTTACCAAATTCCTTCTATGACACAAATAAATAGGGTTTTGATACCTAAACCAAGGAAAGAAAAAAAAAACTATAGACTAATTTTCCTAATGAATATTGATGCAAAAATTGTAAATAAAATGTTAAGAAGATTACAGCAGTATATCACAAAGATAATACACTATGAGGAGGTGGGATTTATATCATTAATGAACGTCTGGTTCAGTACCAGAGTAGCTGCTAACCTGAGGAGTTTTCTCAAAGGAAGTTCCTCACACCAATGAAATCACAAATTTCCTTGATAGTTGAGAGGAAGAGTACCTTGTTTTTTAATTAAACTGAGCTGAAGGCTTAAATTTTGTTGTTGTTTTTAAATCACTTAATAAGCCCTGGTAAACCAGAATTAAACCTTTCCTTTTTTGAACCTATTAAATATTAAACATTACAATAGTCTAAGAATTGAAATATTTTGGCCCAAGGCTGTGGCAAGATTTGGTTATTCGGTTTAATTCGGTAATTCAACATTAAGTACTCCCTCTGCATATGAGGAAGTAATATGAAGTGCCCTGGTATAATAGAAGTTTTTGGAAGGCAGAGGGCTTGGTTGCTAGTAACCTCTATTAGCTTCCTTCTCTATAAAAAGGGAGAGAGGAAAAATTTGAACTCTATAAAAGTAATTATAATAATATCTTTAATTTGTTTAACATGATTTTCAGGGTTCTTTTACACACACACATTCAGATATTTTAATTCACCATTTATACATGGAACTTTGTTAGACATTGTGAAGGAAGATAAACTGAATGGTGCAGCAGAAAGAACAGTAGAGGAGGAGTTTGGGAACCTAGCTTCAAATCCAAGCTCTGCCATTGGAACCTTGACTGAGTCACTAAACTGTCCTCGTAGTTAGATTTTTAGTCCATGGGGTGATGGATAGAGCCCTGGAACTCTACATAAATCCTCTAGAGAGATAGCTTTGTGTCTCTGGGAAGGTCATTTAACATCTGAGCCTTAGTTTCCTCATTTGTAAAATTAAAGAGTTGGACTTAATGGCTTCTGGAGCCACTTCTAGCTTAATATAATCCTTTTACTAGGTGATTTCTTTTGCCTACCAGTTCTAATAATCCATGAGTCTCTAACTGGATGAGTTGTAAAGTTGTTTACACCTCCAGCATTTCATGATCATATGCATAGTAGTATTCTAACTGGCTAGGAGAGACATGCAAGTACACTGAACTCACAGAATTGAAAGTTGGAAGGGACTTGCAGCACGTACACTAAGGAATCTCCATTAAATAGTGAACTAACCTGTGCTAGAAGACCTCCAAGGAAGACCCACCAACCTCACAGAAGATCGTTCCACTTTTGGACAGCTCCAACTGTTAGGAAGATCTCCCTGTAGAGAACCTTGAGGGGTTTGAAAGAGTCCCTTATCAAGAGTTCCCCTCCTCCAAGGGAGAGTAGCTGACGTGAGAAGTTAAGTGATATATTGTTCTCAGGTGCATGTCCTTGAATTTGGGTGTTGAAGTTCCAGGAATCAGGCCCCTGCTATACAGGATAACATTCGATAAAGAAGCCTTGAGGCTTCCCTATCTACTTATCACAATCTGTTCTGTTTCATGACTCAATTGCTAACCCTATGGTTTTTTACTATTTAAGCACTCTGACCCCCTAATTTATTGGGTCAGTATGTCCAAAATAATCTCAGCTTGTTCAGACTGCTGTGTCCTGCCTGTCTTTTCATCCTCGCTCTGTGAGCCCTGTAACTGCCCCAGACTTGCTGGACTGCGCTGGCCGCAGCATCTCCCAACATCATGACTAAATGAATTCCTTCACAATTTCTACCTACTGTTGGTTTTTCCCTCAGGGGTTAAAGTCTGATCCCTCCTTCTTATGACAGGGTTTCAAAAATCTACCATCAGCTATCACATCCCATCCTCTTCCTCTCATATGTCATGGACTCAAGGACATCTTAGCTCTGGACATCCTCTATCTTACCAAGGTTATTCTTGAACTGTGATGTCTGGAATTGAAGACAATACTTCAGAAGAGTTGTAGTGAAGGCAGAATACAATGAAACTATCATCCTCATTCCTTTTAACATAGTTCAAGATAGCATTTTTGGCTATTGTCTTGCTGAGATACATACATATACATGTGTGTATACGTGCACACACACATACACACACACACACACACACACAAATACACACACACTGGTGGGCTTGCAGTCCACTAAAGCCCCAGATGATTTTGAAAACAACTGCTGTTCAACCATGTCTTCTCCATATAATGTTCCATCAGAGACAGAAGGCCTGGGTTTAAGCCCTGACTGCCAAAAAGTCAAAGTTTTAAGAGATCATCTTGTCCAATCTATATCTGAACAAGAATTCTCTCTACAAGCTACAGGATCAGTGGCTAATCAACCTTTATTGAAAGACCAACTTGGGTAAAGGGGAACTTACTACCTTGTGAATCAACCCACTCCATTTTGTTAAATCTCTAATTGTTAGGAAATTTTTCTTTAAATAAAACATAAATCTGCCCCTTCAGCTTTCACCCATTGCTCTTACTTAAGCCTTCTCATGTCCATCAGAACAAGTTGAATCTCTTTTTCACAAAGCATCACTTCAGTTACTTGAAAATAAAATTAAATCTCTTCTCCAGGTTAAACATTTCTAGTTCTTTCAAATGATCCTCATGAAATATGATCTAAAGGCCCTTATCCTGGTTTCTCTCTGCTCCTTGCTCCTCAGTTTAGCAATATTTATTTTAAAATATACCCAGAATTAGAGTACTCTAGCGATGTTGTGATCAGGACAGAGCAAAGCATCTCTTTCCTTGCCTTCTTTTTGGACTCTATGCCTCAATGCAGCATAAGATGGAATTAGCTTTTTGGGTTGCCATATCACATTAAACCTTGAATTTGCATGGCTGATTATCATTGAACCTTGTGTGTACAAAAATATCTGGTCCTTTTTTCAGAGAACTGCTGCCTAGTCATGACTGTCCCATCTTGTACTTGTGAAGTTGGAGACGGGGGTGGAAGGAGTGGGTTGTTCCCAAATCTAAGACTTACATTTACCCCTATTAGATTTCATCTTAATAGATTCAACTCAATGCTCTAACTTGTCAAGCTATTTTGGGATCTTAATCATTGTTCCATATGTTATTGAGAGGTTTGATGACAACGTGGATAGGGCACTGAACCTAGAGTTGCTAAAGGAAGTATTTATTATCCCATAGCTTCTTAACACAGTCAAAGACACTATTGTTTCCTAACTTGACAATGTGAAGCATGTGGCCACCAGAGGTCAGTCTCACTACAACTTTTGGTGATTGATTTTTTTAGTAGAGTTAACCTTACTATTTTTTCCTTTAAAAAGTTTTTGTGTTTTTTGCTGTTTTTATGAGAAAACAGAAGATCTTTGTCTTAAGTCTAATTCAAATTATTATGCTTACACTCATGATCCTAATATCTTGGGGAGGGAAATGTAATCTCTGGTATTTAAAGTCTTTTCCCATGCCTGGAATGTACTTTTTTCTTGAGTTTCACATTTTAGAGTCCATAGTGTCCTTCAAAGCTCACCTCAGATTTCACTCAGAAATCTCTCTGATGCCTATAACTGTTGAGTGCCTTCCCCCAAAAAAATTACATTCTATTTACCTTGTGTGTGTATGTTGTATTTATTAAATATGTACATGCTGCCCCTGATAGAATGTAAGCTCCAAGGACTCCTTCATTTATGATTTTCTAGCTTCCCAAGGTACAATGCCTAATACATTGTGAGCATTTAATAGATGGTCCTTGATTGATTTATTGATCTCATAATAAATCATAGAAACTGTACACTCAGTTTTCAAACTTTGGTAGAAAAAAATTTGGTTGCTAGATTTCAACAATTAGCCTATTTGGAAAAATGAAACATACACAATAAAAAAAAAGTTAAGAACATTTAAGAGTGAACATTTACCACTTTCCTTAAATTTTGAAATATCTATTTTTACATAAATATAGAGACTCAATAATATTAAACTGGGGATGACAAAGTGAATGTGTCTAATTAAACAGTGTTAAAATAGAAGAGTCATATACATGAAAATATGTCAAGAATGCTAGGGAGAAACATAAGGTACAAACCACTCTGTGGAAAAATACAGCTTCCACCATATATTACTTCTATCTCTATGATATAGTGATGCAAAAGTTAAAAATATTAAAATACTATTTAGTAAATCATTGAAGACAACATTAACAGTAGGTAGGACTATTGAAGGTATGAAAGGACGAGTTAAGAAACATAATGAGTGGTATATATCATTTTCACCTAGAACTATACATTAACTTCGTGAACTAAACCTTACAGTAGTTTCTATGAATGGTATCTTTGCACTGATTTTAGAGTTTTTATATTTTTTAATTCAATTTTATTTTCAGGTCCACATGTTTTCCTTCCCACCTCCCCAAACCAGCTCAATCCCACTGAGAAATCATGAAAAAAAAACCAAAAACCTGTTACAAACATCAAAGAAATGTGTCTCTATTAGCACCATAAGACTTTCACCCTCTCCCTAGAGAGAGTCCCTCATCTGAATTCATCATCTTTCTTCCTGTGAGTAGGCAGCATATTTCCTCATGAGTCCTCTGGAACTGTGGTTAGTTTTCATAGTCATCAGACTTCTTAAGGATTTCAGAGCTATTTGTCTTTAAAATAGTGTTGGGGTTTTATGTACAAATGATTCTCCTGGTTTGACTCACTTCACTGTGTACCAGGTAATACAAGTCTTCCCAAGTTTTTCTGAAATCATTCTCTTCATCATTTTTAATAAGACAGTAACATTCCCTCACATTCATATACCATAACTTGTTCAGCTATTGACCAATTAATGGATACTCCCTCAGTTTCAATTCTTTGCAACCACAGAAAGAGCTGCTATAAATACTTTTATACATATGGATCCTTTTCTTTTTCCTTTGATTTCTTTGGGGTATGGACCTAGTAGCAGTATCTCTGGTTCAAAGAGCAAGCACAGTTTAATACTTTTTTGCATATATTTCTAAATTGCTTTCCAGAATGTCTAAACTAGTTCATAGTCCCACCAACAATTCATTACTCTCGCTATTTTCCTATAATCTCCTTAGCATTTGTCATTTTTTTTTTGTCCATTTTGCCAGTCTCATATGTTTTGCAAATTCCTGACCTAAGTTTCAATCTGAGCAACATATCTATGGCCATACTTGAATAACATGCTTGTGCCTGTTTGGAAGTTTAAATAGACTGCTGCCACTGTTAGTCAGCGAGAAGTAACTTTTAAAAGTAACAGAACTTTAGACTTACCCTTTCTCTAGGATTCCTGCCCTGAAGCCACTGATGCTTCAGACAAAGCTAGAGTCTACAACTGAGGCCCTATCCTGTTCTGGGATCAGAGCTCCTGTTTGCTTCTGAACTTGCTTGTTGCCTAGGACATAGCCTATGACCTGTTTCCACTTTCCTCCACTAGGCACAGTTCTCCTCCTCAGTTTGTCCTGGATCTGGGACCTGAAACTGAGTAGTGAGTGGCAGAGCTGTGAGTTCATACTTATTCCCATACTCTGCACTAGACCTGAGGTCTATCCTCTTTCAGTCCATTGGGATCCCTGCAGCATGCTTTGGGCCAGACCCTATGCCCAATGTCCACAGACCTCTCTGTCTATCTATGCCAACTTGGGATAGAAAAATGACTCAAAATGATTTTTAACTTGAATTTCCCGATTAGGACTCAATTCATTTTCTATACCTTTGTGGAAAAACTGTGTGGAGGGAGCAGGGCTAGCTTTTTTCTTCGCCATCTTGACTCCCTAAACTTCTACTACATATAATATTAACAAAGGCTACTCTGGTCCTCACTGCCCAGAAGACAGGTAGGTTAGATTTTCCTCCTCCTTCAGAGTTCTTTGGTGCCCTTGAGGGTAATAGAGAAGACTAGACTGCCTGCAAATGACTCCAGTCCCCCTGCACCATGATGTTCCTCCAGTGGTAGAAGGTCCTTTTCACTCCAGTTCTGTTTAGCCCCTAACAGCAAGATTAGCTTTGACACAGAAATGTTTGCTTCAATTTAAAATCACAAACATACCAACTTACTCTCTCAACATGTGGGAGACATATTACTCCTTCTCCCCTTTCACCACTTCAGTAT
The DNA here is from genome assembly GCA_028658325.1 of Potorous gilbertii. Classification (NCBI taxonomy): domain Eukaryota; kingdom Metazoa; phylum Chordata; class Mammalia; order Diprotodontia; family Potoroidae; genus Potorous; species Potorous gilbertii. Next base: position 211,741,417 of record CM053772.1, on the reverse strand, counting down.
GGAGAAGAGAAGGGGATTAGGTTCAGAGCTTAGCTCAGTTCTCATAGAGCACAATTCCAGTTCCAAGCCCAACACTGAGATTGTGAGCCTGGGTAACTGGAAGGATATGGGAAATTTGGAGAGTAATAGGGAAGTTTGGAAGGGTTTGAGGGAAAAGATAATAGGATGTATTTTAATCATGTTGAGATTGAGATACCTATGAAACATCCAATTTAAGAAGTTTAAAAGGCAGTTGATGATGTAAAATGGGATAAAGATTGTGACTGGATCTCTAGATCTGGGCATAATCTGCATAGAGAAGATAATTAAATCTGTGAGAGCTGATGAGGTCACTAACTGAGACAGTATGGACAGAAAAAAGGACAGAGCTGTAAGGGACATCCACGGCTAGTGGGCATGACCTGGATGAAGATCCAGCAAAAGGAAACTGGTAAGGAGCAGTCAGATAAATAGAACTAGATAGAAAAATGTTTTACACACGCATGCACACACATACACACACACACACACACACACAGGAAGAGGAGGAGGAGAAAGTGAGAAGCAGTGTCTAATTCTGCAGAGAGGTGAAGAAGGATGAGGATTGAGAAAAGGCCATTATATTTGATAATTAAAAGATCATTGTTGACTTTGGAGGGAGCAGTTTCAGTTGAATGATGAGCTAGGAAGCCAGATTGCTGAGGATTTAGAATTGAATAAAAAGGAAATGGAAGCATCCTAGTGTAGATAGATTTCTCAAGGGAGCAAGGTTTTGGAATGTGGAGTACTGTGTAGTATTGAGTTGATTTCCCCAAAAGTTTGAGATAAGGAAGGGAAGAGAGCATGACTAGCACAGGAATAATGTCCTGAGAAACAGCTAAGGCAGTAAAGGAATTGAAGATCATGATGGAGCCAAATGATAAGGAAAGGGCTCATAAGACGTTGGGAAATATGAAATGACAAGAGAGTATGATCAGATGAAGAAATTTGGAAATGGAAATGGAACTTAGGTGGGCAAAGGCCAAGTCAAAGGTATGACCATTGCTAGGTTTAGCTGAGGTGGAATGGAAAAATAGTTCATGAGAACGGAGTAGAGTGAGGAACTGGGAAGTGTAGAAGCATCAGAATTCATGCTGAAGCGCCCTTGTATGAGAGCAGAAGTTGTGGTAGAAAAGGAGGTACTGAGCCAGACACTGACTTCGTTGAGGAAGGAAACACAATGTCCTGGGGTTTGGAAGATAATAGCTACCAGGATCTAGATCAGGAAGTAGTCTTAGAAAGCATGAACTTCAATAAAGAGGTTTCTGAATGATGATGGTGGAGCAAGAATGGACGCAGCAGTGGAGAACAAGGAATGTTCTGACTCTCATACCAGGATCAGTAAGTTCAGGGGTAGAAGGTGAAAATCCAAGCTAGACTGGAAAGGACGGCTATGAATACATTGTATTTAGGAGGAAACCATGTATTAGTGCCAGAAAAAATGGAAGGGAAAAGAAAAGGTTTAAGATGAAAGCAAGTTATATTTATTTCTTTTTAAATAATGGAGCAGGTGTTCCAGATGACTCAGTGAAAAGGGTAGACAGATTATGAGGGGCAGGGGATAGGCTTGAGGTGAATGGGAGTGACAGAGTTGGGGGATAATTGGGTTTAGGGATTAGGGTTTGTACTTCAGTAGAGAGTGGGGGATTACATCATTGGGATGGAAAGGGCATTAAGGGCTGAAAGTTTACTAACTGTTGGAGAATGAGACCAGGCAGAATATTAATAGTTGGAGACAGATCTGTTGAGGGAAGCAGGACTTTAGGCTGTTAAGGTCTGACTTAACTGGTAATTGGTAGCGTATCTATGAAGCCTGGGAGACTGGCCTTACAGTAGGCAGGAGAAAGTGGTGGTATGGTTAGGAGAAGTCAGAGCAGGAAGCAGGAGTTGGCAATGCTAGGTAGAAGGGTGTTGTAAAGATGAAATGAAATTATATTTGATAAACATTCTGTAAATCTTAACATGTTATATAAATGCATGCTATATAAATGCTAGGTAGAAGGGTGTTGTAAAGATGAAATGAAATTATATTTGATAAACATTCTGTAAATCTTAACATGTTATATAAATGCAAGCTATTATTATTATTTCTAGATATTAAGAAGGAAGGGACTTAGGGTAGACTGGTAGGAATGGGGTCAGAAGTACTGGAAAAGGACTTGGGATAAAGGGAGGAGGGGATATTCTCTGTTTAGTATTGAAAAGGACCTGTGACTAGAATCCCAGATTGGTGCAAGGTGCTAGTTATTCTCAACTAGTATAGTTCTGGGAAGAGCCTGGTACTATGAAGGTAGCTGTGAAGGGGATGGATCCCATAAATGTGCTAAGAAGACCCTGATAACAAGAAGTTAAACACAAGGGAGGGCTCAACACAACACATGACATTTATTACGTGAGCTTTGTTGAAATTGAAATTTATTGCTATGTATTTTGAATCCTCTTATGTTCTGCCTTTTTTTCTTTTCCAATTTCGTATTTGTGTTGATATTTTAGTTTATAATATATTTCTTTTCTTTTCTCTGTCATGTATTTAAGTCTATAATAAAAAAAATACAAAGGAGGTAGGAAAGAAGTTCACTAACAATTGGGAAATCAAGAAAGTCTCTGTGTAGAATTTGATACTTGACTTTTGAAGGAAGTAAGGGATCCCATGAGGCATAGTGTGCAGGGAGTACATTCTGCTTGTGGAGGATGGCTAAGTCATGGAAACAGGAGATGGACTGCCATAGATGAGGAACCAAAAGAAGACCACTTTGACCAACTCTAAAGTTTCTATGAAAAAAATGGGTATAATCATACTTGTATAACCTACCTTACATGGTTATAAGGAAAATGCTTTGCTGATGTTTCAGTGTTATACAAATATATTACTATTTTTTATTAGAAAAATAATCATAGCAGGACTGGAAGTCCGTAAGAGAACCTACATTGGCAGTTTCCCTGTTCAGTACCAATTTGATTGTAACTATCAGGAGAAGCATAAAAACAGAGAGATGTAGACTTGTCCAAGGTATTTGACCCTGTGATGGAGATTCAGCTTGGGATATGTCAAAGAAGATTTCTCTTCAATGGTGAGGTATTCCAAATGTTCTTATTTTTACATGTTATACTGTTTCATCAAGTCCTGGAACCGCTGCAGAGCCTTCTAGAAGAGATCTATAACCATTTAAAAGAGTTTGAAAAAGAGTATAGGAAATACCAAGTAGATGGAAAATGTTCACTTACTAGATTATGACATGTGTGAATGGACAATCTATCCAGGTTTTCAATCAGTATCTAAATGTGGCTTAAATAGCACAAATGGACAATGAATTGAGCCCAGAGTTAAACCAGAGAGCCCAGAATGGAATAAACTGTTTTTGGGAAATAGAAAAGCCCTTTTAATGACCCCAAAGTTTCCATGGAACAAAAGGTCAGTCTTTTATAATACCAACGTTCTACCAGGGTTGCTTTATGGCACTGGTACATGGAATACAACAGTTTCCTAAAAATTAGCATAACACAAAGGGCAATGGAGAGATATAGGGAGGGTGGCAGCAAGCTACAACATATACCCAGTGAGGAACTTTGAAAAAGAACTGGAGTAAATGATCTCATTGGGTGTTTGATAGAAAAAGAAGATAGGCTAGTCATGTGGTGAAGGCAAGGGTTAACAGGTAGCTAGCCTGGGTGCTCCATTGGTACCCTCAAAACGTTAGGAGCTGCTAAAACACTACTGATTAGAGAAATGAAAATCAAAACAACTCTGAGGTACCTTCTCACACCTATCAGACTGGCTAATATGACAGAAAAGGAAAATGATAAATGTTGGAGAAGATGTGAGAAAATTGGAACACCAGTTTATTGTTAGTGGAGTTGTGAACTGATCCAACCGTTCGGGAAAGCTATTTAGAACTTTGCCCGAAAGGCTATAAAACTGTGTACCCTTTGATCTAGCAATACCACTACTAAGTCAGTATCCCAAAGAGATCATTCAAGGGAAAAGGACCCACATGTACAAACATATATATATGTGTATGTATATGTGTGTATATATATATATATATATATGTATGTATGTATATGCGTGTGTGTATTTGTTATTTGTTTTTACTAAATTTACAATCTGTTCAACTAAGAGAGTTCCTTTCTCATGGTAAAATGTATATAAGCCAGAAGATTTCTGTACCAGGTAGTCAGATAATTTTTCTTTCTCCATAGTGCATTATGTTACTGTTTTCTTTAAAGGGAATTAGTTAAATCATAAAATGTATGCATTTGGCCTGTTGTCTTCTCTTTAACCAAAGTTTTCAGGTCAGCACTAGGATGTGTCAGAGATAGGTTTTCTGTACTCCAAGTTTGACCCCATATCCTCTTTGTCACACTGCCTCAAAGAACGTTATTATTATTAATAAAAGCAGTCCTTTTTCTTCTACTCCCCCAGTTATAACGCTACTGCAGGTTTTCATCACCTCTCACTTGTCTCCCTGACCCAGATTTATCTCCATTCCAAATCATCATCCACTCAGTTACCAAGGTAATGTTTCTAACACATTGGTCTGACTGTGTTACCTTCCCTCCTCAATAAACTTTACTGCTTCTGGTTCACTGCCCCAGAGTTAAGGTGCTACATCTCCACTTTAGAGTTCTAGGGATACCCCTGAGAACTTTGGAATGACTTCTCTAATGCTTCCTGTTTGAGTTGCCCCCACTATAAGCTACTAGAGTAAGTAACCAGACTCTAGTTCCATCTAACCACTCACAATATCAATTAGCTTTTTAAAAGGGTTATTTATGTTGAAGATAAAGCAAAAACAAAAATAGAAATATTTTTCTTTAGTAACTCGGGAGCAGATTCTTTGAGTGGATTCAGACTTAGAATTGCATGGTACTGGTTGAACAAAATTCAGGTCCAAAGGTAGCATTAGTGATCATTAGACAAGCCCCCATCTTAGCAACTTCTGGGATGCCCAGCTTGTCAATTTCGGGCCCCAAAATCTATGGTGGACTATATATTCTCTAATGACTTACTTTCCAGATCTTTTTTTTAAAAAAAATAATTATTTTATTTATTTTCAATGTTCTACAATCACTTCCATATGTCTTAGATATTTAACCCTCCCTCCCTCTACTTCCCCCCTCCTTCTCCACTCTCTCCCCAAGACAGTATGCAATCTTATATATGTTCTGCACATATATTCCTATTAAATACAACTTCACCTTAGTCATGTTGAATAGAAGAATTAAAAAGAATGAGAGAAGCCATAAAACAAAACAAAACACAACACAAAAGAAAATGTTCTGCTTTCATTTTGCGATCCAATTCCATAGTTCTCTCTCTGGATGTGGAAGGTGAAAAATGTACATTGGGAATTTTTTAGGTCCTTGCATTGCTATGAAGGACTAAGTCTACCAGAAAAATTCCTCACACACTGTAGTTGTTTCTGTGTACAAAGTTCTCCTGGTTCTGCTCCTTTCATTCAGCATCAGTTCATACACATCTTGCCAGACCTCTCTGAAGTCTTCCTGTTCATCATTCCTCATAGCACAAGAGTATTCCATTACATTGATGTACCACAACTTGTTCAGCCATTCCCCAATTGATGAACATTCCCTTGATTTCCAGCTGTTGGCCACCACAAAGAGTGCTGCTATAAATATTTTTGTACTTGTATGCCCCGTCCGGCGGGGTTAGTTAATTAGTGGGTGTCGGGAGGGACCCAGCCTGAGAGGAATGGGCCGAGAAGAAGAGTGAGGCCAAGTGAGTGTTAAGCAAGGTCTAATTTATTGTACTGCATGCCATGCTTATATTCAAGAGAAAAGAGAGAGCAGGAAGATGGGAGGGGTAGCGAGAGAATTTTCAGGGGCGGGTGCTGAGACATCCCGTGATGAGCTCGGCTGATTCTCGGATGATGGTGCTCGGGTGTGGCTTTCTCATGGGGAGAGAACTTCTGCTTAGGGCAGGGCTCCCAACACTTGTAGGACCCTTTTTCATTTTTATGATCTCTTGGGGATACCGTCCTAGAAGTGATATTGCTGGGTTAAAGGGTATGCACATTTTTGTAGCCCTTTGGGCATAGTTCCAAATTGCTCTCCAGAATGGTTGGATCAGCTCACAGCTCCACCAACAATCAGTGTTCCAACTCTCCCACATCTTCTCCAACATTTATCATCTTCCTGTTTTGTCACGTTAGCCAATCTGATACGTGTGATGTACTCAGAGTTGTTTTCATTTGTATCTCTATAATCAATAGTGATTTCGAGCATTTTTTCATGACTATAGATGGTTTTAATTTCTTCCTCTGAAAACTGCTTGTTCATATCCTTTGGCCACTTATTAATTGGGGAATGGCTTGTATTCTTGTACATTTGACTCAGTTCTCTGTATATTTTAGAAATGGGGCCTTTATCACCACATTAGTTGCAAAAATTCTTTCTCTCCAGATCTTTTGAAACTCACAGGGCTATATCCTACAGATTAATCTTCTTCCACTAGAGCAAAAAAAAGGTAAAGAATTGTATTCAAGGACCACATCTGGCCTTGGAGAGAGAGGGTCTGAGGCTTCCCCTTTTAGTGCTGTAGCTCTCCAGACTCTATTACCAGAGTCAAACCAAGAGCAGAGGTCCACTGAGAAAGAGAAAGAGGCTGAGATTGACAAAGGCTTTTTGAAAGTGGCCCTAGTTCTGGTTCCCAACTGTAGTCAATCAAAAGAGGCTGCTGTTTGCTAGGTGGTTCAGAGACTGGAAGCAATTATTGAATACCTACACATGTTCCAGATACTCTCCAAAGCATTTCTATGGTACCCAGAAGCAAGTTCCCGAGGGGTGTAGAATCAAGGCACTCTGCACATGTGCCAGTCCTCTGCTCTACTCCCTATTAACACCAGGATCAAATATAAAGTCCTCCATTTGGCATTTAAAGCTCTTCATAACCTGGCCCTTCCCACCTTTTCAGTCTTGTTACGCTTTATTTCCCTCCAATCATTTTATGACCTATTTGATATTTTTCACAAATCTAACTCCCTTTCTCCTGCCTTTGTACTGACTGTCCCCCAACTCAAATCACATCCCACCTCCTGCAAGGCCATTTCCCAGTCTGACCAAATGCTAATGCATTCCCCTCCCAGATTGCTTTCTATCTACTCTGCAAATATATTCTAGGTATCTTTTTGTGTACAGATCATCTTCCCCATTAGAATATAAGTTCTCTGAAAGCAGGTACTGGGTTGGGTTCCACCCCTTTTTGGAAATCTCTAACACAGTCTGTAGAAGGTACAGAACCATAACACATAGCCCACAGAATGATACCTGAACTTTGATGTAGAAATCCTTATTTCCTTCTCTTTAAAAAATCTTACTATTTTCCCCAACTTCTACTTTCCAAAAGCAGTTGTATTTTATCTGAACCTTTGTTTGAATTAAACATAAGCTAACAACTGCACACACCATATAAAAATCCTCAGTTGCATAGGAGATAGAACATTTGACTTAGAGTCAGGAAAATTCAAATTCAGATCTGGCACTTACTTGCTGTGTGACCCTGGGCAAGTCACTTAATTCTGTTTGCCTCAGTTTTCTCATCTGTGAAATTAGCTGGGGAAGGAAATGGCAAACCCCTCCGGTATCTTTGCCAAAAAACCCAAAAACAAATGAGGTCACGAAGAGTCAGACACGACTGAACAACAGCAGTCCTTCTATGGTTTTCTGGTAACTTTCCTTTGTACTCTCAAAGGGCCCTTTAATAGGCATTTCCTTCAGACAAGCTGTAGGATTTCAATGGAAGTTCTGGCTTCTGACACATAATGGCAGTGTGATTGCAACCAAGTAACTTAGCATCTCTGAAAGTTTTTAAGGCTGTAAGTTGCATTATGTTGGTAGAGGGAGTTTCCTTATCTGATTTGAAATCACAAGTCTTGACCAAAAATATCCTTCAAGCCACACACACACATAAATAATACTTCAGTTTTTAGACCTTTCTTAGGCATTTGTAGTTCAATTTATACACCTTTCTTATTATTTTTATTAGATGTTAAACTTCTTGAGGCCAGACACTAATTCTTAACGATCAATATATCCAAGAACTCTCAGATCAGGCCAAAAATTAAGTATGCGAGGCACTGGGTGATACTAAGGCAAAAAAATAAAAATAAAGCACTCCCTGACCTAAAGGAATTTTGACCTGTGTTATTATTTAGAAAAAGAAATTGCACAACATTCATATTCTGGGGGATTGAAGGGGACACATGATAACGATTAATCCAATAAAGTAATTGAGAAATGGTAAATTCAGGAAAGCAGTTTCTATAGGACAGTAACATTAAATATTAACCAGACACTTTATTATTTATACTTTATTAAAAATTGATTAAGTATATATTATTTCCTCTGGCATCAGCCACCTGAAACCACAGACAGATCTGCATTAAAAATTAGACCGTTTCCGCTTTCCCTACAATCTCCCCATATCCCAAAGTAGTAGTGAAAAGAAATCAGAAACCTTGGACCCTGGAGGTCCTCCACAGTTCTCAGTTTCTCTCTCAAATGAAGGGCTGAACAAAGTAATCTTTATTTAAATCTAACTCCAGGATTCTAAGAACTGGCTCCAAGCCTACTCCTTCAAACAATGGTCGATTTTTATTGTTCAGTTGTGTCTGACTCTTCAAACCCCATTGGGGTTTTCTTGGCAAAGATATTAGCGTGGCCTGCCATTTCCTTCAGCTGATTTTACAGATAAGAAATTGAGGCAGAGTTAAGTGACTTGGCCAGAGTGACATAGCTAGTAAGTGTCTGAGGTCAAGTTTGAACTCAGGAAGACAAAGTCCTTCAAGATTCTAGGCCGGGCACTCTATGCACTGTGCCATGTAGTAGCCCTTATATGCCCTGTTATTTGCCTCTATCTCCCTCTTTATTCTTTCCTCAGTCCTCCTCCCTCTCTTTGTTTTTTGATCGAGAGTTTCCTCTTTTCCTGCCTGCCTCAAAACTGACACCTAATCTCTGCCCCGCCGCCATGTACAGTTTCTTGCTGAAGAGAAACTCTCCTAACCCCAGCCCAGGTGAGCTAGACAGGTGGGGATATTCCTACGTGTCATGTTTCCCTTCTCCAGGGTCTCCTCGTACCCCACTGCATCTCTTTAATACCTCCCGTCTTTCTTCCTAGTCTTCCCTTAGGAGGATCCCCTAGGATTATTTCACCGATTCCCGGGTTGCCCCTCGCCTAAGGCGGTCACTCCCTGGCCCAGATTGGCGCAACGGATCTCCCACCTCTCGCATTCCCTCCGGCCACATGCAGGGGCTGCAGCATTCTCTGCGTGTTACACCTTTTGCTAAGCACGCCCTGCGCTCGCTCGCTCGGGGCTCCCAGTTCCTCCTCCACAGCCCCTCCCATCTCCCTCTTCCCTCGTTTGAGGTGACCCTAGCTAGCTCAGACCCCCCCAGGTGTATAGGCTGCGGACCGTGGGCCGTTTCAGCACTTTATGCGGGAGGCTCCCGGGGTGGAAGCTTCTCATACTCGGACACCAGAGAGCGGAACCCTCGAGGCCGCGGAGAGAGACTGCTCATTTTGCTGAGAATAGTGGTGGTCCTTCCCCAAAGTACTGGAGCCACGGAAGGGTAAAGAGAGGAGACCGCATTCCCGCAGGGGCCTCTGCCTTCATATGGTCCTATCCATCCAGTGTCCCAACTACGCGCCACGGGGGAGAGAGAGACTGCTTGAAATCCACATTAGCTCCACATACAAGTCTGGAAAGGTCCCAGCCTCCCGAGGCTCAACAGCTTTGCCCTGAGCCCAGAATACCCAGCTCCCTGCGGCTGCTCGTGACGGAAGTTCAATCATTGGAGGAGAGAAACACGCACACACTGGAGGGGAAAAAGCGGTTTGCACATGTTCGCTTTTTCCTGGCTTTTTAGCGGAAAGGTCGGGTTCTCTGCAGAGGCGCTAGAGAGGAGAAAAGAGAAGGCGGCTTGGGGGGGCTCCCGTCCCTTAGTACTGCCCGGAGCAGAGAGGGAGGAGTCCTTGGTGCTGATGGAGGCAGGACTGCAGTAGAGTATCTATCATCTTGAAATTTACACACTCGCGCATCCTCTAGCATCCTCACCCCGCGCTGATCTGAAGAATTAAAGAACCCCTACGCCTGATGGCTTCTGCACTGAAGCCTGGGGCATGCAATGGCTCCAAAACTGCTCATCGCTGTGGCGCCGGCGGTTCGAGAGAAGAGTACACCCCGGAGATCCACGTGAAAATGTGCAAGAAGATTGCCCAGCTCACCAAGGTAAGCTAGGCGCGAGGTGGGAGCCCGACTGGATCCGAGCTGTGGTTCCGAGCCGTGGTTCCGAGCCAGGGATCCGAGCCGAGGCACCCTCGCCGCGGCTCTCGGAGCCCGGGGCTACTCGGCCAGCCCAGACCGAGTTCCAGCCTTTCTCCAGATAAGCGAATCAGGTGAAACCAGGGCACAGAAACTTTGTTTCAATGAAATGCTTGCGCTAAAAGGCAACCAACTGGGTTTAGTGGACTATGTTCTCTACCCTCCTCGGGTACCTCACAATTAAGGTCAATAAGCATCTGTCCTACTCTAATGAAAACAGCAGGTAGAAAAAGGCAAACTGCTACCGTGTGTCTTTAGCACATCTTTAGCACATTGTATTTGTAGGGGTATTCCCAGTCGTTTAAGGGTATGCATGGCATTGGATTTTAGTTTTTAATATATTACTTTACGCCCCCCACCCTCAGCCCTCTTGCCAGCTCTGCTGAAGTATTCGTGCCTAGAATATTGTGACTTAATTGAGTTGGGGATTGTTAAATATTTCATCCATCCATTCAGCAAATATTTATTGTCATTTATCAAGTGCCAGAAAATGTAGTAGGCAAGGTATTAAACATGGACCTAGTCCAATAGGATTACACCCTCCCTGTACAAGTATTTTCTGTGGGAGTATAAATGGGAAGGGCCCAGTTTAACTAATAACCTAGAATTCATGGAATTAGAAAAGACCTTGAGGGGTCACCTAGGCCATTTCCCAAACTTCATGCCAAGGCTATCACCAGAGCACTCCCAGACTCCCATGTTAGAACACGGTCTAAATTTGACATCAGAGGACTTGGGTTCACATTCAGGTTCTACTACTTACAGCTTGAGTCACTAAGGAGAAGTCATTTATCTCTTATGCATGTCAGTTTCCTTATCTGTAAAATGAATGAGTTGAACTAGAACTAGTTGATCTCTGTCCTTCCTATCCTGAATCCAGTAATTCTTAAAAAAAAAAAAAGTCACATCTGCGTTAGGTTATGAGTTCCAATGATTTAGAACCTTCTTTGTCAGAAAACTCTTCTAGATAGCTAAGCTACAGTACCCTTAATGAGCAAGAAATTTTGCACTGCCTTAGATTAGTGAGATTGAAAAACATCTAGTCATTTCCCTTCTTTTAAATAAAAAATCCATAGTACTTTAATTCATACTGGTGCGGTAAATCCAGCGCTGGATGTAGTGTAAGGAAAAAATGTTAAAATCTGGCCTCAGGCTAGTTGTGTGACCTTTGGAAAGTCACTTGACCACAGTTTGCCTCAGTTTCCTCAACTGTATAATAAGGATAATAGTAACTCACCTCCCATTGAATGAGATATTTGTTAATCCCTTAGCATCTGGCTCATAGTAGGTGCTTAATAAATGCTTGTTTCCTTTCTTCAAACTGTTTGCAACTGTAAGTAGCATTGATTAACAGGTTTTTCTCCAGGAGTCCCTTACTGAGTCAACCCACCTAAGCAGGATTGTGGATTTGGAGACATTAGAGGGAGTCTAGTATAATGCATTCATTTTACAGATGAGAAAACAGACACCTGCCTGTTGCTTGTAGGCTGCAGAGCCAGAATTCAGCTCCTAGTCTTCTGACTCCAGTCCATCTCTGCCTCTTTCCTCATGTTCTGAGTCACCGTGTGCTTCTTTCCCAGGCTCCCTTCCCCTGCATTACCAAGGTCATCCTCCTCCCAGAACAACTGCACCACAAAAATGAGACTTTTCTTTGTGCTGCCTGCTCACCTTCATTGTACTGTGTTCCTATGTAAATTTGCTCCAAGCATATTTTAGCTAATTGTGACTCTTTTCATGCTAATTTAGTTGTAAGTCTTAATCAATAAGCATTTGTTAAACTCTCAGTATATCCTGGGGACTGTACTGCTCTGTACTGGAGACACGAAGAGAAAAGTGAAAGTGCCTGCCCTCGGACAGCTTACGGTCTCTCAGGGGAAACAATGTGTACATAAATGGGTATATATACAAAGTAGCTAGGTGAAAACCATGAAAGGGAAGGGAAGTTAAAGGTTGCATTCGGAAGTCGACATTGGAGCTGTCTTGAAAGAAACCCAGGGAGCAAAGGAGGACTTGAGGAGAAAATGAATGTATCCTAGGTGTGAGGGCAACTCAACCTCTTTCTGAAACATTACCCAAAGACAGGTAATGAAGTATTGCTTGGTCTAGCAGCAAAAAGGTCAGTGTGGCTGGATTGTAGAGCATGTTATGGTTTCGACAGGGGGATGATACAAGGTATCGAAGAGCTTTACATTCCAAACAGAGGAGATTATATTTGATATTGAGTGTAAGTGAGGAGGGTAGGGGTGATGACCTGATGAGATCCGCATTTTAGAAAATTCACTTTGCTGGCTGAGCAAATTGGAGTGAGGAAAGACTTGAGGCAGAGAGCTCATTTAGGAGGCTATTGCAATAGTCTGGAGGTGAGGCATGGTTTCGGGCACTATATTAATGTAAAATAATATTATTTTGGCTAAATTCTTTTTGGTGCCAGTCTGTTTATCAAGAACTATCTCTACAGATTAGCTGCTACTCTGTGTTTTATTATGTGTAAACATGGCATTTTGAATGATGGTCAACTGATTGAGGAATATTCTATGAAAATACATTTCTAATGAATTTTTATTCTGCAAAGACATAAAAATATTGACTAAATTTTCTAATATGTCAAAAGTTCATATTTTTGTTTTAAGAAAATACCTCTGGCTTCAGAACCTTTTTATGTAAGTGATTCTGAGACTATACTGGAAGGAATGCTGGATTTTAAATTATAGGATATAGGTTATAATCCTTTTTCTGTTTACTGCCAAACACTCAGACATCAAACATTTATTAAGCACCTACCTTGTGCCAACCACTGTGCTAAACAATGGACCTTGTGTGACCTTGATCAAGTCCATTCACTTCTCTAGGTCTCAGTTTCTTCATGTGTAAAATGAAGATCTCTATGATCCTTTAAATTCTATGACCCTGTGAAATACAGGTGGTCTGCTAGGCAATTGCTGTTCTCTAATGTGTTTGCAGATAAGGTAATGCTGATTTAGAGCAATTCTGAGCCCTGAAAAATCAACAAGATTCCCAGAATAGTCTCAGTTTTTATTTGGTGGGCCATTGATGGAGGAGAGGGCATTTGAAATCCTACAATGCTTTGACACGATAGCCACAGAGGAAATTAGGGTTTAAACAAGTCCAGAAACATCATAGAAAATTCCCCATTGTTATACTGTAATTATCTATTCCTAGGGAGAAGTGAAGGAAAGAACCCCCTCCATGTGCTGCTATTCCTTACCACCCCACCCTCCCATCCCCACTCTTTTGCTCTTTTATTGATGATCAGAAGGCATACCCACATTGATCTTCCTGTGTTCCAGTTTTATGTTGGGATAGAATGAATATATTGCTTCTGGACTTCCCCATACCCACAGGATAACTTCTTCCAATGTAACTGGCTTAATTTCTCCTGATACCTTCAGCCTCTCCCATTTCTTTCTTTTCCCATTCCTTCTCACTCACACTTCTCAGGTTTCTTGTGATATGACTGTACTCTGGCTCTGATCCCAGACCAGTGAGGCCAGGAACAAGTGCCTTGAACTGACTTTTCTAAAGGGGAGGGGAGAAGGACCCTGTGGTGACTTTTCACATCTCTATTTTAAGATGACTCTAAAATTTACATTTAAATGGTTCCTTAAATCAATTTCTTCTGGAAAAGCCGTTTCTCTACTTTGTAGTATGAGCTAGTTTTGGAAATCTAAATTCTGTATTAGAGGACAGTGCAAAAGTTATTGGTTGTTAAAAGTGACCAGTGAAAAAAATTTTAGGATTAATATAGTACACTAATCACATACCCAATCTTGCCAAATAAATTTAAAATGTATACCATGGGTGCTTTTTAATCATCTTTCCAAAGGGAAAACTTGTTGGGAAATTTCTGATTAGAGGCAGGGAAAAGCAATGGAAAGTCTTGTACACAGACCAGCATCATGATGCAGTTAAGCAATTTTTCTTCTGTGTGTGTGTGTGTGTGTGTGTGTGTGTGTGTGTGTGTCTGCTGCAGAGGGTAGAGGAGAAAGACAGAAATTGCTCTGAAAGATGGTGGTAGAAGAGGATATGCTCTATTATTCTTTTCTTAAATCCTCCACAGAGGTTAGTTGAGATAGTGAGAGACTGGGAATTTAGGTGCTATTAGCTTAATAAGAAAGCTGGTGGCAGTCAGAGGATTCTTATTTCAGAATTTTTAGCTAGTTGTGAGAATTTGCAAGGGTTTTTGATACTAAAGTAGCCTGAAGCTGTGGAATTATAGACATATGAAGAAAGAATGAATGTGGTTTCTTTTTCTATAATTTAAGAGAAACAAGGTGAGTTACAAAAAATGTTCAAGGAAATTTAGAATAATACAGTTAGTTGTACCAAGGTGTTATTAAAAGTTTGCTATGAAGCCTTTGAAAGTGTAGTAGTCCTTAATATTATTTTTAAAAACTTATTGAAAGCCTTTTATATGTTTTTTAGCATCACCCTCATTTTCAAATATATCCCTTTCTCTCCGCATCCAGGGAGCTACTCCTTGTAATGAAGAATAAAGAAGAAAGAAAAAACTACTATTCAGCAAAACCAACCAACACATAAATCAACTCTGACAGTAAATTCAATTACACTCTCACAGTCTCCCATTTCTGCAAAAAAGGGATGGAAATAAATTTTCTTATCTCTTCTCTGGGGCCAAGCAAGCCTAGTTATTCGTATAGTTATATAATTTCTTCCCCCTCCCCATCACTTTTTTGTGGTAGCAAGGAAACAATATATACAATTGCATATATTGTTTCCTTGGTTCTGCTTACTTCACTCTGCATCAATTCAATAGAAGCTTTCCCAAGCTTGTCTGATATAGTGTGTTAATTTGTGTATTACAATTTGCTTAGCCATTGTCCAATTGATGGGCATCTACTTTGTTGCCAGTTCTTTGGCGTCACAAAAAAGTGCTTCTGTGAATATTTGGGTGTATATGGAACCTTTGTGTCTTTGACCTCCTTGAGGTATATGCTTAGGGGTTCTCTTTGTCAAAGAGAATGAATATTTTAGTTATATTTTTTGCCACAGTTCAGAACTGCTTTACAGAATGATTGGACCAGAGTTAATGTTCTTATGCTTGTCTATTTTAAGAAAGTAATTGTTTTGCTAAAGAAAAAAATAGTGAGAAAATATGTAATTTACTCAATTAACTCATGACGCCTTTTCTCAAAGCTTGGTTGCCTGGACCACCAGGCTATATCTCCTGCATTTCCAATCATCTGCTCTAGGCAAAGTCCTTAGGAGGAAAGGAAAAGGTTCAAGTGCTAAATCTACAAGCCTGAAAATAAAGTGCCAAAAGGAATGGTACAGCCCCTCAGGTTCTTCTTGTTTACATCTCCATCTTTATGGAAGGAAGTAGAAACAGAACCAGAGAAGCCAATGCAGGTAGGAAACATGGAATCAAGAGTCAGCTATACTCTCAAGTCAGTTAACAATGCCTTAAGAGCACCTTAAAATATTTTTATCCTTATTGGAAAGATGAGAAAACAGATTTCTAACAGTTTTTGACTCTGAAGGCATTAGGGACAGAAAGAATTCAGTTCTCCTAACAAGCTTGAAAGTTTTTTTTTAGTGGAAATTTTACCTTTGGAACCACATCTTAAACTTAGGATGGAGTTTCTTTTGATGAAGAAGTAATGAAAAAGCATTTTTTTAAAGCATTTACTCTTTTCCAAGCACTACCTAAAGGTTAGACACAGTAGAAAAATAGTACAATCCCTACTTTCAAGGAACTCATATTGTCATAGAGTGAGAGACAGTACATACAGGAGGCATCGGATACAACACAGATGTTAAGGCCCAGGGCTTTAAAGGGCATTGCATTAGGGCAGACGGTAAGGCCCTTTAGTTAGGAGGGAACAGTGCTAATATAAGTGGCAAAGCTATAGGTTCATCCCTTTGTCCACCAGGAAACATGCATGCATATCATTGAACATCTTTTTATTGAAGAAGGGAAAGTATTCCTTCACTGTGGGTTTTATAGACAAAGTGATGGTATCTACTGCTATTCCCTTGCCCCACTAACCATCCTTGCAATCCAGGACTTTATGAAGCTTTAAGATCTTATTATAACTGAAATTATGCACCTGGCATCAGTTAAAGCAACAAAGAATTGTTTTAGTTTATTGGAAGAGATGGTGGAGATGTCGTGTTCAACAGGGATGTACAAAGAGAAGTTCAGAAGTTCATTTTAACCAATCAGATAAGAGTAATTTATCTGGCTTAAAAAAATTTGGGATCAACATGCAAGGCAAAAAAGACAAAAATGGAATTTAGCAACAAAAACCTCTTTCTGCCTTTCCAGTCTTCTTCCATCTTACTCCCTTGTATTCTTTGACCCAGCGACCCTGTGCTCCTTGCTGTTCTCCAAATAAGACACTGTCTCTCTTTTCCATGCTTTCTCAAAGTCTGTTCCCTGTACCTGAAATGCCCTCCCACCTCATTTCCACCTACTGGTTTCAATGGTTTCCTTCAAGTCTCCACTAATGCTCCACCTTCTGCAAGAAGCCTTTCATAGTCCACCTTATACTCAGAGATTACCCCCAATTTGTTGTGAGTGGGCATTTGCATATTGTCTCCTTCATTAGAAGTTTTCTTTTTTGCCTTTCTTTGTCTTCCCCATCATTACTCCCACTGATCAGCACAGTACATGGCACATAGTAAGCATTTAATAAATGCTAGTTAACTGACTGACTATAGTGAACCCTCTGAAAGCAGAAACTGGTTTTTTGTTTGTTTTCCTTTCTTTGAATCTCAGCAGAGTGTGCAGCACATAGGAGGAGCTTCATAAATGGTTATTTTTTCTTTCCTGTGTAAATTTTTTTTTACATTTTCACCTTAGTCATGTTGCATAAAAAAATTAAAATGAATGTGAGAAACCAAATAAAAATTTTTATACAGTGCTATGTAATTAGGAGCTTATTTCTCATTTTTAATAATTATGAAATGAGAAACTATCTAATTAAATTTGTAAGTTGTAGCATGTATGTATATTAACCAGGATCTGTAATGTGACTGCACAGTGTTTGGACATAGTAAAAGCTTAATACATGTTTATTGACAGGTTTTAGTGGTTAAAGCAGGCTAAGGATATTTTATTCTTAGATTCCTTTCCAGAATTTCAGATTCTCTTACTTATTCTAAGAAATCATCTAATCCAACCAACCCTCTAACTAGAGAATAAAGGAAAAATCCAGGGCTAGAACTTGGGTAGAGGTCTAGGGGTCACAGATTACTTCTCTTACCAATCACTTTGGAAGTAGATGCAATAAGAACTTGGTGAAAGAGTACAGTGCAAATCCATTCCTTGCACCCTAGGCACAGCAAAGTCATCTCTGTATATGTTAGGGATGAAATATGTCCATTTTAACAGACAAGAATAATTTTGAGTAGCAAGTGGGCACCATTCATGGTTGGCTGTTGTTGTTTTCAATGAATCACGAATGTGTCCAAAGAGAAGTGAGACCCACTGGGTAGTGGAAAACTCTGCCACATGTCTTGGGGAATGTCAGGGAATTGTGTTGAGGCAGCAGTAATGAGTGCCTGCAGCAACTGAAGTGTAAGGCAGGCAACTGACATTTGAGCACTGTGTTATTATGGCATGTGGGTGTGGAGGTTTTTATTGCGCTTACTATTTCTACTTCACTAAAAATACTGTCGTGCCTGCAGGAACATGCTTGGGTACATATGTTTAAGCATTTTATGCAAGTCTGCTTCAGAATTCTCAATATTAAAGAGTTGATTCTGTATTAACCAGATCCTATCATATAAAAAATTATTAGTTTAATGATACAACTCATAGATTAAGCATGGCTTTTCACAAGACAATATGATATAATATTGTATGAAATGACTTCTCCACATCTGAAAGTGTCAATGGTAAGGAAACTGAGCAATCAGCACATCTTAGTTGAGGGTCTGCCATATGCTTGTCATTTTCAGATGCCTATAACAGGTATGGACATCATATTCATGCTGCTCCTCAAATTGCAGTTCCATTGGTTCAGTCATTATGGAAACCAAATTGAACCTAGACTTTAAAAATCACCAAACTCCCCATCCATACCTTTTGCTCTAGATCTATACCTCCAAAGAGATTAAAGAAAGAAGCAAAGGACCATATATTAAAATATTTATAGCAGCATTTTTCATATTAGCAAAAAACTAGAAACTAAGGGGGTACCCATCTGTTGGAGGATGACTAAACAAATTAAGGTAGATAAATATAATGGAATATTGTTGCCCTGTGAGAAATGGTGAAACAGTTTCTGAGAAAGTTTTGAAAACCTTTTTGAACTGGTGCAGAATAAAGCAGAACTAAGAGAGTGATTTATACAATAACAACATTATAAAGAAAAACACTGGAAGGACTTTAGAATTCCAATCATTGCAATGATATATCATGAGTCCAGGAGATTGAAGATGAATCCTACTTCCCATCTCCTACAAGATAAATGATGGACTTAAAATTCAGAATGAGTTATATAATTTTGGATATAGCCAATATGAAATTTTATTTTTCTGGAATATGAATATTTGCAATGAGAGTTTTTAAAAATTAAAAATTCCAATTCCAACACATTTAGATCATTTGAGAAGGAGTGAAGAGGGGGAAATGACCCATTTTTTTTGGTAGGGGGAAATGTGTCCAAAAGGGAGATTGTCTAATATATATTTTCCAGCAATTGGGAAGGGAAATGTATCAGGAAGGAAGGAGGCCTGGAAATCAAAAAGTGCTGACCTGGTGACTTCTCTTTTCCTTGATCAATATATGTTAAAGAGTCATCATAGACTAGGAGAAAGAGCCCAGGATTTGATGTATATCTAGAAGATGCTATCTGATGATATTTACTGTCTGCCTGACTGCGAGTAAGTTATTTAAAATCCCTATAGCTCATCTTTCTTATCTATATGCCAAAGATGGTAATACCCGTATTCCCTACCTTCCAGGATTGTTTTAAGGAGAGTGCTCTTTAAACTCTAATGTATCTGTACATGCACCTTGTTATTACTGGTCATTGCAGGGAAGCAAGGGTGTTGTCCTACAATTTCTTCCTGATTCCGCTCCACCTTCTTGTATCAAAGGACACCTTAATGGTGAATAGAGCAAACATAGGAAATCTTTTCAGATATCATGTGTCACAGTAAAATTTTTGAAAGTCCTTCTAATACATGGGGAAACATTTCACAGCCTTTTCACAAAGCAGACTCTTTCAAAAAAAATTTATAATTGTACATTTAAATTTAAATAGCACCTGAGCACTTGCCTGACAACCTTGTGATTTGTGCCTCTGTTTTACTAAGGAGGAAACTCAGGCTCAGAGAAAATTGATTTGATTTACCCAGGTTCACATAGATAGAATGGATCAGCACCAGGAAGTGAATTCAGGTTCCTGACTGTTCTTGGACTACACCATGCTTAGAAGACAGTGTTGGGTAAAAAACTACTGTGATCCATGTTAGCCACACACATGCAGAGAACTTAGCTAACCACAAAACCTGCCATTTCAAATGGTTTATGCTTTATTGATATTTTTGCTTCTTCCCTGACTCCTAACACAACTAGAACAAAACACATTTACAGGAACAGTGGTGTCATTTCATCGACACTATGGTGGGTATCTTGATGGTGGTTGACCGTTCTTGTTCACACCTTTGCAAAAGTTGTGAAATGAGCTCTTTGAAATGCCTTTTTAAACTGTTGTCAGACTCTTTAAGAAAGAGGAATTATCAAGAACAGGCTCCCAAGTTGCCTTTGGGTGGCAAATGAATAATATCCTCTCACAATTCATTGAATCATTAGTACTGAAGAACACATGAACAATTCTTCTTGTCATTAGCTAATTCAGTTTCTGTCACTAGACCATCAGGCTGATAGTTTCCAAAAGCAGCAATATCATTTACTTTAATTTAAACCTTTAGAGGTGAAACTGAAAAACTTTCCTGCAACTGACACTGAATCTCTAGGAGTGGTAACTTTCCCATTTAACTTCTGAAGGAACAGTTTATCAGGGTGGATCTAAATTGTAGTTGACCTCATTTCAAAAATGACACAATCTCTGATGCCCCCCTCCAAAGTATTTTTCTTCCCTTCCCTTACCCTTATAGAATTGGCTGATGCCAGAAAATTCACCGTCCAAGAATAATTTATTGCTTTAGCTTTTTAACCAATTTGGATTCTTCCAGTACTTTAGGGGATGTGTGATCGATCCCATTAATATGGGTATTCTCTCTAAAGATGAAGAGTCTAACCCTGTGTTTCTCATTCATGCCCTCCAATAAGATAGGCAGCCTATCTCATCCCTCCCAATTTGCTCTGGGTCTTCCTCGGGTTCTTTTCATATTTCATGATTGAGTGGAATATATTGACTGTTCATTGGTTTTCCCCTTCTCACCAGCTCATCTACTTTTTTCCAGTCATACAATTCTTTGATGATCTCTTTTATGCAACTTCTCCTGGGAAATTCCTTGTTACTAATATATTATAGGGGTCAGCTAGATGGTGCAGTTGGTAAGAGGTTTGGGCCTGAAGTTTAAAAGACCAGAGTTCAAATATGACCTCAGATACTTACTAGCTGTGTGACCCTGGGCAAGTCATTTAATTTCTACCTGTATAAAACTAGAAAACCACTCTAGTATCAGAAAGAAAGTTGAGGTAGTTAAAAAAAACAAAACTAAACTATAAACTAAAAACCTGTTCAACTTCCTCTTCTTATTCCCTTAAATTCTGGGTCCAACTGATTGTCCACAGACAGTATCTATCCGTATATACTGATGGAAACTTCTACCTGGACAATAGCTATTGTCCACTGGTTTTTGCTCTGTGGGGAGTTGGGTCAAATTTTCTGGAATGATTAGGGATTTCATTGAGGAGAGTCTGCAGTGAATATAAGATTATCTACAATCTAAGCATCTAGAAGATCTCACCATTTAACAGGAATCTCTTTTCAACTTGAACTTTTGTACTGAAGTTAAAAAAAATGTGCATATTCCTAGGATCCAGACTTTGTGCAATTATTAGTCACACACACACACACACACACACACACACACACACACACACACACACACACATGAAAAATGTGGAGGTACTCTTATATTGTCACCTGTCTTCCTGTATGTTTTCTGTTCCTCCAGCTTGATTGGGAGACTCTCTCTGGCACAGTGCCCAATACAAAGACATTCAAAAAATACTTGTTGATGATGACTATAGGCATGTAATGAGGCTGGGAAAAAAGAACATACGTATAATGAAAAGGGGTGAGAGCCAAGCACCAAGAGGAATGGGCTAAAATAGAGGCTGAAGATTAGGAGATATATTTTTCTTTCTTAACCATTTTGTTGAGGTCTAGCTCTGATTCCAAGAAAATGGAAAAGAACTTGCATTTCAATACATTTTACCCATCACCATGACTGAGGGAGAATTGGCCAACATTTACATTCTTCAGGACAATTCTAGTGTATCACAAATAGAAATTTCTGAGAGACAAAGAAATGGCAAATTCTACTAAAATGCTTTCCACAAAATACAGTGCACCTTTTATATAAGATGAGGACCAAGTAAGTAACCTTTAAAACTTGGGGGAAATGGGTCAGTTTTCTGTTAAGGGAGAAATTGATAGGGCAGGCAAGAGCCTGCCCCATCAATAGGAATATTTTCAACATTCACTTAACAAAGCTTCTCTGCTCCATCCAAACTCGATATTCCTGCTCTTTAAGCTCTTTGGAGCAGAGCCCGGTTGTCATAAGAAAATCTATTAAAATTAAAATCTATTAAACTATCTGATGATAAATCCAAATGAATACAAGAGAAGGAATTAGAACAAAATTGTGGATTTTGTTATGTGTGGAGTGCAGGCCTCCAGAAAGTAAAAACTGTTCATTAGCTCATTACCTTTACTGAGCCCCTTCTGGTCTAGTCTGCCTTCATTGCCAAGTGCTGGGTCAGCGTTGCTGAATACTCTGGTGGCTCACTGACAAATTGTCCCTAGAGAAAATTGTCAGCAAAGGATGGGGAAAATGAAACAAAACATAGCTCTGTAATCAACATTGAATGTTAAAGATCACAAAATGTTCACATTATTGTTGTTTAACATTAAAATTGACTGGCACATTTTGGTTACAGCAGATGCGTTGGAACAAACACACAAAGATCCCCTAATAAACTACATTTCCCAAAGCTAGAAACAAGGGCTGTCTGCTTAATTGTTGGCAGTACGGTGTTAACATTGACATTTGCATTAGACTCATATTTTATTGTAACATTCATTGTTCTTCTGATTGATTTTGTTATTATTCACTTTATACACATCTTCCCATGTTTCTCTGAATTCTTAATATTTGTCATAGCTGATGCCATGGTAATATGAGAGGCAGTATGGTATAGTGAAGAATGCTTGGGGTCAGGAAGACCTGGGTTTCAAATCCCATCATCAACATTTATTAGCTATTTGACTCTGGACAATTAATTCACTTAACTGCTAAGTGCCTCAGTTTCCTCATCTATAAAATGAGAGGATTGTATTTGATAGTATCAAACATGACTTCCCATGCTAAATCAATGATCCCATAATGGTATGCAGCATGGGGCAGTTAGAAAAAAAACCCCACAGAATTTGAGATGCTCAGCTTTTTACCATTTGTGTGAATGTGATTGTGCCATTTCAGGGTGTTAGTTTCCAAATGAGAGGTTGGATTAAATAATGCCTGAAGTCTTTTTTTCAAGTCTAAAACTAAGGTCTTCTGATCACATCCATATACCATCATTTTTTAGCCATTCTTTAGTTATGGGGCACACATTTTGCTCCCAGCTTATTTGTAACAACAAATCAACATCTTTTGTGCATTTGGTTCTTTCTTGCTGCCAATCTCTTTGATGGAGGGTCCCAGTAGATTCCCTAGGTCAATGGATATGAATATTTTAGTGACTTTAAAAAAATGCCAAGCCATTTTTCTCCCAGTGGTTGAACCACTTCAGAGTTCTGCAACCTTTCAATTTAAATAGAACTTTGACAGACCTCTTACAATAAAATATTTTAAAATTATTTTGAAGTCCATATTATGAATGGTATTAAATAATTTCTGATTTTAAAAGAAATCTTCTATTTTCTGATTAATTTCATACCAAATCTAACATATTAGAAGCCACTTACTTATATATCAATAAATATTTAGTAACAGGATACAAGAGCTTATCTTGTAAGATGGTTCATGATAGTTTTAATTTTTTAAAGCTTAAATAAGCTAGTATTTCAGAGGATTGTTTCAGGATCTTACATTTTTACTTCGAAAAATAAACATATTTTTTATTTCACCATTTCATTGGTGAATGAAATTTGTAATCTTTGTAATCTTAGAACCATGGAATTATTTTTTAAAATTTGTTAACATAACATGCACTAAGCCTTAATAGGAATCCAAACCTGAGATCTACCTAACATGAATTTCCTCAGTACCTGAGATTAAGCATTTAAATTAAATTCACAGATACTTGTATCATTATTAGATTCTCAGTTATTAATTCTTTTGTATTCTTGTTACTTCAAATTTTGCCTTTTAACCAGTTATCCATAATGGTTATTGGTAGGAGGGGGACCAAAAACGCCCAAAACCCAAACTCTTCATCTAATGATGGATGTTAGAGATGGAAGAGATGTGAGGAATTACCTTCTCCACTGGTTCTCAGGCTTTAAGCAGTGGCAGAATCTTCATATTGTTATTGTTGTTTATTGCTATAATTATTGATACAAAAATATTTAAAGTAAAACAATATAAGGATTTGTAAACAAACACTTAAGATAGATCTAAAATCAACTGATGATGTGTCATGTGCTATTAGTTGTTTTCAGTAATTGACTGGACCCAGCATTGGGCATGATGGTTCATTTAGCTAAATTTCTAGTGTTTTTCCTTTTGATCAGCTAAATCATTTGAATGAACACATTATGTATATTCAGCATAGGCAGCAAAGTATATAGGAGTGTGCATGTGCTCTCTTTTTTTTCTGGACGCTTTTAAAAACCCCAGGCTTTACCAAGAAAAAGAACTATCTTTTTAATACCAATACTCTAAGTATGGTTGCGAGATATGGAATACAATACTCTCTGAAGAACTGAAAATGAGCATCCCACAGAGGGCAGTGGAGAGGTGAGTGCTGGGTGTGATGGAGCTGCAATATGTAACTTGAGAAACTTTAAAGAACGGGAGTAGAAAATGTCATCAGTGAATTATAGGATAGAAAGAGAATAGATGGGCAGGTCATGTAGTAGGGGGGGTGGCATCAGGTAGACAGCTAACATTTTTCCAGGGAGGCTCTGTAATTTCAGGTCACAGAATATCACAGATGCCAAAGACTTGAGATCTTTAAAAGTGCAATGGAGAGGCACATGTCAGGTCCAAGCATCCGGCAACATATCGCTAATGAGATTACATAGAAGTGGAATAAAGGATATCAACAGAGAGACTAGGATGATAAAGGGAAATGGATCCACCATATATGCAGAGTAAGAAGTTAATTCATGGATAAACTACATTCTTCATTTGTTGCTGTTATCCAGTCTTTTCCTTGTGCTTTCATTTGGGGTTTTCTTGGTAAAGATATTGCAGTGGTCTGCCATTTCCTTTTCTGTGACCAGCGCTAAGGTGGGCAGCCGCAAACCCAGGTGAGTGTGAAATGAAAAACCGTGAGCCAGGCAGGGGTCTGCACAGAATCTGTTTATTGATCTGAGGGTTAAGGCTTATATACTCTCTTACAAGAAAGCAAGCAGGGTTATTTCCGTAAGAACATTCAAGGAAGCAAGGTTATTCCCATGAGAACATTTTTAGTTTACTTCTTTTACTTCCTAATCTAGTTCCTCTGGCGAGACCACCTTGGGGTGCACAATCAAGGTCAGGACTTTCTTATCCTTGCATATCAGGAAAGGGATGGTGAATCTATATCTTGAGAATGTCAGCCCTCATGCTCGTACAAGTCTCAAGTAAAATCTGCAGAGTTATTTCCATAAGAACATTCAAGGAAGCAAGATTATTCCCATGAGAACATTTTTAGTTTACTTCTTTTACTTCCTAATCTAGTTCCTCTGGCAAGACCACCTTGGGGTGCACAGTCAAGGTCAGGACTTTCTCATCCTTGCATATCAGGAGAGGGATGGTGAACCTATATCTTGAGAATGTCAGCCCTCATGCTAGTACAAGTCTCAAGTAAAATCTGGACAGTACCTCACATTCCAGACTCCATCAGTACTGACCCTCTACATTTTTCCAGCTCATTTTACAAGATGAGGAAACTGAGGCAAATAGGGTTTAAATGACTTGTCCAGAGTCATATAGCTAGCAAGTGTTTGAGACCAGATTTGAACTCAGGAAGATGACTCTAGGCCCAGCCCTCTATCTGCTGTACCACCTACCTCCATTCTTCATTGCAATCTACCAAATGTCTAGGGAATATCAGAATGGCACCCAATATATTGAATGGACCTTCTGTGGGAGATGTATGGTAGAGTGTGGACAAGAGCTGCACAGGATAATAAAGTATGGAAGGACTCAGTTCTATAGTAGTAGAGGTAGGACCTGTCATTGATGTCCAAGTATGGAAATATGTGTATTTACCTCAGCCCCAGCACAATGCTGTGCAAGTAATAAATTCTTAACTGTTACCTAAGGAAGGCAAAAAGCAATGTAAATGTCACACAAGAACTCTTTAATATACACAAGAAAAAGTAATTAACCAGGTATAGCATTTATTAAATAAAATAATTTCACATACCACTGGTCATATTTCTAACAAATGTGCTTAATGAGATCAACACATTTAGTGCATTATCTCTATTCGTGTAAACAAGAGGGTTGTGTGTGTTAAGGAGGTCCGAATTGTGTTGGAGGAGTTTGCAGCAGGTTTCAGTGAATTAAAAAATAAATGGATTAGCGTTTTTCATTTGAAGGTCTTTACTCAACAAAGTAGTATAAAAATTGTTAATTGATCTTAATTTTTCCATAGGAAATAGCTACTTGTCTCAATTGTCTATGACAATGAAGGGTAAGGATAACAGGGGTAATTGAAATATATAGACAATTCTGAAATCTTATTTTAGTCAATAATGTCAACTTCCTTTCTTTATGAACCTCTTCCCACTGGTGCTAATTAGAAATACCAGAAGATTAGAACTTACTTCTCCTTTCTACTTTCCCTAAGTTTCTGATGGAGATGCTGAGAAATAATGAAATGATCAAAACACTGGAAAGCCAGAGAGATCAGAGGACTAGATAATCAGTCTCTGAATGACCTAGGGTTGATTGATTTACCATATCAACTTGGGCATTCAGCTGAATTATTTAATTTAGCTCTCCATTTATTCTTGGACAAAAGGAGGGAGTTTGAACCCTAAAGAACCTTTCAACTCATTTTCTGTGAATTGAGTTTGGTGGGTAGGTCTACAATTTGTAATAAAACAAAAAGAAAAGCTGACTTTGAACCAGGAATTTAAGAAACATTGGTCAACTTATTGTGGTATTTTCTGAATTGTTTTGAATTTTGTTTGTAATAGGAGCGCTAGGGCAAGTGAGTATATGTGGAGTACAACATACCTCTGGGAAATAGAAAAATCATATTACATTTTTAATTTCAGTGACTTTCTTCTGCATTTCCTTAAGGCCCATTTTAAGTTTTCTCTTCTTCATGATATCTTCTCTGACCCTTTCAGACTGTACTGTCCTCTCTCTCATCAGAAATTTTTTTTCTGACTAATAGTCAGAATTAGTAATAAAAACTAGCATTTATGTAGAAATTTAAGTTTACAAAACTCTTTACAAATATGATTTCTTTTTCTCCTCCCAACAACCTTTGAGGGTAGATGCAGTCACTAGCCTGATTTTATAGAAGATTAAACAGAGACTAGATGGGTTACGTGACTCTCTCAAAGTCACACAGCTAGCAAGTGTGAGACTAGATTTGAAAGCAGTTTTCTAACTCCAGGTCCACCACTCTATCCTCTGCACCACCTAGCAATAATTTATTGTTACAATTTTTGATTAATACATTTTGTTTTGTCTTGAGGGGTTTCCCAAAGAATATCTAACCAACACACACACACACACACACACACACACACACACACACACACACACACACACTGCCACCACCACCACCACCACCACCACTACATACACAAAATATATTCCCTGAAAATAACTCATCCATCCTTAAAGGAAAGGAGGAATCTGTCCTCTTAGTATCACACCCTTCAACTATTAATTGTTTTGTTTCATTTGCCTTTGTCTTAAATCCTCATTAGATTGTAAGATCTTCTCACCAGATGCCTAGAGTAGATATGCTAAGTACTGGCTAATTTGTTTTTGAAAGTGGATTAGGAATTATTCCAATTTTTTGGTAACCCAATTAACCAATTAAACTTCTATAATGTGCAGAGTCTTCCTAAAGAATCTGTAATCTAGTTGGGGAGATGAGATCTACAGAAAGGTATTGTAAAACAAAATAGAATATAATAGAGGTACAAATAAAAGATATAAAGAGTCATTTGCCACTTAGGTGATAGCATGTTTGGGACTCTTGCTTTCTTCTTCTTTTCCATTTTTCAGTTATTCTGATCCCCAAAAGATGGGGACAGTGGCAAGAGTAAAACGTGGGACTTAATCTGCCAGTTAAGAGTAGCTGTCCTAGTATGTGGGTCTGGAGGAGTCTCAAGGAGAGTGGTGCTTTTTAATTTAAATACAGAAATGGAGGAATTCAAAAGAGCTGACATTTTGAAAGGTGGAGGGGAGGACAAGGAGTAGGTCATATGGAAGTGGACGTTTTAGCTTAAATGTCTACATATGAAATTGCATTCATTGGCAGAGAAGCTATGTAGGATAATGAAAAATGAAGCGAGACTATGCAAATAAATTACTGAGATCGTGTTTATACTCATGTAAATGGTAGCCAAAAGAGGAAAAGGCCTGACCTAGATACTCTCTGAAATGAGTTCCTCCTCTAATATCCTGAGTCCATGGTGAGATGGTACTGTAGGTAGCTGAAAATTTAGCACTGGAGAGCAGAATGAGATATAGTTTGAGGAGTCATCTTTGTGCTGTTAAAAGTTAAAAAAAATTATATAAAGAGATTTTTCTCCTCGCTAGAGAAGTAAAATAAATCTAGAGAGCTCAAAGCAGAACCTTGAGGGAGGCTGACAGTTAATGAGCTAACAGAAGCAAAGAGACAGGAAGAAAGATGAATCGGAGTGATGGGAGCACAATCAGAAAAGCATGGTGTCAGGGAAAGGAGAGGAAGATAACAGAGATGATAGAAATTAGACTAAAAAATATCCAATGAGGAGGTAGAATGCAATGTAGAAAATTTTCACCCTAATTAGAAAAACAAGGGCCCCAGCAATGGGAAGCCTGGATTCTAGTCTCTGCCCTGGCACTAAATTGCTTTTGATACTGGGTCATTCTCTTGGCTTTTCTGGCTTTTATTTTCTTGTCTGTCAAATGGATATAAAACTACCTTTTCAAATCTCAGGATTTTTTTTTTGAGAGGATAAAATCAATCTATCAATCAAATATTTATTAAGCAGCTATGATGCACCATGTACTGTGTTAAGTTCTGAAGTTACAAAAGGAGGAAGAAGACAGTCCCTGCCCTCAAGAAGCTCAAAATGTTATGGGAGATGCAGCATGTAAATAGATACATACAAGAAAGTGATATTCATGATTAAATCATAAGTCATTAACAGAAGGAAGGAACTAAAATTCATATGGGTTGGGAGAGGCTCGCTGTAAAATAAGGTACTTAAAAGAAGCCAGAGAAGTCAGCAGGCAGAGGTGAGGAGGAAGGCATGGGGGCTAGTCAGAGAAAATGCCTGGAGTGTAACATGCATGGAATAGCCAGGAGGGCAGTGTTACTAGATTCAAGAGTACATGGCAGAGCATGAGGTGTAAAGAGGTTGGAAGGGGCTACCT
Source organism: Potorous gilbertii (assembly GCA_028658325.1). Lineage (NCBI taxonomy): Eukaryota > Metazoa > Chordata > Mammalia > Diprotodontia > Potoroidae > Potorous > Potorous gilbertii. Next base: position 211,712,105 of record CM053772.1, on the reverse strand, counting down.
TATGAAGGGCCTTGGATGTCAAACATTTTGTAATTTAATTCTGGAGATGTTAGGGAGCCACTGGAGTTTGAGTTGGTGTGTGTGTGTGTGTGTGTGTGTGTGTGTGTGTGTGTGTGAGAGTATGTGAGTATGATTAGACCTGCACTTTAGGAAAATCTCTTAGGTAACTGAGTGAATGAAGGATGATCCATTGCAGAAGCCCGCACAAGGTGATGAGGGCCTGTACCAGAGTGGTGGCAATGTCACAGGAAAGAAGACCCTATTACAGAGATGCTGCAAAGATGAAATGAACAGGCTTTGGCAATAGATTGGATATGAGGACTGAGAGATAGTTGGGTATGACTCCTGGATTACAAGCCTAAGAGGCTGGAAGGATGATGTTGCCTTCTATGGTAACAGGGAAAGTGAGGAGGGGAGAGTTTTGGGGGAAAGATAACAAGCTCTGTTTTGGACCTGTTTAGTTTAACATATCTAGTGGACATTCAGTGTAAGTTGCTCTTCTGCAACCCCCCCAAGAAAAGATGACCTTAATTTTAAATTCATTTATATCCTTATTTGTATTCAGAGATGAATGAATGAATGAAAAATCAGTTAAGCACACTTGTTAGGAGGTACTGGTGCCCTTTTTGTTGTCATAGTAGGGAAGACAGTGCAGCTGGATTCCAAATCATCTTTCTATTCAGGTGCCAGTGATTTTTCTAAATTGAAGGTCTGACCACAGCACCCCTCCCCCGAAGTCAATAAACTCCAGTAGTTCCCTATTAGAAGCAGTGGCACAGTGGACGGAGTGGATGGTGTACATAGTAGGAACTTCTGTTTGATAGATGAATGAATACTACTTGAAGGGGAGCTTGGGGAGGTGAGTAACAACATCCAGAGCCAAATAGGACTCATAACAGGAGCACCGTCTCAGAGAGTGAATCTGGAGTTCTGGGGTGTTTTCCTTTTTTTGGTCTCTTCATGTCTGTGTTGGGCTGGTCACCGTTTCTCTAGGATATGTGTTCTGCACATATCTTTATGGATCCATGACTGTGATATGTGTTGGTCCAGAGTCTGGACATAAGCCTCACGGGTGGGGGAGCTAAATTATGGTTATCTGTATCCCAAGTTTGGATGAGGATGTGTGATGGCAAGTAAAATAGGATCTTTTGCTGGTTTTGTTCCAGTATAATCAAGTGCCTCTGACTGAATCTTGCCTTTATCAATCAAGAATCTTTATTATGAGTAAAGTACAGAAACAAGAGTTTCTTTAACTAGAAACAGCATCTGTATTTGTATTGTTAATTAGGTTAATGTGATTAAAGATCTTCCCTACCCATTAATGGGCCTATCCATTAAGGGGAGTTTGATTGAAGAAGATTTGTGGGAAGGCCCAAGCCTTTTGCTAATAAGGTACTGGTTCTCAAGGGTTGTGATGCCCTCTGGCTCTAAAAAAAGGTATCTGAGTAGAGGTTTTACTTTGGGGTTTACTGGAAATATTTGTTTGGCCAGAGGAGGACTCTGGGAATCTGCTAAGGAACCCCTCTCTCCCCCTTGGAAAATCCAGGTATTGGTGCTTCCCTCTCTGGTAACTATGGTCAGACAGTTGGACCCGTCTGTTGATGGTCAGTTTGATTTCTCTGTATTTTCTTTGAAGTTCAGGGTGCTAATTCCCCTGAACTAGATGAACTGATATACGTACTTGGTTGAAGGAATGATACATGTGCTTGATCAAAGTGATTGCTAATCTCTCAAAAGTTGACTTTCCTTTTATGAATGCAGATCTAAGAACCTGTGCTAGCAGGCCCCCTGTGGAGGTTGGGGTGCTTACTCCATGCAGCTGTGCCATTGATGCCTAATGTCTTCTCCCTTTCCCCTACGCCAAAAGAGATAATAAAGATAGATGGCATTTATTTAGCACTTTACAGATTACCTTCTTTGGTCTTCCCAGCCACCCTGGGATGTAGCTGCTATTATTAGGTCCATTTTACAGATAAACTGAGAGAAACTGAGGTTAAGTGACTTTCTCAGATCACATCTGAGGCTACATTTGAATTGAGGTCTTTCTGACTCCAGGTCTAGCACTAACCATTGTGACACCCAATTACCTAATATAAGTTGAGTTGGGAGGTAGGAGGGCAAGGAAAGAGAGAAGGAAATAACTAGGAGTCAAAGATATCAATATATCGTCGTATATTCATAACTACTATGAAGCTAAAGGCTTGTGGAGGTGGACTGGGGTGGGGAGGGCTTATGTAGCAGGGACACATGGGCAGGTTGCCCCCTCCTTCTGAGTCACAGATACAAACTCCCTCTGTCAAGAAGCTGTCTGGTGCAATTTGCCCAACCCAACTCAGTTGCTTTGGAAAAAGCATAGAGGTGGGAAGGCAAACTGAAAGAGAGGCCAGGTTCCTTTCTAAACCCCAAAATGGCTCTGGAAAAGAACTACCCAAAGGGGAGCTACACTACTCACATCCAGGGGGAGAGACTATACAAATGAGAGATTGTGTAGTCTAGGAATGAGAAACAAGGACTGGGTTTAAACAGAATTCACTGGCCTGAGCACTTGATGATACCCACAGGTGGGGCAAAATAACAGGGTTTCAAAGAATTGGGAAGTATTTTGGTCTAAGGAGGGCAAAAGATTCATCCCCCTGCCTGAGGAAACTAAACCCATAAGGTAATGAGTTGTAACAGCTAGGAGTTAAAGACTGAAATGGGGCCTGCTGGAAATGGAAGACAGAAACATCAAGTGAGGAATAGAGAGAGCAGGAAGCAGAGGCATAGCGAGGTGACCCTGCAGACCCTGATCTCCCCTCCTCCACTGGAGTCCCATCCAGGGTAGTATCAAGAGTCAGGCCAATGATATTGGTCTTTTCGGGGAAGGCGAGCAGGAGAAGGCAGTTCTTGACTTTGTAGGTAGTCGGATGTGAGTCTTCTCTGTGACTTGCTTTGCCAATATTACTCTTATGTTTTGAAGTCTGTGAACCTAGAGATTTTTAAGTAGGACCTGAGGACCACACTCAAAATTCAGTTCAATTTCCAGTCTCCATTCAGGGTTCCTGGAGGGTCCTAGCAAGAGCTGGCACCAAACTGGAACCCTTCTGCCCCTCTCCCATCACAGGTCACCCCAGACTCCATGATGGGGGTGGTGGTGCCTAGAACACCTCAGTTGGAGCTTCAGACTGAACTGTGATTTCTCCCCCTCCCCAGTCCAACCCCAGATGCCACCCACAAATTTCCTACCAATACCCTCTTCCCCTTCTCCCTGCCTAGTCAGGCACTAATGCTTGTGTTCCTCCCTCCCAGCTGCACCCCCATAATGTCCCCCTTTTTAGTAGGAAATCAGAATCCCAGCTTCACTCCCTGATGGGGGTGGGTTGCTTCTCTCCAGATTTCCCACCCGCCCTGGCAAAGACCCCAGCGCATCTAAGAGCTCCTCATCTTGCCATTGTCCCTTCTGCTATGCCCTCTGGACTTCTTTGTGTCCCTAGAATGACCATGAGTAGGTACTTAACAATTCTTTGTTGACTCTGGCTGTTGCCATTTGTTCCACAACTAAGCTTTCTTTGTGTATTAACACACACTTGTCAGTTAGTGTATCAGAGTGTGAGCTCTTGGGAGGAGAGACAAGTCTTCTGTTTGTACCTCAGGGCTTTATATAGCGTTTGCAACACAGCAGATGTGTCAAATTTTGTAACTGGAACAAAAATCAAAATGAAACATCTCCTGTCCTCAAGGAGTTTACAGTTGCCTATGAGGATGTAATATGTGCATCGTTAAGGAACTACAAATTAAGTTTCAGAAGGAAGGTGCTCTAGTAATTGGGAGAGAGAAAGCAAAGACATGGAGGAGGAGGTAACAGATTTGTTCTGAAGAAAGTGAGGGATTCTACAAGATAGAAATTAGAAAGGATCACATCTCAGCTATGGGACATTACTTCTACAAAGGCACTAGGGGAAGCAGAATGTCATGGATGAGGAACTAGCCAGGCAGTTTGACTAGAATGGTGATTGTAGGTAGGGGAGTAACACAAAACAAGTCTGAAAGTCTTGTGGAACCCAGGTTGTGGAGGTTTTCAAATTCCAGGGTGATGGTTTAAATAAAATTTTTTTATACTAGAAATAGTAGTGAGCTATTGAAGATTTTTGAGTACAGGAATGACATGGTCATTCCTATGTTTTAAGAATATCAACTTGACAGTTGTATGGAGGATGGATTGGAGAGGGGAGGGATTTGAAGCAGGGAGACCACTTAGGATGCTTTTTCAATAGTCAAGGTGAGAGGTGATAAAGGTCTAAAATAGGGTAAAGTCTTGTGTGAGTGGAGAAAAGGGAACGTAATTGACAACTGCTGCTTTTACCTTCATAACAAGACACATTGACTGACTGTTGATTATGGGGATTGAGGAAGAGACAAGTCAACACAGTTTTTGAAAAGCAAAAGATAATCTTGATCCCTAAGCAGATATATCTGTCACTTATCCCCTTCCATCTAAGTACCTTTAACTAGGGCCAGGAATCTTTATCACCGCATTTCTGAGGGCTGGGGGAACATCCTCATCTATCAATAAAAATGATGCGTCACTCCTCTGCCTGTGGTTTATAGCCTCTCACACAAGTGCTAGAGGTCAGAGTTATCTCTTTCTCCAGGCTTGTTAAAAATTGTACTTGTCACTTTTCCAGAACAGATTTGGAAGTCTAGCCGAGAAGAAATCTACCATCTAAATTATCTTTATGCCACCAGACAGTTTCTTGGCTATTGTGAAATGGGTGGAGTTAATAAGTCACAGGCAAAAGTCAATTAGGAATTTCGAGAGCATCATTTATTAGCCAGACTGGTTAATCTCATGGAGAGACCCAGAGGAGACAGCCCCAAACTGAGGTGGGTGAGTGCATTTTAAGCATTTCGGCGCTAGGTGCCTTGCGGTTTGCACAACAAACAGAGTTCTGACAGAGCAAGAGGGGGGCTTGCTGCTAGGCAAGAACCCCCAAACAGAAGGTGGTTGTCAGGGTGCTACTACGCAAAGGACCCCAGCAGAAAACAGGTGCAAGGAGAGGTAGCCAATCAGGAAGGGGGGGCGGGGTTCAGCAGAAGGTGGTTACCTGGCAATGGGGGTCTAACATTAGCGGGGCACAGGTGGTTACCATGCAAATGGACTAAACAAAAAATGACTGTTAACAATTCATCAGATATTAAACCAAAGGGGAATAACATTTTGACAGGGGCCCAACAACAGAAAAACTGTTACTAGGCAAGTTATCCAACCCTGCCCAGTAACCTAACATATCTCTCAACCTAGGGCCCAGGGAGGAATAATGTCCATTTTACTCCCCCCTTTTCATGTAACTAATTCAAACGGGGGACTCATCAGAGTCCAAAGGGGAATAAGCCAGGTGCAAAGCAAACAGTCTGACAGATTGGAGGTGATCCCTAATGTACTTAGAGGCACAGTTCACAATGCAAGGGGCTATTAGTAGACCAAGGAACCAGGGTGACCAGTTGAACAAGGACTGGAACCATGTCATGGAGTGTTGTCGAATTGACTCGTTCTTCCAAATGCCTGCGGACCATGGCAAGAGACTCTCGGACCACCTCAGAGTGGTTTGCACAAAAACAACAGGTCTCTCCTAGAGCCATGCAGAGTCTACCCTGTTTTAGGAATAGAAGGTCTAGACCCCTCTGGTTTTGCAGAGCTACCTTGGCTAGGGAATCTAAAGCAGACTTTAGATACAAGATTTGGGGCTCTAAATCTCTAATGTCTTGGTCTATGCGGGCACTAAGAGCATTGAAATGACTGTTGCTCGTAACCAGGGCGGCTGTGCTCACGGCTATTGAACAGCTATACCCAATCCTGCTAGAATGGGAATCAGGATAGGAGCAGCCCTGGGAACATGTCCTCCTAGGTTGAAGTGTTCCCGGGCTTCAGGCTCAGAATACAAATAAACCTGGGGCAGGACATGAACCAGAGTCCCACACCCATATCCTGACAGACAGATGAAGAGGCCAGTGAGGGCACACAGATCAAAGTGAAAACTGACAGCTGCAAAGGAGGAATTCTGAGCAATAACCATCCCATCGCCAGT
>CM053772.1:211670246-211705940 GCA_028658325.1 Potorous gilbertii | reverse complement strand
GGGCTACTCCGAACATGATTTCGAAGGGGGACAGAGGGAGAGAGAGAGAGAGAGAGAGAGAGAGAGAGAGAGAGAGAGCTAGCCTGAAGCAGAGAAAAGGAAGGAGACTCACCCAGATCTTGCCAGTTTCAACCTTAAGCTTAGCAATATGCTCCTTCGGGGTCCTATTCATCCGTTCTACCTAGCCTGAACTCTGGGGCCTATAGGCACAGTGTAGTTTCCACCTAACCCCAATAGCTTTTGAAAGAGCTTGCACACCTTAAGACATAAAAACTGGGCCACATGACAGCAACTTCTTTAGTAGCCAGACTGCATCCAACAGATTTTGTATTTGATGCTCCTCACCCCTTTTCCTGCCAAAGTCAACAAACCCTTTTGTTGATATGCATAGTTGTGCACATGAAGAGTAGCGAAAGCATCTTCCCAGCCCAGGACTGTGGACCAGATTAAAGAAGGGCCCAGAGAGGACAGAAGGGTGTATGGGTAGGAACCGTAGGATGGTGGGTTTCTACCGAACTGTTCACTTCACGGAGGTCTGGAGCTGTTATTTACTTGGCCTGTTGATTCTAAGGCACATATGTCAATACTGAAAGAAATCTTAGGCTGTATATTTGAGCTTCGTGCCAAATAGGTTACAAGTGCCAATAATGAAGAATCAAATACTGATGATTAAATTGACAAGAACACCAGGAAACTGCTTCTTCAAAAACCTGGATTGTCTTTTAGGGATAATTTAGTATTAAGGGGAAAAAAGGACAAATTTAGTCCAGCAGATTTTTAAAGTGAACTTTTTGTGTCAAAGAATTTGATGCTTGGAAAGGACTTTAGTGATAATCTGGTTCATCTCTTTTTAAGTTTAGGAAAACTTTGGGCTAGAAGTGGAGTGACTTATCCAAGGTCACATAGTCAAGTGACAGACTAGAACTAAGGTCTACTGAATCTCAGACTAGGATTCTTTTCGCTCTGACACATTGCCTGACAACCCAATACAGAAAATCTATGTCCCTGAACTCTTGACCAAGATCTAGAAAATATCCTTTTTCCATACTGGTGACCTTGCACAGCCCTCCCTCACTCAAATCAACATCAACTGCAAGTCAAGTCATCATCTTGCTAACATGGTCCTCTTCAAAAATGAAGGACAAACACATCTTCAGTTAGTAACTGGCGTCAATTAAGAAAAAAACTAAAACCAGAATAAGATAAGAAACTGTGAAAGAAGTAGGGAGCTGCAGTCATTGCTGTTGTTTGGGGTAGGGGATGGCAGGGTGTAGGTGGGGAGCTACAGAGCCCTGCCTCACAAGCCTCTTGAAGGCAAGAGTTATACACAGGATGTTCCAAAATTTTGGGTGCATTTTTATGCTATTAAAGCCACATTAAGATTTTTGGGAATCTTGCACAAAATAAATCACTACCTATTTGTATGTGTTTTTTTTCCCCAGAGAGAAGAGAAAGATTACCTGGATCAGCTAGAATTTCCTTTTTGTTAACTATCATCTTAGTCCTGCCTGGGCCACAGATACAAGGTGGTTAGGAGTCTTCCGTGGCACCAGTGTAAAGCTTGTGCTATATAATGCTATGAGACCAGAACTGGAAGAGAAAGGAGAGTCTGCTCCTTTCAGTAAGTGAGGGAGATCTGATAGAACAGGCAGAATAGGTAGCCCAAGGTCAAAACAAAGGCTAACCAAAATGGGTGAAGGCAAGTCAAAAAAAAAGGTTATGCTCAAGGAGAGTTTGTACAGTTTGTCATGTGGTCTGGGGGTCTCTCAAACCTACTTTTCTGGATGAGCTGTAGCTGAGCTAGGCATGGCAGTCACTGGCAAGTCTCTGCTTAGCCCAGAATGGAGGCAATCATGTTCAGACACATTGTACCCTAGAGAATGTGTCTCTTATGTAAGAGGGTCATCACACTAGGTTCTTGTCATTTATACAGTCTCTTTAGCCATAGACACAGTAGGGGGTTAATGACTATTTGTTTAATTTTATTTTTAATTTTGCAGTAACAAATTGAAGTTCCCTTAACTAGAACAACGGCTTTTTGCATCAGTTCATATAAGTCTTTCCCCACTTTTCTGTAGTAATCATGTTCATGATTTATTTTTAAAAAAATTCCATTCAAGTACCACAATTTGGCCATTCTCCAGTCAATGGACATTTACTTTGTTTCCAGTTTTTTGCTATCAGAAAAAAAAAAGTACTGCTGTAAATAGTTAGGTATGTGTGGGGTCTCACTTTTTGCCACTAGCCTTCTTCTGGAAAATGTCTAGCAGAGAAATCTCTGGATACAGGCTTCTTAATCATTTTCTTTGCATTTCAAATCACTTTCCAGAATTGTTATACCAATGCATGTCTCCTCCAACAGTGCATTTGTGTGCCTTGTCTTTCCATAACTCCAACATTGATTAGTCCCATCTTTTATTATCTTTGCCAATTTGTTGGGGATAAGCTGAAATCTCGAGACTATTTTGATATACATTTCTCTTATTAGTCATTTGGAGCATTCTTTCAAATGGTTGGCAATAATTTGCATTTCATTTTAGAAATATTTGTTCAAATCCTTTGACCTCTTATCCCTTGGAGAATGCTTTTTAGTTTTATGGGTTTCTGTTATTTGTCTAGATGTATATGTCAGAGTACTTTATTGTAAGATCCTTGAGGGTCTTGGAGGTATCTCCTAGCTTGAGGTAGGAATTAGAGTCCAGGTGTGATTTTCCCTGATGCCCTTCCTGGTACTCACTTCTTTGGGGAGGGAAAGTATACTTCCTTTAACTTCCTCCTACCTAGTAAAAAGTGCAGCACAGCTTCTAAGCAGTACAGGGACAATCTCCCAACCACCATCTACTTAGGGAAAAGTGGAAATTTGAGGCCATACTGGGAACAGGGACCCAGGAACTCCAGGATGGGGATGATGTCTAGGAATCCTTCCCTAGACATGGGAATTCTCATGGAAAGGTGATCAATTCTTCCCCAGCTTCTCAGATCTTTCTGCCCAGGGAGGAGGGGCAGCCTGCAGACCATTGGAGTCCTCAGAAGTTATCTCCCAGACTCCCTTTGGGAGGTGAGAGAAACACTTGCCCAGGGCAATCCAAGGATAAGGGGTGGGGTGGTATGTTTCCTTTAATCTGCCATGGTCCATCTGGGAGAAAGGGTAGTGCACCTTTAGGCAGCCCCTGAAGGAGTGTTGGGCCAGGTACCAAAATTCTTAGTTGTGGACCTGCCTTTCCAATTCACTAACTCAAGCAGGTAGGCTACAAGTATTTATTAAATATTGAACTTTGTGCCAAGTACAGTAAGCCAAACTGAGGTTGTCACTATTCTCTGCATGTGTCTTGTACTTTTCTGCTCTGTACCCACAATCTTCCCTCACCTAGAATGCTCTCACCCATCTCCACAATTTAAATGCTTTTCATCCTTCAAGTGCCTGCTTAAATCCAGCCTCTATCCTTCCTGCATCAGGTCTTAATCACAGCATCCTGCAAGGAGAATCTCCATGGATTTTCCTTGACTCTGTCTCCATTCCTAGCCTCTTTTATAGAGCTCCTCCCAGTTCACTATATAATAGTTATCTGTAAACCTGCCTTGTCCCCTTCCTACCCTGTAAATTCCCTGGAGGCAAAAGCTATGTTTTCTTCATCTTGGGGGTCTCCAGCCATACCTTACTCTCTGTACCTTACCCAGTAGAAATGCAATCAGTGTTGTATTGTGTCCTGAGCCTTAAGTAGGCAGTCAGATACTTGTTGAAATGAACTGAATATGTTTAGAAAATTATCGTGCTAATTGCAGCAATTGTAATGTAAAACACCATAAAAAAGTAATTCTGGTACTGTGTGCTGGCTGTTTAGGTGGGATAAATTGCTCAATAAACTATATTTGGCTGGAAGCAGCAGTATATCATATGCCTCTGGATAAATGGCATCCCCAATCTCCAAGAGGAGCTCATTGTTCATGAATGCATAGCTTCTAAGGATATTATTTTATTGAATTAGTTTGATCCAGCTTTTCTGGGGATTGTCCCTGAGGGCTTTCCTTTATTCCCAACATTCTACAAACAGAAGCCAATTCCCGTGTCTTGGTTTTCCTCCCAGGTCAGGATTATATAATTGGATCATGACTATTTGGCAGACATCACTTAATGTTGAGAGAATTCCTTGGCTCCATGATGAGTCCTTTTTATTCCTAAAGAATAATTCTTTGGGTGTCCATCAATGTTGCCCATAGACGCAGGAAAACCCTCAGGATATCCCACTGTTTGGAACTCTGAGCATCACAGGCAAAAAAAATTAAGATAGAATATGCAAAAGGAGAGAGGCATTATGAATGACCTGCACAAACAAACGTTACACAAATTGGATGTTGTATGGGATATGGAAATGTCAGAATGTGCCTAAATTAAGCCAGCCTGTTGTCTTGGCTTAAAAGGGATCATTCTCTATTCCAGTAGCCATGATCCCCAAATGGCAGAGTCCTGGGAAAGGTTCTGTACTTGTCCAGCATGTTCCACTTGTAGGTATTTTCATCAAGTTGTTTAAACATTTATAGGTTTATTGGTTCATCGTTAGTTGTTATGAATGACTTGAATGTGCAACATTTGCTGTAGACTGAAATATATTGTCACATGGTAAATTTAATAATAACATGTGCAGGCATGTGTGCAACAAGGTGTGGATAAGAACCTCATGCATTGTTACAAGATACGACTTTTTAAGAGATATTATACAATGGCTAATTCTGTGCTAGTTGAAAAATGTAGTATGGACAACATGGATGGCAATATTTTGGTTTTCTGACTGAAGTAAGTACCAAAACATGGTTGATGAACTTAAGGATTTTCTTTTGACATTTCAGGCTTACTATACGAAAATATATTACATTTTAGCTTGTGAATATTGATCTTTAAATATTGATATTAGTAGTATATTCTCTATGTTCTGAGTAGTTTATTTCTTTTGATGTCCTGTTATTTGCTTCTTAGAATTTCTAATATGTGCCCCACATTGGCTGTTTAAAAATTCTTTATTATTTATAAAATAAAACTATTTCTTCAAATTTGTTTTAAAAATATATTATAATCATTAATGGTTGTTACCGTAGTAAATTTAAAAATTCTTCCATCTAAAGAAGGGGCAGATTGAAGTTTTCTATTAAAGTACACAAGCATTCCACCTTATCACATTGTTTGGAATTCTTTCTTCTGTTAATTTACATTAGAGGATGGATAGTTTGTGTATAGGCTGGAATATTTTTATTTTGTACTTTTCATGTTTATATGTGTTTAAACCATCATAGACAGTGGTGCAGAAAAAGATATAGTGCAGTATTTAATGTGAAGATATCATAAGTTGGAATCAATAATTAAAATGTAAGCTTTACTTGATTCCATTTTCTTAAATTACAATTTTGATGTATTTTGTATATTTAATACAAAAGAATTATTTTAATTTTAAAAAAAGATAAGAGTTCTTGTATATGAGGTTCCAGAAAAATAGGGCAATATGAAATGTAAAGACAGTCCCAATATTCCAGTCTCTAGTTTATTTGTACTACCAATACAACAAGTAATAGTTTAAAATAATAATTTAAACTTTAGCGTAAAAACACAAGAAAAGTTATCTTTAAAATTAGCTTTTTCATGATAATTAGTATCATCAGGGCCTTCTATGAAAAGCCTTTTTCACTGAGAGTCCAGATCTATGATAAAGTTTTTGTTTGGTCTGCTTTATTCTTGATACATGGTGATGGAAAAAAAAAAGGTGGTAACTATTTTTAGTTTTTCTTGGAATGTGCATTATTGGGGAGTGGTAAATATGCTGTTCAATATATGCTCTTAGATGTAGTCTAACTTCTAGGGAATCAACTGTTAAAGAAGCACTTGACACACAAAAGGGCATCAAAGAAAATTTATTAAAATGGAGTTCAGAGGAGGGAGTGTCTTCTATGATAATGAATGGGTAGCTTCCCAGTAAGGCTACAGGACGGTTACAACTTGTTTAGATCAATGGAAGTTTCTTAGACTGTTCTGAATTTTGCACCTCCCATGACACCATCCATTGCCACATGACTTCCTGTTCTCCTCTCTGATAGGTTTTCCCTTAAACAGCTCATCAAGCCTGTTCACAAGTTTCTGACCTCTACCTGACTGTGCTAGGTCACAACCCTGATAACCCAAAACTGTGGAAACAGAACTTCCTTGTTTCCCACACAACTGTTCAAAGGTGTTGAAAACATTTTCTAAAAATGGAGCTATGGAGAGTTGTGGCATGTTGAGGCAGGGTAGAAGTGAGGTGAACTTTCATAGTGTAAACCATTTTCCAGGACTGTGATGTATGGTGGGGAAGATGGGAGTCTTTAACAATCAGTGGTCTCATATACTAAAAGCAAAAAGTATTAAAACAGATTACCAATTTAGGGGTTTATAAAGTTGGGGAGTGGGATGTAAGACTGGTTGGAAAGAGAGCTTGTGGATAAACTGTAGAAGGGATCGAATGCCTGGCCCTCTACAAAGGATTCTGGACTTTATCTTGTTGGCATTGAGCAGCAACATTTCCTATTGGCTTCAAACCCTGAACTACCTATGCTCTTATAGGGATTCAGTGCTACTAGAGAGGGAGGAAGAGAGAAAGGAAAGGCAAAGTAACACTCTAGGGACTTACTCCCCAGACTCACCCACTTTACAGAGGTACAGATGAAATTCATTCATTCAACAAATAGTTTTTCAGGAGCTACTATGTGCAATCCCCTGCAGGAAACAGCACCAGAAGAATCTGAGTTGGGTTGCTCAAGCGTTATTGCTCTCGATGACTGCTTTTGGTCCAAGTGGCTTTGGCGTCTCGGTATCCCTAGTGACAGCAGAACTACAGTCTTAAGGAACATTTTGACCCCCTGCCCCGCGCTGTGAATGTTCTAAAGTTCCTGGATTGAACTGTTTTTCCAACTGGGCACAGAGAAGGATAATACTCTAATATAAGAAAGACCTGTTCTTCCCCATATTGCCAGAGTCAGAAAAAGGCGCTCTTCTATCTGGTTGCAGTTAAAATAGGAAGAGGATGAACAGGCTCTTAACATGATCATTCTTTCTTGCTACAAAACAATCCTGGGCTAATTCCTTGCTGTGTACAAAATGGCAGGAATTCAAAAGGACCAGCCACACTGGAGTGGTTTGCTGACTCCTGAGCTAGACGATCCCTAAGATTCCTACTAGCTCTGAAGTCTATGTATGCCATGTGTCCAGCACTACATTATTTGCTCTTCATCCTGTATATATATACCTTATATGTACATAATTGTTTGAATGTTGTCTCTCCCACTAGAATGTGAGCTCCCTGAGGACAGGGACTATTTTTCTTTTTCTTTCTAGCCCCAGTACTTACTATAATACCTTGCATATTAAACATTTAATAAATACTTATTGATTTGTTGAATTGTTCTGGTACATATACAGCACATGGGCATGGTCCTGATCACAAGCAACTTGTATTCTTGTTAGGAGACAAGACATAAGCACAAAGAGAAAGTAGAGAAAATTAGAAGACCAAGCATTGCTAAATTGTGCGATTTGAACTCTAAGTGTGATAGGAAGTCAGGGGAAGAAAGGTCACTAGAGAAGGCTAGTGATGAGACTCGCAATGAGTACTGGAGGAGGTTGTAGATAGGCTAAGGAAGGGAGGGAGTGCCGATACCATGATAACCATTACAGTCTTTGACTGATGAGAGAGTATTAAGGGTCTGGAGGAGCATCTCCTACCTCTCCCCTTTCCAGCAAAAAAAAGTGCAAAACTGACATGTTCAAGTGCTTACTTGCCGCTCATTATGTTTATTGGGTCCCTCTGAGTACATTCGCCTCAGGCCACAGCTTTCTTAGTCCCAGCAGATGGTGGAAACAAAGATGTGGGGTTGCCATGGAGACAGGCCTTAGACATAGCTGGGGCTTGGGGAATTGGGAGATGGGAATGGTCAGTACTGTCTTTGAGAGTTTTTGTTGATACCTTCCATGCTGACCCGACAAGGGCTTCTACCAGAAGATGTATAGTAGAGCCACACTTGCCCGGGCCCAGGGCAAATGCAAGACTGAATGTAACATTCCTTCCCACTATTTTTTTACATTAAACTTCTTCATGACATTCTTAGGATTAGCAGTATGAGTGCCACTCAGTCATCTTGTGTTCGTTTCCCCTCTCTGGCATTCCACAGATTACTAACTCCTGCTCTAGGATTTGGATCAGGATTACCTTAGTAACTGAAGAGTGGAAAGCCAGACATCCTGTTTGGGATCAACAGTCACAAGAAATTATGATCAATCAAAACTTCTTATATCCTGAGATTTCATTCAGACCAAAGCAAAGGAATTGTCACAAAAAAAAAAAGATTTTCCCTGACTCCTATTTGATTTAGTGCCGAGTTTCCAACATTGAATATTGAACTTAAAAAGAATACCTTCACTAATGCTGCCCATTATTACATAGATCCATCAAACCAATATATACTGATCCACATGGTTTTGGGATTGTAACTTTATTGTTATTGGAAACCCACTTAGAAGAAACCCCATAACCAGATATTAAGTTTATAGTCTTAGAGTTGCCTGGGAAAATTAAAAGGTTAAATGACTTATCCAGAGACACACTGTCATTATGTGTCAGACATGGGATTTGAACTTAGGTCTCCTTGATTCAGATGGAGACCAACTAGTGAATATTCCACTCTGCATTTGTACCAGGGGCTATATTATGTTAGGTTTTAATTTTGTGTGAGGTATATGCTATCATTGACCAGAGGTGAGACTGGGTCAAAGGTTTGTGAGCAGACCTTAAGCAATAAGATGAGGAGAAGGAAGGCTGAGGGAACTAAAATGTTTTTACTAGAACAATTGTGCCTCATCCTCTCCCAACCCTCAGCCCCAACACTACTGCACCTATCAAGGAATTCACAAAAATTTAGAGGTGAATATATTTTAGAACTCACTTAAGTAATCCCCTCATTTGCTGATGAGAAAACTGTGTTCTAAATTACTTGGCCAAGGTGACACAGCTGAGTGGACTCTAAATCTAAAGCCTCCCGGTTCCCAGCCCAAGATAATGCATACTCCAGATGGATCGAGTACCAAAAGGATAAAAGAAAACTCTCCTTAATGATGATGTGGTTCCTTTTATCCTAGAGATAAAAAATATATAGCATATTTAATTAAAGCAGTACATCTAATTTGTTTTTTAAATTTCTTTCACTGATTGAAGGGACCTCAAAGGTATTCTGGTTGGACATCTCATTTTACCAATGAGGAAACTAATGCCCATCAGAAGTGGCATTTGAATCTATGCCCTGCAACCTGGGAGTTAGGTGCATTGTGGGTGGAGGGTTCAACTTGGGAGTCAGGAAGACCCGAATTCAAATCCTGTTTCAGACACTTAATAGCAATATGAGCCTGGGTGAGTTCCTGGGCCTCTTAGCCTGTAAAGTGAAGGTAATGGCACAGAATGTGCCATAGGCCATCTTCCTTAACTTTTTTTTCCATTGATTCCTTTAATAGACTTGATCTTTTGTACTTCCAGATGAGTTTTACTATTATTTCTTCTAGCTCTATAAAATAATTATTTGGTAGTTTGATTGGTATGGCACTGAATAAGTGAATTAACTTAGGTAATATTGTCATTTTTATTTTATTGGTTCAGCCTATTCATGAGTAGTGAATGTTCCTTCAATTTACAGTTTACATCTGTACTTATTGACATGAGAAGTGTTTTGTAATTGTGTTCATGCAGTTCTTTTGAGTGTCTTGGCAGGTAGACTCCCAAGTATTTTATATTGTTTGCAGTTATTCTAATTTAATTTCTCTTTCTATTAGTTTATTTTATATCCAGCAACTTTGCCAAGGTTGTTGATTGTTTCAACTAGTTTTTTAAGTTGATTTTCTAGGGTTCTCTAGGTATACCATGATATCATTTGTTTTGTTTCCTTGTTGCCTGTGCTTATTCCTTCAACTTTTTTGGTCTTATTGCCATAGCAATTGTACATTTCTGTACATAATGTACATTTTGTACATATGTACATATTGTACATTTCTAATACAATAATAAATGATAGCAATGATAAGGGGCATCCTTTCTTATCCCTGATCTTATTGGTAAGGCTTCTAGTTTATTCCCATTACAGACAATACTTGCTCTTTGGTGTCTGATAGATTTTACTTATCATTTTAAAAGAAAAGCTCCATTTATTGCTATGTTTTAAAAATGTTTTTACTAGAAATTGGTATGATATTTTGTCAAAAGCTTTTTCTGTATCTATTGCTATAATTAAATGATTTTTGTTGGTTTTGTTATTGAAAAGGTTAAATTATGCTTGTAGTTTTCCTAATATTGAACCAGCCGTTCATTCCTGGTATAAATCCAACCTGGTCATCACGTGTGATCTTTAACATATTTTTGTAATCTCCTTGCTAGTATTTTATTTTAAAATTTTGCATCAATATTCATTAGAAAAATTGGTCCATAGTTTTATTTCTCTGTTTTTTGTTCTCTTAAGCTTAGGTAACAAAACCACATTTGTGTCATAAAAGGAATTTAGTAGGACTCCTTTCTAACCTATTTTTTCAAATTGTTCTTTAAATATTTGGAAGAATTCACTAGTAAATCCATCTGGTCTGGGTCTTTTTTTCCCCTTAGGCAGCTCGTTTATGGCTTGTTCAGTTTCTTTTCCTAAGGCAGAGCTATTTTAGTATGCTGTTTCCTTTTCTGAAAATCTAAGCAGTTCATAATTTTTGTAAATATTTATCCTTTTCATTTAGATTGTCAGTTTTATTGACATACAGTTGGGCAGAATAGCTCTTAATTATTGCTTTAATTTCATCTTCATTGTTGGCACATTCTCCCTTTTCATTTTTGGTACTGGTAATCTGGTTTTCACCTTTTTTAAAGTAAATTAAGCAATGCTTAGTCAAATTTATTTATTGGTTTCCCCCCGTTCTACTAGCTCCTAGTTTTACTGATTAGTTCAATGTTGTTGGGTTTTTTACTTTCAAATTTATTAATTTCTCATTTGATGTTTAGGATTTCTATTTTGGTGCTTAATTGCAGATTTTTAATTTGTTGTTTTTCTAGCTTCTTCGTTGCATGTCCAATTCGTGGATCCGCGCTTTCTCTTTTTGCTGATGTAAGCATTTAGAGATGTACATTTTCCTCTCAGTACTGGTCTGGTTGTATCCCACAACTTTCGATATGTTGTATCATCGTCATGACCTCTAATTATTATTGATTGCTTCTCTGATTTGTCCTTTGACCAACTCGTTCTGTAGGATTAGATTATTTAGTTTCCAATTGATTTTCAATCTATGCTTCCAAGGTCCTTTAGTGAATGTAATTTTTTTTATTGCATTATGGTCTGAAAAGGGTGCATTTAACATGTGAGCACATTCCTAAGTTTTCTCCTCGGATCTGACCTTTTCATCAGGAATGTTTGAAACTCCTATATTCAATTAATGGGCCATTTTTTCACATAGAACTATATTTAATTTTGTAAGGTAAGTTGTTATTGGTTAGATTACTGTTGACCTTTTATACTTTGCCATTTGAAAAATCTAATTGCAAGATTTTCTTTTCTTCATAGCAGTTGCTGTTGACCCTTATGTCAACCTTAGGTGGTTTCTTGGTATTTGAACTTCTTTTTTAACTGTTTGAAGAATATTCTCATTGACTTGGAAGCACTCAATTTTGGCTAAGATATTCCTTGATCTTTTTATTTTGGAGTTCTTTTCAGGAGGTCATCAGTAGCATCTATTTTCATTTTGCCCCCTAGTTCGGATAGGTTTGGGCAGTTTTCTCTTATCATATTCTGAAATACAGCACCCAGGTTTTTATTTGTCCTTTTCTAAAATCTCTTCTGAACCTTCCAATTCCATATTTGTAGTTTTTGATAACAAATATCTTACATTTTCTTCTATTTTTCCTATTTCTTGACCTTGTTGAAATATTTCTTGTTTTCAACAACCATAAGCACCTATTTATTGAGCACCTACTATGCCAGTCACTGTGCTAGGTACTGAGTATACAAAAGAAAGCCAAAAACTGTTCCTGCCCTCAAAGATTTCTCAATTTAATGAGGGAGACAACATGTAAACAAGAATGTGTCATTAGATATATACATATATGCATATTTGTGTGTGATAACATGGGGTCATTTCAGAGGGCAGACACTAACATTAAGGGGTTTGGGAAAGACTTCTTGTAGCAGGTAGGATTTTATCTAAGATTTGAGGGAATACAGCAAAGAAATATTTATAGCAGCATTTTTGTTATAGAAAGAAACTAGAAACAAAGTTAGTACCCATAAGTTGGATGAATAAAATGTGGCATGGGAATATTGTTTTATCATAAGGAATGACCACCATGAAGAATTCAGAGAAACTTGGACAGGCATATGAATGAATGCCAAATGAAGTAAGCAGAGCTAAGAAAACATTTTGCTTAGTGGCCACAGTAATAAAAGGAAAACTATCTTGAAAGACATCAGAATTTTGATAACAAAAATGATCAATCTTGATTCCAGACAGCTCTAGGTGAAGCATACTTACCTCTTTTTGGATGAGAGGTAGCGTACCACAGGTTTATAAGGTAGAATGTGTTTTTAGGCATGCCTAAAGTGTTGGTCTTTTTTCCTTAACTATACTTCTTTATTAGAGAAGAGAGTTTGGGGTGTGGAAAGTGAAGAGGGCTGGTTTTGGGAAAGGTATAATCATGTAACAAAAAGAACACTAATAAATCATTTACTAAAAAAAAAAATCGAATCTTCAAAATTTTTTTGATTCCATAGGGTACATTTTAAGCTTCTTTCCCTTGAATAAAGTGTCAGACAAGACTTTGTTTAAAAGCAGGGGGGCCCTGACCCCTGAGAGTTGAAGGGAAGGGCTTGTGTCCTTTATTCTCAAAGGGGATCATGACATCAAGATGATGACATGACTTGCAATTAACTTTGATTTGAGTGAGGGAGGGCTGTGCAAGGTCACCAACCTCACTTTCTTCTCCTGAGTCATCTGGGTCCAGTGACCAGGTATTCATCCCGATGACTGCAGATGGCCCAGGTTGCACTGGGAGCCCCTGGTCCTTTCAGGCTATAAGGTCTTATCACATTCTCACTTTGAGTAAGTTTTCAATGAATAGGCTTCTTCAAGGGATGGTGAAAGGAGGGCAAAGAGTGTACAAAGGAGGAGTCTGCCGACTCAGAGGACCCTCCTGTCCTCACAATTGTTCTTAGGACAATTAGGGTTATCTCCTCTCTATTTTTCCTTGTGCCTTCACTCATCACCTTTGCTTCTCAGTGGAACAACAGAGAAGACCTTTCCTGATCTGAGGGCAGGGCAGCACCTGTTTTTCTTAACTGTTTATTTAAGTATCTCTATGATGGGTGGTTTTCTGTTTTATTTTGCTGCTTGCTCTTTTTGTTATTTTTAAATAGCTATTTACTTGCTCTACTATGCCTTGGCTGCATAATTTCAGGGTAAGCAATTTATGCTTGTAACTTACTTTACCTACGTGTCAGGAATATGGAGAAGGCGACTGAAAAAGAAACAGGTCATATGAAATATATACATCATCCTTTGCAGCTGGGAATAGGAAATACCAGTGGTTTAGATGTTAGTCTTTAAAGGGAATATTTTTTCTAAATATTAAATAAACAGAATCAAGTGCTCACTTGCTCATACCTCTTGGCTAACCTCTGTGACATGGGGAGGCTGCACCCATTCCTTATCTTTCTATCTTTCTGCTATGGCCTGAGCTACAGGGAGCTATTGGAAGCAAAGTAATCTGCTGGGGGTTTTTTTTGGGGGGGGGGAATTGTAGGCAACACCCCCAGTAGACCCAGGAAGGCCTTAAAGTCAGAGAAAGAAATCACTGATTATACCAAGAAACATTCTCCTACACTGTCAGAATAAAGCCCAATGTAAATCTCCTATAGAGAAAAGTGTGTTTGCACATCTGTTTTCAGGTTTTTGATTCCTTCCACTGGCTCAAACATATTTGTGTGCATATAGTATGTAAGATGGCTCACAGGGGAAAGTGACTGATTTGCAAATGGGCATAATTAGCCTTCCAGGCTGCCTAGAAATCTCTCTATCATTCCAGCGAGTTGGTTGATATACCATAAAGGAAAACTACATTGAAAGACACCAGATAGGCAAGATGAACAGAGAACTGCCCAAGGAAAAATTTGTTCTGTTTTTCCCTGCTTTTATAATTATCTAAGCTAATTTCTCAGAGAGTGAATGTCCCAGGAAGAATTTCTAATTTTTTTTAAAGAGATCTGCCAGGAGGGATGACTACATTTTCTTAAATACTCAAACGCATCTGTGGTCTCATTGATATAGGTCTGCCCTTCAGTGCCCTGAACCAATTGCACCCACATTTGCCCAAACTGCTTAGTTCATCTTGTTGTTGTCAGTTGTTTTCAGTCATGTCTCATTTGGGGTTTTCTTGGCAAAGATACTGGAGTGGTTTGCCATTGCCTTCTCCAGCTCATTTTACAGATGAGGAAACTGGGGCAAACCGGGTTAAACAACACATAGCTAGTAAGTATCTGAGGCTGGATTTGAACTCGGATTTTCCTGATTCCAGGCCCAATGTTGTAACCATTGTGCCACCTAGCTGCCCATTTAACCCACAGACTCATTGATTAAGAGCTAGAAAGAACCCTAGGTGTCCTTTGGTCCAATCCTCTCATCTTGCAAATAAGAAAACTGAAGCCCAGAGAAGTTAAATGACTTGCCAAGGTAATATGGTAAGTAGCAAAGTTAGGATTTGAACCCAATTCTCTGACTTAATCTACTCTACCATGATATTCTAGTCATGTCAGTGAGCACTTATCAGTCACTTGTTAATGTGCCAGGCCCTGTGCTAAGCTCTGAGATATATGAAAGGCAAAAATAGTCCTTGTCCTCAAGAAGCTCCCAATCTAATGGGAGAGATGACAGCCATGTACAATCAAGTTATATATAGGATAACTTGGAGGGAATATAAGGGAAAGGCTTCTTGCATAAAGTGGGGTTTTAGCTAAGACACGGAGGAAGCCAAGGGTGCTGGGAGGTACAGACAAGGAAAGAGAGCATTCCAAGCTTAGGGAACAATGTTCTTCAGTTTCTCCCATTGTAAAGCTTGTTGACATTGTCAATGGGTTTAAATTGTTTTAAATTTTGTTTCCTTTGATGGGGGAGTCAAGATGAGCACCCCCCTACTAGTAGTCTAATTTCTATGGGTAAGTCATAACAAGTGCAGGTAGATATTTTAGAGATTCTGTTTAATATAAAGGAGAGAATTAATTACCTTTATTGCTAGTAATATAACTGGAGCTTCAAGTATTAGAGTATGCTCTGATATTCTTCATTCTCTTGAAGGGCACTATGGCATATTGTAAAGAACATGAACCTAGAAGATCTGAGCTGTAGTCTGATCTCTTCTGACTACTGGAGAAGCTGCTTCCCTTTTAGGGACATGCTTTTTTTATATTTTAAAAGAAAGAATTGGATTAGATGATCTGCAAGGTAGTTTCCAAACTTTGATACTTCTAAGACTCATCATTTCTCCTATAGAGTCCTTATTCTAATTTCGGGACTGATATACACCTATATCTTTGGAGTATATTTTCTTGAAATTTTGCCTTCAAACCATAAAAATATGGTATTACCTTTGTTTTCTTTTTTAAAAACGGCCCCCATGAGCTTCACAGTTATTGGAAGACTCCCTGGAACCACAATGTTCTTTGAGTTCATCAATCCCAAACCTACAATGAAGCTATTTGTCACTGGATGAACTAGCGCAGTGTGGAATTACACACACACGTACATATATGTGACATATATGTACATATATGTATCTCTATATTCCCCCAAAGTTATCCTGTCATCTTCTGGTTTATTAATAATCTGGCTTGTTAACAATAATAAAAAGATAGTTTAGTATAGAGTTCATAACATCTATATGGATATGCTCCCCTAGTAATATCTCAGTAATGCATATCCCTAGAGGGTAAGCAAAGGGGAAAAATGAAAGGTAGACTAGACAGAATTTATATTCTCTTCTTCGTTGGGGAGGGGAAGAAGAAGAAACAGATAGGGTGGTTACAATATGTATATGTATATATACATACATATATACATATGCACATATACACACACACACACACAACCAATAAGGTAAGGAATACTATATACGCTAAATAAATAGGGCACTACCAAGTCTAAATTCAGGGAAAATGGAGACCATAAGACATTTTATTCACAGAAATGTTTCAATTGGCAAAACATTCATATTCCCAAGCTAGAAGAACAGAGGTTTCAGAACTAATTGTTTTCCAGACCAGCTATGTTCATTAATTTCCAGCAGAAAAACTAGGCTAAGCTCTTTAAGGGATCAATTTGGTTCCATTAATCAAAGATTTATTAAGCTCCTGCCATATGCAAGGCCCTGAGACTACAAAGATAAGTCTGACGCAGATCCTTCTCTCAAGGATCTGACTTAAGAGCTAATTAAGAAGGTCTTGTGATATTTTTGTGCCAATGAAATCAGCACAATGCCATCTGCAAAAAGAAGCATGACCTACCTCTCCGTGAAAAGGGAATACCTCTTTCATTTAGACTTTTCATAGAACATCCCCCATGACACACTGGCTGACATCTTTGCTGAGTACATAACCCTAATGTATCCATCACTTGATATTAATAATCAGATAATCATCAAATAAAATTGTCTCTATCATAGAATCTTATTTCATCTTAACTTATGCATGGGGGATGTCTGATTGGAGAAGAGCTTTTAAGGCTGCATTTTGTGCCACTAAATCAAATGCTTGTTATAGTTAACAGTAAGTACTTTTGGGTCAATTGTATGACTAGAAAGATACAGTCTGTTATGGAACATCATTGGCAAAAGTCTGCCTATTTCTTGCTCTTATTTTCATTAAGGGTATTGTTGAGACATGCACAGACCATTCTCATAAAATTTTTATAGTGATGCTACAGTAGGCACATAGCTCAGGTATTGCTAATGCTTCCTTATTCATTTTTTTAAAGCAATGGTACAGTTTTGTTTTCTTTTAAATATTTCTAGAATCTTTCTTTAAGACATCTTGAAAACCAGACCTCAACTGCTTTTGAAATATTTTCTCTAGTACAAGTTTCTTCCATATGTATTTAGTTAGTAAAGTCAGAGTGCTCGTCTTGACCAGATCTGTTGAACTGACATTGCCCTTTCCTTACGTATAAATTAGATACTGAGTTGGGCAGTCAAAATATGGCAGCTCCTCTGCCACTGCTGTTGAGAAGAGATGGCCTTGTGCCATTTCATGTCTGTGTGGCACTCCATTTTGGGCCATGATCCTGATTCACACTGGAAGTTTGGATCCCGTGGAGGGTGGCTCACTACTTTTCCCTTATTTGTATATTTCTTCCAACAGAACCCATGGCCCCTCTTGCAATTATCCCTCATGTGCTTCATTCTACCTTTTATCCAAAGTCAAGATAATCAAACTACCCATACAGGAAGCCAAACAGTTGTTGTCCATAGTTCTCACAAAGGTATATATCTTCTCTGCTACTGTTGTAGGCAGCATATAAAATGAGGAAGATTCCAGACTTCTCTTACCCTCAGAATATCCCAGACTAAGGTTGTATATTTGACCTCCAAAACCATTTCTTTTAGATTTTACTATTCATCTTGGTGATGCCATCATTCACCTAGCATACCATATTTAGAAAATAGCCTCACAGGATATAACAACATCACCTGTCACAAGGATGGACCTCAAGGAAGGTCTTTGAACAGTCTAGACACCTTATTCCCTCAATAGAAGTCTCTTCAACTACTGCTTCTCTGCCTAGACTCATTCCTCAATGGTTATTTTCCTCCTTTCATATACTATCCAGTGTCCAGTCCAGTGATTCTGGACTTCCAGCTATGGATGTACAAGCCTTATTCACCATCCCCAATTGTCCTCTCCCTCCCTCCCATTCCCCTTAATTCTTCTCTCCCCACACCAATATCCACTCCAAATCTCTTTCTATTTCTGTTGTGCTTTTTTTTACTCCCATAATAGAAATCACACTGGTGTTGTTCGTGTGGCTGCCCATCACCTCAGTGTGGACTCCTTAAGTCTGACTTAAATCCAGTGGCCTTTTCTTCATCTTCCACCCTTGGTCGCATTGGACCATGTTGACCACCTCTATTTCTGGAGACTCTCCTCCCTTGGTTTCAGAGAGAATCTCTCTAACTGCTCCACTCTGTCTTATCTGCTGCTTCACCAATCATTTTAAATTGAATATTCCCGAAATTTGTCTCCTTGGCTCTTTATTGTCATCAGAATCTCTCCTTTGGCAATTTCATTTAGTTGAACAGCTTCAACTAGTACTTTTACAGTGTTGATGCCAGATTTTTACTTCTGGCTCTGATCTTATTCTCATGTTTCAGTCTCACACCTCCAAATATATATAACTTTACCTTTATGTTTTGCTAGTCTCTTGAATTCAGTATATCTAACACCAAACTTACCAACTTTTCCCCAAGATCTGTGCCACCTTCTGACTTGAGCACCATCATTTATCCAGTCTCTTACCATCAAAATCTTGTGGCATTTTTCATTCTGTCCTCTCATAATTTCCCTTCCTTCCATTTCATCCCGCAGTCTGTTCTTTATCTCCAACCCTTCTATCCCTCTGATTTCCCATCCTCTGGTTCTCCTTTTATCCCATCTAAATCTTGACCTTGTACTTAACCAACACAACTTCATGTGACATCTTTTATCCCTCATCCTTAAGCCATTCATGCTCAGCCAATTTTCAGCCTTGGATTGCTCCCACCATTCTCAGTTTCTACTCACATGCTGCTGAATACCAATAGGGACCTTGCAAACATTTTATTGTTCTTTGATTTACTTCCCACTCCTTTTGACACAGTTCCAAATCTTCAAAAATGGAGAACGTCCGGAAGAGGCCTTTACATCTTGCCATACATTGACCAGTTGAAAGGATTGGGGGTGTTTGGGGGATTTAGCCTAGGGAAAAGAAGATTTGGGGATGGAAGGGCATGCTATATCTTGAGAATTATCAAGGGTTATCATGTAGAAAAGAGATTAGATTTTCTCGTTTGGTCCTAGAGAGCAGAACTGAGAGTGGTGAGTAAAAGTTGCAGAAAGCCAGATTTAGGTTTGTTGTAAAGAAAAATTTCCCAACATTTAGAGCTGTCCCCAAATGGAATAGGCTGCTTTGGGAGATTGTGGGTTCTCTTTCACAAGTGGTTTTCAAGCAAAGGCTGGATGATGATTTGTTGGATATGGTGCAGAGAGGCTTTCTCTTTAGCCATGTGTTGGACTAAATGGACTCTGATACGTCTTCCAACTCAGGTTCTGTGATTCCTTTTTTTCTTGAAACAATCAAACAAGCATTTATTAAGTGCCGATTGTGTGCCAGGCTCTGTACTACACAATGGGGATAGAAAGATTTAAAATTAAACGAGTCTCTAGGTAGCACAGTAGATAGAGTACCAGCCCTGGAGTCAGGAGGACCTTCAAATTTGGCACACTGGGTCACACTATCTGTGTGACCTTGGGCAAATCACTTAACCCAATTGTCTCAAAAAACATTTAAACAATCTCTGCTCTCAAGGAATGTACATTGTATTACAGGAGACCACACATACAAATATAAGTATGTTTAAAATATATATACAAAGCAAAATGTTTAGGGAAGGACCAAACCCATAATTTCCTTGGAATTCCCAGTGAGGAAATTCCATCTAAGGCTTATCTGTACTCGGTTGCTTAGAGCACTGAAATATTAAGTGGCCCTAGTCTACCCAACCAGTAATTGCCTGAGGCAGAATTTGAATATAGGTCTTCTTGGCTTTGAGGATGACTCTGTATCCACAGCATTTCTATAGCACTTCAAGATTGAAGAGAATGCTTTATAAATATTATCTCATTTTATCTCACAACAACCCCTGCACTTCTCTCATTCCTTATGGGACTCATACTCATAAAAATAGAAGTAAAATTCTCCTGCAGTTTTGGCAGAGAAAATAACTGGTGAGCTTCTGTTGTCTGACATTGAAAGAGCTTTTTGATTTTTTATCTTCCTCCACTCTAGGTGATTTATGCCTTGAACACTAGAAACGATGAATACGAAGCCAGCGTGGAGGCTCTCAGAGAAGCTCACCAGGATGAACTTCAGAGCATTGTTGCCAACACCAAGGCCAAACTCTTACAGGATCAGAGCAACGCATTAGAGCAAGACCTTCAGAAGCGCGTTCAGTCCCTGGAAAATGCTCTGGAAGAGCAGAAGAGGCTGACTGAAGAAGCTCTGGCAGAGGCTGCCTTGTTTAAGAAACAGACAAGAGAACGGGAGTTGAGAGCAGAGACTGAACATGCAGAGAGGATCATTTCCCTCTCCAAGGAGATGCTCGACCTCAAAGCCGACTTTGAGAAGAAACTCCAACACCGAAACCAAGAGTCCTCTGAGAGCCCCCAGAACGAAGGCCCCGATGCAGAGGAAGACCTGGTCCAAAGCCAGAGTCAGGAGATGCAGAAGGCACAGCAGGAATTAGAAAAGCTCCGAGCTGAGAACCAGCAGCTCAGCCAGGACTATGCCCTGAAAGCCAAGCAGCTCCAGGTCACCTACGAGAGGGAGAATGAGGCTGTCAAGAAAGCCATGCAACAGTCAGTGACCGAAGCCCTGAGGCAGTGGCAGCGGGAGGAGGCTGAGCTGAGGAAGAGTTTTCAGGTCCAAGAAATGGCTCTCCAGGCACAAGTGAAGAGGCTGGAAATCGATCTGCAGTCTAAATGCCAGAGAATAAGCGATTTAAAGAAATATTCCCTGAAACTAAAGGAAAAGATTCAAGTAGGTTGTAAAAATGCTACTGTAATATTTGAATTGGGCTGGAACCAGCAGTGTGACAGGAAATGTTTAACAGCCAGCTCTTGGGGTGGGGGTGGGGGATATATACATGACCCATTTTAAGTTTTGTCTGCATTATTGATATTTTCATCAATTTCTTGTCTAGACAATCAATAAAACCCTGATTTGTAACATTTGCCAACTTGTGAAGTGTAAATGCTCACACTGAAAATTTAACCATCAGCTCTTATGAACTGGTTTGAGCTGGCCGCAGTTTATCCCCTGGTTGAAACTCACAGACATGTAGAAGGTCAGAGCTAGAAAGGATCCTGGAGATAATCTACCTTTTGAATGTCATGGAACCCTTTATCAGTCTGATGCAGCCTAGGGACCCCTTCTCAGAATAATGTTTGCAAATGCATAAAATAAAACACACAGAACTATATAGGAAACCTATTTTCTAAAATATCAAAATATTTTCGAAAATAACAGATCTAGGATAAGCCTTTTATTTTACAGAAGAGAAAGTTGAGGACAAGAGACCTAGGGAAGTGAGATGCTCAAACCAAAGTTATTAATTATATTTCATAGATAAAGAGGCATGCTGTAGGCAGTTCTGTGTCCAGGGAATTGGAGCTATAGCCTCTGACAGCTTTCTGAAAACAGACTGCCATAACTGTGGGCGTTTATGTAGCAAAGCACATTACCAAGTGAAGCCAGACTATGATGACATGTAGTTTGGGCAGGTCATGGATGCCAGAGAAATGGGGACTCTAACATCTCTTTTAGGACTTGGACATCCAGCTCAGGGCAGCACAACGGGAAAACCTGGAATCCAAAAACACTGCGAAAATCCTTGGGGACAAATTAGCTGTTGCCACAGAGAAACTCATGCTGCAGGAATGCCAAATACTGCAGGAAACAGGCAAGTTGCTTCAGAAATTTTCAACAGCTTCATTGTAGCAGTGGTAGGCACAGCAGAGAATATTTGAGCAGTTCAGTTGCAGAAGAGGGGCTGTTTTTGGTGGGTCAGTTATCTAGAAGCTAGGAGCATAATTAGGCTGACACTTGGCTTTGGAGCCCAAACCTAGGGAGGAGGGAGATAGAATCATAGATTTAGAAACAGAAGGGACCAAAGGGACCATCTCTCCAACCCTTTCATTTTACACTTGAGAAAACTGAGATCAAGAAAGGTTAAGGGATTTGCCCAAGGTCACACAGAGAGTAAATGACCGAGTCAGGATTTGAACCCAAATAGTCTGGCTGAGTTGCTGTGACTTTGAAAGATTTACTCATTAAAAAATATCCACCCTCACCTCCCATTTCCACTCATTTACTTCCCCAACTTTTCCCATCTACCTAAATAAGGCTAAGGCCTTTGAGAGGTATACCAAATTTTATCAGTAATTAGTGTGACCAAAAAAACCCATAATTCAGAGGACTGACTAACCACTGTTACTTATTGGAAGTCCTATAAATGGTGGTCCTATAAATAAAGATAAAGTGGTTCTAGAGAGTTAAAATTTGCATAAAGAGATCATACCCTCTTTCTTCTTCCTCTAATGAATTTTACTATCCAGTCATTGTACTGACTGAGGTGTCAGGTCAGGCAGGGATGGTTTTCCTTGGTTTATAGTCTGTGCTGGCTGGCTGATACAGTGACAGACGATGCTAGACAGATGACATTCACTTTCGTCACTCTAAAAAGAAGGCTCCTAGGAGGATCGAGTGTTCAGCCTTAGTTCTTTAAACACCTGAGAACAACATTGCAAAATGAGCTCAGGCCTGAAAGCATATCCAGGAAGGGGGTTCATGGAACTAGAAATATGCGCAAGAGCAGATGAGATGCTGAGGTCAAGATGGGGGCACCATTTCCAGGAATTCATTCAAGTCGATAAGTATTTAATAAGCTATCTAATCAGTGTCAGACACTGGGGGAGAAAATAGAGAAATAAGGCCATAGTGGAGCAGAGCTTTGAACTGAACCTACAAGGATAGGTACAATTTAGATACATGGAGACAAGGTTGGGAGAAAAATCAACACGGAAGGAATTGCATGAGGAGAAGTAAAGCGGGATGCATGGCATGTTTGAGAGACAGTGAACAGAGTGGCTCAGACTGGCTGGAGCATAGGATCGTGAGGGGGGAGGATAAAGTTGGGAAGATACATCAGGGCTTGGATGTGTGACCAAGGCTAAGGAACTTCTGTGTGAAGTTTAAATGCTGTGTTTACAGATGAGATGAAGACTTTCCTCAGTTCCCAGAATGAAGCAGACATCTTCAAAACTCCCAGTTTCTGCCTGCAACAAGAACAGCTGTCCATCACAGAATGTACCTGCGCCAAAAGGAGTGAAGATGCCCAGGTAGAGTTTTAAAGTCTCAGGGGGTTAACCCTGAATTTACAAGTGTGGGGCAAGACTTGGAGTTTTTTCAACTGAATGGAAAGAGTTCTAAGAGTCATTTCAATTCAACAATAATATTTACCAAGCTCCTATTGTGTGTGCAAGGCATTATGTTAGGCACTGAAGGGGATTCAAAAATAGATAAGACACTTTAAGGATATCAGTTTAGTAGGGAAGGAACAAGACAAGACACATCATTACAATATAATTAGAATATACTAAATCCTTAGAAGAGGATTGAACAGAATGCCTGGCAAGTTTAAAGAAGGGAGACACAGGTCTGGTGGGAGGAACTAAAGAAGGTTTGATAGGAAAGGTGGTACCTGTAGGGCCTTGAAAGATGAAAAGGATTCCAACAGGAAGAAAAAGCCAGGGAAAAACAATATTTTAGGTGCATTGGACTCAGAAACAAAGACAGTGTTTCCTACTTAATTTGTCTAACTGTAGGGTTTATTCAATAATACACAAATCTCATACAAGGAAGATAAAAGAAGATATCTGTGTTCTGTTTTTCTCAAAATTTGCCTTCTATGTCCGTCTTTGTCTTAACAGACACATAGCTGTTCCCAAAAGGTTGACTCTATGAAGACAACAATAGCCCGACTCCTAGATGGTCCATAGATGTGAGGGGCTGTGTAGTTTTATACTGAGGTAGACAGGAGCTGGATATGCCAGTCTAGGATAAGCAAGTCCCAACTAGAGAGAGAAGAGGAAAGGACAGAGTTTAGGGTTATGCCAACATTAAAGGGATAAAAGGAGGAAGAGGGACTGGCAAAGGAGTTAGAGATGTAGGAGGAAAAACAGGATAGTTTAGTACTCAAAAACTAAGGGAGTAACTGGTGTCAGAGGGGAGGTTATCAAGAGTGTCAGATGCTGTGAAGAGATCAAGAAGGGAGAGGACCATGAAGATGCCTTTGGATGGGCTCTAAGGAAGTCCCTGGTGACAGAGAGACAGGCCAACAGAGAGAATTTACTAAGTGCCAGTCACAGTGTTAAGTGCTAGGATACAAAAATACAAGCAAATAAAACAGTTCCTGCTGCAAGGAGCAGATCCTGTGTTTCTAGAGTGGACTAAGTAAAAGAATCTCTTTAATGTCTAAGATAAAAAGCTCATAAAATTCATTGTACCTTGTGATGGGTGTTGTAAAAATCAGCATTTCAACAATGGAAAGAGTTGTATGTAAGAGAACTAGTATATTTTGTATTTTGAGTACAAATCTCTCTCTCTATCCTGTCTCTCTCTCTCTCTCTCTCTCTCTCTCTCTCTCTCTCTCTGTCTCTCTCTCCTCTTTGCTTCTCTATCTCTGTTCTCTCTGTCTCTGTCTCTCTCCTCTCTATCTTTTTCTCTCTGTTTCCTCTCCCTCTGTCTCTCTCCTCTTTCTTCCTTACCCCCACTCTTTTTCATACATATATATATATATATATATATATATATATATATATATGTGTGTGTGTGTGTGTGTGTGTGTGTGTGTGCACACATATATGCATGTTTCATCTATGTACATGTGTATCTATCTATAGGCCAAGGAAGCTGGGGTTGCTTTTGAGAGAGAATATTTGAAGCAAAAACATGAAACTGAGCTTCAAAAAATCAGGCATCAGACAGAAGAGGTGAGAACACATCTCAGGGAGCAACTGGTGAAGGGATTGGAAGACTTGGTGAAGAAACACACCCTGGAAATCAAGTCAACTCAGTCATCCATGGAAGCAGAAAGAAAGAAGCTACAAAAGGTGAGACTTCCCTTCCAAGGACAGGCATAGCCTCTTTTTTGTTTTTTTATTTTTTTCAAACAGATGCCCTGTCCTGGAGACAAGCATTTCCCTCCGTTGATTATTTCCAGCTTATTGTGTCTACACCATATTTGTACATAGCTTTTTGTCTCCCCTACTGGATTGTGAGCGCCTAGAGGGCAGGGACCAGCTTTTGAATTTCTTTGTATTCTCAACACTTAGCACAGTGCTTGGCAAATGGAAGGAATTTAATAAATCCTGATGGACTGACTTGTTGACTTCAGCGATATCTGAAGTACCTGTTTTCCCAAAGAGCTTGATCAAATTTTTTCTGACTTCAAAAACAAGGAAAGTTAGCATATTTGATAATCTAACATCTATCTATACATAAATGTTTGTATATACATATATATATTAATGTATTTAATTGTAAGCATCTATTATATATATTAACATATTTAATTGTGAGCATCTATAAGGAGGTATAGTCAAACAAGTTAACTTTCCACGCCTTCTTGTACATTGCACCATGATGCCTCTGGTTAGTAGTGTTATTACTTTTGGAATCACTTCTACACTCATCACTTCATTTGTAGACATTTTTACCTCCATTTTGCAGAATAGAAAATTGAGATCCAGAGATGGTAACTCATCTACTTAAGATCTCAGCGCATTTGTGGAATGTGCATATATACACGTGTATACGCATACATACCATCTATACATATCTGCATATATAGGTGTGTAATAATGGTAATAGCCAACATATATATGGGGCTGACTATGCGCCAGGCACTGCACTAAGCCCTTTCCAATTACTGCCCCATTTGATCCTCACAACCACCCTGGGAGGTAAGTGCTGTTATCCCCATTTTACAGATGAGGAAACTGGAGCAAACAGAGGTTAAGTGACTTGTCCAGGATGACACAACTCATAAGGGTCTGAGGTCAAATTTGAACTCAGGTTTTCCTCAGTGCTGTATCTATTACTCCACCTAGCTGTCCCAATTTATATATAATATATTAATAATAAATCACACAATGTTATATAATGTAATAATTTAATAATTAGCATATAATGTTATTCATATGTACCATGCATATTATTAAGATACACTCTATTAATGTTAATGTTATATTGTATAACATTAGTATATTATATATGATTGGGGCAACTGGATGGCATAGTGGATAGAGCACTAAGGCTTGGACTCAGGAAGACTTGAATTCAAGCCCAGAAGTCAAATTATATTAGATATAATATTATATAGAATATATTGTATATAATTATATCATATGTAATATTCAATACATTATATCTACAGGCCCACAGAGGAGGTGTGTTCAAGAGACACTGAGGAGATAGAATTAACAGTACTTGGGAACTAAATGGGAAGCCTTAGGGAGAGGGGAAGAAGTCAGAGGCGACAGACAAAAGAACCTTTATGACTCAAGTGTCAGGGACCAAAGTTAATACCTCCCTATAGGTTTTCCAGTGAGGCACATCATGTATGCCAATGGGAATGTGGTCTGACCTGCCTTTGCTTTTCATCCAGTCTGTGGAATAAAGCCATCCTGTACTTGGGGTTTTACTGTACAGTTTCCCCTTTGCCCTCTGCTGTGATCAACCAATTCTAAAAAACAAACCCGAAAGAATGATCTAATGCACTGCACTCATCTCCATACCTAGTAGTGATCAGTGAGTCAGACACTTGTCTCCTGGAGCCAACAGGTTGCCCTGGTAACCTGCTTGCTCCAAAAGCAGCTATGTGTATACATCTCACTAAAACTTCCATCTCTATTCTGTTACTGGCTCAAGAAATAAATCATGTAGAAATAATTTGTGCTTCCTCATTTTTCTTGCTCATTTCTGTATTTTGAAGAGGTTATATTTTCCAAATGGTTTTAGCCTGGAATTTGAAATGACGCACATAAAGTTGGGGAAGATAAAACTCCATTATTTTCTGAAAGCTTGGATTCTCCCCTATGTATTTAGATAGGCTCTATTTCCTGGTCACCTTGAGTTAGGGGGACGACAGGCCTGCCTGGGTACCTTTATGTACCCTATGAGTGGCACCTGAGAAGGTTCTTTATCAGGATATAGGATATGGGGTAGTTGGACCCAAGAAAGGTTATCTTCTTTCTATGTTCTAGAGTAGAAAATCCTACCTAACCCTGAAAGGGAGAATAGAGCCCACTTATATGATCATAGAATGTAGAACTGATGGGAACTTTTGGAAATCATCATTATTTTATACATGAGGAAATGAAGCCCAAAGGGAGAAGTAACTGAGTCCAATTACTCCAAATCCAGTGCTTTTCCAACTATTCCATACTGCTTATATAATGTCAAAGTTAACTATTCATTTACATATTCATACTTAACATGTATATACTTCAGTGAACAACCAATTGCATTCTCTGGAACCAGATTTTGAGATCTTTCAATTTAAGGGCCATATATTGTATTAAATGATTTCCTATTATCCCATTACTTAGGATCACAAATCCTAGAGTTTGACCAGAAAGTAATTGACTTGATTAAGGTGACACAGTTGTATTAATATTTAAATTGCAGACCACAAGATACAGTGAGACTGTCCTTGATTAGCTAGAAATCAACTCCCCTTAGAGATTTAGTTTTTTAGGGATTGTATCTGTGATAAGATGACATGCAGTTGACTAAGCTTGCTATTTCTGTAGTCTTACATAGTCGTAATTTGATGTCTGGAAATAAATGCATAAGACATTTGAGCCAGAAGCCATTGCCTTAGACCATGGAGGCCATGTCATTCTACAAGTGAGGAAAGTAGGCAACAAAGAGGGGACATCAGTGCCCATGATCAGACAGGTGATAGAGGTAGGACTAGGAACTGGTTCTACTAACTTTTAATCTAGTGTTATTCCTAATATAATGATGACCCTCAGGTTCCAAAAGTGCCTTCTATATCATCTCAGCTTCATGTGACTCTTTATCTTCTAATAAATAGGACTGATCTTTTAGGTTTGAATACACATGAAAGTCTTCTGTTGAAGTAGGGAGCAGACAAATGAGGGGCAGGATCACGTAGAGTAGTGATAAGAGAACAGGTCTGGGATTTAGGAGACCTGACTTCTATTTCTAATTCTGTACCATTCATTCATTCAATCAATATTCATCTAGCAACCACCTATGTACAAGACATTATGTTGTGTACCCTGAAGGATTTGGGAGGTAGGATCCATGATCCCTCTCCTCATGGAGATTACAATTTAGTTGGGAACATAAAAAACAAATACATCAATAACTACTACTGAAGACAGAACTTTGTAAGTGCCATATAAATGGTACAAATGAAATCAATATATTTTTTGGTTGCAAGTTATTTCCCATCTCTGGTTTCTAGTCTCTTTAAAATGGGAGGGGGAAGACCTCAGACTGGATGACTTCTAAGGTCCTATCCAATTCTAATATTCTATAAAATATCCCAGATACTGTTGTTTTCCTGTTTCCCTCTCATTCTTTCCTTTTTCCTTTAAAAACATTTCAATAGCACTTTGTTTTATGAACAAAGGTAGGGAGTAGGGAAAGCAAGTATTATCATTTCCATTTTACAGATGAGGAAACAGACTCAGAGAGGTTATTTCACTTGGCTGAAGTCACAGGAAACAGATAAAGTCTCTTCTTGTTCTCATAGCCTGTGAATCTAAGTTGGAAGATGGACTTAGTAGCTTATGGAGATCTCTCCCAGCCAGTGAGTTTTGTGGTTCATATTTCAACATTGATGTCTCTCATCTGTTTTGATTTCCTTGTGACCTTGGTACCTTTTTCTTACTCTTCACCTCCTAGACTGAGTAGATTTCAGAATTTTCTTCTCAAAATCTTCAAGGTCATTTTAGGATGAATTAGATAATGGTACACTTTCTTTTAAAGTTGATGAGTCAATCTAGAGTAATTTGTTTCCTGACAGTCAACTGGAAGGAAAAGCCTAATGAGCTCCCAGGGCAAATGGCTTGGGGGAGTTCCAAACTCCGCTCAAATTCTTCAGAACCTAAGTTTAAGTTTTCTAACGCCAAAATGCTCTACTGAACCAACTTTTCTTTCCCCCCACTCCTGGAGATTTTAATGTTGAGATTTTCCCCATAAGGCAACTGCCATGATTGGTTCCTGTGATTGATTCTGGGTACCATGGGAAGCTTGCTACAGAAAGTAAAAATAGAAATAATCATTTTCTGAGGTTACCGATCTTTTCTCAGGATGATTTTTAATTTATCTTTGTCACTCACATGAATATGTTTGGGCAGAGTTTGGAAGCATCTGTAACTATATGCAAAATGAGTTTTTGGTTCAAGAAAACTCTGTTGAAGAGAAAATAACCTATGGAGAAAAAATTCAAAATATTAACTTAAAACTCATTTTCGAGAGTTACCTAAGAATAGTTACAATAGGAAATATTCCTAAAACATTTTTCGGAAATCTTGTGCATTTCATTTGTGCCTCAGAGGTAAGTGCTATTATCATTACTCTATAGATGAAGAAACTGAGACTCCTCAAGGGGAAGTGACCTGCTCAGGGTCACACAGCTAGGAAAGATCCGAGGCTGAATTCAAACCCAAGACTCTTGACTCTGAGTCTTGTGTTTTATCAATTATGCTATACTGCCTTATTTGTCTGAGTCATTTCATATTTGGAACAAATGAATTATATGGAAACATCTTGGGAAAACAAGTTCTCAGATTTTCCAGAGGTCTTTTGATGCTTTTTTACGAACAGTGGTATTTGATCTTGGCGTTAAGACATCAGTATTGAAGACCTTGTTCTACCACTCACTAAGGTGAACTCTATTGAGTAATTCATTTGATGTCTCTAACTCTTAGGTTTTTTTAATATGAAACAGGGATAACAATGATGCCTATACTGACTAACATGGTACTCTATTGTAGCCAGTCAGTAACTATTTATTAAGCATTTACTATATACCAGTCATTGTGCAAAGCACTGGGGATACAAAAAGAGACAAAAGACAGTTCTTGCCCTCAGGGAGGAGACAATAGGCAAACACATACAATGCTATATATGGGATAAATAGGAAATAATCAAAAGAGGGAAGGCTCTAGAATTAAGAGGGGTTAGGAAAGCCTCCCAGTAGAAGATGGGATTTTAGCTGAGACTTAAAAGAAGCTAAGGAAGAAAGTAGATGGAGTAGAGGAGGGAGAGCATTCCAGGCATGAAGGACAGCCAGTGAAAATGCCTAAAGCCTAGAAGAGATGCAGTGTCTTGTTTGTGGAGCAGCAGAGAGGCCACCGTCACTGGATCAAAGAGTTCATGGTGGGGAGTGAGGTGTAACAAGACTGGAAAGGCAGGAAGAGGATAGATTATGCAGGGCTCTGAATACCAAATGGAACATTTTATTTTTGATCCTGGAGGTAACAGGGAGCCAGTTAGTTTTTTGAGTACTTGTGCATTAGGAAAATCACTTTTGGTGTTCAAATGGAGGGTGTATTAGAATGGGGAGAGACTTGAGGCAGGCAATCCCACTAGCAAGCAATAATCCAGGCATGAGGTATTGAGAGCCTGCACCAGAGTCGTGGCCATGTCAGAGGAGAAAAAGGCGCATACTTGAAGGTGGGGTGAGAGTGATAAGCCTTAGAAACAGATTGGACATGGGAAGATGAGAGGTAGAGAGGGGTCTAGGATGACACCTAGGTTTTAAGCTCTATGTACCAGAACAATGATGTTGCCCTTGACAGTAATAGAGAAGGTAAGACAAAGGAAAATTTTAGGGGAAAAGATAATGAATTCCACTTTGGCCATGTTGAATTTAAGATGTCAACTGGACATCCAGTTCAAGATAATTGAAAGGCAATTAAAGATGTGAGATTGGAGAGGCTGGGGCAGATTAATCAGATCTGAGAATTGTCAGTACAGGGAGAGTAATTAAATACATGGGAGCTAATGAAATCACTAAATGAAATAGTATGAGGAGAGAAGAGAAGAGGGCCAAGGACAGAACACCGTGGGACACTTAGTGTTAAAGATTTTCCAAGGGAGTGGTGGTCCAAAGCCTTAGAGAGAAGCAAGTATGAAGAAGAGAGTGATCAATAGTGTCAAAGACTGCAGACAAAGAGGACTGTGAGGAGACCACTAGATTTGGCAAATAACAGATCATTGGTAACTTTGAAGAGTGGAGAAGGAAATGGCCAACCACTCTAGTATGTTTGCCAAGAAAACCCCAAATGGGGTCATGAAGAGTCAGACATGACGAAACAACTGAACAACTTTAAGAAGAGCAGTTTTGGTGACATGGTGAAGTTGGAAGCCAGTTTGTAATACATTAAAAAGAGAGTGAGAGAAGAGAAAGTGGGAGGCTGCCTTTTCAAGGAGTTTAGCCACAGAGGGCTAGAAGGATATAAAATTATAGTTATCAGGAACAGAAGGAAAGATTGTAGAGAATAGGGAAGGAGCCAGTAGAGAGGGAGAGATTGAAAAATATGTGTGATTGGGTTGGGATGATAGATGGGACAAATGTTCAAAGAGATGGGGTGAAATGGGATTGCTTTGCAGGTATAATAATTAGTCTTGGTAAAGAATAAGACCATTTTTTCATATGAGACAGGTGAAGGAGGAGAGAGTGGCAGAAGGTCACATGGCTCTCATGAAGAATAAATAACCCAATGTATATGAAACATTTCTGAATCAATAAAATGCTAAATTAATATTAGCCAACATTGTTATTTTCAGTAATAACCATGGTATTGGGAGGCAGTATTGCTGTAGAGGATATAAAGTGGGTGAAGCAGGCCTTGAAGCCTGTCTAAGATATGGGTTCAAGTCTTGCCTCTGAGACAGGCTGGCTATGTGACAGACTCTGGGCATATCACATGGCAGGCCAGAGCTCTAGGCAACGCTAAAACTCTGAGTGGCAGAGAATGTACTGATCAGCATTAGTGGAGGGAGTTTCATCCTCTGGGAGTTCCTTATACCAATGAAATCACAGGTCCAGTTCCTATCTTTAGTAGCTCCCCCTTCACATTTTCATGCACGTGCCCTCACACCGACCCTGCTTTATGCAATCAAAGATGCCAAACTGAGGAGACTGCAGTAATTTAGTGGGTGGGAGCACAAAGATAGTGACTGTGACTCAATAGTCCTGGTTGCTGTTCATTCCTGCTGCTAAAGCTCTTTCACAGACAGGGTTGGAGCTATGTTTTTCCTCAGAAATCTAACGTAGTTTCTATGATCCCAGACCTCTGGGCTAAGCTTCTGGAAAAAAAAATTGTTTAGTGGTAGGGAATCAGTGGGGGAAAGGGCTGGAATATTTTTTATTTTTAGTTGTTGTTTGCTCACTTTTTTTTTTTCATAAAAAGCAATTAGTATTTGTGCAGTAATTCCACTGGTCTGGCCTGGGCAGATCCCACCATAAGATGTGTTCATTCTTCTTAATCATCCACCATTCATGATGTCTGTTCTAGCTCACTTCTTATCTGAAGATCCCATGGGATGGTCAGTTCTAGGTTTTCCTCAACAACCTCAAGTATGTTTTGATCCACTTTGATCCACTATGGAGTTTGGTTTGAGCCCAGTAGATTGCCTGCCCTAAGCCATAAAGGTGGTGGCTGTGTATCAGAATGGGATTCATAGGAACTCCACAATAAAACTAGTCACTCAATGATTAGCAATGTTGTAAAAGAATCATAATCCTAGAATCCAGAGTTGGAAGAGATGTCAGAAGTCATGTGGTCCTATAAAAATCTCCTCTACAGTCTCTTCTTGAAGACCTCCAGGGAAGAGAGAAAATCCCTGATGTAGCCCATTTTGCTTCAGGGCATCTTCACTTATTATAAAGTGTTTCCTTACATCAAGCCTAAATTTACATCTTTGCCTGAGAGCAAGAACTAGATTCTGTTTTAAGAAATAACTCTACATTTCCATCTCCTGCTCTGCTCACCCCCCTGGTTGCTTCTCTTTTGTGCCTCCTGCATCCCTCAGCTCCACCCTTCCATGATCCCTGGGGTTATCCCCAGGGAAAATAACCAAACAGATTCATCATCTTCAGTGGGGGTGTTTCTTCACAATTTGTCTTAGGGTAAAATTGGCCGCAGTTTGCATCATGTTCATTAAGAGCCCTAGTTAGGATATCAGGTTGACAATGACATCTCATTTTAGAAAATGCACAGCCATCCATTGATGGATATGATAACTTCATTCCTTTCGGTGAAGAGAGGAGAGTAGCTCTTTGGATGGCATGATAGTCCTGAGTCTGGCATTTCCTTGTTCCTTTTTGCTTAGAAATAGTTGACATCCTGATAGAAGTTGTCTTGATGAGTTAGTTGGCATTTTTCAAGATCTAACTTGAAATGACTATTGTACAAGAAGTTGCTTAGCCTTCTTGGATAGTAATGATGAATAAATATAATATAGCTACAGGCTCCATAATCCATGGGGAGGCTTCTTAAGCAAGCTGTTAATAGATTGATAGTTCTAACTCACAGGCAAGCATTTTTCTATTCAATTGTCATCTCATGTTTTAAGTCAGGTCACAAAATTAGACAGGCTTTTGTTCTGGAAAATGAATTGGAAAGGGTCCCTGTATATTATGTCTATCTAGTAAGCCCATCACTTGGAAACAGATTGACTGAATGAATGAAAAAGCACTCATTGTTTACTGTGTTCAGGCACTATGCTAAGTGCAAGGGATAAAAATACAAAAAGTGGGACATTCTCCTTCATGGAGCTTATTATATTCTAACAGGTTAAGACAACACAAACAGAGAAGCTGTTTCTGGGAGTTTTATGGTTGGAGTAAATGGAGTTATGGAGGAATTAATTGATTGACATGTACTTTCCAGGAATTGTGGATTTGATTTCTGCTCTCAGCTCTGGAGCAGTCATCTGGCCAAGCCAGGTAATGTGGACAACCAGCTTGGATAATGTAGGATAAAAGCATTACCCTTTCTACAGTAGGATCTTTGGTTGTTGTTGTTAGAATTATCCAAGTAACAGGGAAAACTTCATTCTCCTCAATTCTTGTGGACTGGTCAGACTGTTAGAGCCATAATAGATCTGGCCTTTAAGGTAAATGGATGGAAGTAAGTACATAGACCTTCAAAAATGTTGTGAGTTTGTACAGGTATAATTCTCCTACTTGTCTTTGTACAACTCAAACTCTCTACTTTGGCCTAGGAATCTGTCCCTTTGAATATCTCCTCTAATCCTTTCATCTTCAGCCTCCCTCTATCTACTTGGTTCTTTTCTATTGCCCATATATGGCCCAGGTCTCTCCTATCCTTTACTTTTTTTAAATTATCACTTAATTTTTGTCAGTTTTGGGTTCCAAATTCTCTCCCTCCCTCCCATCTTTCTCCCATTCACTGAGAAGACAATCAATATATCAGTTATACATGTGAAATCATGTAAAACATATTTCTGTATCAGCCACATTGGAAAAAAAAAGAGAATAAAGAAAATGGAAAAATTATACTTCAATTTGTACCCAGAGTTCATAAATTCTTTTTCTGGAGGTAGATAGCATTTTTTTCATCATGAGTCCTTTGGAATTGTCTTGGATAATTATATTGACAGAGCAGCTAAGTCTTTCACAGTTACTCATCATTACAATATTGCTGTCACTGCGTACGATGTTCTCCTGGTTCCGCTTGCTTTACTTTGTATCAGTTCATGTAAGACTTCCCCTGTTTTTCTGAAACTATCCCTGTCATCATTTCTTATAGAATAGTATTCCTTCACAATTGTATGTGACATCTTGTTCAGCCATTCCCCAATTGATGAGAATCCCTTCAATTTCCAATCTTTGCCATCACAAAAAGGGCTGCTACCAATATTTTCCTTTTCCTTCCATCTCTTTGGGATATAGACCTAGTCAAAGGGTATGTCTTGGATCATCGTATTGCTGAGAATAGCTAAGTTATTCACAACAGATCATCATACAATATTAGTGTTACCGCGTACAATGTTCTCCTGGTTCTACTCATTTCACTTTGCATCATTTTAAGTTTTTCCAGGTTTTTGCAGGAGCATCCTGCTCATCATTTCCTGAAGCATAATCGTATTCCATCACAATGATATACAACAACTTGCTCAGCCATTCCCCAACTGATAGACATACCCTCAGTATCCAATTCTTTGCCATCACTAAAAGAGCTGCTATAAATATTTTTGCACACATAAAGTCCTTTTGCTTTTTTGTTGTTTATCTCTTTGGGACACAGACTTAATAGTGGTATTGCTTGGTCAAAGGGTATGCATGGCTTCATAGCTCTTTGGGCACAGTCCCAAACTGCTCTCAGAAGGGTCGAATCAGTGTACAAGGGCACCAACAGGGCGCCATATTCCCTCCAACATTTGTCATTCTCCATTTCTATCACATTGGCCAGTTTGATGGGAGTGCAGTGGTGGGTCAGGGTTGTTTTCATTTTCATGTCTCTAATCAATAATGGTTTAGAGCATTTTTTCATGTGACTCTAGATTTGATTTGTCTGAAAACTGCCTGTTTATATCCTTTGACTATTTCTCAATTGAGGAATGGTTCTTATTTCTATAAATTTGACTCAGTTTTCCAAGTTTGAGAAATGAAACCTTTATCAGAGGAGCTTGTTATAACATTTTTTCCCAGAGTAATGATTACCAAATATGTATTTCCCTCCGTCCGATTCTCCATTTATCCTGCTCTCCCTCC
This sequence comes from Potorous gilbertii, assembly GCA_028658325.1. NCBI lineage: Eukaryota > Metazoa > Chordata > Mammalia > Diprotodontia > Potoroidae > Potorous > Potorous gilbertii. The sequence continues at coordinate 211,670,268 of CM053772.1, read as the reverse complement.
CTCCCTCCCTCCCTCTCTCTCT
>CM053772.1:211651056-211669746 GCA_028658325.1 Potorous gilbertii | reverse complement strand
GTTTTGTGATTTCTTGGTTTCTCAGAAAGTCATTAGCCTCCATCTGTTCCATTCTAATTTTGAAATAACTATTTTCTTCAGTGAGCTTTTGAATCTCCTTTTCCATTTGGCTAATTCTGCTTTTTAAAGCATTCTTCTCCTCTTTTGCCAATTGAGTTAGCCTGTTTTTCAAGGTGTTATTTTCTTCAGCATTTTTTTTGGGGGGGGGGTCTCCTTTAGCAAGGTATTGACCCCTTTTTCATGCTTTTCTTGCATCTCTCATTTCTCTTCCCAGTTTTTCTTCCACCTCTCTAACTTGACTTTCAAAATCCTTTTTGAGCTCTTCCATGGCCTGAGGCCATTGAATATTTATTTTGGATGTTTGGGATATAGAAGCCTTGACTTCTGTGTCTTTCCGTGATGGTAAACATTGTTCTTCCTCATCTGAAAGGATGGGAGGAGATAATCTGTTCACTAAGAAAGTAACCTTCTATGGTCTTATTTTTTTTCCCTTTTCTGGGCATTTTCCCAGCCAGTTACTTGACTTCTGAGATTCCTCTCCACACCTAACTTGCTTCCAGATTCACCCAGCTTTTGCTTGGGGTCTGAGATTCAAATGCTGACCCCCAGCCTCAGGGCTTTCTGCAGGGGTGGGCCTGCTATTCAGTGTGAGATTAAAATCAGGTTCTCAGGTGGGGACAGGGCTGCCACACGGGGCTCAATTTCCTCAAGGGGTTTACTTGGAGACCTTCAACAATGGATCTGAGCTCCTGCCTTCTTTGGGAGCCCCTGTCTGCTGCTGCCTCCGCTGCTGCCTCCTGAGGGGCCTGAGTTATGGAGACACCCCACTCCCCTCTCGGCCAGCCAAAAAGACTCTCTCACTGACCTTTGGTGCCTGTGGGTGGAGGGACCTGCGTGGCCTCTGGAGATTCTGTCCCTGAAGCCTGCTCAGATCTGTTCCTCTCAGTGCTGCGCGGCCAAGGCAGGGCTGGGCTCTGCTCCGGGTCCGGTATGCGACGGACCTTTGGTGTCGGTTTTTCAGGGCTCTCTGGAACAGAAATCTCCTCTGCTCCATTGTGTGGCTTCTGCTGCTCCAGAATTTGTTGGTAGTTCTTCTTTACAGTATTATATGGGCTGTGGGTTAGGAGCTAGCATATGTCAATCTTTCTACTCTGCCATCTTGGCTCCTGTCTCTAAAGTTTAATTTTAAAAAGAGAGTAGTAGATTTCGTCAGAAGAGCTAAGGTTGAGTTAGCTTATTTTCTGGGTGACTGAGCAAATCATATTCCCTGAGCCTCAATTTCTTCATCTGTTAAATGAACACAATACTTGTTTCTGCCTGCCTCAGGGTCGTTGTTAGGATTCAGTTCAACAAACATTTATCAGATACCTACTGTGTGCCCGACACTGGCGATACAAAGACAAAAGTAAATCCTTTCTATCTCAGGGATCTTGTATTCCACTCTGGGCTACCGGCGATAACATATGGAGATGAATAGATATCAAAGGAGGGAAGGCACTGGCTAGGGAGGGTGCTCAACACTCAACTGGAAATACAAGTCTGGAGTTTAGGAAAGACATCAGGGCTATGGATACTGAATTAGGGATCATTAATGTAGAAATGAAGAGTGAAACCTTGGGAGTAAATAAAATTGCTAAACATTAAAGTATATAAAAATGGTTCAAAAATAAAGTCCTATGGAATGCTGATTCTTGTATATCTCACCTCTGTTTGGTGGTTTTTTTGGTTGTCTTTTTTGTGGATTTATTTTCTTGGCCTCCACCCACTTTTATTAGAAAAACAGGACACTTAATTTCCAGGTCTAACATTTAATTCTGTGATCTTGGGCAAGTTACTTTATTTTTTTGTTTCTTTTTAAAAAATTACTTCTGGTTTTCAGCATTCACTTTCATAAGATTCTGAGGTCCAATTTTTTTCCCCTCTCAACCCCCCAAGACAACATGCAATCTGTACATGTACAATCATGTTAAATATTTTCACATTACTCATGAAAGAAGAATCGGAACAAAACCATGAGAATGGAAAAAAGAGGAAAGCATAGCCTTTGATCTGCAGTCAGACGCTGTAGTTCTTTCTCTGAGTGTGGCTAGCATTTTCCATCATGAGCCTTTTGCAATTGTCTTGGATCCTTGCACTGCTGAGAGGAGCTAAGTCTCTCAAAGTTGGTCATAGCACAGTGTGGTTTTTACTGTGTACATGTTCTCCTGGTTCTACTCATTTCATTCAGCATCAGTTCATGTAACTCTTTCCAAGTTTTTTTGAAATCTGCCTGCTTACCATTTCTTAATGGAATAATAGAATTCTGTTACATGCACCTACCACAACTTGTTTAGCCATTCCCTAACTGATGAGCATCCTCTCAATTTCCAATTCTTGAGCAGGTAAGTTTAGTTCTGGACCCCATTTACAAAATGAGGGGGTTGTTCCAGGTAGTCTTTGAGGTCTTTTCTGTTATTTTGAGGATAATGAATTAACTAAACTTTATTGAAAATATAGTCAGTAAAGACCGGATGGAGATTGCTTATGTGGTATTTTTAAATGTTTATATGAACAGAGGCTGTGAAAGAAGTTATGCGGAAGAAACTTCTTCAGGCTTGGTTACATTTCACTGAAGGAGATATCTTACAATTTCTTCATCGACTGGATGTAGAAAACTGCCCTGAAGTGGCAGACTCAGTCCTGAAGGCCTCGTTTGGCATGATTCCTCTTAGTGAACTAATGGAAGTCTGTAAAACCAGTGATGGCAGGTAAATAGAGAATCATTCTTTTTTACTCTCAACCTTTCTCTCTTTCTCCCTCAGAGTTGTGAGCTTGTAAATAAGGAAATGAAGTGCAGCTTTCCTTGATAGACACACGTATGGGGGGAGGGTTCTGTTTCTGATGTGGCTAGATGACCATAAATATTTTCCATCTGTTTTTGAGATGAGGGTAGTACTTCTGGTTTTGCTTTTTCTCTGTCTTTCTGTAGTTGTGTGACTGCTCTTTTATCTTCCTTGTTCTTTCCTACATAAAACTTCTTTTCAATGTGTATCGTAATCTATTCACTTTCTTTGCCCCTTTTTAATTACCTTAGTTTTATACTAGCCAACATCTTGTTGCAGTACCATGTATTTGATCATTTTGCTTTTACCTTTAGAGGTGGAGATGGAAGAGAATAAAATCAACTTGTAGTTAAAAATTATAGCAGCCTTAAAATTTTAACTAATTTCCTTTAACTAAACTTCCCATTTAGAGAATGTACTTTGTTAGGTTTTTACTTTTCAATCATAAATTCATTGTCTTTTTTTTTTAATCAAGAAAATTGATCCCTGTGGAAACACTAACCCCTGAAATTGCTTTGTATTGGAGAGTTCTTTGTGAATATCTGAAATCTAAAGGAGATGAAGGGGAAGCTTCCTTAGAGCAGATTTTGCCAGAAACTGCTATTTATGCAGAATATCTGCTGAGGTAAAAAGTTCTTTTTTTTCTATCATCATAGTATTGATTGTAAGAATTAAAATTAAAGCTCTTAGTCACTAATAGGTTTTGAAGAAAGGAGAATATTCATAGTGACACTATTTGAGATATACTATACTTGAGCATTTATATCTGGAGAAACTTGTAGTGAAAAGTGTCATGGCTGCTCAGGGATGCAGTGATGGAGTGTTGTGGTGGGAATGAAGACGACCCGAGTCTCGTAACTGATATGAGTAAAATCTTCGGCAAACTTAAAATGAAAACAGCTGAGGTTTACATAAAATGTCAAGGTAGACAAAGTTCTTATCGTCTCTTGAATCTTGCATCTGCCCTGTGACACTGCCAGTGTTGTCATCATCTCCATGTTAGTATTGTGGAAACTGAGGCTCATGAAGGTGGCCTTGCCCATTGTCACACCTCTAGCAGTGGAGGAGACACAGTTTTAAACTTGGGGTTTATTGTTTCCATATTCAGTCCCCACAGTTGGACTGGAGGGCCCCTGTACCTCCTACATTGCCTTATTATAGTTGAGTCAAGTTGTACTGTAACCTTCAAGCACAATATACGTGTCACTTGTAAATATTGTAAATGGGGAATTAGGATGATGCAGTTAGTTTAATGTTTATGGTTATAAAGCACTTTCTGTACTTTGCTTCATTTAATCTCCATAACCTTGTGAGTGGGGTAGGATTGTTAAGTTCATTAGACAGATGTGTAAACTGAGGTTCAGATAAGCTAAATGAATTGCTGAAGGTCATCCAGCTAATAATAAATGTGCACCCTGGGACTAAACCCAGGTTTTCTTACTCCTCACTGTCTTGCTCTTTCCAATTATGCTATCCTGTGTCTCTTACAAGAACTATCTATTTTTACGGAAATGACAGAAAAGTTTTTTGAATTAGAGAATCCCTTTTTGGAGACATTCCAAGATCCTAGGGGGTCTTAAACGATGATTGAAAGTAATTGATCACTGAATTTTGCCATGTCTGTCAGTCAGTATGTTTATGTAATTATGAGCCTTGATGCCACATTCAATAAAAACATGTTGACTTTGTTCTCTTTAATGAAAGTAAATGGACAAAGGAGTGGATGAATTGAAGATAAATTAGTTATTTCAAATTGAATACCTGAGAAAATGAGACCAGTGATGATGTCACAGAGATTTTGTGATAGTTATATTGATGATAATACCTAGCGTTTATACTGTGCTTTAAGATTTGCAAGTGCTTGTTGGTGTTATCTCATTGGATTTTGCATGACAACCCTGTGAAGGAAGCGCTGTTACTCTCACTTTTCAAATGAGGAAACTGAGACTGAGGGATGTTAAGTGACTTGATCAGGGTCACACACCAGATAAATATCAGAAGTGAGATTTAAACTTAGTTTGAACTGACTACAAGTCCATCATTCTATCCATGACAGAATGTATTTTGTGCTGATATTTTAAAATTGAAAACTGAATCTCAAATTAATTTTATACATTCCTGAGTCACATTATTTTATAATAGTCTTTGCAATAAATGGCTTCATTATAAAGTTCTTTCATACTAAATTTAAAAAAAGGAGAGGCTGGCCTTTTTCATGACCTATTAGTAGTTTAAGAAAGATGTTGTCTCAATGTATTTTAAAAGATATTTTGCTTTTATTCAATTCTTTTTAATTTAGTTATGTTCAGAACATTCCAGTTGTCACTGAAGAAAAAAGAGGAGATTTTGCTTTTATGGAAAATTTGATGACAAAAGAGTTTATAGGTCAGCAGTTGATTCTAATTATCAAGTCCTTGGATACCAATGAAGAGGGAGGAAGGTAAGTTTAAATATATATCATTTATATTTATTTTGAGCCACTCGTTTCTTGTTCCTCTGCCCCTCTCCAAAAGGGAAATATTTTTTCCTATTTTATTAATGAATTAACTTTATTTTTATTCAGTTTTGCTTTGACACAGGCTTTTCTAAGAAGCAAGTAGCCTCTAAACAAAATACATTTTCTGAAAATAGTTAAATTACTTAGGATGGATGGTATATTCATTTCAAATTTAACTTCATACGTGTAAAAATTATAATCTATCTAGTTTATCTATAATCTATCTAGTTAAAACACTACCAAACAACTAAAATTGTTGTTTTTATTAATGACTTCATACATGTAAAAATTATAATCTATCTAGTTTATCTATAATCTATCTAGTTAAAACACTACCAAACAACTAAAATTGTTGTTTTTATTAATGACATTCTTATTCAACAATAGTGTGGCTTTTCGTTTAAAAATTTGCATCTTTTAAAAAATTATTCCGATAACTTCTAGTGATATTTTATAAACAACATTTTCACTGTAGGATTTTGTTGTTGTGTCCTAATGACAATGTAAACAAGTAGAGCCCCTTTAAAAATTACAGAAGATAGAAGTTTGATTTTACTCTGTCTATATAGATTTTTGAGTCGTGATAGTGTGTTTTGGCAGAGAATACAGATGCATGTAATTAAGGAAAGAGATGACACTTTAAAATCAAGTCATATATTGTCCTAATCAGGTTAATGATTTTTTTTTTAATGCAGAAAGCAATTATTGGCCATCCTGCAGGAGATTCTTACTTTACCAACTCTCTCGATTTCCTTTGTGTCTTCCTTGGTTGAGAGTCTGCTTCATCTCCTTAATGATGATATTAAGAAGACACAGATTGTAAGCAATTTTTCTTTCTGTAGAAGTATTTATAAATATGAGTGCCAGTGCAGTATAAAGGATAATGTATTGAGCTTAGTGTAAGGAGAATCTGCCTCTGACAGTAGCTCAGTGACCCTGGACAAGTCACAGTCTTCTGTGAGTTGCTCAGGCAGTTCCCTGGAACTTATTCACTAAATCATGGGCAGTTGAGCCATTGCCATTTGACTCAATCACAGATCCCTGTGAGTGGTTTCATGTTCCTAGTAGCTGTAGATAGAATTGTCTATAATCTTATTATATTTAGATTGGAACTTTACTATGATGTCTTGTGGTCTAATAGCTCCGTGTGAATTAGTTTTGTCTCTTCAGCCAGATTGTAAGTATCTTGATGACAGTATCTGTCTTAATTTTTTTTTTGTATTACCCCATAGTTCTAGTGAAGCTCTAGGCTCATAGTCTCTCTTAGTCTATATTTGTCAAAACATTTTAAACTGGTGTGGTTTTGGAAGCAAGTGGCAAGTGAGCTCCCTAATCCATAGGTTACTCAGCTCTTGGCAATTTCTCTGGCTGTCTCCCATCTCCCTTCTCTGTTCCAGCTACTGATCTCTCTGGCTTCCTTTAAGTCCCAACTAAAATCTCACCTTCTACAGGTAGCCTTCCTCAATCCCTCTTAATTTCAGTGCCTTCCCTCTTTTATTATTTCCTATAACCTGTACATAACTTGCTCGCTCGCTCTCTCCATACATATATATATATATATATATATATATATATATATATCCATCTATATACATAGATACATATATATAGATATGTATAGATAGATAGATGGATAGATATATATTGTTTCCCCTGTTAGATTTTAAACTCCTTGAAGGAAAGGACTCTCTTTTGCCTCTGGTATCCCCATTGCCTGGAACATAGTAAGTGCTTAATAAATATTTACTGATTGAATGAAACACTGAAAAGGAGAGAATAGAGCCACTGCTTTTACTTCTTGTTCCTCTATCCTGTTGTACAAGACAATATGAAAAGACGTTCTTTTCTCTATTTTTCATGGAATTAACAGGAGATAAGTTTGGACAACTTGAAAGGACAAGAAAATTATGTAGAAAAGAAGCAAAATTTAGTTTTACACTGTTTTAATTTTTAGCACTTATTGACTAACTTTAACATTTATTGATTTTTCAGGCATTGACCGTGAAGAACAATAAACCCTTTTCAAAATCTTTCTACATATTTATTTATGTGTGTGTGTATAGTCTTCTCTTCAAAGAATTTTTGAGACATTCTATTAGATTAACTTTTTCTCATTTCTTTCCCCCTAGGCTGATGATCTAAAATATTTAGTATAGTTTTCAGTAACCTTGTTTTATTATTTTTCTTTGGGGTCTGGATAGAACTTTTTTTGATGTAGTAGTTTTCTATATTTGAATGCATTAAATCTTTAATTAAGCAACTACTGTATACAGAGTAATGTGATAGGCACTAGGACACAAAAATAAATGTAATCCAAAGTGAGAAGACATATTTACATAAATGGCTGTATCACAAGTGATACTTTGATAAGAGTGAAAGTGAGGTCTAGGCAAAGCACCATGAGAAATTTGAGGATGGAGAGAATGCTTACCTCAGCTTGGGGGACTTAAGCAGAAAGGAATTGTTTGTATCAGTGGGTCGTACCTGGTCCTGCCCCATTAGTTAATACATGAGGAAATGCCTAGAGGTGAAATGACTTCCCCTAGATAAACTGGTAATAAATGGTAGCACAGGGATTCCTACTTAGAATCTCTGGGGGAGGGGGATGGGAATCATCCTGAAGGTGTTAGAAGGGCTGTAACCAAATGGAGAAAATCTTGCTGTCTCAGATTAGAGGAATCCAGATATACTAATAAACAGTCCATTTAAAAACAGGTATATGGATCTTTCAAAGATCTATTTTTAAAATAATTTTTTAAAAAATTAGAGTTGAACTCTCAAATGTCAAACTTTGCCCTTCCTACCTTTTCATACAGTTTACATGAATTTTAGAAAATTTTGATTTGAAAGGCATATATAATGTGTGTTTTCTTTAAAAACACAGCTACTGAGAATTAAATAAACTCACTGAAACTGTAAATGAATTACAATGCTGTGCACACCATTTACTATGGGACAGTCTTCCTTGCATCCTGAAGTCTAGCAAGAGCTAAGATTGCATGGATGCTTACATTTTGAATTTATCTTTTAGTTTAATAAACATGATCTCATTAGTTTTTATTAAACAGATCTGGGCATTTTTCATCACACTTTCCAAATGACTATTTATAAAAATGATAGCTCCAAATCTAACTACATTGTTTTTAGCTTCATGTAAACATATTTAGGATAAATAATGAAGCATCATGGAAATAATCTCATTTGATTTTTCTTTACAATAGGTAAACAAATATACTTTCTTATTTCACAAGATTATATTTCTTACTTTCTGAAAATTTTAGATCATTTTGTAAAATGTAACAGGGTAATACTATTTTCACTCTTTTGACTTTTAATAAATATCTTCTTTTTTCCCTTACATCTCTAAGCTTCCTTCCATAGCCATTTCCTTCCAAAACCATAGACATTAGAGAAAGCATGACAAAGGCATGGAAGCAGGAACAAGCAGGGTGGAAATGGGGCCGAGTGAGTGGTAGAGTTTAGTACAGCCCAGGGAAAGCAAGTTGTCTAAAGTGGGCAAGGGAAGTTGGATGGAGATGGTGGAAAGATTTGGATGCTAGGCAGGAGTTTGTACTTTATTTTTTAGGCAAGGAGGATCTGGTGAATGTAAGGCCTAGTAACGATAGGTACTTACTAAATACTTATTGATTTTTTTAATGTAGGGAAGTAATATGAGCAGAGCAATGTTTTAGGAAAACTACTCTGGCAACATGTAGAATGTACTAAAGGAGGAGTTAGATGAGAAGCTGGCAGGCTGGTTTAATCCAGATGAATAGAATATGGACTAAACTCGCCAGTTTGTGATAAAAGTGGCAAGGAAGGAGCCAGTGGAAGATTCAATGCTCCTGTGCAGTCAGTAGAACTTGACTAGTAAGGGAATGTACACAGTTGTGAAGAATCAGCAACGACTGTCAAGCTGTGGTGACTCAGAGCATAGTGGTACCATCAACCAAAACAAACGAAGGGAAGGGATAGGTTTTGGAATGTACAGCACTGACTCGTAGGTACTTGTGATACCTCCAAGTGGATCGCTCAGTAGGTAGTTCACAGTTCAGGGCTAGGGCTCTGGGGAAAGGTTGGGAGCAGGAGCATAAATGTTGAAGTAATTTGCAGAGAGGTGATCATTGAAATTTTGAGAGTCAGTGAAAACATCAAGGGAGAGGGAGCAGGGAAGAGAATCAAGGAGGAAACATTGGGAAAAAATAGGAGACCCTTGGGAGAAAATAATCGCCATGATTTCTTTGTTCTTACCAGGTTACAGAAATTATTTCAGAGGTCCGGGAGCCCATAGTCACTGCTGATGCTGCTGAAGCTTCTGCTGAAGCAAGAAAAAAAGAGCTCAGAGTATGTCCCTTCCTAACTGAATAAAATGAATGGTCAAGACCAGTAGAGTTGAACTGGTTTTTGTTCTAAACATGGTCAGAAAACTGTGCCTTGAGGGAAGATAAAGACAATTATAGCATACTTTAAAAATTCACATGTATTGATTAGATATTATACTTTAAGAGCATCAAAATTTTAGTCAAATTATGTCTTTAAAAATGGATCCATACATTTTTTCTTTCCAAAAATTGATGTCATTTGTCATTGAATGGTTTAATATTTTAAATCTACAAATGTCACCTTACTACAAGTTTTAATAATAAATTTAATAAAGTTGTTATTTTTTCAAATCTTGATATCTTTATTTAGCTGGCTGAAGTTAAAGTGAAGCTTATTGAAGCCAAGGAAGCTTTGGAGGAATGCATTACCGTCCAGGATTTTAATCATGCCTCTCTGTTAAAAGAGAAAATTAAAGAACTAGAAGACACCAAAATGGACCTAATAAAAGAAACAGAACAACTTGAGATTAAGGAGATTCACACGGAGAAGGTATAAATGGAAATATTTCTGATATTAAACTTCAACTACTCTTAATCACCTCAACTAAACCTTCATTTCCCTTAATCAAAGTCAGAAACTGTGCAGATTGTGCTTTGGACATGGAGAGTTTTATGAACACTCTGGCTTGACCATTAAGACCTGCCATTCTGGCTTGCTTCCCTGGTCTGTGGGAAGCCTTTTATGTAGCTGCTTATCCTAATTAGCTACTATGTTATATGCTTATGTATCCTATTTATCATAATGACCTGAAGTCTTTGTACTTCCTTTGGCTTCTCATGACGACTTCTCTTTTTTCTATAATAGAACAGGGCCCCTGATTAAGAGGGGTACTCTAATTTTTTGTGCCCTCCTCCCTTTGCAGAAAAGATCTGATCTTTCTCCTTCAGATCAGATATCATGGCAATGAAAATTCTAATATCATTCTTTCTAGCTGATGAACTCTTTACATCAGCTTGGTTTTAGCGCAAAAGTAATCTTGCATAAAATAGCTAGATTATCCTTTAGCAATTTTAGCTATCTGTTACTATTTTTAAAGTTGTTTCTTAAAAGAACTATCTTCTTGCCTTCTGAAGTATCTTTGAACAAAAGACTTTAAAGAAGATTCTATACTGGTTTCTTCATGTCATATAACACTAAAAACTAATCAATAAAATTGATTCTCTCTGATTCCAGAGGTGCCCTAGGTAATCTTTTTAAGGTCTTAGTACCACAGTACATTAGTACATTGTTTTGAAATCTGTTATTGTACCAATGAGTTGGAAGTGCTTAAAATATTTTTGTAAATTCTAGATGAAGTTACTGTACTTGGATCGTTTTAGTCATGTTCACTTTAAGATAAAATTTTAACTGAGTACTTCATTGAATGAATGGTCTGGAATATTATTTTCATAGCATTTCATTGATCTTAATTTTCTTCAGCTTCAGAAAGTCTCCAGGTTTTGTGTATGACACACTTAAGACATGATTTTCAAAGTTCTTGCTAAAAAAGATGTAATTTTGAAATGCCATTCATTGCTGATTATAATTGGGGGAAGGCTGGCATCTTCCCTCTCATGGGCGGGATCTCCTCTTCTCTAACTGTAGGTTAGCTGTGCCAGTCTTTGTTAGTTCCTGTCCATTTTGTCAGCTCAATATAAATGGCGTTCATAGGATAACACTGCTCTAAGTATGTTTGGGGGTTTTTTTGTTTGTATCTTCCACTTTTTTAAATCATATTTATTAAAAGAGGAGTAATTTTTTTCTAATTTCGGCTTTAATTTGGGGTTCAACTACTTTTATTTTTTATTTAATTTTTATTTATTTTGTTGTGTTTCCCAATTACATTTAAAAAATTTTAACAATCATTTAAAAAAAGAAATGTGTTCCAAAACCTCTCCCTCTTTGCCATCCCTCCTTGAGAAGGCAAGCAATTTGATATTGATTATACATGTGAAGTTACACAAAACAATATTTCCATATTAGTAATGTTGCAAAGAAACAAAATGAAACAATAAAAATAAAGAAAGTTAAAAAATTATGCTTCAATCTATAGTTGGTTCATTTGATTCTTTCTTTGGAGATGGGTAGCATTTTTCACCATGGGTCCTTTGGAACTGTTTTGGATCATTGTCTTGATCAGAGTAGCTAAGTCTGTCACAATTAATCGTCCTTCAAACAATGCTCTTACTGTGTACCATGTTCTCTGTTCACTTCACTTTGTATCACTTCTTATGTCTTCCCAGGTTTTTTTTTTTTTATAACACAAGTATTCTGTCTCAGTCATATACCACAACTTGTAATTGATGGACACCTTCTTGATTTTCAGTTCTTTGCCACTACAAAAATACCTGCTATAAATATTTTTGTACAAATAGGTTCTTTTCCATGATCTTTTTGAGATACAGACCTGGTAGTGGTATTGCTAGGTCAAATAATATCCACAGTTTTATAACCGTTTGGGTGTACTTAGAAATTGTTCTCTAGAAAGGTCCAACTTATTCACAAATCTACCAGCAGTGCTTTAGTGTCGTAATTTTTCTACATCTCTTCTAGCATTTGTCGTTTTTCTTTTCTGTCATGTTAGCCAATCTGATAGATGTGAGGTGGTATCTCAGGGTTGTTTTAATTTGCATTTCCTAAATAGGTAGCGATTTAGAACATTTTATTTACCATAATCCTCTCTGTCTCTTACTTGGTCATAAACTCTTCTTTAATCGAATATGACAGGTATATTTTTCCATGATTCTTTAGTTTTCTTATATCATCTTTTATGTATAAATCATTTATCCATTTTGATGTTGTGTTGGTGTACAGTATGAAATGTTGATCTGTGCCTGGTTTCTGCCTAACTGCTGTCTTGTATTTATGGCAATTTTTTGTCAAATGTTGAGCTCTTACCCCATCTTTGGGTTTATCAAATACTAAATTACTACAGTCATTTACTGCTCTCTGTTGTGTAGCTAATCCATTCCACTGATCCACAACTCCATTTCTTAGACAGTGCCAGATTGTTTAGATGATTACTGCTTTATAATATGGAAGACTGCTGGGCTGTCTTCCTTCATGATTTTTTTTCCTTGTTTCTCTTGATATTCTTGATCTTTTATTCTTCCAGATGAATTTTTATGACTATTTTTTTCTAGCTGTATGAAATAATTCTGTGGTCATTTGATATGGCACTGAATGAGTAAATTAATTTAGTTATCTTTGTTGTTTTTATTATATTGGCTTGGCTTCCCTATGATCAATTAATATTTCTTCAATTGTTTAGATTTGTGGAAAAGTGTTTTGTAATTGTGTAAATATATCTCTGGGTTTGTCTTGGCAGATAGACTCCCAGGTTATTTTATATTACGTTATTTTAAGTAGAATCTCTTTATCTCTTCCTGCTAGAGTTACTTGGTAATATATTGAAATGCTGATGATTTATGTTGGTCTATTTTATATCCTGCAATTTTGCTGAAGTTTCTGATTGTTTCAGCTGGGTTTCTTTGTTGATTCTCTAGGGTTCTCCAAGTATGCCATCATATCACTTGCACAGAGTGATAGTTTGGTTTCGCCAATGGCTATTTTTACTCCTTCAGTCTCTTTTTCTTCTCTCATTGCCATAGCTAGCATTTCTAGTACAGCGCTGAATAATTGTGATGAGAATGAACATCCTTACTTCATGCTTGCTTTTGTTTTAGATTGATGCTGCTTTTCTTTGTAAAAAAGGCTCCACTGATTCCTTCGCTTTTTAGTGTTTTTTAATAGTAATGGGTGTTGTATTTTGTCAGAGACTTTTTATTCGTTTCTTGATATAAACATGATTTTGTTATCATTAATAGTCACTTATGCTGATAGTGAATTGATATTTTGAACCAGCCCTGCATTCCTATTATAAATCTCACCTATTCATAATGTATGATTTTTGTGATATATTGGTATAATCTCCTTGCTAGTATTTTACTTAATTTTTTTGCATTAATATTCATTAATGAAATTGGTCTGTTTTGGGGGTTTTTTTGCTTTCCTTGGGTTAGGTAACAGCACCATATTTGTGTCATAAAATAAATTTGATAGAACTCCTTTACTTATTTTTTTCAAATAGTTTATATAGTATTGGGATTAATCATTCTTTAAATGTTAGATAAAATTCACTTGCAAATCCATTTGATCCTGGGGATTTTTTCTTAGGCAGCTCTTTGATTATTTGTTCAGTTTCTTTTTCTGAAGTATTCTATTTTCTCTTCCGTTAACCTAGGCAGTTAGTATTTTTCTAATTATTCACCCATTTCATATGGATTGTCATTTTTGCTGGTACGTAATTGAACAGAGTAACTCTTAAAACTTTATTTTCATCTTCATGATGGGGTATTCACTCTTTTCATTTTTTGGTACTTGTAATTTGGCTTTCTCTTTTTTTTTAATCAAATTAACCAAAGTTTATCAATTTCCTGGGTTCTTTTCCCCCATAATATTAGTTCCTAGGTTTATTTATTAGTTCAGTGGTTTTTTTTTCACTTTCAGTTTTATTAATTAATCATTTGATTTCAGGATTTCTATTTTGGTGTTTAATTGTAGGTTTTTAATTTGTTATTATAGTTTTTTTTTTATTTCCATGCCCAGTCAACTCACTAATCTGCTCTTTTCTCTCACTGGTGTACACACTAAGAGATATACTTTTCCCCTAAGTACTGTCTTGGCTGTATCCTACAAATTTTGGAGTGTTATCTCGTTGTTACTCTCTGTAATGAAATTATTGATGGTTTCTGTGCTTTGCTCTTTGACTCACTCATTCTTTAGGATTAGATTATTTAGTTTCCGATTAACTTTTAATCTTTGCTTACTTGGACCTTTATTAAATGTAATTTATATTGCATTATGGTTTGAAAAAAGGTGCATTTAACATTGTTACTTTTCTGCATTCGATTGTGAGGTTTTTATGCCCTACTACATGGTCAGTTTTTGTGAAAGGACCATGTGCAACTGAGAAACTGTTTTCTAGTCCCATACAGTTTTTATGTGGATATCTAGCATATCTGAGATTTTTCTTTTTAAGATTCTATTCATCTCCTTTACCTCTCTCTTATTTATTTTATCTAGGTTTGATAGAGAAAGTTGAGATATTTTACCAGTATAGTTTTACTGTCTATTTTCTCCTGTAACTCATTTCACTTTTCTTTTAAGAATTTTAATGTTACACTTTTTGGTGCATATATATTTAGTATTGATATTATTTCATTTTTTTAATGGTTCATTTTAGCAAGATGTAGTTTCCCTGCTTTTTATCCCTTTTAACTAGATCTATTTTTGCTTTTGTTTTGTCTGAGATCATGATTGCTACCCCTCCCATTTATTTTTTACTTCAGCTGAAGTATGATAGATTCAGCTCCAGAACTTTATTTTATTTCTGCATGTCTGTGTTTCAGGTGTGTTTGTTATAGACAGTATATTGTTGGGTTCTGATTTCTAATCCATTTTACTGTCTACTTCCATTTTATGTCTAAATTTATCCTATTCATATTCAGTTATGATTACTAACTGTGTATTTTCCTCTGTACTGTTTTCTTATGTTTATTCTCCTCTATTTTTATCTTGTTCCTCATCTAAGTCTGTTTTACTTTTGACCATTGCCTTTTATCTTTCATCTTCCTATCTTTCTTTTATCCCTTTCTCCTCCTAATTCCTTGGTTAAGATAGATTTCTACTACCAGTTGAATGTCTACAAATATTTTCCCTCTTTGAATATATTTGGATGTGAATGAGGTTCAAGTGTTACCACCCCACCCCCTCCACTGGAGGCACAAAGCCAAGGTGATGGAGAAAAGGCAGACACTTGCTCGAGTTGTCCCCCAAACCTCTCTAAAAACATTAGTGACTCAAAATAAGGAGCAGCAGAACCCAAAAAGGACCGAGTGAAACAATTTTTCAGCTCAAGACAACTTAGAAGGTCCATAGGAAAGGTCTGGTGCGCAGAGGTGAGAAGAGTCCAGGTGCAGGTATATGGTGAGACATTGGTCTATACCTAATTCCTACCATCCTTTTTTCTAATTTTCCCAGAAATTTTTTTTTTTCGAATTGCTTGAAACGTAATCTTACCAGAATTAGATCAAAGAGGGAATAAAATACACACTCATTTGGATGTAGAAATCTATCTTCCATGTAGGGAAATAACAAGTGTGTGGGGTAGGGGGGTGGGAACTGATAGTGCAAATTGGGGGAGGTGGCTGTCAGAAGTAAAATACTTGTGAGGAGGGACAGGGTGAAAGGAAGGACAGGGGAGGATAAACAGGGAAATGGGATAACAGTTATTTCAAGTACTTTAAAAAATGTTAGAAAATTATTAATAGGGCAAAATATTTGAAATCTAGAGTTTTTCACTTTCTAAAATGTTGCCACTATTTAGATATTTTCTTGAAAAATGTCCATTGTAAATTTACTGATTATCAGCATAGCATTTAGTACTTCACTTTCTTCATGGCTGGAGCTTTATAATCTTATATAATGAAATATTCTCTCCCACTTATTCTGAGTATTTCTATTTTCTTTGATTTCAGAATGATCCTGAAACATTACAGAAATGTCTAATTTTATGCTATGAACTTCTGAAACAGATCTCTATTTCAACAGGCATAAGTGCAACTATGAATGTTATTATTGACTCTTTGGTAAGTTAGCAGTAGCTTCTAAAGCTTCATTTTAGTGTTCTCCCTTCTTTAAACAGCATGTTATTTATTTAGTATTGAAAAATATAGGAGTTGTTAATATTTTTTATGTGTAAAATGTTAACTGTGAAAACCAGTGACTTGGGACAGGGGAGTGTCTTTTAAGTTAGAAATGAATATAGTTAGCCTTACATAGTACATTACATAGTAAGAGCTGGAGATATTAAAACAAATCAAGAATGACAGTGCAAAAGAACTTTGCTGCATTATAGATTAGAGTATTAACTGGTTTAATCTTAAGTCCCATTCAGAGGGAGTTTGTTACTGAAGCACACACAGGACCTATTTATGAAATGATCATCACGCCTATAAAGCAGGGGTTCTTTACCTTTCTTGTCTCATGGACCCTTCTGGCAATCTAGTGACGCCTATAGACTGGTCAGAATAACAGTGCATAAAGGAAAATATTATTTTGTAAAGGAACCTATTTAAATGGGACAGTTTGATTATTTTTTTAATGTTAATGAGTTTATATGGAATTATAATCTTATGCATGTTTTCAAGTGATTATTATTATGTTGAAGATTTATTATATGCATCTCAATTGTTTTAATTTCTTATGCTTTGTTTTAGATTCTTCCTGGAATAACAAGTATTTATCCTGTAGTGAGAAATATGGCTGTTTTATGCTTAGGTTGTTGTGGTCTGCAGAACCAAGATTTTGCCAGTAAACATTTTGCACTGTTATTGCAGGTAAAATTTAATTTTTGACAAGATTCATTTATACTTTTTTGGGGATGGAAATGTGTACTTATCATAATCATATTTTAGTCTGGTTTCTGTTCATGTGGAACTCTTACCTTTTTTCCCCCGTAGATAGTTTCAGGACTTTCATTAGAATAAGGAAATTTGTGCTACCTTTAGGTTTAAAAACCAGACCCACTGTCTTTCCCAGATTGTGGTAGCCAAAATTGATTCCACAAATCTATATCCACATGTGTTAGATGATTACTATTTCATTTTGATGACTATTTCCATTATCCAAAATGTTGCTGGCCAGTAGGAACTGTTTTAGAATTTAGAGCTAGATATATTATCACAGTTATATATGCACTGGGATATGGTTGATCTTTTACAGTTCTTGCTTTCAGAAAGTTACACAGGATGTATGTTCTTGAAGATCTATACAAGTCAGATTTATGTAAAGTGAGTTGTGGTGTCCTATTTTTTTGTCATTTTGTGCATGATTTTTCTTAGTTTTTATCATTAGTGGCTCTTAATGGGTAGCTTTAATTTTTCTGTTAATACTTCTTGTGTTCCTGATAGTCATCTCACTGGATCCATGATGTCATTGATGTGGGTTTTCCTAACTTTTCTCATCTTGTGCATTTCTTGACCTCATAAATTCCATAAATCTTCCACAGAGATTCTATCCAACACACTCAAGTCCTGCTTCTCTAAGTTTATTCTATGGCTAGTAGTTCAGTACTTGGCTGTTGTCCTCTTATCTCTTGCTTTCAGTACATGACAGACTTGATCTCTTTTTTCTTATCATACTATACAAAGAGAATCAGAAGAAATTTCAAATGTTTGTCCTGGAAGAGGAGTCCTATGTGAACATGGCATGTTTGTTATCTTTAAATATTTGGAGGATTGTCATGTAGAAGGACTAGAATTTTTCTGGTTGGCCTTGGAGGGTCAAGCCCTCAAATAGTGGGAAGAAGTTTGAGAGACTGATTTAGATTTGTTGTAATAAAAATTTTCAGTAATTACAAGTATTAAGAGGTTGAATGGATTGCCTTAAGATGTAGTAGGTTTCCTTCATTGAGTCTTTCCAGCAGGGTAACTACTTGTTTTGGATGTCTTAGAGAGCATGTTATGGTGAGGTACTCCTAGAGAGTGCCTTTCTTACCTGATTATCATATATCTCTGCCTCTGTTTCCAACCAACCCCTCCAGCACTGCATGTTCAAAAGGGAATTGGGCATCTTTTCCCCTCAGTTTCCCCTTCTAGCTTCTTGAATCAGTCATCTAATGCTCTAATTCTTGACACCATGGCTTTTCATTCTTCCTCATCCTTCAGTACCCTACCCAGTCATTTGCCAGGCACTGTTGATTCTCCCTCCAAAATCCCTCTTTTGTCCCTTATTTCTCCACTCCAGCTATTTACACACTGGATCATATAATCATCACTTTTTACCTGTTAGAGTTTCCTGACTACTCTCTTTCCACTCTTTATCCATGCTTCACACAACTGTTATTTTATTTTTTTATTTTTTTTTTATTTTTTATTTTTAAATTTATTTAACTTTTTACATTCATTTTCACAAGATTTTGGGTTCCAATATTTTCTCCCCATTTGT
>CM053772.1:211577956-211650556 GCA_028658325.1 Potorous gilbertii | reverse complement strand
GCAGGCTTGACTGCTCTTCAATGGGGGCTTATCTGCTGGTTCTCAGGTGGGGGCAGGGCCGCCTCTCAGGCTCAGTTCCCTCAGGGGGTTTATACAGAGATCTTTTGTAGTGGAGCTGGGGTGGAGCTCCAGCCCGCTCTGGGAGTCTCTGGCCGAGCTGCCTCAGCTTCTGCCGCGGCGGCCGCTTCCCAGGGGGTCCGAGTCCCGGAGATCCCCCGCTCCCCTCTCAGCCTGTCTCTCTCACTGACCTGTGCGTCTGTGGGTGGAGGGACCTTCGCAGCTGCCGGAGTTTCAGGTCCCTGACTCCTGCTTGGGTCTGCTGGCTCCTCTCAGTGCCTCGTGGCCGGGGTGGGGGAGGGGAGCGCTCGGCAGCACAGGACTCCACTCCCGTCCGGGGCACCCCTGCGGTCGGTTCTTCAGGGCTCTCTGCAACGGAAATCTCCTTCACTGTGTTGCTGTGTGGCCTCCACTGTTCCAGACTTTGTCAGGAGTTCTTTTTACAGGAAATCTATGGGCTGTGGGTTCGGACCTAGCATAGGTGAGCCTTTCTACTCTGCCATCTTGGCTCCGCCCCTCCACACAACTGTTATTTTATAATGAAATTATCTTTAATGCTCAGGGCTGACCTTGTTAATTCCCTACTCAACAACTTTCAGTACTTTCAGTATTTAATACAAACAAACCCCTTAGCTTGGCATATTTAAGACTTTGTGTAATTTTGTTCCACCTTCCATCTTCCAACTTTTTTTCACATTTCTTTCTTTCCTGTGTTCTGTAGTCTAGCCAAACTGAAGTTCTAGCTGTGCCCTGATACTGTTCTGCTGTTTCTTGATTCCATGCTTTCGTACAGTCCATTTCCTTTTCCTGGATTGTCTGCGTCTCTCTACCTGTCAGTCTTCTGTTCTTCAGAGCCTCTTGGATGCCACCAGCTTAGAAGCCCTCCTTATTTCTCCCCTTTGTTCTGTGTCTCCCCTCCCAGCACAGCTGGTTCTCTCTCAGGTTTTCCTAGAGCCCATTATGTTTTGTCTTTACCCTAATTGCACCCTCTGTTGTATCGTAATTACTTGTATGCTGATGTGCCTTAATCTAGCCAATCCTCCCACTGGATTTCTCCTCACCTTCAATTCTCTTTATGGATGAAACTGCAGATGTGGTTTAAAAAAAATCTCACCATATATTGCATGCACACAATTGTTTAATCAGTGTTTGTTTGAATTGAATTTTCAGAATGCATTCATTCTCTATGTTGAGATACCCCAATAGACTTTCGTTGAAGTGCAAATTAAGACATCATCGGTGTTATTTGACAGAAGTACATTCCTCTTCCTTTATTCTGACTTAGGTTTTGCAAATTGATGATGCCACAATAAAAATAAGTGCTCTCAAGGCCGTTTTTGACCAGCTCTTGTTGTTTGGGACTGAGCCATTTAAATCCAAAAAAGTCAAGGACCTCCAGAGCGGAGAAGCAGAGATAACTGAAGGTGGTGATCCTGAGCACGAGCTAAAAATAAAAGCTGTGGAAGAAGAGACAACCACTGCTAAGAATGTCCTGAAGCTTCTGGCGGGTTTTTTAGACAGCGAGGTAAGAATTTGCCTGCTATGAAACATCCTTGGAAAGGATTGTTACTTTTTGTTTACATTATACACGGACTCTTTGAGTAGCATATATATTTCCTGCGTTGTAGAGTGTCCTTTAAACCAAATATTGAGATTTATTTCTAATATTTTGGCACTCTTATGTAAGAAGAATGAATACTACTTTGGGATTTCTTTATTTTACTTTCTCTTGCTTTTTATATGTAACCTGACAACTTGGGGACACAGCCAGTGTTTCTTCCGTATACTTAGGTGTTTAATTTTCTTTGGAAACATTTCTGATCACTGTATCATTCATAAATTATTTTGGGCGCATGTGTGCTTTTGGTCTTGTCTCCTCCAAAAGATTTAGAAGCTCTTGAGGAGGGACAGCAGTCATATCAGGTGGTCTTCTACCTCCCTCAAATCTAGTAAAGAGTTGAACATTTTACAAGCACTTAAGAAGTACTTACTGGTTGAATGGCTTGTTCAGATTAGTTACTTAATACTAGTAAGTACAGAAGATGAAATGTTTTGTTCTTTTCTTGCAAGAGAAATGTCAAGAAAATTTAGATTGATTCGGTAATATCTCTTCCAAAGGACCATGTCATATAGTCATTCATTCATTTAGCAAGCATTAATTTAAAACCTCCGATACACAAGATACTGTGTTAGGCACTGGGGAATTAAAAGATAAAAATGAAGCAATTCTTACCCTTGAGGAAACTCCTTGAGGAGCTTATTGACTGAGCAAAAATAACATAAACATAGGTATATAGAGAATAAATATGTACAGAATAAACAAAATAATTTCCATGGCTAATGTAACAGCGAACATTATAGATTGGAAAAATTAGATTATTAGAAACTAAGGGGGAAAATGGCTTTTGAATACTTTCTACTGTAAGCTCTTTGCGGGTAGGGACCCTTGTCATTTACATGGTGTTCCTGAGTACTCAGCATAGCCTAGAGCCTCGGTTAACCAGCTGAATTTTCCAACCTCATTTTCAGGGAAGCAATAACAGCTGTCGATCTAATTAGTGAAGACTATTTGAGTTTACTCAAAGGATATTATAAGAAAACAGCATGGTATAGTAGAAAAGGTATGGTAGGAAGGTCTGGGACTTGGGACAAGTCATTGACCCCATTCTGCAAAATGCAGTGACTGAACTTGACCATCATTCAGGTTTCCTCTAGCTCTTTTCTTCAACTCCCTTTTAAAGACATACCTCAAGCCTCACCCTATACATGAAGCCTTTCTTAACCTTTTCCCTAAGCTAACTTATATTTATCTTGTATATGTTATGTATATTCTTCTGTAAATTCATGTCTCTTTCAAGAGTGTAAGATTTTGGGATAGTGACTGATTTTTTTTTTTAGTCCCTTATCATGTAGAACAGTGCTTGGCACATGATGAACACTTAATAAATGCTTTTTGATGTGGTTTATTGACAAGGAGGATTGCCAGGAGAAGCTGAAGGGTCATTCATAGGATCATAGATTTAGAGCTTGAAGGTAACACAAGTCACTAGTCTGACCCCCTCGTTTTATAGATGTGGAAAGGAAGTCCTAAAGAGGTTACCCAAGGACACAGAGTAGCATAGTCAATAACTGCTGTCCTCTTTATCCAGATCCAGCACTCTTTGCATTATACCACGTGTTGCCTAGACTCTTTATCTGTCAAACCTTGCTAGAAGATCTGTTATTTTGCTGGTTTTATCTCTTCTGTGCTAAGACTAAGAAGAAAACCCAGCTCCTCCAGTGAAAAAGCAGCTTCATGACATTGAAAAGAAAAACTCTTTGGTCCACAAGTTAGATTGCAGAGATTTACTAAAGCTAAAGACTAAAGCACCAAGTGGTTTGAGCTATACTAGGTAGCTTCTGACATCAGTTCCAACTCAAGAGAATCCAGGATCTAGGATGTAGTGGTATTCTAAAGTAGGAAACTGAAAATCAATAGGGTACACACACACACACACACACACACACACACACACACACACACAATATATTGTCATTCCAACAATTTTTCATAACATGTTATACCTATAAACATTGTCTTTGTCAATATAGTTTGGATATATATTATTGGATAAGTTCAGTTCCCAAATGACTGACCTCTTTGAGCTACCCAAAAGCTATTGCAAAGTTTGGAAACAATTTGTTCGTTTTTTAAAAATGGGAATACTGATGTTCTTCCTTGTGATGGTGTGAAGAAAACACTTGTAAACTCTGACTCTGGAACTCTTGGTTTATATGTATAGCAGCTGACCCAAGGTTAAATTTTGAAATGAGCATGTGTCCTGTTCTTTTAAAGAACTAGGTAGGTGGGTGGATATTGAGAATTATCTTTAGACAGTAACAATTTAAAACGTCAGGGATGTAGAAGTAAGAAATAATTGTGAAAAAATCCTGTCATTATCCAAATTTGTTTCAGATTTCAGAGCTCCGGACCACTGCTGCAGAAGGACTAGCCAAACTGATGTTCTCTGGACGATTAATTAGTAGCAGGCTTCTTTCTCGTCTTGTATTGTTGTGGTACAACCCTGTGACTGAAGAGGATATTCAACTGCGGCATTGTCTAGGGGTGTTCTTCCCCACATTTGCTTATGCAAACAGGTATTTAAATCAAATTAAAGTATTAAAATATAATTTTAAAAATGATTTAATTCATCATTTGAATTGTGAGCAAAAGGAAGGAAAAGAAAGAGAAGCAAGAGGGTTTTTAGAAGCACTTAATTATTACTAACTTGATGGAACATTTCAGTAGAGGCTGTTTTAGTCAATTTTTGTGAAATAAGTCCTATTCTATTTCCCCTGTAAAATTAGATATGTGCTCCCAATAAAGAATGATCACTATGGAATAAGTTAGAAATTTTAAGGCAGAAGTGTCTTAAAGTAGTTTAAATAAAAATTTGAATTTTTTTCCTAGATATTAATTTTTTCCTGTTTAACATTTTGCTAGAACTCATTTCAAGAAAGGTTGGCAAGACTGGTTAAACAGAGTTATCCCAAAGCATTTAAGTACCAAGAAAAAAAAAAAGGGAAGGTAGAAAACAAACTCGAAAAAAGAAAAATATTTATAAAAAGTACTAAATCAAATCATTTTCTCCATCATGGAACCAGCACACTTGAATCCTAGTATCATGGTCAAAGATGTTTTTATAAGGGAGGTAGATATGGCATTAAAGAGAACAAAGATGGAAAAAGTAGCTATAATTAGACCAAGGAGGAGAGATTTTTGGTGGAGTAAAAATTTTGAGGGCATCAAAGGGTCAGTGTGAAAAGTATCTGAAAACAAGGGATGATACCAAAGATATGAGGGGAAAAAATTCAGGGTAAGCATCGATCAAAATGTTTGAATCATCTGTACATGAATTAAGGGTATTCTTGATGAGAATTAGTAGAGACCAAGTAGACTTTTCCAAGCTATTTACATCACTAGAGGACATCTTTGCCCCTTCAGTTTTTTGAAGGAAATAGAAAACATAAAATCCCATTTTGCTTATTGTTTCTTGATAAGCATTTATTTTGGCAGAGCTCTTTTAAAAACAAAGCATCTCCTTTCCATATACCAAAATCATTAGATTCACAGATTCATTTTTAAAATAATAATAGCTAATATACATAGCATTTTAAAATTGGCAGGTGAATTTCCATATATGACAATATTTTACTCTCACAGCCACCTAGGACTTAGGTGCTATTATTCCTAAAGAGGGTCAAATTGTCTTAGAATGAATTATGGATTAGAGTAAAAACTCCTATGGTAATCAACAGTGGCTCCATTAGCACCTTCTGCACTTTCTGTTTGTCCAGGATAGGGAGACCTGGTCAAAAACCAAAAATCAAAACCATGTTTATTGCAGAGAGGACTTAAAAAATATTTCAGTGATCGTTATTTTGTATAAGTAGTTGCCATCATTAATGACAAACATGATTATAATTGTTTTTCCTTTTTTTAAAATTCCTTCTACTGGTCTGCTAGAAAAATATTTTTGTAAACTTTTGGGAGCAATTTCTCATCTAATTTTTCTCCCTTCATTGAAGATAGTTAAATTCGGTCCATATCTATGTAAGACTTATGAGTTATAAGATTTAGATTTGAAAAATTACATTGTAATTAATTTAAAAAAATTGACTTCCAGATACTACTGTACTATAGGAAATGATAAGCAGGATTCACTCAGAGAAACCTGGAAAGACTTACATGAGCTCATACAAAGTGAAATGTACTTTATACAAAGTATATTTTGTAGCAATATTGTAGGATGATCAACTGTGAGTGACTTAGCTATTCTCAGCATTGCAACCATCCAAAACAAGTCTGAAGGACTTACGATGCTATCTACCCCAAAAGAAAGAACTGATGGAGTCTGAATGCAGATTGAAATGTACTTTCTCTTTAACTTTATTTTTCTTGAGGTTTTGGTTTTTTTTGGTCAGTGTTTCCTTTCACAGCGTGGCTATTATGGAAGTCTTTGGCATGACTCTGGGAACCTATATTGAGTTGTTTTCCTTCTCAATGGCAGGGGTGGGGAGGAAGGGAGAGAATTCAGAACTCAAGAGTTTTAAAAATGAATGTTAAGTGTTTTTACATATAACTAGGGAAAAAATACTAAGGAAATGTCTTTTTCAACATTCATTTCCACAAAATTTTGAGTCCCAAATTTTCTCCCCATCTCTTCTTTGCCCCTCAGAAAACACTGTGCATTCTGATTACCCCTTCCTCCAGTCTGCCTTCCCTTCTATCACACCCTCCTCGCCCCCATCCCTATTTTCTCTCTTTTCTTGTAGGATAAGATAGATTTCTATACCCCACTACCTGTATTTCTTATTTCCCAGTTGCATACAAAAACAGTTCTCCACATTCATTTATAAAACTTTGAGTTCCATCTTCTCTCCCTTCCCCCCTCCCTCCCCAGGTCCACTGAGAAGGCAAGCAATTCAATACAGCCTATAAATGTGTTGTTTTACAAAAGACTTCCATAATAATCACATTGTATAATACCAACTATATTGCCCTCTATTCTACTCCATCCCCCCTTGTTTTTTTATTCCCTCATTTGACCTTGTCCCTTCCCAAAAGTGTTTATTTCTATTTACTCCCTTCTGCCATTTGCCCTCCCTTCAATCATTCCCCTCACCCCGTTTGTCACCTCCTCCTCTGCTTTCCTATAATGTAAGATAGATTTTCATATCAAATTTAGTGAGCATGTTATCATCTCCTTCAGCCTTATGTGAAGAGAGTAGCTTTACTTTTCCCCTCTCCCCTTCTTCCTTTTCTCTTCCATTGAACAAGATTTTTATCTCTTTTATGAGGTATAGCCTGCCCCATTCCATTTCTCTCTTCTCTCATTATTTTCCTCCCTCACCCCTTAATTTTTATTTTATTTTTTTTGTGTAGATATCATGTCTTCTGATTCAACACAACCTATACTTTCTGTCTATATATGTGTGCGTGTGCATGTGTGTGTGTGTATGTACAATCCTTCCACTTACCCAAATACTGAGAAAAGATTCAAGAGTTATAAATATTTTCTTTCCATGTAGGAATGTAAAGTTCAGCTTTAGAAAGTCTTTTATGATTTCTCTTTCCTGTTTACCTTTTCATGCTTCTCTTGATTCTTGTATTGGAAAGTCGAATTTCCTAAACAGTTGTGGTCTTTTCAACAAGAATGCTTGAAAGTCCTCTATATCGTTGAATGACCATATTTATTCCCTTGAAGTATTATACTCAGTTTTGCTGGGTAGGTGATTCTTGGTTTTAATCCCAGTTCCTTTGACTTGTGGAATATCCTATTCTAAGCCCTTCAATCTCTTAATGTTGAAGGTGCCAGATCCTGTGTTATTCTGATTGTATTTCCACAATACTCGAATTGTTTCTTTCTGGCTACTTGCAGTATTTTCTCTTTGACCTGAGAACTCTGAAATTTGGCTACAATATTCCTAGGAATTTTTCTTTTCGGATCTCTTTCAGGAGATGATTGGTGCATTCTTTTCAATATTTATTTTGCCCTCCAGTTCTAGAATGTCAGGGCAGTTTTCCTTGATAATTTCATGGAAGATAATGTCTAGGCTCTTTTTTTGATTATGGCTTTCAGGTAGTCCCATAATTTTTAAATTGTTTCTCCTGGATCTATTTTCCAGGCCAATTGTTTTTCCAGTGAGCTATTTCACAGTATCTTCCATTTTTTCCTTCTTTTGGTTTTGTTTTGTGATTTCTTGATTTCTCATAAAGTCATTAGCCTCCATCTGTTCCATTCTAATTTTGAAAAAACTATTTTCTTCAGTGAGCTTTTGAACCTCCTTTTCCATTTGGCAAATTCTACTTTTTAAAGCCTTCTCCTCATTGGTTTTTTGGACCTCTTTTTCCACTTGAGTTAGCCTCTTTTGAAAGGTGTTATTTTCCTCAGCATTTTTTTGGTTCTCCTTTAGTAAGTAGCTAGCTCATTTTTCAAGCTCTTCTATTGCCTGAGGTCAATTTAAGTTCCCTTTGGAGGCTCTGGAGGCAGGGGCCTTGACTTCCTCTGATAGTATGCCTTGTTCTTCCTCATCTGAAAGGATGTGGGGGGAGACACCTGTTCCCCAAGAAAGTAACCTTCTATGGTCTTATTTTTTTTCCCCTTTTTTGGGCATTTTTCCAGCCAGTTACTTGACTTCTGAGTTTCCTCTCCACAATCACCTTGCCGCCAGTTCCACCAAGCCATCCCTGTGGGGCTGAGATTCAGATGAGCTGCTCCAAACCTGCTGGGGCAGGGTTGCTATTCAGTGTGAGATTAAGATCAACTGTTCAGGTTGGGACAGGGCGCCACACAGGGCTCAGTTCCCTCAGGGGGTTTACAATGAGACTTTCAACAATGGATGAGGGCTGCTGCGCGCCTTTGGAGCCCCAACCCCCCCAGTCTGCTGCTGCCTCAGCTGCTGCCACCTGAGGAGGCCCGAGTTGTGGGGACACCCTGTTTCCTTCTCGGACAGCGGAAAAAACCCTCTCACTGACCTTTAGCACCTGTGGGTTGAGGGATCTGTACTGCTGCTGGAGATTCTGTCCCTGAAGCCTGCTCATTCCTGGGCTCTGCTCTGCTTCTGGTGCGACAGACCTTTCTCATCGGTCTTTCAGGTCACTGGGCTAGAAATCTCCTCCACTCTATTGTTCTGTGACTTCTGCTGCTCTAGAATTAGTTGAGAGTCCTTCTTTACAGGTATTTTATGGGCTATGGGAGAAGAGCTATTGTATGTGCATCTTTCTGCTCTGCCATCTTGGCTCTGCCCCAAACTTTGTTCTCATTGTACTGCACTATTCCATTTTATGTGGACCATAAGATCCTACCAACACTTTTATTGAGGTGTGATGGGCTCAGATAAAATGACCCTACCCAAGATGTTTAGATGTCACACTAATCTCTACATTACTTGAGTGAATTTTGTGGGTAATGTTTGTTAATGTTCATTCTTCTACTCTTAAAAAATTTGAATTTCATAATATTTTAATAATGCCTCATAATTTTTTATAACAGGACTAATCAGCAGTGCTTTGAAGATGCTTTTTTCCCAACTCTGAAAACACTGCTTAATGCGCCCGCTTCTTCTCCTTTAGCTGAAATAGATATTGCTAATGTAGCTGAACTACTTGTAGACTTGACAAGACCAAGTGGATTGAATCCTCAAACCAGAAATTCCCAGGACTATCAGGTAAATCTGTTAGCAATTCAGGGGCTCAGCCTTTATTGTCAATAAACAGAATTGAAAAAGACCTGCAAACATAGAGTTTGCCTCTGGACTACCTGTGCACTCTCTGAGGAATTACGTTGAGATGTTTACTAGCAGGCGCTTTTGTTTGTTACATGAAGTCCTTTGAAGGGATGAAAAGTAAAGAGGGTTGTAGATCTTGCCCTTAGGGAACATAGAACTACTATTCCAAGATAAAGACCCTTTGAAGACTGACTTACTGATGGCTCTTCTGTTTGAAGATTAGGGTTATCATTACCAAGCAACCTGCACAGCAACCCTGTAAGCAAGATGATATTTTTTCTAAGCCATTTTACAGATGAGGAAATTGAGGCATATAGTAGCAAAATGACCTCCCTAAGGTCATAGAGCCAAGAATTAAATCTTGGGCTTCTGAGGGGTTTCAAAGTTGGACAAAATCAGTCGGTTCTTTTATAGTTATCATAAAACATAGAAGGTGATATGTGAAATGTCAAGTGTTTAAGGTGAAATAAAGAATTCACACAGTTCAGTTAAGTAATCAAATATTTATTGAGTGCCTGCTGTGTGTAAGGCATTGTACCAGTTGTCACTGGGTACTAAATTTATATGGGGAGAAAATAATGATAGATACTTGGAATTCAAAAGACTTGAAAGGTCACTCTAGAAAACCTTTCCCTTGCCCCTTTACAAATGGAAGGAGTCAGTTCTATCTTAGGTAGCTCTAGTTGTTAGGAATTTTTTCATTAAATTGAACTGTACTCTGCCCTTCTTCAGCTTCCACTTACTGCTCCTTGTTCAGTCCTACGACCAAGCAAAGCAAGTCTCTCCCTCTTCCACAGAACAGCTTTTCAGATATTTGAAAGGGCCAGTCAAGTCCTCCCTACATTTTCTTTTTTGCTTCCTTGTTCTAAAGCTCCTCTTATGGGATGCTTTCTGATTCCTTCATCATCTTGGCTGCCCTCCTCTGGGCCCATCTTCAGCTGCTCTTCCTAGAATGGAGTGGCCAGAACAATACATTCTTCCAGGTATGACCAATGCACATTATTAGAAGTGTCACTTCTCTTGTTTTGGATATTATGCTTATATTAGTATAACTTAGGACATCTCTACCTGAAACTACTAATAAAAAGTAGTATAGGATTTGTGAGATACAAATGATACTGTTAAGTCCTGTAGGAATTCAGGCAGTGAGAGAGAGAGAGGTCATTGTAGCTGAGATGGTTAATGCAAATTTCTGGGAAGAAGGCACAGGACTTAATCTGGTGAAGGTTATTTATTCCTCAGATAAATGGAGAGGAAAAGAATGACATTCTAAAAGGACATATGCAAAGTGATAGAGGCAAGAATTTGCAAGTTATTTTTTTGGAAACCATGGCTGGGATTAATTTGGGGGAATAATGTAAGATATTAGATTTTAAAGGGTACTGAATTGCCTAATCATTGAATTTGGACTTTGATCCAAATTGGGCAGGAAAAAAGTTGATGAAGAAGAGTGATGATAAAAAATATATTTTAGAGAATTTTATCTTCCTACACAGTGTAAAAGAAATTGGAATCAGGATCTGACCTAGATCATGTAAATGGAAATAACCAATGAAGGAGTGGATAAAAGTATTGTAAAGAAAGACTTGGTCACTAGCTGTGTACAAGGGGTCAGGGAAGAAATGACTGCCAAGTTCCCCTTTTGTGGTTGGTAGAACACGATGGCTGGTGACACGGTAACTCAGGACGAGAGAGAGCAGAATGAACAACAGGAAATATTCAGCATCAGAGATCTGGATCTCAGTCAAGTCAATCATATGTGCGTCTGATTTTCACATATACTTTCCTTTTGCTTTTCTAGGCTTCAACAGTACATGATAATTTAGCCATAAAAATTTGCAATGAAATCTTAATAAGTCCTTGTGCACCAGAAATTCGCATTTATGTAAAAGCCTTGAATTCTTTGGAACTCAGTAACAGTTCTACAAAAGAACTTACCGTGTTATTGGATGAGATTCTTGAGGTGCGTAAGTAAATTAAAATGTAGCAATGGAAACATATATATGGAAAATAAAATGTTTATCTTACGGAATTTATGTGTATTGTTAGCTCCCTTTTAACCAGTAGAATTCTTAACTGAATACTACATATAAGTAGATTTTGTTTTTGAAAAACAGAATTATTTCTCTACTAAGGCATGTGGTTAAATTTCATATCGTTTGGGAATATGATCATATAATTTGATGTCAATTTAATGTTCTGTTTTGAAGGAAGATTAAAAAATTTCATTTAAGTTGTATTATTAATAATTTTCTGAATTGCAGGAAGTAAAAGATAGGACATGTTTGAGAGCCTTAGAGAAAATCAGGATACAGTTGAGCAACGGAAGTAATGAACATGGTGACCAGTTTCCAAGAGCACAGGACACTGATAGCACTACCATGGCCATTAATCAGAATGAGGAAGGTAAATGAAATGTCATTTCTGTCCTCTAAAATATGGTTTGGCTTAAGTAAATGAAATATTTTTCTAATCAGCTCATGTATGTACAGTATCTCATAGAATTGGAAAGAACTTTTAGATGATCTAATTCAAGTACTTCATTTTATAAAAGAAGAAACTGAGACTCAGATAGGGCAAGTAGTGATTTGCCTGAGGTTATACATCATTTCCTCTGCTAGACTGAGCTCCTGGAGGACATGTTGTCTTTCATTGCATAGGAGAGGGAGCCCACCAGCCCACTCCACTCCTGACAGCTTTAATCATTAGGAAGTGTCTCCTGATATTAAACCCAAGTCATCCTTTTTGCTCCTTGTGCCCACTGTCTCTGGTTTTGCCTCTCAGGATCCTTAGTTACTTCCACAGTTCAAGCATTACCTTCTATAAATGGCCTTTTCCTGTCTTTCCCTTTTTCTCCCCAGATATTATTGCCTTCCCCTTTCCCTGTACCCCTGCTTATATTCATTTTTACATAATTTTGTACATGTGTGGCTTCCACAATTCAATGTAAGTTTCTTGAGGGTAGAGACTGGTTCATTTTTTTTCTTTGTATTCTGTAGCCTTTAGCATGGTATATGACATACAGTGGACACTTAAACATTGGTTGATTTTGTATGAGATATTGTTGAACAGCATTTAGGATTTTATTTGCCGTTATACTGTAGAGTGCATTTTTGTACATTAGTAAATAGTCCATCAGTTTTTAGATGCATCAAACAGGGTCTAGAATTCTGAAGTAATAGGAATACAGAAAACTCAGTGCTTAGAATTTAATAACTTTTCAGTATAAATTATGGTTTGTATGTCATTTCTAGTGTAACAGAGCTGATACTAATAACTAAGGCCAACTAAAGTAAGTACTTTAAAAGAATTTGATTTATCTTTTATATTTCTTTAACAGAAAAGAATAAAGAAATGTTTCAGACTCCTTTTATAACCAAAAGTAAAGGTGTTGGGACACTTAAATCTACTGTATCCAAGGTTAACAAAGGTACTGTTCTCACTGTTTATGTCAAAATAAAACATTATTTGTTTTCACCTACAGACTATATATTCCTAGTGATTGTTACTGATCCATGCTTATTAACTGTTTAGGTATGTTCTGCTAGATGTCTCATTCTTTTCTACTAACATTCACAGAATCTTGAGAATTGTCAGAGCTCTTATACCTTAGGGTACTTAGTCCTCCTTCATTCCTTCCCTCTTCCTCAGATATTCTTTTTGTGTGCAGGGCACTGTGCCAGGTGCTTGCAGAGATGAAAAGTTTATGTAGGACATGATCTTGCTACTTAAAATTTAGGGGTTGGGGATAAGACATAAACATAGCTATAATACAGATATTATTGAATGCATCCTCAAGGTGCTAAATAAGGTGCTATGTGAGATCTGAGCAGGAGGTGCCTGTTGGTGGGACAAGAAAGATCCAGGAAAGCTGTATGGAGGAAGCCTCATCTGAGCTGGGTTTTATAGAAATTGGTAGGAATGTAATAGAGGAGGAAGGGTACTCCATGCATAGGGAACAGTGTGAGCAAAAAACCAGTGTCTAGAAAGCAAAGGACATGCTCAAAGTGCGAAAGCCCAGTTTCACAGGAAGGAGGGGTGTTGTGTTGACATAGGGTCTCAGTGGTACACAGTGCTGATAAGGTGTGTTCTACTGTTAATGAACTATTGTTGACTTTTCTTAAAGGACGGAGAAAAGTCACAGCTGCTTCCAGATCTGTGAACAGAAGACGTCAGCATGCTGACACTAACTCTGACAGGTATGTGTGGAACAGGCCTCTTAGTTCATCTTACTCCTTCTTTCTCCAAACATAATTCTTTCTTCACTCTTTTCATGTGGCAGGAAAATTGAGAATAACTGTCCATACCCACCGAGGTTGAGGAGTGTGGTTGTGGGAGCAGAGCACTAGGCTTGGGGTTAGTAAGACCTGGTTTCAATCCTGCCTTGGGCTTTTGCTAGCTGTGTGACCGTGGAGGGCTGTTGTGAGGCACAAATGAGATAATATTTTCCATTTACTTTACAGACTTTGAAGTGCTGTAAAAATACCAGTTACCATTAAATGTCCCACACTCAAGTTCAGTTGATGCTGCTGTACCTCTTCTTCCCCCACCTCCCAAGTAGATCCTGGGCTCTGTAATTAACACAGCACTTGTGTAAGGGTCTGGCACACAACACCTGTTCTCTGGTTTGCTGTTTATT
This sequence comes from Potorous gilbertii, assembly GCA_028658325.1. Classification (NCBI taxonomy): domain Eukaryota; kingdom Metazoa; phylum Chordata; class Mammalia; order Diprotodontia; family Potoroidae; genus Potorous; species Potorous gilbertii. The sequence goes on along the minus strand of CM053772.1, from coordinate 211,636,590 downwards.
TTCATATCTTCACTTAGCTACGTATTCCGAGATTAAATAGTCAACAGAAACCACAACCTCACTTTTCCTGAGTTTGAGATTTGTTTAGACTCGACCAACAATGATGATGTGTAACTCTTCAAGGTTTGCCTGGTGCTGTATATACATTATCTCATTTGATTCTCACAGTAATTCTGAGAGCTGGGTATTACAGCTACCCCCACTGTCCAGATGAAAGAGGCAGAGTAACTGGAAAAGAGACTTCTGGTCTCTGTAAAAAGACTACAGCTCATCATTTCAGCTAAAAAGTTAGTTGGAATATTCCTCTAAGTAGATCTGTTTGTGCTTTCAGAAAATCATTTTCTTATCAATGTTTCCTAAGCTCAGGTGAAAAAGGGCTTTTTTCAGGACCTGACAGATGTAAAATATATGAGATAACATTTAGCTAGCATTTCTGATATTACTTCTGAGAGAATGGGAATTATTTTGAATAGTTGATAGTAACTTTATTTCTTTGCAGATTTTACACTAACTTGGTTTGAGACTTTTTGAAGTGAAATTGTATCAATGTCCCTTTGACGTGAAAGCAACATTGAGTTGTTTCCAACAAACATCTAAATTAGTTTTTTTTAATAAGTAAATACTCTGTTAGGAAAGGTGTTGTCTCACTAGTATTACAGAGGCTTTGGTTCTGTGGCTAAATTAATTGCATTTAATTAAGATGAACTACAGAAAGGTGCTTTGTAGCAGCAAAAGGTTTAGAAATTTTAAATATGAATGAAATGTTTTAAAGTTTATAATTATATTAATGATTTTCATATTCTTTTTTTAGTGACCAGGAAATACCAGAGCCAGTTTCAGAGGTGAAGGTGAGACTGCCAAGACGAGCTAAAACAGCAGCTTTGGAAAAAACAAAACTAAATCTTATACCATTTCTTGGTGAAGAAGACAGCTAAGAAATAAGATGTAGTAAAGTTGAATTTTTAAATATCAGTGTTTTATCATTGTTTTAAAATTTTTCATTTTTTCTGTTTCAGTGGCTTTTATGTTTTTTGGCAGAAAAATGATTTCATTTCTTTTTACTTGTATTAATAAAAATTATTACTTGCACTTTTTATTATTTTGTTTTCAGTGTTCTACAGTCACTTTCATGTATCTTAGATTTTTTTTCCCTTCCTTCCCTCCCTGAGATGGCATACAATTTATATAGGTTCTACACATATATTCCTATTAAATACATTTTCACCTTAGTCATGTTGCATAGAAGAATTAAAATGAATGGGAGAAACCATAAAATAAACCAAAACATAATACAAAAGACAATTATCTGCTTCATTCTGGTCCAATTCCGTAGTTCTTTCTCTGGATGTGGAAGGCATTTTGCCTTAAGAGACCATTGGGAATTTTTTAAGTCCTTGCATTGCAATGAAGTACTAAGTCTACCAGAAAAATTCCTTGCACACTGTGGTTGCTGTGTACAAAGTTCTGGTTCTGCTCCTTTCACTCTGTATCAGTTCATATATGTCTTTCCAGGCCTCTCTGAAGTCTTCTGTGAATCATTTCTTATAGCACAGTAGCATTCCACTACATTGATGTACCACAACTTGTTCAGTCATACCCTAATTGATGGGCATCCTCTTGATTTCCAGTTTTTGGCCACCACAAAGAGAGCTGCTATAAATATTTTTGTACATGTGGGACCCTTTCCATTTTTATATTTTGTTTGGGATACAGTCCCAGAAGCAATATTGCTGGGTCAAAGGTATGCACATTTTTGTAGCCCTTTGGGCATAGTTCCAAATTGCTCTCCAGAATTGTTGGATCAGCTCACAGCTCCACCAACAATGAATTAGTGTTCTAACTCTCCCACATCTTCTCCAGCATTTATCATCTTCCTGTTTTTGTCATGTTAGCCAATCTGAGAGGTGTGATGTGGTATCTCAGAGTTGTTTTCATTTGTATCTCTCTCTAATCAATAGTGATTTAGAGCATTTTTTCATATGACTATAGATAGCTTTAATTGCTTAGTCTGAAATCTGCCTGTTCATATCCTTTGACCTCCTAGTTGCGTTTTAAGCTAACCTATAAACAAATTTTCATTATTAGTCTTCTATACCAGCTTCCTTCAGAGTCTTATTCGTTGTTTGGCTTAACTCCTTTATCTAGACATTGCTTTTTTTCTAGATGTTATTTTGTTAATTATATCTGTCAAAATCTTGAAATGAAAAACTCAATGCTGTTGTCCAAGTTAATTACTGACAGTTTTCTCATTTATAAAATTCAAAGAATTTCAATTTCCATTTGTCTGTGTAACTTACTTTCTCAACGATTAACTTAAACTTCTAACTAGAAAAAAAGTGAAAAAACATATACCATGAAAAACCATATACAGATTTTGTCTTGAGGTAGGATTGCAAGTCCTTGTTACTTAATTTCTGTCCTTACCTGTAAAATGTGGATAATACATGTTCTGTTTTAGAGAAATTTTGTGCCTGTCATGAGAGAATTCATAAAAAAGGTTTTGTAAATTATAAAGTAAACATTAACTGTTGGGATGAGGGGGAGGGAGGCACTCTAAAGAGCAAGGGCAGTAGACCCTCAGAGCCTCTTTTCTTCTATTTTGATCATATGTGCTGTTGTGCTGTGGTCCTAGAAACTAAGCACATGAGAAATTGGATGTGGTTTTAGTTATGTCTCAGGGATGATCTAGGTTATAATTAGAAGATGCTGAGCATCAGATTAAAAGTTAAACTATTGCAACACAATGAAATAAGATATTACTGCTGTTGAATATGAGCATTACAGTTCTGGAGCTAGAAGATGTTTGAGATCACTGAGGCCAGCCAAGCCCCTCATCCTACAGGTGCCCAGGGTCCCACAGCTGAGAGGTGTTAGGGACCAGATCTGAGGCAGCAGTGCTCTGTCTCATATCCCTGGGCTGTCACTCCTCTCCCGTTTAGGCCCATATTCAGAATTTCTGCCAATGTCAATGAAAAAACTGGGCTGCAAGGGCACTGAAGAAAAATGAAAGAGAAAGCAATAAAAAATGAGGGCTGAACTGTTATTATGGAGGATGCCATCACACCCCCTTCTGTGCTTGGCAGTGCCAGTGCTGCGCCTTTTGGTAAAGGAGGCGTCACATGGTGGGCACGTGTAGTAGGAAAGACCACGGGGGAAGGGCAGCTTGCCTCCCAGTTCTATCGTGTTTTTCACACCCTATTGTTCCAAACACGCTGCAGCTTCTTAGAAGGTTCTGTACAACCCTAAAAGTATAATTTTGAGAATAAAATATAAACGAGAAACCAAGGTCATTTTGAAGGATGGGGAAAAGGGGGTAGAGATGATACCAAAAGGGAAGAAAACTCAATATACTGAAATAATTGGAGAGGAGAGCGCTAGATATGAAGTCAAAAGATCTGGGTTTGAATCCTACTTTCAGTACTTCATATGTGATTTTGAGCAAGTCAGTTAGCCCTTTGATCTCCATTTCCTGCTTTGGAAAATGAGATATTGTATTGGACAATGTTATTAACATGAAGGAGCTGAGAGGCCTGTCTACCTTTAAGTCTTGGGTCAAGTAGAATGCCCCAAATAAACTATTCAGTGCTAAGGATTGCTTTTTACCCTAACAACCCAAGTCTTTGACCCCAAGTTTAAGCTCAGGTGTCTAAAACCATTGTAATAGTGTCTTCACAAAAATTGGTTACAGTTGGTCTTCAAATTGTTTTGTCGTTACTTTCAAGGTCGTTTTTCCCCAAATCGGAATTAGGCTCTCCAAAGCCTAGTTACTGTAGATGATCTTGGGTTGGGGGAGAAACACTTGTGGGAATTAGGGGACACAAAACACTGAGAGGAGAGATCAGTGACTGACCTAATAGAAACTGAATATTTAAATACTCTGTGGGTGATACGTGCCACAGTGGCAAGCAAACAATGGTTTGAGTGTAGGAAGCTTCTTGGGGTAGTTTGTTTATGAACTGGGCTCTTAAGGAGAGATCCATGGGTTACTTTAATAGGTAAACAATGCAAAAGTGCATCCCAACTTGAGTGAAGTGAATTTTAAATATAGAAATTGGTATAAGCAAGTTATATATATATATATATATATATATATATATATATATAGGTTTATTGTCAGAAGAGTTATTTATTGGTTAGCATGGGGGCGGGGAGGTAGGTAATTAGCATAAAAAATTAATACAGGTGGGGAGGAGGGGAATGGATAAGACATCCTTGAATGCTAAACTGAGGAATTGAATTTGATGTTATGAAACAGGAAATCCCTGTAGGTTAATGTGACAAAAGAGTGCAGTTGAGAAAGAAATGGCCTATTTAATGTTATATGCTATCTCCTATCTGCACCTCTGCATAGTGTCTCAATCTCCTACCATGAGCCAAACGAAGAAACAGAACTCAAGAAACTGAGATTCTGTTGGGAATGTACGTATGTATTCAAGAATATGCAGAATAGAGGGGAGGTTGTGGGGAGGGGGCAGTATGTTAGCAACTAGGGGAACCTGGGAAAGGCTTTGGTTGAAGGGGAAGTGTTTTGATGAACTAGAGGGAAGGAGGAAGTGCATTTTAGGCGCCTGGAAGGGGAGTATCCAGCTAAGGAACCAAAAAAATGCATTCCTGTCCACCTTAGAGTCCCTTGTTTCCTCCTATGAATCAAATTCATTTATTGACCATCTACCCCTTGCCAAGGACTGAGCTAAGCTTTGGAGCTACAGATACCAAAGATAGTCTCTGCTCTCAAGGAATTTACATTATAATGGGAGAGAGGATTCATATGAGGGAGTGGGGGAGGAGACTTACGGTCTGGAAATTTGTTAAGTGGAACAATTGACAACCCTTTAATGGAAGCACTGGTGGATTAATCGAATCACAAGTTCTTGAGCAAGAGAAGAAAAAACAAGTAATGGGTGATGAGGTGCGGTCTCTGGAGGTCCAGTTTTGAGAATGGACATGTAGGGACAAGAAACTTCCACCCAGCTCCCCCATTGGTCTCTTAAAATTGATGAATTATAATTGACATCCGTAGTCAAATGGTATGGTGTGCCCATCCCGTTGCCAACAAACTTCAATTTGGCCTTCCTAATATGAATAATATCAAGTCTACCTTTCCCAATTTTCTCGCCCCTAACCTGATAGCCCTCTATCCATTTTCCATTCCACTGGGATTCTGTCCTTAGAATTTGTGCCTTTTTGTATTAAAACTTTTCCTTTCATACTCCTTATTTTGTACTCACAGAAACCCAGATTCTTTCCCAGAAGATGACTTCTTTCCTCGCCGTCCTCATCACTACTTTATAGTTTTTCTTTCGTGTCTGTTGACACACTAGACCTGGAAGAGTAGGCATATACCTCAATTTTTCGTCAACCACTTTCAGACCCATTGTCCTCATTCAGCAGCTACTCTATCCTGATCTATTACCCTATACCTCCTGGTGACTCGTCTGTTGTTAGGTCTTTGGTTTTCTCACCTTCCTCAAGGAATGCAGTACCTGGTTCACAGTCTTCCTTTCCACCCCAACCCTTTGCTGATGTAGGGGGCTTAAATGGACGTGTTGATGTCCATTCATACATTCTGCTGTCATATCTCCCAATATGTTCCAGGTTTTCACTCCAAAAAGGAAAGAGGAGTGAAATTTGGATAGATTGAGAAGAGGCAATCTCTAAAGGATGCTTTCAGTCTTTTCTTTGAGGTATGTGTTGATTATGCAGGAACAGGATACCTGCATACCCCATTTATTTTTAAATCATGTGTTACTGTATTTTAATGTAACCCCACTCCCAAAGCCCTTTGGTCGAGGTGGATGCCCTGCCCTGTTCCTTTTGAGTGCTCCAGTCTCTTTGGACTTCTCCATCATGTCTTTCCTTCTGCATGCTGAAGTGAGGTTGGCCTCATGCATCTTCACTCTTGAAAGCCAGAAGCCAGAAGGACCTGAAGAGAACTGGCAGCTGGAAGATTTAGTGAAGCCTGGAAACCACTGGAAGTTATTGGAAGCTTTCTGGCACTGGTCAGCTCCAGTCTGCCCCTTGCGCAGGTGCTGGGCAGGGTATCCATTCTTACCAGTGAGGAGAGGGTCCCATAAACTGTCAAAACCACTCAGGGTTAGGGGAGGCCAAGAACAACACATTTATCCTTGGCGATCCCCCGAAGAATCGGAGGAGATGGACACCCAGTTGAGATCACATAACAAATCTGTAGTGGACACCCAAGCGGCATGTTTGTGTGACTGACTCCCCCAGCGTGCTTGCGGGACTGAAGGCAAATAGTCACAGTAATTGCTTTGAAATCCAGAATCTCGATACACGGGAGAAGCCAAGGTACCTACAAGAAGAAGCTGAGTAGGCCAACCACAGCATCACTTGTGGAGGGAGAAAAGGACAGATTACTGTCTCTATGCCTAGATTATCCTAATAATAGTAACTAACGTGTATATAGTGCCTACGATGTGCCAGACGCTGTGCGAAGCACTTAAAAACATCTCATTTGATCCTTACAACCTTGGGAGGAGGGGCTATTATCCCCATTTCACAGATGAAGAAACTGAGGTAAACAAGTGCCCCGAAGGTCACACAAGTAGTGTCTGATGACATATCTGAACTCAGGCCTGGATGCTGTTTTCCACTGTTCACTTCACCACCCATTCTTATCCCTTACAGTCTCACTCCACTTCTTAGAATCTGTCCCTTCCTTCAAGGGAAAACTCATTTCCTTTTTCTTTTAGTAAGGCTTTCCTGATCTCCCTAGTGAGTGTTATGTTCCCAAATTAACATCTATCTACTTACCGTTTATGTGCTGCATCAATGTAAGCTCCACGAGGGCAGGGGTTGAATACTTGTTCTGTCTTTGGTTCTGCAGCATCTAGCGTGATACTTTGCATACAACAGGTAATCATGCTTGTTGGCAGGTATTGGATGGGTAGGATTTGGTAGCAGATATTAGATAAGAGATATTAGATTGACTACGGCAATAAGCTGAAAATGATAAGAGGTAGGTTGTGAGGCCAAGGCACTAAGAGGGTGGTGCCATTCCCACTGAGAAAATTGAAAATGGCTGCCAAGGGAGGGTGTTCAGTTTTCCCCAAAACTGTGGGACTTTGAAGAGATGTGCAACTTCCACCTCTGGAGGAAGAGGATGACAGAAACTGGAAGGGACAAGGTGGCCAATTTTCCTGAGTAAAGAAGAATGATGCTAAAGCAGGAGAAAGTGATTCATCTTTCATGCAGGTAGCAAATCAAAAGAGAATCCACTACATCTAAATTTACTGACTACAATTTAACTGCTTTTGTAATTCATGCTTCAGAATACAATTACTTTGGAGTTGACAGCAAATATGAGAAATTGACTTAAAAAGCAATGTAAAGCAATATTAAATCTTTACAAATCAAGTGACTAAAATGTTTACATTTGGGAAGGCATCTGTGAAGTTTTTTTGAGTGTAACTGATATATGAGTAAGCACATATACAGCGTATCAATTGGTTTCCTCAGTTTTGTTCTTTCTCACATTTTGGAGAATTTTAACTATTACTTTTTTCTATGAAAAAAATAAGATGGTATCTGACAACCATCTAGTCTCTTATGTGAAAAAAAGACTTTTTAAAATCCTATTATTCCTTTACTGGTGGCTTTGTGATAGTGCTGGAGTTCGTATCAGGAAGGCCTAGGTTCACGCTGACATTTATGGGTTATGTAACCATACACAAATGGATCCTTTGCCCTTTCTGGGTAAGGGTCCTGGGCAACACTTGAAGATTCTAAGTTGTAGGTAGATGCAACTCTGCCTGAACATAAGGAATTCTCACACCAATGAGACCATCAGTCTTCAGTGCATGGAAGTATTCTTCCACTGGCAAAAACTGTAACAACCAAATGTTTTCTGAAACTCACCTCCACCTGAATCCGCTAAATTAGAGTTCCTTTTCTTAGTAATATCTAACATTTAAAGCAAATATAAGAAATCACCGAGAGAACTTTCTTTACTCCCTCTTTCACCACACCCTTCTGCAACATTGACAAATTTTTTTTCCTTTTATTCCCAGAACAGGAAATGTGACAGAGAAAATTTCCAACACATTGAACTTTTGTTTCTACTGAAAATTTTGCATCAAGGACCAAAAGTATGTACACTTTATTTTCAGTGGGTTATATTTGTTTAATGTGATGTTTCCAAGGAGAAAAAAGTACTATAAAGACATCACTGAAGGAACTGTATTCTAGAGACTAAAGAGGCATTTGCCATGAACCACTAGATTACTACCATACAGTCATTGGAGAAACCAGAAACACAGGGTGTCTGAATGGGTGTGAAGCTAACAGACAGAGATGATGGCACAAAAGATGCAAAATGGAAAATTAAGGAGAAATAATTTATTAGTTACCAATGGATCGTGGAGTGAGGGCTGGAAGGGACCGACGAGGTCATCTGGTCTAACCTTTACATTTTTTATAGAGATAGAAACTGAGGCCCAGAGGTCATATAGGTCCTAAATAGCTGAGCTTGCACTTGAACTCCGATTGTCTGACTCCAAATTAAGTACTCTTTTCTGTGGTATCATGCACACAGAGGTGCCTCAAACTCCTTCCAGAGATTATTCTAAAGACTAGCTACAATTTCACCCTAGCGGTATGTTTTATAATTCTTGGGAGGAAAAATAATAAGAAACCTTCAAATGTGTAAATTACCTAGATTTAAAAGGCATTTGAAATGTGCAGTTAAGACAAGTGTTTTGTCTTTTAAATGTGTATGGTTCTGCTTTGTTGTTTTCTTAACCTCCCAATTACCCAGTTGCTGGACTGTCCATAAGGAAAGAATCCATGGTTTTGATACACCTTGGTTGGTTGTCAGCCCCAATGCTTTTCTCTGGGCTAGGTCAATGAGAGAAGACTTGTAGAAATGAGGTCAAGCATAAAACACGGGACTTTTATACTTAAATAGTATCACAAAGCCATGAGAAACAGCATGGCCTAACGGAGAAAGGACCAGACTGCGAGTCCAGCCTGGAGGCCTTCCTCTGACACATTCTAAACTTTTCAGGGTCCAGGCCACTCTCTAAGACAGAGATTTATTAATCTAAGGTGTGTGTATGGATTTCAAAGGATCTATGAAATTGTATGGGAAAAAATACATCTTTATTTCAATCTAATTGGTTTCCTTTGTAATCCTCGGTATTTTATTTTATGCATTTAGAAACATTCTTCACTTGCCTGCCCAAGGTTAGAAACAGCAGAAGCATCAGAGCCCTGCTCTAAGACTGTTACAAAGTTGGCCTCTGTACTGGGAGAGCTTGTTTCCATATTGATGAAATCTGAGGTCTGTACCAAAAAACCAAACAGCAAAACCCAATAATCACATGACAACTGCAGAGGCTACACTTGGCTTGTTGGAGAAGATCACTTTTTCCATGCTGCAGAGAAACCATAGGAAACATGTCCCTCTCAATAGTGACAGTGATCATCTGCCCCCACAGAGGCTGAATGACAGCCTTGAAATTGAATCCACAGACATTTTTTTCATAGATTTGCCATCTCCAGAACCTAAGCAAAAAACTCAAGAGGAAGATGAGTCAACTGAAATCAGATGAGCCAATGCCCCTTATAAAAGGGACTATGTGAATGGATGACACGTTGTGAATGACTTTCCCATACATGGGAAATGACTGCAGGATATTTCGTTGGGGAGGCATCTTTGCTTGCCTTTTACTGCTTTGCGTCGAGGTAGTCGGCAGGTAATCAGATGAAATAATGTAGGTAAAGCACTCTGCAAACCTTAAAGTGCTTTATAAATGTAAGCCATTATGACTGTCATCGGCATCATCGGCATCCAACTGATACACAATCATGTATGGATCAGGTCATCAGCACAAACCTTTAAAATATTTGCTCTCCAAGTCACATATTACATTATATATTAAAACTTTGTGCACAAAACAAAACAGAGACAAAATCATATATTTCAACTCAAAAGGACATACAAAAGTCACAAAATACTATTAAAAGAGAAACATCAAGTTCCATTTGTACTGCAAAATTCCACGATGGTCAGGTGCAAAACATATAAAAATATACAAAGAGTAAATCAAATGAATAATGCTAGTGATTGAATATAAAGACAAATCACAAGATTGGAAATATTTCAAGAACAAGAAATGCTTATCGTTCGGCAGAAATAATGTCGATGTACAAAAAGGGATAGTGCAAGAAGGCTTCTGCAGCCTAGCTGTTCTCTTCAGTAGGGAGCTCGTGGTTCCGAGCTGGCCGGCTGGCCAGAGGTGGGGTTGGGAGACTTGGATTCCACTCAGTGGGCTGATTAAGGCACATCTTAATGGGCTTCAAAGGACTACTTGCTGTGTTCGTATCAGACAAACTCTGATTCTCATCAGTTTTCATTTGTAGCATGCTGGAAAAAAAAATGTAATGCAATTTAGTTTCATTTTCATTTCAAAGCAAGCAAATCAACTTTCTGAACAGAAATTGGTTATTTGGCTTGTTTTCTGAACCAACCCAGTGTACAAGAGTAAAAATAGAGAAACGATTCTGTTACAATGCCATTAGTTTTTCTAGTGTCAGGTGTTTGGTCAAACTGAAGGGATTTCAATTCAGTGAACATTTATTAAACATTTACTAGTTACCAGCACTGGGGAATATCATGACAAAAAAAACCTGTAAGTCTGCTAGCCAGGATCTTACATTCTACTTGGGAGAGGATAATTGGGAGTTTGTGGGGATGACATGTGCAAAGTGAATTAAGTACAATATATACACAAAGTAATTGGGGGAGGGCCACCACCAGCTGGACTTATTGGCCAAGCCTTCCTGCGGGAAGTATATTGTGAGCTGAGTTTTGAAGGAAACGAGTGATTCTCTGAGGCAGAACTGAGGAAGCAGCACATTACAGACCTAGGTTCTGCTTCCCAAAGACAGGAGATGGTATACCAACAGCATGAAGATCTCATTGGCTGGAAAAGGGATGAATGTGCAGGAAGTCTGGAAAGGGAGGCTAAAGCTAGAATAGAAAGACTTTTACAAGTCAAACTGAGAAGTTCTGGATTCTCTTCTATTTTATTTGCATTTATTCCATTCTCAAGAAATAATAACTGAAGGTTCTTGAGCAGTGGAGGGACATAACAAAGCTATGGGAACATCAATTTGGCAGCTGTGTGGAGCAGGAGTTGCTGAGAAGAGCTGATAAAGAAAAGGACACCAATGAGGAGTATTGGGCTATTGCAAAGGTCCAGGCAGGAGGAGATGAGGGCCTGACTGAGCGAGGGTGGTAGAGAGAACGGCAGGGACATGAGATGTGTTGTGGAAGTGTAACTGACAGAAACTGGGCAACTGCCTGGTGGGGAGTGGGACGATGTAAGTATAACTCCAGGCTGGCTGAATCTGGAGAGTAAAGCAAGGCGACTACCGCCAGGCAAGGCTAGGTCATCATGAGAATAACCAGGTGTCCCTTCATAGAAAGCTGTAATGCTTTAAATTCGCACCAATGTGCGTCACAGCTTAGAGCTGAAAAGCAACCTTAGAGATCACATAGACTCCTGCATTAAGACCACAAAGGGGAAATGATTTGTCTTAAATCACACCTTCAAGAGGTGGAGCTTAAGTCCAAAATCGGGTCTTCTGACTTAAAATCCAGTGTTCTTTCCTCTAAAGCATTTTCATTTTGCAAGAAAATCATTGAGCCTATGCTCCCTGGCCAGACCTAACTCTCTCCACTACTGCCGTAGGAAGTGGGGGAAGGGCAGAGGGCTGAGGCCAGCCTATCCCTTTTAGGAACAATCTCAATCTCCTCACTGGGCAGGGTCCCTTTTATCCCAATTCGCTTCCCCAATCACCTATAATGTGCAATGTTCCAGAATGTTCATGTGTCCAACAGCTGCAGGATGATATAATCAAACAACATGAGAATAAGAACCAACTTAAAGACTGTGGTCTGTTTCATGGCTAAACTTGATCTTTTTATACCAGTAGTGAACCTCATTAGCCTGATAAATGTGGTTGGTGGTAGACTGTTCTGTTTTGATGGTGCAAAAAAAAAAAAAAAAAAAGACAAAAATCCAACTCTGAGGGTTCTAGGCACTACTAAGCAAGAAAGAAAACTGCTTCATCATCCGATTTTGCATTGTCTGGTTCCCACTAAGTAATGAATCCATTCTGCTGCAATGCTGCCCAAGTTTAGTACTGGGTAGAACATGGAGGTGCCTGATGATGCCCTAAGGTGTTGGAAAAGCTTTTAACTAAGACCAAGTTTATCTTCCAATGAGTGTCCCCAAGATTTGTACTACCTGCTTTAGGTCAATCATATCACAGTCCTTAAATTCCTGCCCCCCACCCTGCTACATTGCCTCAGTCTAACTGGCCTCATCTCCCTCCCATCCTTCATCCTGACACAATGGGTCCTTGATATCGGAAGAGGAAAGAAAGGGAATAAATGTTTACCTCACGCCCACTATGTGCCAAGTACTTGTTACAAATTTCATCGGGTCCTTGCAACATCTGACAAGGTTGCTATTGTTATCCGTATTTTAGAGTAGAGGAAACTGAGGCAAACAGAGTCATTGGAAGCTAAGGTGAACTTCCATCTTACCTTGCCCAGAACCAAGCCTCTGTGTCACTTTCTGGTCATCTCTACCATATGCTGTCTCGCTCTTCCCTGCTCTTTTTTCACATTTGTCTTTCCCCATTAGAATATAAGCTACTTGAGGGCAGGGAATGGTTTACATTTTTATATTTGTACCCCCAGCCCTCAGCACAATGAAGTGTTTAATAAATGCTCTAGTAGTACTCTGACAGTTTTCAATGGGTGATGCTTGGGTGATGGTGCTGCTTTTCATGCTGTTACCAACATTTATTATTGTGTGGGGATTTACTTCAGGTGGTATTTCTTCTACTAGAGCTTAATATATCTTCTAATAGTAGCTTCAGAACTGAACTGAGAAACAGGGTGACCCATAAAGGAAAAAAAAACCTCACCATAAGGTTGTCTTTTATTAACATAAGTGGTAGGATTTAGAATTGGAAAGAAAATAAGGTCCAAGCCCCCTTTTTAGAGAGGAGAATGGTGAGGTACATAGAAGTTACGTGAAAGATGTGAAGTCACAGAGCTGGGACTTATGCCCACAGTCTCTGGCTCTCCATGGTGCCATAAGACATTCTGTCCTCCTGTTTTGTTCCTTTTTACTTTCATTTCAGCACTATGGCTTAAAATATAGGAAGAGACTCCTGGCTATGAAGAGAATCCACTTGAAGGCTGGTGAGAATGTATTTGTCTAGAGTTTGCAATCTAGTCCAAAGGGTTTGAAACCAAATGGGGATGTAGAGGGAGGGTAATGCATATTGGCAGTGATGTGCCGCCATGCTAGATATCAGAGAAAGAGGCCACAGTAGGAAAAGTAACAGGGAAGATGACTTAAAATTCTATCAGACAAAATTCAAGATAGGATCTGTGCAATAAAACACATCACCTTGAACATCAGTATTAAAAAACACAAAGGCTTGTTTGACCTCAAAGGCATCACTGAAATGTGACTGCAGGAGACCCAGGACTGAAATATGGTCCTGGGAAGGTGTATGTTACTCAGAAAAAATAGCAAATATAAAAGGGGGAGGGTTGTACTTAAGAGGGTGAATTTCATAACCTAGTGAGAATTTGTGCAAAAAACAAAAGCAGAAACAGAAATGCTATTTTCGTTGCCATGTATTACAAACCATCTGAACAGAAAGAGGACGTAGATGATGAGTTTGGAAAGGTCAGAAGTCTGACAAAGGCATGATATTATAGTCATGGGGGATTTAAATTATTACAAGAGCTGGAGCTTCCTACCTGGCAGAGAAGCTAAGAATTTCTTGACTAGCTTAATGATAACTTAATCCTTCAAAATGTGAAGGAATCAACAAGGGGAAATTACATCCTGGGTATGATTCTCACTTACAAGGAGTAACTGAAAGGCAAGGTGGAAAGAATGGTAACCTTGAGAGAAGAATGACCACATTATCTTAGAATTTGTGACCAAGGAAAACCAGGCATAGCCCAACATGAACCTTCAATTTTAGAAGTTGGTCCAAATGGTTCAGAGAAAGAAGTGGTAAGACCCCAAGGCAGGATGGGAAGTGTTGAGAATGAAGTTTTGAAGATAAAAAAAGGAAGCAATTTTATTTAGGAAGAAAAGGCGTGGGGAGGCTATCCAAACAAATCAATATGTACGAACATATAGGGGAATCATTAATTAAATATTAAAAATACATATACAAAAGATGGAGGGGCAAATAGTAGAGGATGGATATAAAAACACAATCTATTCTTCTAAGAACAGTGTCATGAGCACTAATGCTTAGAATGAACTGAGGCTAAGCAGAAATGCTAAAAACAAAAATTTTAAAAAAGTTATCCTGGAGAAAAAGATCAAAGAAAGGATAGGACAGCTGCTTGGAGCAGATGGACCAGTAAGAGATGACACCCGGTAAGCAGAGCTGCTCAATTCCCATTCTCCTTTAGTTTTCTCAAAGAAAATAATTTTTGGATGAAAGGAAAGCACTAAAACAATTAATGAATTGATATAGAAGGCTGAGTAACACGGTAGTAAAAGGGCTATCTCCAGTCACTAAGTCCAGGATGAACTGCATCCTAGGCTACTGAAAGAACTTGTAAATGTCTGTGAAGCCACTATTTGTGATTTGAAAAAGATCACAGAAAATAGAATTGAAAAAGAATAAATGTTATCCAATTTTTCTGAAGGGGGAAGATAATGAAATCTTAGATTGACTTGGATTCTTAGCAAAATTTTAGAAGCTTTTATTACAGAGATTATAGATTTGGAGCTGGAAAAGGTCCTAGAGGTTACCAAGTCCAACTCTCTCATTTTATAGATAAGGAAAATAAAGCTAAAAGAAGTTAATATGTTTTACTCATGATCACCCACAGCTTTTAAATGTCTGAAGCAGGATTTAAACTTAGGACTTCCTCCACTCCCAGCAACTCCCCCTCCCCACCTTATCCCAAGCTGTCTGACTAGTGAAAATCTAGGAACGCATGTGCTCTTCACAAAAAGCCACAATCATTTCATCAATGAACCCTCTGTTTTTCCCTCCTAGGGTTGTTTGACTGCTGTATCTGGCAAGGGCTCTAGATTCAATTTACTTAGATTTTGATAAAACCTCCCTTTATCTTGTTCTTGTATAAAAGATGAAGAGAGGTGGACTAGATAAGAGTACCATTAAGACAGATTGGGACCTGACTGAATAGTCACACCGAAAAGGGAAAAGTCATCATGGGTTTGTAATGTCTCCAGTGAAGTGACCCAAGAATTTCTGCTTAGCCCTATCCTGCTGAACATATTTATCAATGATTGGGGTAAAGAAATGTTTATCGAACTTGCAGATGGCACAAAGCTGGGAAGGAGAGCCAAAGGAGATCTCAACAAACTATAATCAAACAGGATGAAATTTTACAGCAATAGATGCATAACTTTTCACAGCTCTTCACAAGCATCACTCAGAGGATGTGTGGTCATTAAGAGGTCATCACAAAGAGATCTCATGATTTTAGTTGCTCAATAGCCATTAATACTGTAACAGCCACTGAAAATACAGAGACAAAGAAGTGAAACAGTTCCTGTCATGAAGGGGCTTACGTTCTATTGAGGGAGTCAGAAGAACATGTAAGAAAGATGTACAAAACAAATACAAGGTAAAGTGGGATCTGGAGAGAAGGCAGGAAAGGTCACACATAACCAGTGACATTTAAGCCAAGTTTTGAAGGAAACTAAAGATTGTAAGATTAGAAGGGCGGAGGAAGTACATTTTGGGCATGGGGGATGGGTAGTGCAAAGGTGGCAGATAGCAAAAAAAGCACATTTGTTTAATACGGAGTATATCAAAGACAGTCATATGTGATTAGGATCTAAAGGTATGTTGGAATCAGTTGTGAAAGGCTTTATACTTGATCCTAGAAGTATGTGGTTGAGGATTAAGGAGACAATCTTCCTGTTATATCCTGCCCTAGTTAAATCCCATTGGAACATTATGTTGAGTCCAGGATTTCACTTTTTAGGAAGGGTGCTGGTAAGCTGGGAGCATACAGAAGAAAAACAGGAAGATGATCCCACATGAAGAGTAGCTGAAGAAACTGGGGATGTTTAGATTGGGCGCAACTTGGGGTAGACACTGTCTTTAAATATCTGAAAGGCTACTGTGTGAAAGAGGGATTTGATTTGTTCCACTTGATTCCAGAAAATAGAACTAGGAGCAACTGCAGAACCAAATCTAGGCTTAATGGAATTGCCTAACAATGAGTGCTATTCAAAAATGAAACGAGCTAATTCAGGAACTATCAGATTCCTTAATACCACAACTCAACAAGCATTTTTATTGTGTCTACTCTGGCTGGAACTGTGCTGGTCTTTAAGATGACAAAGTCTAAAATTAAACAGTCCTGGTCCTCAAGGACCTTAGAATGTTTGTATAGTGATGGTATGACAACATCTATGTGGATAAATAGAAAATAGAGACAAAGGAGACACAGATACTTTGGGGAAGGAGGTAATAGCAACCGGAGGAGAACTTCTAAACCTATTTTTGTGTCATGGTCCCTGCTGGTAGTCTAGTAAAACCCTCAAGTCTAATCTAACCTGAGAAAGAGTATATACCCTTTCTGAGAAAAATGTTTTTAAATGAAAAAAATATAGACGATAACAAAGAAGTCAATTATACTGAAATAGCATCATTTTTTTTTTTTACAGCTTATAGACCCCAGATTAATAACCCCTGAAACTGCAGCAGGTGGTACTTGAGCTAAGCTTCAAAGGAAGGTAGGTACGCAGGTATTCTGTGGATTAGTGTGAGGAGGGATAGGGGAAAGCCTCCAAGAAGCATGAAGACAGGAGATGTAATGTTATACGTAAAAAGTATATATATTAATATATATAATTTATATTAATATTAATATACTTAATATATACTTTATACTTAAACAAGTCAGTTTGGTTGGAACATATAGATTATAAAAGAGGGTCCTGTGCAACAAGCTTGGAAAGGAATGTTGGAGACAGACTGCAATGGGCTTTAAAAGCTACAGAAATCTGTTATCCTAGAGGCAAGAGGGACTGAAGTGCTTGAACAGGAGGTAGAGGCTTGTGGCAAACTCACGTTTGAGAAACATCCCTTTGACAGCTATGTAGAAAAAGTAGGTATGAGAGAGCCTGAAGAAGCCCAAACAAAGATATTTCATGATCCAGATGAGGTCATGTAGCTCTGACCTAGGGTAGTGGCTATATAGCAAAGTGGATGCACATGACATATCACAGATGTGGGATTGATGAGGAAGCCAAGGTCTGACTCACAGATTGCAAAGGCTAAATGCTGTAGAGGCTTCATGTATAAATTGAACTTGATAGTCTCTCTGAGTTTCCTTCCAAGTCTTGAGTTTCTGTGAAGCCACGTTGATCATCAGAAGCAGCATGGTAGAGTGGAAATCTATCACAGGTTTACATTCAGAGAACCAGGGTTCAGTTTCCTGCTCTGTCACTTACTGTGTGACACTGGACAAGTTTCAACCTCTCTGGGACTTGGTTTCACCATCTGTAAAGGCAGTGATTGGACTAGATGACCTCTAAGGATCCATTCCTCCTCCTCTGACTACTCCTCACTCTTCTTTGCTGGAACATCTTCATCGACATCAGGCCAACTAATCGTGGAAAGCCCCCAGGGTTTTATTCTAGGTTTTCTTCTCTTCTCTCCCCATCAGTTCCCATGCTTTCAACTGTCTTATCTCTGCGTGTGTTCATCCTTTGTTGCCAAAGAAGACCATGCCATCAGAGAAATGATGACATGATTTGCACTTGACTTTGTTTTGAGTAAGGGGGGGCTGTGCAGGTCACCAACCTCACTTCTCCTCCAGAGTCATCTGAATCCAGTGACCAGATATTCCTCAGGATGAAGCAATTGGGGTTGACTGACTTGCTCAAAGTCACATAGCTAAAGAGCATTAAGTGTCTGAGGTGACATTTGAACTCAGGTCCTCCTGACTCCTGCACTGGTGCTCTATCCACTGCACCACCTAGCTGCCCCTTATCTATGCAGGTAACTCTTAGATCTACTTTTCCAGTTCTAACCTCTCTCCCAACCTCCAGTCTTGCAACTCCAACTGCCAATTACATATGTCAAACTACCTGTCCTATGGACATCATGAAACTCAAAATATCCAAAACTCAACTCATAATCTTTTTCTCAAAACCCTCTCTTCTACATGACTTCCCTATCACTCTCAAGGGTATCACCATACTCCCAGTTACCCAGACTCACAACTGAAATGTCACCACTCCTCACATCTAATTTGTTGCCCAGTTCTGGCAAGTTTATGTTTTTTTCACATCCTATATATATGCCTTCTCTCCACTGACATTGTAGAATCACCCTGGTGTAGGCCCATTAAGCTCACACTTGGACTACTGCAATAGCTTACTGGTTGGTCTCATTTTTCACTTCAGCTCATCTCCACTCAGCTGTCAAAGCGACCTTAAAAGTGCATGTCTGAGCAGGTTCCTCTCCCCATTCCCATTCTACAAATGCTGGAGCCTCCCTATTACCTCCAAGATTTAATATAAAATCATGTTCTGCTTATAAAACTCTTTATAACCTGGTCTTCTCTTGCTCTTCTGGTCTTCTTGCACCTTAGTCATCCCTATGTACTCTGGGATCTAGGAACATTGGTCTCCTAGTTTTTCTTCTTACATGACACTGCTGTTTTCACTGGCTGTCTCTCATGCCTGGAATGTTCTTCTTCCTCATCTCCTCCAAGCTTCCCTGGCTTCCTTTAAGTATCAAGAAAGGCTACCTTCTGCAAGGTTTTTCCCACTGCTCCTTAATCTTTGTGCCTTGTCTCTGAGACTTATCCCGTATCTATCATTTGTACATAGTTGTTTGTGTTGTCTCCCCCATTAGACTGTGAGTTTCTACAGAGCGTGGCATTTGCCTTTTCTTTGTATCCCCAGTACTCCGTACAGTGCTTAAACATGGGCACTTAATAAATGCTAGCTTACTTCTGGCTTTTAGTCTATGATTCTTTGGACCTATCTTTGTGCCTGGAAGTTTTTCTTTGAATATAAATCCTACACGCTTTGAATTGTCACCACGCCTACAAGGCACTGATCAACTGAACTGAGTAAAGCTCATGATTACTGTAATGAACTCTACAGTCTTTACTGAGTTATAGACGTGTACTGAGCACCTTAGAGTTACGTTGTTTTTGACGGTCCCTTTCATTTAGCCCTGCTAAAGTAAGTGTACACACGCACACATCCCCTCTGTCCCAATTAGTCTCATGGAGAAACGAGAGATAAACGTTCCACGCCACATGCACCTTCTTTGATTTTCTTGTGGTTACTTAGGTAGGTGGCCCAGTGGAGTCCTGGGCCAGGACTCAGGAAGATGTGATTCAAATATGGCCTCTGACACTCACTTGTTCTGTGACTCTGGGCCTCACTTAACCCGTCTGCCTTTATCCACTGGAGAAGCAAAGAGCAAACCCTTCTAGTACCTTTGCCAAGAAAACCTCACATGTGGTCACAACAGTTGCACAATAAAGGCAATGCCTTTACCTGAAAAGTACTTTCATTTACTTCTCCAAATTCTCCTCATTCATCAATACCTAGATTGTCTTTATCTCTGGCAGAAGCTTTCCTGTAATTGATTCTCATAGCACTTATATTTGTGCTAAAAAATTAATCCCAATCATATTAACTATTGCCAGACTGATTTCCAAGGAGCTTTCCAAGTAAAGGGATTCTGTAACACTCTATTTGTCTCCTCCACAATGGAATGCACATTGGACAGGATAAGAAGCCTTGGAATCTAGTCCTACTTCTCTCACTCAGCAGCTTGCGACTTTGAACCAGTCACAAAAATTTCTTGAACTAATTTATCTGTAACAATAGTAGACCTGCCCATCTTACACAACTCTTGTCAAGAGAAAGGAAAATGAAAATATTTCATAAAATATAAAGCAGACTAATTTTTACCTAGATCTATGATTTCATTAGTGTACATCACTCCCTCCAACTATGTAAAATGGTAACTCTTTTATGATGTATAGTATTAGTTGCCTGGGGCATTGAGAAATTTTAAATGATTTGTCCAAGGTTTCATAGGCAATCCTGTCAGAGACAGAACTAGAACCCAAAGCCAGAAACTGTGCTAAGTTTGGGATACAAAAGACAAAACAGTCCCTTGCCCCAGGGAGTTCACTCACTAATGAGAAAGATGATGGGTAAACAAAAAGGTACTTCAGAGTAGGAGAACAGTAATTTTAGGAGGAAAGGCTTAAGTCGATGAAATGGAAAAAAGACTCCTGAAAAAGGTGGCATATGAGTTGAGTCTTGATGAAAGCCAGGGATGCCAAGAGGAGGGATGGATATATTGCATTACAGTCACAGAGGATAGTCAGAACAAAGATAATGGAAACAAGAATGTCCTGTCAGGAATGCTGTTTGTCCTTTGTTTTGAAGAGGACTGTGGACATCACGGCACGGTCTTGACTTGCTCATGAATTGGATTTAAGTGAGGCAGAGCTGCACAAGTCATTAGCCTCACTCTCTTCCAGCATCACTGAAGCCCAAAGTAAGACAAAAGAAAAAATGGCTGGCGATGGCCTGAGCTGTAGTGGATGCCCTTGGTGTCTTTGATGACTCCTTCAGCCACATGCATGGCCACTGGGACAATTGTTCTCTTCCAACCATCTTGCATGGGGATGTCTTCACATGCTTGGGGTAGACATTCCTCTGACTCACTGATGGGTCTGAGGCCCATTGATTACCCTTAACCTGGTTTAGCCCATCTGCTAAGATGCTTTTTCACCAGGGTGTAGCTGCTATGCATGCTACAGCTTGTTGGAGACACAGGTGAGAATTAGGTGCAAGGTAGACACCAAAGGTGGACAAAAAGCCCTGGAAAGGACTCAGCAAGTCATCACATCAAAGGTGCTAATCTTCCCTGAACATTCCACTCACCCTTCTGTGTGTAAGAAAAACCAACTGGTATTGTAGGATGGTAGATATAGTGGAAATAGGAGAGAAAGGTCACATTATGAAGAATCTTTGATGCAAACAGAGGACTTTATATGTGATCCTGGAAGAAACAGAGAACACTTTTCAGCAGCCAGGCTTATGTTCAAACTTCCCATACTCATTGAAAGATAAAGCATGTTTTCTATGTCAGAATATGAGAATAGGGAGCTTGCACAATTGGAAAGAGTGACACTAAAATTTTTTGAGGGCCAGGGTAATTAAAACACATTGGCTTTCTGTAAAAACCCTCCAATAGAGACTCAAGGAAAAGATGATCAGTGTTTGACTACAGAAAAATCTATCAAGTTTTCTAATAGTATATATGAAGATACACATATATGTAACACATATTTGTATGCATAGAGATGAATGTATGATGGCACATAACCATTAAAGAACAAAAAGTAGGTAAGTCTATTCTAAGATTGGTCAGAAATTTCATTTTTAATCTGTATGACAAGAATATACCTATCTTTCAAATTATAGCTGCCTGAATGGCCAAATAGGAATATTTCACTTGATAAAAGTACAAAGGCTCCTACTAGACCTGATGAATTTCTCATAATATTCCTGTATTTTCTTATTGGTTCTAAAAAGTAGTTTTTAAAAAATTATATTTCAAGTTATGCATTAGAAAAGAAATTATTTTTGGTAATTTAGAAATTGTAGATTGCCTACATAGTGGAATCGCCATAGGAACTCTTAGATGAATGCACCATTATTAAAATTCACAAAGTTTGGATGACACACTTATCCACAAATTAGTCTTCATATTGAAACTCCATGAATAAATGAAGATCCTTTACTCCTGGATGAATGTACAGTATTCAGTTCAATATCACCTGTATTCCTTTTGCTGTGTAAAGGCACACTTTTCTTTTATCAGATTCACCCAGGTAGTTTAACTGGGTTTTAAATGAAATGGGGTAGAAAGAACAAAGTTTTCAAGTTGTAAAGGTGCATTAAAAAAAAAGGAAAAACAGTTTGATCTTGAGGTTTACACATGGTTAGTGTTGTTACTGTCTTAATGTAACTCTTTCTAGGTATTTTAGTATTATTCACCCAATTAAAAGCATTTAAATAAATTTTCATTTTGTTGGCTGAAAATTATACATAGTAAACTCTCATCAGTTTGAAATATCGGAATTCGGAATGTGTAAATGACATTTTTGTGTACGATTTTTAAGTATTCAGGAACTTTATTTCTCTAAAGATTTTCAATCTTACTCTCAAAACTGGGAAAATCAGATCTAAAAGAAGTAATTTTTCAAACCATAGACTGAGAAATTAATGATTCCTTCTACAATTCACTTCTGGGTTTAGTAATTCTTTATGGGGGGAAAAAGGCTTATATGCTTATCAGAAAGAAGGATTTAATGAACAGGGCTTGAAATGAGGAAGTCCTAGATTCAAATACAGACTGACAATAGGTATTGGTGGGGGTATGTTGCTTAACCTCTTTAAGCATCTTAAGCAACTCACGACTTTATCAACATATCAGTTATGTTGCATTTACACTGGTGTAAGAAGTTCCCACTTCAGGATTTCCTTACACTGATAAAACCAGAAATTCTTTGCGTATGTCTAGGATAAAGTATTTACAGTGTTTAACTAGCAACTTAATTTATTTGCTTGCACCCACCTCTTTATACACAGTCTATTATATTTGAAAATAATAGAATTTTAAAAGTTAGTCTGTATCTCAGATTGTTCTTACTAAGTCTGCTTGGTCCATCCACTCCCCACCATTACTGTAAATTGGTGACTTTTTACATCATAACATCATCAACTGTCTAAGCTAAAGGTTCTTAAAACCCCATGGCTACACTTAAAAAAGTATTTTGGATAACTATTTCAATATAATTAGTTTCCCTGGTAATCTTATGCACCTCTTACTTCGTACATTCAAAAACATAATCCTGAGAAAGAGGTCCATAGGGGTTACCAGACTGACAATGGTGTCCACACCACAAAAAAAGGTTAATAAATTGTTCTAAGCTAACACCCTATGTAAGTTTATGTTTCCAGTGAAAGGAAAAAGTAGAAAAATTAAAATTTTATAAAGTTTCCTCATGTGTAGGGAAGTCATTGAAACTTGTCTTAGATATAACTACTGATCACATATTTAATTCACTTGTTACTAAGTCCTGTAAATGTGATCATAGTGGTAGGGATGAATTTGGCCTGTGATTTCATTGATAAAAAGAATCTTTGGATGAACAAACTCCCTGTAGCAACCGCAGGTGTACATATTTCTAGAACACTGAAAGGTTAGAGGACCAATCTGTGTCAGAGAAAACAGTTGAACCCAGGTCTTCTTGGTTCCAAGGCTAGGTTTCCACCCACATAACCTTTCCTACTATTTTTTTTAGCTAGGCAGCACAGTACAGAGAAGGGTACTGGACTTAAGGTCAGATCCCCTGACTTTAAGCTCTGGCTGTATTTATTATGTGTGATCTTGAGCAACTAACTAGTTTTGCTTATTGCTATCAACAATGATTTTTTTTTAGCCACAGGAAATCTAGATGACCATGCACTAAGGCATAGTGGTGCTATAGTCTGCATTGGTGGAGGAAGTACCCATACAGCAAAAATCATAGAAATCTTTAGACTATTTCCACCCATTTATTCATGTACCGATATTTAGAACCATAATATCAAAGGAGTATTAGCAAAGTGCTTAGTACAGAACCTGGCAGGTTGTTCACTCGTTTTAGTTGTGTCCTACATTTTGTGACCCTGTTTGCAAGTTTTCTTGGTAAAGACACTAGAGTGTTTTGTAATTTCCTTCTCCAGTTCATTTTACAGATGAGGAAACTGAGGCAAACAGTGTTAACTGACTTGCCCAGGGTCACACAGATTTGAATTCAGCCTTTCTGACTCCACAGTCAGTGTGCCATGCCACCTGCCTGTCCTGTCTGGCATATAGTAGACTCTTAATAAAAGATTATTCTCTTCATTTCCCTTATTTAAAGTGTGTCTATGTAGTGCTAGGTTATACGATCATGTCAGCAGAGCACAGCTCTGTCATCTTCTACCAAGCTGGGAAAGGCTTAAGAGAATTTGGATTTAGTGACAGTATACAAGGAAGAACCTAGATAAAGTCAGAGAAAGCTTAACATCAGGATGGCCAGAGAGTGATGAATTTTTCAACCACAGTAACTCTTGACGAACACCTACTAAGTTGTATTGAGGTTTCTAGATTGACTGGTAGGGGATGTACTCAAACTGTGGAGTAGATCCTTAAAATAATGAAACACATATATTTTATGTGCAAAGGTATATATAGACACAGGGGAAAAGTAAAAACACAGAGCACTGGCCAGAGCTTGAAGCTAAGAAAAATTTTGTTCCAAACTTAACTAGTTTTGTTGGTTGTGATATATAGGAATTGATATTCCATGAATCAAGCAGTAGCCAAGTGTCCTATAACTTGAAAGGGAAGAGAGGCTATATCATACTAGTTTAAACAACTTAAAAAATTTTTTTTGTAAAACTGAATTCATCAACTAGAACATTATCAACTTTTTTCCATCAGCGAGCAAAGATATAATATGTATTTTTTTATTTTATTTGGAAAAAACTTTCAAAAAGAAAACTTTTTTTTTAAAGTGGTAAGAACGAGTTCTTAGGTTTTTAATGGAGCTTGAGGAAATCCAGTTGTTTGATCCGTAGTTTTTATGACATTTTGATCTTAATAGTGTATAGCATAATCACAAGGCACCATACTGTTCTCACTACTTGTAATACCTGAGAAACTCTTAAAATAACTTTTAGGTTCTACTTCACACCCAAGGGATTGGTAAAGGTGACAGAAAGGGAAAATGATAGAGTTGGAGGGGCTGTGGGAAGACATTGTGGAAAGCAATTTGGAATTAGACCTAAAAAAAAAATTAAGCTGCATATGCTTTGATTCAGCAATATCACTAGCAGGCTTATATTCTCATAGGGATTAAAAAAAAAGCCAAATAAACAAAAATATTTAAAGCAACTCTTTTTGGAGTGGTGAAGAACTGGACACTAAAGGGATACCAAACAATCTGAGAATAATTGAGCAAATTGTATTACGTGAATATAATTTAATATTATTGTGCCATAAAAACATGACTCAAGGGTGTTTTTCAGAGAAATCAAGGGAACACTTAGATGAAATGATTCAGAATCAAGTGAAGAGAATAAGGATAACGACTTACACAGTAACAATGTGACGGCAATCAATTTTGAAAACCCTGAGAACTCTGATCACTTCTATGATCAAATACAATTCCAGAAGATCAAGGATGAAGCATATTCCCTATTCCTTACAGAAAGGTGATGGACTCAAGATCCAAAGGCATTTTTTGCACATGGTCAATGGAGGAATTTGTTGTGCTTGACTTCATGTGTTTGTTATAATATTCCCCCTCCTCCTCCCTTCTTCCCACCCCCACCCCAAACAATGAGAAGGAAAGAGATTGAAGAGAAAATGCTTTCTAACTGAAAAAACAAAATTATAAAAAGAGCTATTGAACCCAATTTGCCAGACCTATTTCAGAACTTCATGGTGAGTAGAGAGAAGGGTGTTGTTTTTTCTCTTGGAAATAATCTTTTTAGAAAAAATATTTTGAGTAACTGGGGTTTCAAAGATGGAGAGAATTGTCCTGATCCCTGGCTCAATATTACTGTGCAGTGCTGGACCTTCAGAAGATATTCTTCCACTCTCTATTCTTCCCAATCTATTCTTTATACTGCTATCTCTGTAATCTTCCTAATCCAAGCTGCAGATCAATGGTCTTTTTGAGAAACCTTTAGTAAATTCTTATTTCCCTTTGCAATAAGTATACATTACAGGGGTCTAATTTACTCTTTAACTTTATTTTGTATTGTCCTTAATATAAATTCAGATATGTTCTTCAGATTAAAACTCAAACACTAAGTACCTATATGCAATTCCAAACTGGAATCTTAATCTCTCCCCAATATCCTGATCTGTCCCACTTCAATATATTAATGCATGTTATCCATATTGCCCTCTGAAGACCTTCCCTTTCTTTCAAGGTTCAATTCAGATGACATCTTTTCCATAATCCCTTCTTAATATCTTGGCTAAAGATCTTTCCCTTTCCTGTCTTTCATGCCTTTCTCTTCTAGTACAGAGCACAACATGATACAATGGAAAGTGTATTGGATCTGAAATAAGAGAAACCTGGTTCCAATCCTTCCACTGTGGATTTGAGCTATATGAACACGGGCAAAGCACATAATCTGTTTCTCAATTCTATAAAATATTTAAATCTTATCTATAAAATATTTAAATATCTACTTCATATGTTACACACAAATGTAAATATCAGCTATTCTGCATTTTGTTCATTACATTGTGTATTTCATACCCTCAAATTATAAGATCCTTGAAGGCAGATCATGCAATTGTTATTGTGTTCTCAGCGCTTTGCCCATGGAAGGCACTGAATGTTTACAGTGACACTGTGCAAGTTTAAGCAGAGAATAGCTATTAGAGTGCAGGACCAGATTTGGATTCTCAGTAGCAATCTAGTTCCTTTTAGTGCTTTTTTGAAATTGAAGACCAAATGGTTATTAAGAGAATTTAGACATAAGGATATTAAGGGCTATAGAGTGAGCTATAATTTTAGAAAGTGTGGGATGCCCAGCTTCCTGATAGCAAATGTCTTTCAGCGAGGTAAAAAGATTCTCTGGATACTGGTTGACCGACTAGATTTATTTTGAAGGACACAAAATTCATGCTGTTATTTGACAACTGTTTGCTTTTCAGGGTAGATATTTTAAAATTTCATATTTGTGGAGTGAGGGGCATGAGTTCTCGGGACAAATTAAGAATGGAAAATTAGTTATTGATGTGAATGTTGGTCACCACTATGGTGATACAGTTATGGTAATTCTTGAATATAGTTTTATCCATCAGAATTCTAATAAAAGGCAGTTTCATAATCAGAGCTTAGAGTCTGTCACTCCTTCTGGCTGAAGTGTTTATCACAGGGAAAGGCATTTTTAGGTAAAGGGTTTGTGGGAACACAGGCTCACAGTCAAACAATTCAGTTAGTTAAAAAATATAGAAGTGATAGTATGCAAATTGGGAGTTTAGTTCACACTGGCTACTTCCTATAATAAATCAGAAATTTCAGGTGTACAAACATAGGGGGAGGAAGGATATTTTATTCTTGGAGTGCAAGATCTAAAATGATAAAAAGTCAAATTGATCTAATAGTTGAGACAAAAAGTTAGAGAGACACTGAAAGAAGGTAACATCCGCATAATTATACCGGGCTGTGAATCATCACTTTCTGGTGATACTTTCCAGACTACTAGAAGCTCATTCATCACCTTTTCAAACTTTCTACCTGGAATTTCTTCTTTCATTACAGGACTTCACCACCCTGGTCCTTGTTCCTGACCTATACAATGAAGGAGTCAGACTACCAGGATTTCATGATTAAGACATACAGCAGGGTCAAGTCAGTAAGCGGCTATTAAGGACGTGAGGTGCTAGGGGAAAGGTCAGATAACATGGTTTATACACTTGCAGAATTCATAACGTGGTAGGGTCCCTTTTTTAATATCCCTTGGTTCCAAAAGGTTATTATGGAGGACCTTCTGATGAAGCCAAAATATGACTGACTCAAGAGAGGCTTGAACACAAGCTTGCTTTATTCAACAACTATGGAGTATATAACACAAAATTTATCAACCTGGGATCCATGGACCACTTGGTCCATGAACTTGGATGGGAAAAACTTTGATAAGTGTACTTCAATGTAATTGATTTTCTTAATAATCCTATGTATTTTATGAATTTAAAAATTATTTTGAGAAGGAATCCATAGATTTCACCAAAAAGCCATAGGGTTCATGATACAAAAAAGGTTAAGAAGCCTTGGCATGTTGGAAGAATCATTGTATACTATGAACAGAACACCCAGAATCAAGTCTAAGACCCACTACTTATTAGTTGTGTGAAACTGGGTAAATTGTTTTTGGGAGAGTGTAGTACAGTGTAATATGTACTGACTGTGGAGTCAGACTTCTGATCAAATGCTGCCAGTGTAACTTATAGGTGTCACCCTGGGCCAGTCACGTAGCTTCTCTAGGTCTCATTTTCCCCATTTGTAAAAGGAGGGAGACTCAGTGGCCACTAAGCTCCCTTCTGGCTCTAAACCTATGATTCATTGCAGTGGAAAGTGAATGCGGAGTAAGGAGACTTGGGCTCCTATTTCAGGCTCCAATCCTAACTAGTTGTGTGACTGGGCAAGTCAGTTAGTGTGAACCTTATCTTTCTATCTGTGAAATGGAATAATATCTGCACAATTCAAAAAATTAAAACACTTAAATCATTACCTACCTCACAGGGCAGTAGGAACATTTTATAACAAGTTAAGTTCCTCCATCTGGTAAAGAGGTGATAGTTGTATGATGATGTTGCATGCTTGTACGATGAGCTAGACCTAAGAACTAACATTCTGAAGAACTAACAATTCTAGTAGGGATCAGAATGCATGTTCACAAATCAGTATGAAGAAAGTTAGCATGTGCCAATTACTAGTGCAAAATGATAATTCAGAAACGGAAAAGATTAAAATGATTCAATAAAACTGATGCCATTTGAAGTAAGTATTAAATGGAATAGTTCCAAAAGCAGAGATAGAGGGAGAGTATTTTAAGCAAAGGGAACACTGAGAATAAAGAAATGAAGACAGAAAATCTAAGAATGTTCAGGAAATGTTAAATGATTCAGTTTGGCTAGGGCACAGGGTAGAAAAATGGGATAGTAACATCATATATTTAGAGATGGAAGAGATATGAAAGGCCACCTAACTCAATATTCCATCCCCACCATCACCATCACTCCCACCCTTTTTAATATGCAGACAAGGAAACTGAGGATGAAAGAAGTAGAGTGACCCGCCAAAGATCACGTATGTGTAAGCATCAGTGGGATAATTTGAAACCAAATTTGAAGACTCTAAAACTAGGGCACTTTCCTCAGTATCATGCTACCCCAGATCACTGAAGACCTTTAAGCCAGGCTATAAAGTTAGAGAAATATAATGCTGAAATAGAGAGTTGAGATATCCTTTAATCCAATTTCCTCATTTTGTAAATTTAGGAAATGAGGCTTAGGGAAATGAATTATTGTCTCAGTCACACATAGCTATTAAGTGGATGAGACCCTTAAACTTCAGTCTTTTGATTCAAAGTCCAGTGCTTTCCCTTACTATACCACACTGCTTTAGATTTTACTCAGCAAATAGGGCAGGAGGGGGATGCTATCAGTCTGTAAGCACTGTGGGTGACACAACCAGAACAGTGCTTTAGTAAAATTAATCTGGCAGCATGAAGTACAGACTAGAAAGGGAAGAGAAACTAGTCAGGTTATTGCAATGAAAGAGGAGAAAGGGACTACGATGGGGTCAGTGCAACTATAATGGAGTGGAAAGAATATATTGAAGTGGCAGAAATATCAGGATTTGACCAGTAACTAGATGTAAGGGGGCAAGGGACAGGAGGGATGCACAAACATGACTGAATTTTCAAAGTTCATTGATAAGAGAGAATTGTGTTGTCATTAGTAGAAAAGAAAAGAAGTCAAAGAGACCTGCTTTGGAAGTCTGATTTGGTAGCTAATATGCCTGTTCAAAGAATTGAAGAAAGCATTTTGAAAAACTCAGAATTCTGACGTGGTATCACTTTCTGAAGCATTTTGGAGTATTCATCATTCAAAGCACTCCTGAGATTTGTACTGAAAGACATGAGGATAGATAGTAGTTGAGTGTAATTGGGTATGGGGCAAATGAATGTAACTATTTCATATTCTCATCTGCTTGGATGGTGATAGCATACTGAACTCTGAGTAAATGAATTCATTTGGCTGGCCAGTTATATCAAGTTCTGGACTATGGGAGTTAAAAGTACACATTTCATACACCTTACCTAAAACTCTTTGGCCTCAGCAAATTCATTCTTGGTAAGGAACTGGTTAGTTTGGTAAGTTTTGAAACTCAGGCTTCCAGAAGGATATAGGCTAAAGACCTTTTATTTCTAGGGTTTGTCTTTCATTATTTTATTGTTTATGTAGGGGTAAGACAATCAGGACTTGGTGATAAAGCAAATCACAGTAACTACTAAAAATTCTATGAAGACACTAATGGCAAATAGGCTAAAAAATGTACGGAAATGACTAATAGTTTCCTGATTCTGATATAGTACCATTGAGTGATATAAAGGCATTTGATGCAAAGATCAGGGTTCTCAACTCACAATGTTGTTCAATTGTTTCAACAGTGTCCAAGATATTGTTCATGAACCCATCTGAGGTTTTCTTGGCAAAGATGCTGGAGTGGCTTGTCATTTCCTTCTCCAGGCCATTTAACAGATGAGGAAACTGAGGAAAACAGAATCAAGTAAATTGCCTAGAGGCACATAGCTAATAAGCATCTGAGGCCAAATCTGAATTAAGGTCCTTCTGACTCTAGGTCCGGTGTTCTAGTCACTATGCCACCTAAATGCCCTAAACCCAAATTATTTTTGAGAGGAAAGAAAGAAGGAAAGAAGCATTTATTAAATATCTACAACGTGCCAGCAACCATGTGCTTTAAAATACATTCGATCCTCACAACAACACTGGCAATATTATCTCCAATTTACATTTGAGGAAACTAAGGCAAAGAGAGGTTAAGTGACTCCATCAAAGTCACACAGCTTGTGACTGAGCTAGATTTGAACTCAGGTCTTCCTGTTTGCAGGCTTAGTGCCACTGTGCCACCAACTAATCTTGGAGGGGGTACAATATTAAAATTATTTTTGACTATCATAAGATTGGGAACTATAGAAGTGATGAAAAGAAAAATCTGACATCTTAGATATTGGTATCTTGATTATTTAATAAAGAGCAAAGCCCTGAAAAGGGTACCCTTTAACTTTCTTGGTTAAGGCTTAGATACTGAATTTCTTTATATTAGCATGGGGGAAAGTCAAGAGGGCTGAGAGTTATAATAGTATCTTCATAGCAAATATCCAAAAAACATTGGTAGTAAAGATTCTTAACTTCATAACTAACTTCCTGGGGGTAGTGGTAAGCTTTTAATCATCTTTTTCTATAGTCAGGCCAAGGAGAAAAAAATATTAAGGACTGTAACAAACTTGGAGGACATTTGAGGGTTGTGGTTTGGCAGCTCAAATTCCCTACACTGTGTTCTAAAGACTTTCACTTTAGTACTTACGTTTTTAGTTTGTTCTCATTTACCTTTTCTTTTCTCTTGCTACAATTAATTGATGTTATAATGGCCAATTCTGCTAACTGGAGAAATCAATGGGGAAACCAGAACTGGGTCAACAAATATCCTTTGTTGAATTAGCTCTTTGTTCTTCCTAGATAGAAGGTATGAAATACTAACAGGCTTCAGCATCTTTAATTCCATGTTCCCAGGCTCATTTATTTCTATCTACAACCCTGCTGCTGGGCATTATTTGCCCAGTGATTGTAACTTAAAAAGCAAATTTCCTTGACAGTTAATGTAAAGGAAGAAATTACTGGAAAATTTAACAGTAGGAGAAATGGAGATCTTACCCCAGAGGCAGTAAGAGGGTCAGATGGCTGGTTGTAAGATTACAGGAGTCCCTTTGCTGGCATTACTTGTAAGACTTTGTTGCATTGCACTGGGTGATCTGGGTGATAGTCCTGGGTCTCAGCCCCAGGAGGAGGAGGGACACCAGTAGAGCAGAGCTTGTGGCCCTTGGGGAGCAAGGACCCTGGTCACAGTTCCAAGAAGGAAAAGAGAGCTGATGCTTACTCACAGACCACAGCACAGGACAGAACAGGAGTAAACACAACTTTTCTTAGATCATATCACATTGGAAGAACTGAAAACTTACAGATTCTCAGAAGATGCAAGAAAAACTCAAAGCTTAGAACAGTGCCCTCTCCGCTCTGGGAACAGAGCCCAACTTTAGCTCTAAGTTGAAAGTCAAGAAATAGGCTAGAAAAGGGAGAAAACAACAACAACAGAACCTGACCACAGAAAGTTACTATGGAGGCAGGGATGATGAAAACACAAATTCAGAAAAGACAACAAAGTCAAAACTGCTACGTCCAAAGTCTCAAAGAAAACTGTAAATTGGTTTTAGGCCCAAAGGTATTCTTGGAAGAGTTCAAAAGGGATTTTTAAAAAATCAAATAAGAGAGGCAGAGGAAAAGGTGGGAAAAGAAATCATGCAAAAAAGGGTTGATAGCTTGGTAAGAGGCACAAAAATCCAATGAAGAAAAGAATACCTCAAAAAGCAGAACTGGTTGTATGGAAAAAGATGCGTAAAAATTCACTGAAGAAAAGTAAAAATTCACTGAAGAAAAGAATTCCTTAAAAATTAGATTTGGGCAAGTGGAAGCTAATAACTCCATAAGGCATCAGGAAACAAAACAAAATTTAAAAAATGAAGAAAATGTAAAATGTCTCATTGGAAAAACAAGTGACCTGACAAACAAATCGAGGAGAGATAATTTGAGAAGTACTGGACTACCAGAAAGGCGTGAATAAAAAAAAAAAAAGCCTAGACATCTTACAAAAAATTAGCAAGGAAAACTGCCCTGATATTCTAGAACCAGAGAGTAAAACAGAAACTGGAATACTTCACCCATCACCTCCTGAGAGTTCCCAAAAGGAAAACTCCCAGGAATATTACAGCCAAATTCCAGAGCTCCTAGGTCAAGGAGAAAATACTGCAAGCAGCCAGAAGGAAACAAATCAAGTATCATGCAGTCACATTCAGGATAACACAAGGTTTAGCACCTTCTACAATGAAGACTTAGAAGGCTGGAAGTGTGATATTCCATGCAGTGAAACAGAGGGCTTTCAAGTATTTCTGATGAAAAGCCCAGAACTAAACAGAAAATATGGCTTTCAAATATAAGACTCAAAAGAAGCATAAAAAGGAAAGCAGGAAAGAGAAATCATGAGGGATTAAATCCAGTTAAAACTCTTTACAGTCTTATGTGAGAAGAGAATATTTTTAACACTAAGAACTTTATCATTATTAGGGGAGTTAGAAGGAGTATACATAGAGAGCACAGGTTTGAGTTGATTATGATATGATATCTAAAAAAAATAAAATTAAGGAGTGGCAAAAAAGAATGGACTAGAAGAAGGAGGAAAGAGAAAGGCAGAATTAGGGTAAACTGTCTCACATAAAAGAGGTGTGAAGGAACTTTTACAGAAGAGGGGAAGATAGAGAAGGTAAGGGGGAGCACTTGAACTTTACTTATGAGAATTAGCTCAAAGAGGAAATAATATACACACCCAGCTAGGTACAGAAAGCTATCTTACCCTACAGGAAAGCAGGAGAGGAGGAGGGTAAGAGAAGAGGGAGGAACTAATAAATAGGAAGGCAGACTGGGGGAGGCGTTAGCCAGAAACAAAACACTTTTGAGGATGGATATCATAACAGGAGAGAGAAGAAGAGGGGGTAGAGTGAGAAGGATGAGAGAGAGAGAGAGAGAGAGAGAGAGAGAGAGAGAGAGAGAGAGAGAGAGAGAGAGAAGAATAAATGGGGGAAAATAGGATGAAAGGAAATTCACAATAATCATAACTGAGAAAAAATTTTACAGTAAGTTTCTCTGATAAAGGCCTCATTTATCAAACATATAAACTGGGTCAAATATATAAAAATAAGTATCATTCCCCAATTGATAAATGGTCAAGGGATATGAATAGGCAGTTTTCAGATGAAGTAATCAAAGCTATCTATAGTCATATGAAAAAAACACCTTAAATAATTATTGATTAGACTGAAGCTTCCTCCCTCTTGGATTAGAGAAATGCAAATTAAAATAGCTCTGAGTTACCACCACATACCTATCAGATTGGTTCATATGTCAAAAAAGGAAAATGACAAATATTAGAGGATATGTGGGAAAATTGAGACACCAATGTATTGTTGATGGAGATACGAACTGAAGAGCAATTTGGACATAGATCCAAAGGGCTATAAAATCATGCATGTCCTTTGACACAACAATGTCACTACTAGGTCTGTATCCCAAAAAGATTTTATAAAAAGGATCTCCATATACAAAAATATTTATAGCATTTTTTTTTTTGTGGTAGCAAAATTGGAAACTGAAGGGATCCCATCACTTGGGGAATGGCTAAACAAGTTGTGGTGTGTGATTGTGATAGAACACTACTGTACTATATAAAATGATGGGCAGGATACTCTCAGAAAAACTTGGACTTTTAAGAACTGATGCAATGTGAAATGAGGAAAACACTGTACTAAGCAAAATTGTACAGATAATCAATTGTGAAAGACGTAATTATTCTGATCAAGATAACATTCTAAGACAATTCTGAAGGACTCAGTGAAAAATACTATGTTTTCAGAGAAAGACTAGAGTCTGAATCCTAATTACAGCATGCTTTTTAAAACTTTATTTTTCTTGCTTTTTTTGGCGTTTTCTTTCACAAACTAATATAGAAATACGTTTTGCAAGACTATACATGTATATCCTATGTCAAAATGCTTGCCTTCCAAAAAGGGAGCGGGGAGAGAAAGGAAGAGAAGGAAAAAGAATTTTGAACTCAAAATTTAAAAAAAGATGTTAAAATTGTTTTTACATGTGATTGAAGGAAAATAAAATCTAAAAAACCCAAGAAATCCATTTTTTCCAATTTTCAGATGGCTTCGGTTGGGAGCAGCGAGGATGGTTACCGTAGGAAGAGGAGGAAAGTAATATCACACCATTCCTTCCTATTCTCCCCATAAGGGTGCACATGGCTTACTCTTTTACTTTTGTGGCCAATGAATTGGCAGCCTTTAAGTTCTAGATAAAAATGAAAGAAAGTAAGCTTGTACCTCTGGGTGAGGAATCAAGGAAAGCACACACTAACAGAAATAGGAACTTTGGAGTCCCATACTCAAGGGAGAGAAATTAAAAAAAAAAAAGTGGGCGAGGGAAGAGGACCTCGGTATCCTCTAGTACATACCTGAGAAAAAGCTGATCTGAAGTCTCCAGAGATTGGGAGGAACTGGAGACTGGCACTCATGGGGCTTCCAACAGCAATCTACTGGGTAGGGGCAATGGCAGTGACATTACACCCATGCCTCAGTAGGCCATGTCCTAAAGATTCACAAGGCAAAAAAGGCTTTCAAGAACTTCAGATGGTGTGAAATAGAGAAACTTTTTTTTATAACAGCTGATGGGGATTCATCTAAACCACTGATTTTTATATGGAGACTCTCTAATAGAATAAAAAGTTGACTTGAAAATATCTCTGAAATTCACATAGAACGGCATGCATAATCGATCCATCATAAGACGTGCACAACGTTTTAACTGTGTTAAAATGATCACAACTTCTAGGAAAGTAACTTTCATTGACCTAAGCAGTTTTCAATTCAATGACCAGTTTTCATTTACTGAAAAACATGACCCTATAAATTTTAAAAACTCAATAGCTAATAATAAACAAAAAGCTATAAAACAGTAAAGAACAAATTTGAGACTATTAAATTAAATCCAAC
The DNA here is from genome assembly GCA_028658325.1 of Potorous gilbertii. NCBI lineage: Eukaryota > Metazoa > Chordata > Mammalia > Diprotodontia > Potoroidae > Potorous > Potorous gilbertii. Next base: position 211,601,014 of record CM053772.1, on the reverse strand, counting down.
TAATACATTACCAAGATACACTTTTGATGTTAAATGTAGAATTTTTGAAAAAGGTCAGAAGATTTTAATAATACCAAATTCACCTTCACTTTACTCAACAGATGAAGTTCAGAGATTGAAACAAGTCCCACTAATGAACAGATTAGTCCTTAACTGAAATTTTCTGAAGTTTTAATTGGAAAGATTTTAGAAAGCAGAATATGAATTTTAATTTGAACAGCATTCCTTATTAACCTACTACATTAGTCAATCTAATTAAGTTTAGATTTTAATATAGTTTAATAGTAACCCAAAACTTAGTAAAAAGAATGTATGATACATACTTTGAAAGTTACAAATATCTCATTCTGCCTCCTCTCTAAGGTTTACCACTTTCCTAATTCCAAAGAATATAGACAGATGTACTTCAAGCAGGCATCTATGCTTTTAATGAGCTTTAACTTCAGATTAATAGGTCTTCCTAAATTCATTATGAGACCTACATTTTTTTCCATTTAAGTACATTTTGCAGGTAGCAACTTAAAGACTGGTCCTTACCAAAGCAGTACCCAGGTAAAGTAACCCTGCATTTAAAAAAGTTGAAAATACAAAAACTTGAACTTACAGATTAAGCAGTTGATTATTTGAATGACAACAGTAATTAATTTTCCTTTAGTACTCTTTTATAAAGCATATGATATTTAATTGGAATTGCACAAGTTTGATTTAGATGCAATTTATCAGTAATACACTCTCTGATAAAACTATATATATATATTTATATACTGTTACTATATTTTATTTGGGAATGTCAACGTAAAAACAGAAACTTTGCCAAGACATAGTTACAAATGCTAGAGGTGCCTAAGAACCATGTGGAACTAGAGAATTTTTCCATGGATTATAATCTCCTAGATAAGTCACTTACCTATTAGGTAAGTAATAGGCTTACCTATTCTATATTTTTTCTTCAAAAAGCCCCCAAAAGATACTTAGGACACTAAGAATTAAAAAACACAAATTTTTATTCATCTAAAAAAGACTGGCCTAAACATACACTTCAAATAATGATAATACTGAATAGTATAATTTAAAGAGTTGGGGTTTAGAGTTTCTAGAAAAAAAAGAACAAGATGGATTAGAAGAAAGGCACTGTTGTTTTCTTTTTTAGATATCCTCCAGGGGGTGAAAACAAATCAAAAGTTGATTACTTCTTACTATAGTTAATATATAACTAAGGAAGCTCAATTTAGGCAAAGATACACATGAACACATACACACATATATGTATATATACACACACATATTACATACCTACATATACATATAGGTATTTCTGGGACTGAAAATGAGGGGAGAACGGAAAAAAGTGCTAGCTATGTTGTTCACTAAGTTGGCCAAATGAGGAACAGATGACACAAGGAAGTAGACAGATGGCAAAGTAGCTAGAGTGCTACACTGGGAGTCAGGAAGACCTGAGTTCAGATCCTGCTTCAGTTTCCTCCACCATAAAACGGGGATAATAACTGTATCTACCACCAGGGTAATTGTGAGGCTCAAATGAGATGATAATTACAAAGGGCTTAAGATGGTGCCTGCACACAGCTAAGCTCCACGTAAGCGTGAGTTATTATTATAGGAACAATTCTATAGACTCTATTTCCACAATTATTTGAAAACCTAATTCAAGTGATTAACTTGAATCTTCAAATTCCTATATGAAATAGACTATAATTTCTTTCCTATTCTGGAGAAATGAAACATACATTTGAATATTATACTAATGTCTCATTGAGGCAGCATAGTCTACCGGGGTTCAAAAGTAGGATCCGGATCTAGGCCTTCTTGACTTTTCCATTTATCAGTTATATGACCACAGGCAAGTTGTAATCTCTAAGTTCCTCAGACAATTCCCTAAGGACTTTATTGATTCTATCATAGACTGTCACCACTGCTATGAGTTGATGAAAGAAGTTTTCATTCTGGTAGATCCCTATGTGGAAGAAATCATAGATCAATTGCATAAAATAATGTCTTACATTTGATTTCTAAATAGCAGACTTTTTTGCTTTTCCTTTTTTTTTTTTAAGTATAGCCATTAAAAAAAAAAGATTACAAAAGACCTAAGACCTTTCTTTAGCAGGATGAGATAATGAGAGGTCACAGACTTAAGAGTTAGAAGGGACCTTAAGGAATAACTAGTCCAACACCTCATTTACAAATAAGGAAACTGAGGCTTAGAGAGGTTAAATGACTTGTCCAAGGTCTCATAAATAGTGACTCCAAATTGAGCACTTTTCACTGACCACAGTAATGAAGAACTGAGAGAAAATAGAATGATTAAATTCTTACTTTGCTTTTGGTATCTTTGTTAAGGAGAATGGTCCTTGGGTTTAAAAGGACAAAATGAAAAGGCTAAAGAGCTAAGTAAAACCCAAAATAAATAAGGAGACAGCAACTGCTTTCAATGAGTTGCTTCCTCCAGCCCCAAACTACTTTACAGTAGGTTCTGCAAGAACTGATAAATGTGATCATTGAGCTATGCGATATGTGAAAGGTCAGAGAATGGGAGAGGTGCCCTAGGACTAGAAATAAGCAAATGCCCAGATTTTCAAAAAAGTGAAGAACTCAAAACCTGTAAACTACAGGCATATGAACCTAATGGATAATGTGACATTGTGGAAAGACTGCCCGACTTAGGATGAGGAATTGCCTTGATTCAAATATCATTCCTCACACTTGCTAGTCATGTGGCCTAAGCATATTCCTTTAATTCTCTGGGCCTCAATTTCTGAAATGTAAGAGGTTGAAATAATACCTGTAATACTTACTTCAGAGTGCTGTTGCAGGGATGAAATAAAGAAAGCACTTTGCAAACCTTAAAGAATTATAATGCAAGTTAGAATTATTCCTGGCAAAATTCCTAGAATGACAAGATATTTTTTAAATATTTAGGAAATGGTCATCATTAAAGCTAACCTATCTTTATCAAAAACACCTGATACCAGATTAACATAATTTCTTTCTGACTGGGTTATGAGACTGGTAGGAAATAACATAAACACTTCAGTCAAGTATGAAATAAAATCTTGCAAGTAACACTTATGAACAAAAGGAAAAGAAGAAATGTATGTGATATTTCAAGTTAGGTAGACTTGGACTTGGTAGACTGACTATACCCAAAGAGTAGTCATTAACGGATCAATGGAAGAAGTCTCTAGTAGGGTATCCTGTCCCTGGCTTTTTTTCCCCTTTAAGCACTTTTATCAAAGATTCAGAAAAAAAGCATCTCCAATCTCCAGACTAAGAATGATGGGCCAATTGAAAAATTTGAAGACTTGCAGTTATGTTCACAAATCACCTTGAAAATAAGTACAAGTTGTAGAAAGTGTGGTTAGATAGCATTTTATCTGAAAAAGATTTGGGGGTTTTAGTGAACTGCAAGTTTAATGTGAGTCAATAGTGTGACACTGAAGTAAAAAATGCTAAGGCTGCATTAAGAAACATTATCTAAAACAGGGGTTCTGAAACTGGGATTCATGATCTTGTTTTAAAGAATGTTTTAACTGCATCTCACTATAATTGGTTTCCTTTGTAATCTTACATATTTTATTTTATGCATTTAAAAGCTTTTTTCAAGAAGGGGTACCATGGTCTTCACCAGACTGCTCAACGGGTCCATGACACACAAAGCCGTTCAGAACTGCGGATTTCAAGAATAATCAGATGGTGATCCTCTACACTGTGATCATACTACATGCAAACTCAATTACAAAAACTAGAGATGTTTCATCTGAAGAAGGCTTAGAAGGCACATAAAAGCTAACATGACCTTAGACTGCCTTCAGAAAAGCAGAGTACAGGTCCAGGAAGGTGAAAGATTCACTGGTCAGGCCACCTCTGCAATAGTGTTTAGTTCTTGCACCAGATTTTAAGAAGTCTGCTAAGCTGCAGAACATCCAGAAGAGGACAAGCAGGGAGGTAAAGGGTCTTGTTCTGCTTGACTCCAGAGGTCAGAACAAGGAGAAATGAGAGGAAGCTGTGAAGTTGCAAAATTTAGACTTGTTCTAGAGAGCAGTAGATTCTTAGCTATCATTGCCAACCTTTCTAACAATCATGATGACAGGACTTTCTCCAATTGAAATCACTCCTCTTTAGATCCACCATCTCTAACTAGTACATGTTCACTTGGAACAATCAATCAATAAACATGTATTAAGTACCTGTATTCCAGGTGTATTTAAATACAAATATGAAAACAAAATTGTCCCTGTTCTCAAGAAGCTTATGTTCTATTTGGGTAAATGTGGGTGTCTGTCTTCTATCTAATCTATAGATCTATAGAAACACACACAAAACATACGAAAAGTGAACACAAAGTAATTTTTTGGTGGGAACTAGTAGCTGGAGGAGGGAATGAATCAAGAAAAGGCTCATATAGGAAGTAATGTTTAAGCCCACGGTCCTACAAAGCAAATGTATTCTTGGTATGGGGGACAGTCTATATATGGCACAGAGATAGAAGATGGAATGCCATATATGAGGAACAGCAATAAAGTTGGTATGGCTGGACCACAATAAAGGCTGGAGAGTTAAGTTAGAGCCAGGCGATGAAGGATTATATTTGATTCTAGAAGGAATAGGAGCCACTGCAATTTATTTAGAAAGGTTCGTGAATATCCCCCTGGTACTTCAAACCCTGATTTCATCATTTTTATATGTGACAAATATTCACCCTACCTTCCACGTTTGAACATATTTGTTATTTGTAATCTCTCGGTCATTTTTGGACATGAGAAATTAGGAAAAGAAGAGCTGGTTGGTTATGAGACCTACTGATTTTACTTGTGTAACATCTCTTTTACAATTTTTCCATCTCTTCTACTGGGTAAAGGTTCTCTTCACCACCACAGCTGTGGCTATTACAACAGCCTCCAATATGGCTTGCTCCCTTTTTTCTTTCTCTCCCAACTCACTAATCAAATCACTTCCAAAAAATTTATTCTTAACTCTTTTTTGAATTTGCAGCTCTGCTATGTTTCAACCCCAGGGAATAAGAGGTCCCTCCCAAGATAAGCTCATCCCTCCTGATCTCTTCACATGCTGCTGACTAAAGCCCAGGATGCCTCATCCTCCTCTCCTCTCTGACAGTATGGAGGACAGTGTGCTGAACTCTCAAAGACTTCCTTTAGAGGGTAGAGGGTAGAGATTAGATGTGTGGCTCACTCCATTTACCATCTGCAGCTCCATAACTCCATGTAACAAGATACTCCTCCATGACGGATACCCTCTGGTATGTACCCTCCCCTCCCTTTTCAGCTTCTTTTGTGTGTCTTTCCCCATTAGACTATAAGCTCTAGGTACCAAAGGCAGGTACTGATATCCTTTTTCAAACTTGTATATCCAGTGCTAGGAACATATTAGGCACTTGTTAAGTCCCCTATAATCTTCCATCATCTTATTTTTCCATCAGTTGATGCCATGCCACTTTTCTTGAGGCACTAGAAGTTCCAAGAAAATAGACTGATTCTCCTGATTCCTGAATATGCCTAGTGCTTTTATTCTTACTTTTATACATGCTATTTCCAATGTGGAATGTCTTTGCTCCTCATTTTTTCTAATTATTAATTGCTGCCCTATTAAAATGCTGCCCTTAGCCTCACCACCATATAACAAAAACCACCAATAACAAAATTCCTAACTGGGACTTCACACAGCACTTTCTCATCCATCTGTCTGTTATAGTTATCTGTGTTTGGTTCTTATTCTTTTACTGATGATAAACTGAGGCAGAGACCATGTCTTAGTAATCTTGTCAGAAAGCAAGTAAGGATCTAAATAAATGGGGAATGATAAAAGAATCCCGGTTAAAAAGATCATTCTTCTGAATTCTGAAATCCTGTCTATACCATTTATTTGGTACTTCATTATATGTCAATGTCTTGCATTATTACTTACCTTTTTCATATGCATATTTTCTCTCAATAGGACCATACATTTTTGAAGAGCAAGGGCTCTATCTTACATTTCTTTGCATCTCTCAAAGATGGCACTAAAATATCTGAGTCCTACAACTATATATATATTTGCAACATTTGGTCTATACTTTACAAATATGAAAAAGTATGTATTAAGAAAACTCAAATGAAATGTATCAAACTATGTCTCAAATGTTACAAAGGCAAGAATTCATAATAATTAAAAAACAACAAAAAACCCAAATTCCTGGACAAATATTTCATCAACAGAAATCTTCCTTAATTTATTATAGACAAGCTCCAAATTTTTCTAACAAAGTGCTTAGGTTAAGTTTTTTCCTGAGACTTTAGTCACTTATGCTACAGAAAAGAGCGATGAAAACAGATCTAATAATGCAGTTAAAAATAATTTCAAAGAAGGGAACAACATGGAGAATACTAAGGAAGATGGGGAAAAAAAATCTAAAATAATGAAGTTTAAGGAAACATTTAAAAATTAGATGCTAATGCAAATGTTATTTTTAAAAACAAGTAAAATCAAAAAGTTTTAGAGAAAAAAAATAAGGAAAGTTATCAGCAAAATGTAAATAAAAGTCTAAGTATAACAGGAAGTCTGGAAAGAGAAATGACTATGTAATTTAAAAATGAGAAAACAGCATGAGCAACAATACCAGTAAGAAAACACCATTTTTAAAAAAAAAAAGCTGAAATGCAAAAGCTCTTCGTATATCCAATAAAAAGGTACTGAGATATTTTTCATCTTATTGTTTTCTGTAGTAACCTTTTATTTGTATGCCCCCCAAATTTCATGTTCTTTGCTTGAGAAAGTATGCTAATTAAACTTGAAGGCCCAAAGATGGTATTACATTAAAACTTTATGCAGAATATTTTGCCTCTGGAAACTGTGACTTATGAAGTAAGTATGATATATTGAGGGTTGTGGGGAGAATTAAGCTTCACACACTATTCATTCAATTTCTTTATAGATTTCCATTTTTTGTTAATTATTAAAACTATGACTTAAGTTTGTTTATAATTACTGGGTATTCACTTTTTTTTCAAAAGTTATTTATTAAAATTCTGTCCTTGCCTATGCTGAAAAACATTTTAAATTTAATTTCTTTATTAAAACAATGGAGATATTATTTAATAAAGATTTTAGTTTAATTTATGTTAGCAAGTTATTAAAATTAGTATTTTAAAATTTTGTATTCTGAATAGCTGACTATACTGTTTCACCACATTAAAGCCCCAAAGCTTACCACCATTACCTTTTATGCTTTCTTTTAATTTTATACTTGTTTTTATTAGACTGTAACAAGTTTTTTTTTTAAAGCCTTTAGTCTTAAATTCTATAGGGTAATTGTGTAATTATAACACATAGTATCAAACTCATACATTTCCAAATACACAATTGCATGTGTATTTGAGACAACAGGAATCTTGTCAATGAGACAACAGGAATCACACCAAAATATCTTGCAGTACATGACTTTGCTGTATAAATAAAACAAGATTTGCCAACTGTTAAGACCAACATAGGAATTCAAACTTCATCTGGAAATGGTTATGGAAATAGTCTCTGAAAGGCACCAATATTGGGTTTCTTGCAACTGATACGGTTTTTAACATCTGGGTTTTAGTTTCTGAGTAGAGGCAGGAAAGGAAGTGAGATGAATCTAAGCTGAAAGACTACTGCTCATTCGCTAATCCTTAAATAAAACAGGGCCTACTCTAACTCCTGAGAGGAAGACAGGAATAAGGAATGGCAGTGTGGATGAGATGCACACCCTCAAAATAAATGTAATGTCTTACTATCTGTAACTATCACCACTGCAGTGGCACTCTGTCAATATGTGTTAGGTGAAATATATCTAAAGCTTTAATGATAAAAGGGTTACTTTCTTTAGTGAGCCAATAAGGTACATTTTTGTGCAAATGTCTAGGTAATTTTTTAAAAGCAAAATTATCTACTGTAAAAAGATGGGACTTAAAAAAATTAGGTTTACCCTTCTCCAACTAGGTCAAAATGTCCATAGCGCTTCTTTTTAATTCTTCTCAAAATTCTGGAAATTTGAAGATACAGGGAAAAGCTTATTTAGAATTTGACACCTTATTGAACAGGTGTAGCCTAAATTTTTCATATATTTTTTGGGGAAACCTACAAATAAAGTGTTCTTTATCTACCTATTTACTTATACTTTACTCATGAAACCTACAACAAAATGTTATAATCAGGGAGAGAAAAACTTACCTAGTTGATATTTTGAATAATAGTTTGCCATTTGTCCACTGTTACAAGATTGTCGCTTATGTCTTTTTGTTGACATTTCAGTGGTCTTCCATGAGGGTCTTTTTCTTTTGTTCAATTTACTAAGAACTTCAGAACTATCAGAAGCATTCTTATCAAATTTAATATGTTTGTCTAATTTATTGCCATCAGGTTGGCAAGCAAAAGTGTCAGGAGAAGAATTATTTGCTTTAGATTTTTCTATTGCTTCAGACTGCCTTTTAAGAGAATTTTGTCCCGCCAAATGAGATCTTAAGTTACAGTGTTTTGCTTCTTCAACATAAGTCTGATGATTATTTCCACTCTCAACAGATTCGGGAGAATAAATGATTGTATTCAGCTGAAATGGATTTCTTTGTTCAATATGACTGATTTTCCTCAAAAATATCCTACAGTCTTTAAAAGTTTTTGACCTCCAAGAATTTGAACACATTTTTCCTTGTCTTGATACTTTCCCAAAATCTTTATGGCTGTAATTGGTTTCATTCTCTTTAGCATGTAATTTAAAAATGCTTTCTAAACTAGCATGTGTACTGTAGTCAGGCAATTCTACCTTCTGTTGCAAAAAAGCATCCCTGATTTCAGGTGCTAAGACCAACTGCTGATTTTCTGTTGTGTTTTTTCCTTGAAGTGTGATGTCAGCATTTGCTCCCCCTGTAGTTTTATTTAAAAACTGGTTCTGGCAGAAAAATCTTAAGTTTCTTCTTTTAGATTTCCAATCAACTGTTCCATGATTGTGAAGCTTTTTAACTTGCCTCCATCTTTCATGCTGTAGTCTCTTAAATTCAGTTCTCCTCAATCTGGCTAGTGTGAAATTACTTTTCACATTTAAGTCTGGAGATCTAACAAATTTATGCAATATCTGTAATTTCCCTGCTGATTTTGAAGGAGAGGATAGTGCAAATTTTTTAAAGTGCTTTCTGAAAAGGCTAGTATTATGGTCAGATTGTTTGCTTCCAACTTTGATTCCTCTGGTATTAATTACTTCCAAAGGATTTCGAGCATTTGCTTTTCTAACTAGTGAAAGAGACTGTGTTTCTGTTGTTTGCATAAACCAAGTACAAAGCTCATTCATGTCACACTTTTTCTGAAAGAGCATTTTTACAGGTGAGACTTCAAGTTCTAAAAGGCAGGTTTCCAAAGGGTTTGGCACTTTAAAACTACCATCCTCTTTTAAGTGGCCTCTTGTTTCATGAAGACAATTTTCTGTTTCGTTTCTACTCACTTGCACCCAAGCATTAGTTATCTGCTCAAATCTATTGTTTAGCTCCTCTAACAAGGAATCATTTGAAGTAGTAGCTGCCCACCACCTAAGAGAGGGGCTTGAGGAAAAAATAGGATCTAGGGATACTTCATTAATAGTGGTGAATTTACCATCATCAGGATTCTTTTTGATATTACCCGAATTTCTAGCTCCTGAGGTATCTTTGGAAGCTATTTTTCTACTTGAGTATTTGCATTTTTCTTTTTGATCTTTAGTTTTTTGGAAATGTAGTTTGCATGATTTATGTAGCAAGTTGTTTCTACAAGCAAATGAATTAGAAGATGCTAGGGAATGTAAAAAATGTAATGATGGCTTTCTGTCCCTAACAGAATGTCTCAAAGGTTTTGGAGAAGCCATAGTCTTTGATCTTTCCTCAAATAAATCAGCTTGAGTGCTTTTTGTTTTATCCATTTTATTGCACTGGTGTTCATGCTTTTCTTCTGATAGGTTTTTTTCTAGCATACTGTCTTGATCTAAAGGAGGTAAGCAGCTGCTTATACATACTTTTCTTTCTTGAGGTGAAACCCTATTAACAGTCACAGATATGCCAGAGATTTTAACTTTTGCAGGTCTACCAGGTTTCCTAATTACTGTCAAAGGCTTCTGGCTTGTCCGAATAATATTGCTGTAAGGGTAGGGTAATACAGATTTGTTCTTGATAGGTCTAATGTATTCGTAGCCAGATGTAAAGATATCCTTTTCAGTAGTCAAGCTAGGGACAGCAGTCTTTCTTTCATCCAAACTAGCATCGGCTGCTTTCTTATGTTTCAGTCCATTATATTCATGCAAAAAATCAGCATTACTATTATTAAAAGGTACAGCATTGCCCAGGCTACCTTCTGACACGTGCCTTTTAATTCTTCTTGACCTTCCATAAACAACAGTCACTGTGATACTTTTTCTACTGATACCCTCATTTAAGCCTGACACTAGAGATTCTGTGTTTTTCTTCCCAACACTGCTGATATGCTCACTTCTGCGTATAGTGCTTTCTACTTTATCCACTTTAGGTTTGGGTGGCCTTCCAATTGGTCGTTTAACCTGTTTTACAACTTGAGGGCCTATTTTTTTAGGCCTACCTGGTTTTCTTTTTGAAGATGATTCACTAGTACTGTTTGATTTATCTATACATTCTTCCTGCTGCTTGCAACTATTCATATCAGTTATATTTGTTGAACAGGGTTCTATAGTTTCTTTTACACAATTGGATTTTTTTTGTTCTTCTTGTGAAGTGTCATTTTCTGTATTACAACTGTAATCACCAAAATATGTACCAGGGAGACTGCTGTTTTTTTCAGTTTCTTTTCCTACTGAAGGGCTAGTTGGGCATTTTTCAAAAGAACAGAGGTTTGCATTGGAAGTACTAACAGATGTTAAAGTATATTTCACTCCTTCACTACTATTAACCTCTGAGAGAAACATGAGTTTGATAGGACTAGAGTAACTCGAAAAAGAATTTTCTCCAATTTCAGACCTTGTCTGTGAAGTCAAACTACCCAAGTCTAAGTGGTTTTTTTTGAGGTTATCAAGTGTTTGATCCATTACATCTGCATGTTCTACTGTCACAAGACAATTGCTTGTATTACTATTGCTGGATGACACTTTAGAATGTGATAAGAAACTCTGTTCTTTATGTGTTTCACTCACACAAAGGTTCAAATTTCTAGTAGCATTTTGGTCTTTACAATGAACATCTTCTTTCAACTTCCTGGATATTTTATATCCTTCTGATAATGGCTGGTTATCCAACGTACTTTTGGCCATATTTATAGTATCTTCTAGACGCTCCACAACAACTTGTAAATTTGTATTCCTTGCGATTTCATTTATGTCTATGTTGTTCGTTCTATCAACTGGAAGATCTTTCATGGTATCTTTTTCTGTAGACTTCTTGGCCTTGGGAGATTTCTTAAACATGAAATTATTTGTTACATATACAGAATACCACCCAGGAGGTACTATATTTCGCCTAGTTCTGTTTAAAAGTCCAGTAAAATCATCCTTCAGAGGAATATGATTGTTTTCTAATCTAGGATTTTCTCTATGATTTTGCATTTTCTTTTCAGCTATAAATTCTTTCTGTGATTTTGTTATGCTCATTTTCTCTGGTGTTGTAACTGCAAAACTTTCTGAAATTGTGTCAAAACTAGAGTTCGTTTCCAAACTATGAAGAGGTAGTTGCAATGATTGTATTTCATATACTGGCAAAAATGTAGATGCTTCTTCATGATTTGAATTTTGAATGATTTTAGAATTTGGGAAAGTGGAGTTTTCTAAAATGTAGGATTCTTTGTCTATTGATACTTTCTCATCATTGCGTATCAATTTCTTCGAAATTTTTTCAGATGACTTTTTTCTTGCAAAATTTTCATCAAGGCTAGCAATTTCTCTCTTTATTTGTAAAGACTGCCTTCTAAACAAAGGTGAATCAGGAGAATTATGCATTGCAAACAAGGTTTCCTGCCGCTTTCGAAACCTTGTTTGTATAATTTTATTTTCTACTTTTTTATCATGTTGACTCAACAGCTCCATAAAACTATAATCACTAGCCTTTGCATTATGCAAAAGAGATGTTATTAAATCACCTAATTTTAGATTATCATTTTCAGTATTGCTATCACTACTAGACACTTTTACAAGGTTTGTTATATCTGTAGTTTCAATTGATTTTAACTTTTCATTAATACGCTCCATTAAATCTTGAAAAATTGTAGTACTCTCACCTTTGTCAATTTTTTCATGATTTACAAAATGACTTTCTTCTGCTATGAGCAAAGAGTCATGTGAGTTTTCAGATGCGTTTGCTTTTCGTATTTTACCTTCATGTTCACAACTGCTATTGTTGTCTTCTGCTGGTATGAGAGATGGAGGCTGATTGATAATTGCTTCAAGTTTGTTGTTTTCTAAAGCTGAAATGCCTGAGATTGAATCTTTAAGTTTTTCAAATCCTTCAGTCTGTATGGGTGATAAGGGTGGTGGTGAAGGACTCCGAGATCTGTTAGTATCTTTAATATTGATCGACAGATCACATACTTCAGGTAAAGAAAGAGGAGTACAAAAGGTTGATCTTGTAGAGTGATTGTTACAGTTTTGTAATAGTCTAGAACAGCACCTGTGGGGACTGTAATTGTTGGCAATTTCTCTACTAACTACTGTCTTAATGCGCTCAATAGCTACAGTTTGGCAAGATAAGCAATGAAAATCTTTAATACACAGTGAAAGGGGTGCTAAGCCAGAGCTTTGTCTTTCATTCTGTAAACACCCTCTTTCTGTTAGCCTATATTCACCACAACTACAGAACAGACCATGCAAATCATCTTCAGTGAGGGATTTTTGAGATTCTGAAGATAGAGCATGTGATGAATTGCAATTGCAAAGTGGAGAAGCATTTTGCTCTTGAATTAAAAATTTCAACACAGTCAAAATTTGTTGCTGGTGATATGTGCACAATGATTCCAAAACTTTGCTTAATGTTGATTTTCCTTTTTCCATTTTAGTAGCTTCCTCTGATTTTGCATCAAGAGTTGAACTAAAAATAAAAATCAAATAAAAATAATAAATGACAGTAAAAGTACTAAAAGTAAATGGGACTACACAATCTTAATATTAATAATGAAAAATCTTCTGGGGGTTTTTTTTGGGTTTGAAACCCCCAATGCTACAAGATCTGCAATATAACTTTTTCACTTATTTTAGAAATATATATATATATATATATATATATATATATATATATATATATATGTCAGTGTAAATGAAAGCTGTAAATGAAAGCTGATAATAACCAATAAAGTAACATGGCAAGATATTATTTAATGACAAACTTCCATTTTGAAAGAACAATTAATAATTGTACATAGATATTAATATTTGAAAAATATTAAATTTCTCAAACAAATTATTTTATAGCCCTTAATGGTAAATGCTTTATCATGACTTTTTATAAGATTTTGTGAGGTAGACATTTAAAAATTATTTTAATAATCTATTATTGGGCCATATTCTTTTTTTTGTACAATTAAGGAAAGATATATAGAATGTTATCTTTCTTTAAAATAAAGAACTGTAACATTAATACTAATGAAAATAGAAGTCTACAAGAACATATTTGTTATTTGGATCTTAAAAAATTCAGATTTTCTTACCTAAGGTTAAATCAAGATATTCTTATCTAATTTTGAAGGTATTTAAAATATTTTTATTTAACAAATTTTTGATCTGAAATAAAGTTACTTAAAACTAAATATATTACTTACCTATAATTATTTAATTAGAAATGCTGGAAAAATGTTCATGGTAGAAACTAATAAAAATATTATCTTCAATTAAGTATAAGATCCAGTGTTGTATAGCAACTAATCAAGATTTCTACGTGTATAATTTTTCACCCAGTACTAGTAGCAAGAAGAACAAAATGTATTAAAAGAATTCTGTTTCAGAAAAGTGTGTATTTATATTAAACATATCACCAAACTCTGAACATGAAACTAACCTTTCACTTACACTAGATATTTTACTTTTTCTTTATCTCTAAAGTCCATTTTGTGGAACTTTTAATTAAGATGTACATTCGCTGATGAAATATGTCCCTAAGGTTTAATATTTAGGTATAAATTTCTGTTGAGGGATACTGTGAATATGTCTAAGTACACATATTTGTTAATGTGTATTAAAATGAAATTAAATGTAAACATTTATTATTTGCCCATTATAAATACCCACATAATTCCTAATAGATACATATAGATTGGAATGTTTCATCTAAAATACATTTCATTTTTGCTACAAATGTATCAAAGATGCTTCAATAAACTGAGGAAATGTCTTTTAAAAAAATGAATTTTTAGTACTCACTTTCTTTTCATGATGGTGTGACTCTACTTACTATCTATGACAAACTGATATCAAAGTGGAAAGAACTATATCATAAGTAAACAAATACACTGAAAATGTCAGCTTCCTTGGGGGAAATAATTTGATATGGAGAAACCTGACCTGTTTAAAAATAATTAGAAATAAACATCAAACTGTGCAGTTTCTAATAATGGCACTGTCACCCAACCTTCATTACCAGATAACTATATATAATGATATGCATAGGAAAAAATGGAGAAGAAAATTAAATATTAACCTTGGGCATATGATTTATAATGTTTTAAGAGAAGTGGTTTTATATTTCACATATTAGTGAAACTGGAGAGGTACATTGATAGTTTAATAACAATTTTGTATACATTATGTAAGAATTGTAGATATGTAAATATACATGTGGGTATGTGTATATATATGTGTATGTGTCACACACACACATATATATATATATGTGTGTGTGTATATATATATATACACACACACATATATATATATATATATATACACATACACACAGTATATAAAACGTAACTAACTTATTAAGGCAGAGAACTGTATGTTTCCCAGGAAAATGCTTTATATTATATTTCAGTGAATTCATTCAGTATCTTCTACCACAGTTTCTGAAATGGCCAGATACTATTTAAAACAAGTAGAAGAAAAAAAATAGCAAGGTTTTTTATTTCACTAAGAGTATTAAAAAATATCTAAAGATATTCATGTAACAAACTCTTTTTCAGCTTTTCAAAGGCAAACAAACAGTTAAAAAAAAAAGATGTTTTCTTGTTTAATCCTTCCCTTAAAAATGTAATTTCCTAAATAGGGAATACCACAAATTGCTTATTTATATATAGGACTCTTCTTTTTACAGTTCCTTTGATACTGGAATCTCAAAAGAAACTAGTATGATAAACATGAAAACTCAAAGGAAGGAATTTATTTAAATTTAAATGATAATGTGAAATACTACCAAATATTTTTCCATACAAACTCCTTCTATCCTTCCATATTAGTTTTTTTAGGGGCTTTCTTTTGGTACATGAATATTTATTAGAGGGAATCGTTTTCAGTTATCAACAAAAACATTTAATAATCTTTATTTACTGTTACTATTTATTTTGTATACTTTAAGTTCTTACTGAAAGATTTCTATTCTATTAAGTAAACTTATTATTTTGCTTTAGTAAAATTGTTCCCTAGAAGTGAGTCAAATACAACAGTATAGTCATTTTTTCTCTTCTTTTTTTTTACTGAATGAGCAAATCAATCACACACCAGTGTTGTAAATTTATGTGCAAAAGCATTGAAGTGCTTTACTACAAATTACAACCTAGAAACACGTTAACTGAACAATTAAAATTCATACAATCAGATTTAGGTATATAACAACACAAAGAAGGAACAGAATTACAGTACATTTACAACACAAGACAGATACATGGAATTCATTAGAAAATATTGTAATAAATAATTCATGAATTATAGTGCAATTGATTTATGCATAAATATAACTAATTGCCTAAAAATCAGTTTATATTAACAAAATCTGTCAAAATCAAGGCAGCCACAGAGTTTTACTAAATTACTGCGACAATGGAAATACTGCAATTAAAAAACAAATACAAGTATTTGTACTGTAAACAACTAAAAAAATCAGTCTCACTAAAGTTAGTATACAATTTAATATAAAATTGTCATTAGCTACCAGAAATGGTTTAAACAACTTTACTGAGCAGTAGTTCTAAAAACAGAGGCACTGTTTTTTGTTTTTGTTTTTTTTTCTTTTTAATATAAAATACTTGAGGAACATTCAAATAAGTAGAAAGCACATAGGGGGTTGCTTTCACCTTCATTTAAAGGTCTGCTGAAACTGGAATTTTTCAGAAAATTGTCAATTAATAAGTAGTGACTGGTAACTGAATTATAAAGTAGTTCAAACGTATAACATAAAGAACATTTTAATGGAATACACTGGGGAGAAGGGGAACCCATAAATTTCCCTGCCTTTCCTTGTTTGTAAAATCAGAGGTTAGCCCAATAATCAGAAACAAATACATTTTGCTTCTTCTAAAACGGTTATGGGTTGATCATTATCTATAGACTATCAAAAAATATTTTAATATACTATTTCTGACCAAAAATAAATAATGCAAGTACTAAATGCTGCAAATTAACTATAATATTACCTATAAAACTACTGATCACTGTGAAGTCAATAGTAAAATGATCCCTGATTTTATGAATCCTGTCAATTTTTGGTCAGGTCATCTTTTAAATGATATAAAAAGTGTACTGCATCTCTTCCCTTTACTATAAACTTCTCAATCAATTTATTTAATGTAAATATAGTGTGAGGAATAAAAAAGGTCAGTACAATATAAATATTAGGCAACGCATTCAAGTCCCCAAAGTTTCGCAAGTAAAATTCTATATAAAGAGGTCACAAAATTGAAACTTTTATTTTACTTTCAACTTGTTTTTGTAATGGGAGGGGATATATTAAATAATCGATCATCGTTCTGGCCCTCACAAAATATGGCTTAATTCTTTAAAAAGAAAGATGACCCTGACATCTGCTGTTTTGTAATCTATTAGGTATAGCATTTCCTTTAAAAAAAAGTACAGAAGGATTCATATCCTATTACCTATTCTATAGGTAACAATAGTTGAAGAGGGTTCAATATAGACCTAAGAGACCAAATATCTAACAACTTGGTTGTGCCATTTATTCTCTCATTTGTTACTTTAAAATATATGAGCAGTTTTTAAGGTTAATGACTGAATACTCAAGTATTATACATGTGAGCATTAACCTTCACAAACACAAGTGTAAAAACCCAAGTATTTGAGTCGGTACATTTCTTTAAAAGTCACTTAAAAGCCCTGCTTTTGGACTTAGGAAAACTGTATTAGAAAAGTCATCTAAACCTGAATCTTAACACAGAAAAAGGACATTAGTTCAGGACTAAAGTTATATAAGAAAATCTCTACTCTTTTCATGCAGGGATTTGCTTTTATAACATTACCCAAACAGCATATTCCTTTAAAATCCAACATGGATACTTTAAAAAAAAAAAAACCAAACTGCTATATGAAGGTAACTGGTCTCTCCTGGTATCTAATAAAAGTTAAAATGTACTACCCAACTTCTAACTATCCAATTAATTAGGAGTTTACATTAATGAAAGTTCAAAACAGCTTCAGTGTTTAATATTTGTAATTCTATTCAAGACCCTGAACAAACTGCAAATTTGGTTATTAGCAAAATGAAAATGAATCGCCCACCAAAATGAAAATCTGTTATTCATTTTGATAAACTGAAAATGTTTTGAAATGTCACAGCAGCAAATACATTTAAAGTTACAGTGAGGTTTTTCAATAGTAGGAGTGTGACACAATCCTTAAATTAAATTTAAAAGTAGTCATAACATCAACTAACCAGCACGTTTAAACCAAAAATTACCATTCTCAAACTTCTCTGCACATTATAAACATGCTCTAAGTTGCATTCAACCTTTCTTCTCTAACCTTACAAGTTAGCTTGTTTTTCAAACTAAAAAGAAAATTAAGTCATCTTAATAATTAAATTATTATATGTTCTTAGTATTCCATCTTATATTAAAAGGATTCCAGAACTGCTTGGGGTTAACTGTATTTGTCAGTTCTTTTAAGTATATATAGTGTAAACCCCAATTTCTTGCTAAACCAACAGTAAATTATAAATGTCCTGTTTTGCCTATTAAAACATACATTTAAGTTTTCTTTTATATTTTTAATGGATGCTTTGAATGTATTTTGTGTTCTACAGAATGTACTGTAGTATACTAATACTGCCATGCATCCATTTTTCCTTGTATGGATAGAAGTTTTTTCTTTTTAAAAAATTTCCTTTGATTTACTTGAGGTGCTTACAATAACTGTAAATATTGTTATGTAAAATATTTATAAACCGTTAATCATTTATTTCCATAATAAGATGGTTTAACTGAATGGCTGGGGTGGTCCTTCACCAATAAAAATGTTTCACATGACATTTACTTGTTTTTCCACAACGTTTTATGCTATTGACTACTAAAGAAAACCTGAATTTTTTTTCACCTATTTATACAAGGATTAAATAGAAACTATCAGAATTAAGTGAGGAACTCTATAATTCTGTCCACAGTGAAAACCCTGAATAAAACTTTTTTTTCAAAAAGGCATGTATGTGGTTTTTGAACTGTAAAATTTCATGTCTCCTGTCAAAGTGAGCATATGTAATTCCCACACATGTATACAAACACACACACACACATACCTGTGTGCACACGCACATGCACACTCACACGCGCAACACACACACACACATCAGTTTGCTAACAAGTAATCTACACAGGCTTGCTGCTATTTTTGCAGCTGCCAGTCCCTGAATCTGTCATATTAAATAACCCAGTGTCCGGTAATCGGAGTTTCTTCTTCGGCGGAGTCTTCAGTGTTCCAGATCTTTCCTTTACCTTGTATTCTAAAGTGCTGTGAGGTACCCCATAAATTCCTTGTGCTTTGGAAACACTCATTTTTCCACTCATTACCATTGCAATAGCCTCTTCCATTATCTCATGATCATACTGCCGATAGCGGCCACGTTTTTTCCTAGGCTGCTTATTATCTTTGCGATCCAATCCATCTTCTGTATTTTCAGAGTTTCCATCAACTGTTCCATTTTTAGAATTAAGACACAAAGGAGAGAGGTCCCCATGTAGAAAGTAAGAGTCAACATTTGAGTGAGTTACAGGCCCAGAACATTCTATTTTGTTCTGTTTAGGGAGTATATTTTTCAGTTTTTGAAGAGCTGATCCTTCTAAGACTGAAGAGGTTTTGGAAACTTGATACATAACATCCAGAAGACCAGAACCATCAGCTTGTGGTTTTGAAACAGAACTTACTCGTAGCTGAGGAATTTTTAACTGTACAGTAGGACTTGAAGTTTCATATTGAAGGCTTTCATTTTTTTCTTTAAATTGAGTGACCATTCTCTGTAGAGTTAACTGGTGGAGGTAACTGGAAGCTGTTGGGAATTTTAATTCTGAGGTTTCAAGTAGACTGAGTTTACTTTTTTCTGTGCGCTCTGCTTGAGCTCTTGCCCATAAGGCTACTTTTTGCAGCACTGCACAAGTTTCTTTACTGTCTTTATATGAGTAACTATCATTGAAATCTCGAGTTTTGTTTTTAAAAGATGCAGGCTTTCCTGCTGGTAAGGCTTCTAAGTGGAGAAGTAAAGTTTTTTGAGGTATGCCATAAAGTATGCCTGCTTTATTTATGTCCAATGCTCCAGACTGAATGTCTTTCAAAGCTTTTGAGAGCAAACCATCTGCAAACTCAGCACTTCTTTCCACATAGTCCTCTCTGTCTCTGTGTAGTC
Source organism: Potorous gilbertii (assembly GCA_028658325.1). Classification (NCBI taxonomy): domain Eukaryota; kingdom Metazoa; phylum Chordata; class Mammalia; order Diprotodontia; family Potoroidae; genus Potorous; species Potorous gilbertii. Next base: position 211,581,233 of record CM053772.1, on the reverse strand, counting down.
TCCTGGATGGATGGAATGAAACGATGGTAAACTGATGCATGAGAGACTCTCACACAGCTATGGAAGGGGAGGGTCCACTCCTTTATTATGCTCCTTGCTTAGGTAACATCACTGCTTCTGACACTTTAAAGTCTTTGAGACGTGGTAGTTACTCCTTATCATAACAAATGGTATAGTCCTGGTAGGACAATGTGTCAATCGTACAGTGGTCTCTACGGGCAGACCTTCCAAGAACTTAAAGTCCTAACTCAGTAAATACATAATATTCTCATGTTGTTGCTATTTCCTCTGATAGATGCTTGCAGAGCAACACTGATATAATTTATACAATTAGTGTTCCATTATTAAAAATACCCAAATCCTAAAGGAGCTTTTGTTAGTAGAAACGTGACGTTACCGCTAAACAAGTAATAAAAGAGTCAACCCCTTTATAGGAAATTTATAGGAACATTACCAAACACAAACATCCCACACTTCCACAAGACTAAGTTTTCTATGTCTAAAAACTTAAAATTCTATACTTAACCATAATCAAATACTTGGATAATAAAACCCAGTTTTAGATATTTTTAATATCTATTTATTTTTCTTCTAACTAATGTATCATTGTAAAACTCCAAATTCATACAAAAAGGTTTAACGCATCTTATGACTCAATGCCTGATATTCTTAGGTGAAATAAATTGTTCTCTAATAATGTACAGGTGACAAAAGGGTCCTGCCACAGCTAATAAAATGGGATGTTACCCAAATTATAACAAAATCTAATAGAACAGTATTTCATTAATGGTTATTTATTTAAATCAATTTAATGGTAGCTTTTGACACATAAAGTAACTTTTTATGGTCACTGCTGAGCATGTATACCAAGCAGTTTTGCCACCACCATAAACCTATGGAAGAATAAAAATCAATAATATGAGTTATTTTTTCATTAAGAATTACTGGATATAGTACTTTTAAAACTTGTTCATGTTATTTTAAAAATTTAAGTATTGAAGTTGAATGTTCTGCTGAAAATGTTTCCTAAGTAAATTCCTGAAGTAACTGAAATTATCTTTTGCAGTCCTGATTCTTGGTTTGCATTCTGTGATTAAACTTGCATTTTAGCAACATGAACTAAAGTTTGGTGATTGTTCTGATAACTTTTCTTTAACAGAAAGAGTAAAAAAAAAAGAAAGAAAGAAAGAAAAAAGACAAATGAAAGGTGTGATATAGACATTTATGAGTGGTAAAAATTCTGAAGAAAAACGATGTATAATGTGTATAAGTACACTCAATATATCATAAAAGCTCTGTCTTCAAAGATGTATTTTTTGCATCAACCAATAATTATTTCCTAGATATGGCTTACCCAGACATAGAATTTTCAGAAGATGGATCACATGTCGAGGACTCTTCGGATCTTGTGCTGGTTTTCTTTGTAGACAGATCTAATACTCCATCCCCTGTAATTTTTCAGAAAAAAAAAGATTAAATAAAAGTTTTTAAATGTAGGCATTTTATGTTTCATGTTTCACTGTTTGTTACTGCACTTATTCAACAATATATCACTGTTCTGTTTCTATATTTTGCTCTTACCTGTCATTTAGTGGCTTCCTTAGTACAGAACTAACTACTGGAGGTAGGCAGTTTAGAAACAAGAGGAGAAATAAAGAGAAAGTTCTACAAGGTGGTACTATAAAATTCTGTGGCAATTAGTATGGAGAACTGTACAAAAGTAAAACAAGCATATTTTATACATAAATCAGTTCATTGACACTTCCTATCACAAAATAAGGCAATCTTTAGCTATTCTTTCCTAATTTATTTGTTTATTCAAAGCAACCTCTGATACACTATGTACTTCTTATGTAGTTGACTTCTGGGGGTAAGGGGAAAGTTTTGTTCAGTCAGAGATGTAGGGGGCAGGGGAAAGTCGTAAAGAAAAGATGAGTAAGAACACAACATTTGAGAAAATCATTTCAAACTTTCACCATTTAAAGTCCTTAGGCATTCAAGTTTTTAGATACTATGATTACATTTGTTAGAAGAAAAAAGGAGGAAGAAAGAACAAAATCAATACTGAATACAGTTCAAATGTCTACGGAATAATTTTGAAATATTTGTACTTGCTACAGAAAATATACCGAGAAAAAGGCATCAATTTTCAACCACAGTAAGGTGTTTTGTTTTAAGAAAGGACACATGGGCAATCTTTAATTTATCCCACTAAATCCTTCCTTCTAAAATCTATGGAAGCAGGCAAAATTAATGAGTAATTATTATGTTGGACTATTAGTCTTAGATGAGTCCAAGTCTAAAACAACCAAGTTCTACTTTCTATATGTGGTGTGTATGTTATTTTTATTGAAGCCCACAATATAGTGGCAGCTAAGTGGCACAATGAATGAGTTCAACACTGGTCCTGAAGTCTGCAAAGCCTGAATTAAAATTTGGCCTCAGACTCTTGAAGTGTGACCCTGCGCAAGTCATTTAATCTTTATCTACCTCAGTTTCCTCAAATGTAAAATAAAGAGACTAACAGTACCCATTTCCTGGTGCTGCTGTGAGGATCAAATAAGAGAATTTTCACTATGTACCTAGCACATAATAGGTAACTAACCAATACTACTTAAAATATAATTTATGATGTCCATTTTGTAGTACATAATATATATAATTTTACTACTTTGAATTGTTTAAGGTTTAAAATTGTTTCATCTTTCCTTTTTGTACTGTTGACTGTCAGTCATTTAATATGAATTCTTCAAGTCAGAACACAAACATCTCCCTCCCTCCCCATTTTAATATTGTTACTAATGGAAAACAGAATCTATTTTACAATGATATAATTATGATATTGTTACCAGGAGCATATTAAGATGAAAACTGAAGACTTATTTTCCTGATTTAATGAAAAAGGTCCAGATTATGAAATGGAAAAACTGTTCAACTGCTACATGGATCACTAAAATAATGACCCCTTTTAACAAAAAAGAAATTTTAAGACTATATATCATGTTAAAATCAGTGGTCATAATAATCCATTTTTTCTTAGAAAGGCATGTGTTTATATTAATTTTATAATGCTATAAAAAATTAAAAACCTAAGACAATGTACAGGACTTTATGATTACGGGCACCATCTCAGTATCTATGTGATTATTACAAGAAAGCATTTAAAACAAAAGCATATTCTGTCATGACAAAAAGTAAGTTTCTTACATTTAACAACAGAATTTAAATGACTATACATTAAAAATACTTTACATTAAATGTGTCCTTATAATTACAC
>CM053772.1:211553293-211577856 GCA_028658325.1 Potorous gilbertii | reverse complement strand
ATATATATATATATATATATATATATATATATATATATATATATATATATATATATATATATATATATATATATGTAAACTCGCACTACCTACACCTCATGGGTTATGAGGAAAGCACTATTAGAATACAAGTTATTTTTTTAGATACACCTATTTGTTATACATGTCCCAAAAATCTTGGTGCAGTTTTAGACACCCCTCTCTCCCAAAAGCTGAAACTGAATAGAGGTTTCGGCTCTTAAAATTTAAAACTACACAAAAACTCTTGAAACATCTTGTATAAAAACATATGTATAACTGTCACCCGCTAGGAATGTTCTACATAATCAAGTCTTCAGAGTAGCTGAATGGTTTAATTCTTTAAAGTTTACATTTTTAAAATTTACATTTTTTCCTTAGACTAGAGCAGGGGTGGGGAACTTGTGGCCTTCAGGCCACAATGTGGCCCTTGAGGTCTTCAAGTGTGGCTCTTTGATTAAATCCAGACTTCACAGAACAAATACCCATAATAAAAGAATTTGTTCTGTAAGGTTGAGGTTCTAGAGGTCATCTAGTCCTGAGATCATAAAGTTAAAGCTTGCAGGCAGAGTCTAACTGATTCCGTTTATAGCTGAGAAAACTGAGGCCCAGAGATGTTAAACAATAAATACATTTTCTGATAAAGGTTTCACATCTCCAATAAATAAATGGTTAAAAAATATGAATAGGCAGTTTTCAAGGGAAGAAACCAAAGATATCAAAAAACTACATGAAAAATTATCTAAGTCACATATAATTAGAGAAGTATGAGTTAAAAAAGGTGAGGTTCTAACTCATGCCTCTCAAACTGGCTTTTAAAAAGGGTAAATAACTATTGTTGGAGGGGCTAAAAACCTACAACAAAAACAAAAAACTAACAAGTTTTAGAAGCTGATTCTAAAAGATCTAAGCAAGCTGGAGTATCAAAACTAACAAGATTAAATGTTACAAGAATAAACATAAAGTCCTGCATAGAGCTTAAAAAAATTAGCTGGAAATGTATAAGCTTATGAGAAACCTGGTTCATATGGAATAAAACAAAAATTTCTGAAGGTACAATAGTGCCCCAAACCCATGTCCGAAACAAATGTAGTTATGGTTCCGTTGTATTTAGTGCTAGTGAGACAATATATCTGGAGTACTACATTAAATTCTGGATGTAGTATTTCGAGTGACTTGACTAAATCAAAACTATATGAAGGAGGCTGAGTAAGATGTGGAAAAAACCTTTAAATTATACCACAGAAGTAGTGGTTAAAGGAAACAGGGATATTTAGTTAGGAGAAGAAAATGCTTAAGAGAAAAATAGTAGCTGTCTTTAACATTCTAACAGTTACATATCAAAGAGGGTTTACATTTTTTCCATTTAACTCTAGGGGGCATAAAGAAGATATGGAAATTACAGAAAATACGAATAATGTTGAATACAAGCACCAATTTCCTAACATCTAGAGGTAACCAAGAGGAACTTTAGGAAGTAGTAGATTTTTCCTCTCATTTGAATACAGCATACAAACCAGACAACTACTTGTCAGGGATGCTGCAGGAAGGATTCTTAGGAATGGGAAGTGATCTTGTACGGATGAAAAGAACAAAAAGCATGGGTTTATTAGAAAGAATGTCTGTTTTGGAGTCAGTAAACTTGGGGTCAAATCATAGCTTTGCTTAACCTCTGGGCTTTAGTTTCTTCATTTACAAAATGAGGGAGTTGGGTTAAATAATCTGTAAGATTCTTCCAAGTTCAAAAACCTATGAGCTACAATGTCATTTGCAAAAAAGAGGATTTGGAGATCATCAACAGAAACTTTGTCTTTTGCATGGGACTCCTTTCATAAGAAAAGAGAACCCTTTTCTTGAAGAAGTCTAGCTATTTTATAACTTCCTAGATTTCAGTAGGCAGAAGATCCCTGGAAAACATCTGTACAGTTGCATTCATTATAAAATCTTTTGTTTCTTCTGAATTATGAAATACAGCATATAAATGACACTTCTAATTAAGTGAAAAAATGATTGGTAAATCTTCAGATTCACTTTGGGTTTTTTCCAGTCCACAACATTTACATTGGCTCCAACCACATTCTCTAACTTTACATTACCACTCTTTTTTTATACAGTCTTTATTTTAAGGTTGCAAGAACTTAAGTGTCTCGCTAAATGTCTGTAAGTATCTGAACTTAAACCTATACAGCAAGGGCTAAAATTTACTATTATCTTTGGAGCTAGCTTCTTCTAAATAACAATAAAAATACTTTTTATTGATAACTTTTGCTTGTGCATCATTTTTCATATACCCCACCCGTTTCCAACAAGTCATCTTCTATAACAAAGATTTTTAATAAGTAAAAAAAGAGCAGTTCAGCAAAACTAAACACATTATGTTTGTCTACATACACAATATTCCAGACCATAAACAATTTCATATCATTTTACCCTGAGCATAGGAGGTAACTTAAGGCCTTCTTCATGATTACATTTTGTTTTAATCAAGTTTTTTAAAACAACTCCCAAGTTTTATATTTCCTACATATTGTTCAATCAGTTATATGACCATAAACATGTGGAAAATTGCCTATGAATGCCTGTATATTCCCTATCTATAGTTTTGCTGAGACATTCTTTAGTATGTATACAGGCTATCCTTGTTATTTTTGCAAATGAGAATAGATTACTATAAAAGCTAAAAAAAAAACTTTCATTTCGAGCATATTTGCTGTTCTGATCATATCTAATGATAATGACAACTTGTCAAATACTGCTTTGTAGTCTTTCACTATTTTCTTCCATAAGGTTTTACAGTTTAGCTAGTATTCTAAACTAGTGTTCTGTTTGACTGACAACTCTGCATGGCACAGATATTAAATGTTTGTAGGCAGGATGTCTGGGAAAGAGTTTTTATGTCCTTTTCACAGCAACTGATCTACGCTGGTAGGTCTTCTTAAGGAAACAGTAAAAATAATTGTTTTTCTTTACTTTTTGTTTCCAGTTATTTGTTACCAGAGAGCACTGCAGTGAATATTTTGACATCTACCAGATCTTTTTTTTGTGTCTGATTTCCTTGAGAATTATAAGCAGTAGTGGGTTCAATGTGTCAAATGGTACAGACAGTCTAATCACTTTTCTTTCAAGATTCCAAGTTGAAATCAAGAACAGTCGGACTATTACTCTACAGCAACATCAACAATATATGCCTATCTGCGGCTGACTGTTTTGGTTTTGATGGTTCAGTTAGTGTAAAAAGCAATTTTTTCTGTTCTGGCTAGAAACTCTGAGTCTCTTCCTCTCCTGATTCTTTTGAGAAGGCAAAGTAGGCCGTTTTTTTTTTGTTTTTTTTTTTACCTCAATTCTTACCTAGTTTTTAATTACTGAATGTTACTTCAGACAAACTAAGATCTGGGAAAGACCTTAACTTAAAAAGGGCAAAGTGTTCCACTGCATCCTGGATCATCACCAGTCAGCTTGACCTAATGTCTTGCCACTGGACTCTGAGGACTCTGGAGGAGAGTAGAGGTGATGACTTTGCATAGCTCTGCTTCACTTAAATTCAATTCATTTGTAACTCAAGACATCACCCTATTGATGTCACTGGTCTTCTTTGGGAATGAAGGATCAACAACAACAGCAATCTGTGCCCAGTGTCAGGCACACAGAAAATGCTAAATAAATGTTTTTCTATCTTCCCAAAGTCCTTCTCAAAATTGATTGTTCATAGTTCTGTGAAACTGTTTTAATTTACATTTTGCTTATATGTTACTGTTTATAGTAATTTATTGTTCACAATTCTTCTGAAAATAAATTTTTGTATAATTTTATTTTTGTAATGTATATATTTTAATTTTTAAATTAACTTCTGATCACTAATCTAGTGGGAAAAAGGTATTGTTGATGCATACCTGTCAATTACTTTAATGTTTTTAGTTTTTTTCAATTTTACTTTTTATTGTGAACTTAATAGTAAATAAAACGATCACTTCAATATGCAGTGTGGAACAAGAGAGGAAACACCATGAAATCTCTTCTGTAGAGCCTGCTTTTCTTTTAAAGCATATACTACATTAGCCATGTAACTTTCAAAGCCATGCTGCTGATGTGATTCCTTCTGCCTTTTATCTTTTAGTTGCTGTTATTGTTGCTTTGGGAGGAATTCAATCCCTGTGGCTTCCCATCTCTCCTCAAAAACTGAAAATGGAAAAAAACCCCAAACCTTTTTTAAACAAATACACATGGCTGAGCAAAACAAATTTTCACATTGGCCATGTCCAAAAACGCATGCCTCATTCTTTCTTTTAAGTTTATCACTTCTTGGAAGGTAAGAGAGGCTTTATCATTAGTACTCTGGAATTGGTTGGTCAACACACTATTACAATTCTTAAGAATTTCAAAGTTCTCTGTCTTTACAATATTATTGCCAAAGTTTTCCTCCTGGTTCTTTCTATCCACTGTTTATCAATAGTTCATAACTCTTCCTATGTTTCTCTGAAACCATCCCATTCATCATCTCTTATGGCACAAGAGTATTCCATCACATTCACACACCATAATTTGTTTAATCACCGTTCACTTCTAGTTCTTTGCTAGTGCAAAAAGAGCTGCTATGAATATTTTTGTCCTCTTTTTTGTTCTTTCATTTTTTTTTTTGGTCAGGTGATATTTCTTTTAAAGCATTTACAATACAGACCACAAAATGGATTTTTTTTTAACATTAACCAACTGAGACACAAATAATAACTATATGATAACTTCATAAGCCCTTGACCTGTCTCCACACTATTACTAAGAATTAAAGGACCCTAACTTATTGTTGTTGGTCTAAAGTCCTAAGCCTTATAGTTTAATTTTAGACTTAACCTCGGATGTTGCCCTACCAACAATCTATAATTTAATAGATCTGATATTAAGCTTGCAAACCTTTTGACTATAGGAAATTGCCACTAAGAGTAGGAACAGTACAGGGAAACAGTATTTCCCCAGCTTCATGTCAGTTTCAGGCAGGAGTAGATTGTCAACTTGCATTCAGTCAGGCTTGAAATCTGCCAGGTGTCAGTGGGGGAAGTGAGTCAGGAGAATCCTACCTGAGCCCAGGCTGAACAGCTGCTCTCCCACCCTTCCCATGAGATCACCTTTTTCAGTTCATACCAGCACCTCACAGGATTACTGGCATCATGGATTAGAGGCTCAGACTGCCTTTGTTGCTATCCATACTTGGAGTTAGACTCAGAAAAACAGTCACTTAATAGTCCCATAGCATCTTAAAATAATAAGTTCCAATAACCAGGTTTCAGATATGACTATAATTTCACATTGGCTAAGGAACATCTTTTGAGGCAAGTCTTAAGTGGCTTACATGCCTTTCTATACCTGTTCTACTTCCTGCTTTAATAACAATCATAAGATTAAATTTACCATTAAAACCTTAACTTTTCCATCAATGCCAAATTTTACCTGAAGTTACCTGCCTCTAGGAGACTTAGACTAAAATTCACTTCCCCAAACTAAAGATGTCTCCAATTTAGTCCCAGTAATTAATTCAGTCAATTGTTTTAATACTAATTGCCTTTATATCACTGTAACATGTCCAATTTTTCTCCCCATCTCTCCCCTACCCTCACCCCCTAATACCTTGCATTCTGATTACTCCTTCCCTCAATAAGCCCTCCCCTTCTGTCACACCCCACCCTTCCCTTATCCCTACCTTCTCTCTTTTCTTGTAGGGCAAGGTAAATTTCTATACCCCTTTACCCGTGTCTCTTATTTCCTGGTTATATGCAATAAAAATTCTCAATATTCATTACTAATACTTTGAATTTCAACTTCTCTCCCTCCCCGCCTCCCTCCCCAGCTCCACTGAGAAGGCAAGCAATTCAATATAGGCTATATAAGTGTCGTTTTACAAAAGACTTCCATAATAATCACATTGTGTAATACTAACTATATTGCCCTCATTTGACCTTGTCCCTTCCCAAAAGTGTTTATTTCTAGTTACTCTCTTCTCCCATTTGTCCTCCCTTCTATAATTCCCCTCACCCCACTTTCTAGTTACTCTCTTCTCCCATTTGTCCTCCCTTCTATAATTCCCCTCACCCCACCTCCTTCCCTATATTCCTGTAGTCATAAGATTAGATTTTCATACCAAATTTAGTGAGCATGTTATTCCCTCCTTCAATCACATGTGGAGAGAATAGCTTCACTTTTCCCCCTCTCCCCTTCTCTCCATTGAACAAGACTTTTCTTTACCTTTTTTATAAGTTGCCCCATTCCATCTCCATTTCTCCTCCCAGTATTTTCCTCTCTCACCCGTTAATTTTTATTTTGTTTAGTTTTTTTTGTGGGTATCACCTCTTCTGATTTAACACAGCCTGTACTCTGTCTATATGTGCGTGCGTGAGTGGATTTCACTTTCCTGTTTACCTTTTCAAACTTCTCTTGATTCTTGTGTTTGAAAGTCAGATTTCCTATACAGTTCTGGTCTTTTCAGCAAGAATGCTTGAAAGTTCTCTATATCATTGAATGACCATTTATTCCATTGAAGTATTATACTATTTTGCTGGATAGGTGATTCTTGGTTTTAATCCCAGTTCCTTTGACTTCTGGAACATCCTATTCCAAGCCCTTCAATATCTTAATGTTGAAGCTGCCAGATCCTGTGTTATCCTGATTGTATTTCCACAATACTCAAATTGTCTCTTTCTAGCTGTCTGCAATATTTTCTCCTTGACCTGGGAACTCTGAAATTTGGCCACAATATTCCTAGGAGTTTCTCTGTTCAGGTCTCTTTCAGGAGGTGATGGGTGGATTTTTTCAGTACTTATTTTGCCTTCTGGTTCTAGAATATCAGGACAGTTTTCCTTGGTAATTTTATGGAAGATAATATCTAGGCTCTATTTTTGATCATGGCTTTCAATTTTTAAGGTGTATCTCCTGGATCTATTTTCCAGATCAGTTGTTTTTCTAATGAGATGTTTCACATTATCTTCTATTTTTTTCAAATTTTTGATTTTGTTTTCTAACTGCTTGGTTTATCTCAGTCTTCCATTTCCCTGAACTCAATATTCTCTTTCAGAGAACAGTTTTGTTCAGTGAGCTTTTGAACTTTCTCCTTCATTTGGCTAATTCTGCTTTTTAATTCCTCCTTCTCTTCATTGGCTTTTTGGACCTCTTTTTCCAATTGGTTTAGCCTCTTTTTAAAGGTGTTATTTTCCTTAGCAGTTTTTCAGTTCTCCTCTAGTAAGCTGCTAACTCATTTTTCAAGCTCTTCTATTGCCTGAGTCTAGTTTAAGTTCACTTAAGGGCCTGGAGGCAGAGGTCTTAACTTCCTGTGATAGTAAGCCTTGTTTTTCCTCATCCAAAAGGATGGGAGGAGACACTTGTTCACCAGGAAAGTAACCTTCTATGGTCTTATTTTTTTCCCCTTTCTTGGGCATTTTCCCAGCCAGTTACTTGGCTTCTGAATCTTTTGTCAAGAAATTAGACTCAGCTGCTCAGTTCCCCTGGGCCTTGGGTGGAGGCAGGGCTGTTACTCAGGGCTGTGGTTTAGATCAGCTGCTCCCTACCACCAGAGGCTTTAAGCTGAGCTGCTAGAACAATGGTGGCCTGTGCCATCACCTGGGGTTATTGCTGGAGAAAGCACTGTTCCCTCTCACCCAGCTGGGAAAACCCTCCTCCACTGACCTTTGGAGCTTTCTTTGTCAGTTGTGGGTTGAGGTATGTGGGACCTTCCCTGCTAGGAACTCTGCCTGGAGGTCTGTTCAGGTCCTGTTCTTCCCAGTGCCGCCCCGCCAGGGCTGTGCTCTGCTCTGCTCAGCGTCCCGTGAGACAGACCTTTCCTGTTGGCCTTCCAGGTTACCTTTGGCTGGAAACTTCTTTCGCTCTCTTGTTCTGTGACTTCTGCTGCTCTAGACTTTCTTGAGAGTCCTTTTTACAAGTATTTTGTGGGCTGTGGGGAAATCGCTAGAGTATATGCATCTTTCTACTTGGCCATCTTGGCTCTGCCCCCCGTTCTTTCTTTCGCTGTGAGAGTGGTATTACTGGGTCAGAGGATACGTACAGTTTAATGACTTTTTGGACCTGGTTCCACAGCCCAAACCCCAGCTCCATCAAAAGTGTGCTCATGCGCTTCTGGCAACTGCCATTATTACTGCTATCACCTTTGCCAAGCTCTGAAGGAACCTTAAAAGCAGAAGTGATTTGTATTCCTTTAGTAGTTAGTGATCTGCAGCATTTATTCATATGGTTGCTGACAACTGATTTCTTCCTTAGAAAACTGCCTATTCAATTCCTTTAACCACTTAGCTACTGGGGAAACAATTCTTATTCTTATAAATCTGAATTAGTTCCTTATACATCTTTAACATGTAAATGTCCTTACGTAAATTTCATGTCTCATATTTGCACAACTCTTCAGGCATTCTATTATCAATCTAAAAACACAACTGTGGTAATAAGACTTGGAATTAACTCAGGTTCCACATTTGTAAAATCTTAACCCTCTCTAATGATTTTCTTTAAAGCATCTAGGAGTACAGCAGTCACCTAACTTAATACAAATATTAAATATTCCCAAAGTATGTACAATAAGACTTTATGACATGGCTGTGTAAAGTAATTTATAGAGTTCACGGCCCTTGGAAATTTTTATCTAAAATAGTACTGGTGGGAGTTCACAGATGTTAAACAACTAGAATTAAATGAATATTTGTATTTGATTTGCTTTTTGTTTCTTTTTTTGGAGGGGGGAAGGCAAGGCAATTGGGGTGAAGTGACTTGCCCAAGGTTACACAACTAGTGAGTGTCAAATGTCTGAGGTCAAATTTGAACTCTGATCCCCCTGACTCCAGGTCTGGTGCTCTATTCACTGCTCCACTTAGCTGCCCCAGAATATTTATATTTGAAACAGAGATCACTTTCAGATGGGACTTGGCAATGGGGCAAGTATCAGAAGAGGAAATCAAAGTACTTGAACTAATATAATCCCCTTACTTCTAATCTACCCCATACAATGCCATCTTACTAACGGTTCCTGAAACACCATTTTGATCACTTTAACCTTTGGTCAAATATTTTAAAGAGTTTCAAAGTGCCCTAAGCAAAACAAAAGGATTTCTTAGCCCAAAATTTAAGGCCCTCTCAAGTCTACCTCCAAGGCTGAAACCAACTTTTATCTTTATTTAAGTTTTCAACATTCATTTCCACAACATTTTGACTTCCAAATTTTCTCCCCATCTCTTCCTTCACCAACCCCAAAACGCCTTGCATTCTGCTTGCCCTTTCCACCAATGTGCCCTCCCTTCTAACACCCTTCTCTTCTCCTATCTCCATCTTCTCTCTTGTCCTGTAGGGCAAGATAAATTCTATACCCCCATCACCTGAATTTCTTATTTCCTAGTTGTATGCAAAAACAATTCTCAACATCTGTTCCTAAAACTTTGAATTCCAATTCTCTCCCTTCCTCCCTCCCCACCCATCCCCAATGAGAAGGTAAGCAATTAAATATAGGCTATATATATGTGTAGTTTTGCAGATGACTTCCATAATAGTCATGTTGTGTAAGACTATATTTCCCTCCATCCTATCCTACCCATTTCTTCTCTCTTTTGATCTTGTCCCTCCCCAAAAATGTTTACTTCTATTTGCTCCCTCCTCCCATTTACCATCATCCCCCCTACCCTTTCCCTCTCCTTTCCAGTAGTGTAAGATAGATTTTCATACCAAATTGAGTGTGCATGTTATTCCTTCCTTGAGCCAAATGTGATAAGTAAGCTTCACTATTTCCCTCTCACTTCTCCCCTTTTCCCCTCCATTGAAAAAACTTTTACTTGCCTCTTCTATGAGAGACAATTTGCCTCATTCCTTTTCTCCCTTTCTCTTCCCAATATATTCCTCTTTCAGCTCTCAATTTTATTTTTTCTCCTTCCAATATATTCCTCTTTCAGCTCTTAATTTTATTTTTTTAGATATGATCCCTTCCTATTCAACTCACCCTGTGCTCTCTCTCTCTCTCTCTCTCCCTGTGTGTATGTGTCTGTATAATCCCTTCAACTACCTAGATACTGAAAAAAGTTTCAAGAGTTACAAATGTTATCTTTCCATGTAGGAATGTAAATAGTTCAGCTTTAGTAAGTCCCTTGTGATTTCTCTTTCCTGTTTACCTTCTCATGCTTCTCTTGATTCATGTGTTTGAAAGTTAGATTTTCTTTTCAGCTCTGGTCTTTTCATCAAGAATAATTGAAAGTTCTCTATTTCACTGAATGACCATTTTCCCCCCTCATGTATTATACTCAGTTTTGCTGGGTAGGTGATTCTTGGTTTTAATCCTAGCTCCTTTGACTTCTGGAATTTCATATTCTAAGTCCTTTGATCCCTTAATATAGAAGCTGCTAGATCTTGTGTTATCCTGATTATATTTCCACAACACTTCAATTGTTTCTTTCTAGCTGATTGCTGTTCCCTTGACCTGGAAACTCTGGAATTTGGCTACAATATTCCTAGGAGCTTCTCTTTTTGGATCTTTTTTTTAAAATGATTGCTGGATTCTTTCAATGTTTATTCTGCTCTCTGGTTCCAGAATATCAGGGCAGTTTTCCTTGACAATTTCATGAAAGATAATGTCTACCTCTTTTTTTCATCATGACTTTTAGGTTGTCCCATAATTTTTAAATTGTCTCTCCTGGGTGTATTTTCCAGGTCAGTTGTTTCTTCAATGAGATATTTTCTTATCTTCCATTTTTTTCATTCTTTTGGTTTTATTTTGTAATTTATTGGTTTCTTATAAACTCATTAGCTTCCATCTGTTCCACTCTAATTTTTAAACAACTATTTTCTTCAGTGAGCTTTTGAACCTCCTTTTCCATTTGGCTAATTCTGCTTTTTAAAGCATCCTCATTGGCTTTTTGGACCTCTTTTGCCAACTGAGTTAGTCTATTTTTAAAGGTGTTATTTTCTTTAGCATTTTTTTGGGTTTCCTTTAGCAAGGTGTTGACTTGCTTTTCATGATTTTCTTGCATCACTCTCATTTCCCTTCCCAATTTTTCCTCCATCTCTCTTACTTGATTTTCAAAATCCTTTTTGAGCTCTTTCATGGTCTGGGACCATTGTATATTTATTTTGGATGTTTGGGATGCAGAAGCCTTGACTTTTATGTCTTCCTCTGATGTAAACATTGCTCTTCCTCATCTGAAAGGATGGGAGAGAATACCTGTTCACCAAGAAAGTAACCTTCTATAGTCTTATTTTTTCCCCCCTTTTTTGGGCATTTTCCCAACCAGTTACTTGACTTTTGGGTCCTTTGTCAAAAGTAGGGTATATTCTGGCATCCTGTAAGATCTCAGTTCCTCCAAGGTGGCACAATCAAAAGAGAGGAGTTTACTCCCTGGCCTGGCTCATGGCTGAGATTCAGATCAGCTGCTCACAGCTGCTTAATTCCCCCAGGGGATTTAGGTAGGGGCAGGGCCACCACTCAGGGCTGAGGTTCAGATTATCTGCTCAATGCCCCCTGGGGCTTTAATCTGAGGCTCCAACAATGGACAATGGCTGTTGCCTGCCTTGGCCACTGCTAGGGGAAGACCCTGTTCCCTTGTCATGGAGGTGAAAAAGCCCTCTCACTGACCTTTGAAGCTGCCTTTGGCACCTGTGGGTTGAGGGATCTGTGAACCTCTGCTGCTACTGGGGATTCTGCCCCTGAGGTCGGCTCCTCCTGGTGCTGTGCTGCATGGCCAAGCCTGGCCTGTGCTCTGCTCTGTGTCCAGTGAGACAGACCTTTCCTGTTGGCCTTCCATGTCTTCATGGGCTGGAAATCTCCACTCCATCGTCCTGTGGCTTCTACCGCTCTAGAATTTGTCGAGAGTCTTCTTTACAGGTATTTTATGGGCTGTGGGGGAAGAGCTAGAATATGTGCATCTTTCTACTCCGCCATCTTGGCTCTGCCCTCCCAAAATCAACTTTTGTAAGTTTATGTCCAATTATAGGTTTTCAAACATTATATTCCAAACAACTTCAGTAGTTATTGTTCTCAAATCCATCTTGTCCTCTTTAAAATCCAAATTTTTACTCATATCTTCTCTCCCACCTAAAAAATTTTCTCCTTTCCTCTGCTTATCCAAATCCTACTCATTCTTCAAGATCCAGCTCAAATTACTCTTTTACAAAGCTCTTCCTGGATCTCTCTCATCTTAAATTTGTCATAAATCTGTCAATCAGACATTGCTCAAAACCATTAAAATAAAACCTTCCAATCAATAGTAACATGTCTTCTATTATCATCTTAGCAGCATGGCATAATAAATGGAGAGGTGGCTTCATATTCATGAAAACCTGGGTTTGCAGTCCGCACTTTGTCACATTATTAGGTTGTGTGACTCACGATAGGTCACTTAACTTCCTGGTATCTATCGGCAATTCTCTCCAACTACCAATTGTAAAGCAAAATAAAGACTGGTAGAGGGAATTTCTTCATCAGAAGCTCCATGAACCAGAAAAGTCACTTTAAGGTAGGAATTGTCTATCATTATTACCCTCTAGAACACTGGTCTTCAAAGTTTTTAGATCGTGCACCTCTTTACTGAAAACTTGGAGCACATACCCTCACTTATATGTAGTTTATGAATTTTACATGTTTCTATATATTACATGATATAATGAAAAAAGAATTTTTAGGAGGAAATAAATACTTGAGAAGTTATCTTTTTATAGCAAAGAGGTTACGCATACATCCTACTTCGGAGACCACTGTCCTACTGGACTATAAAGCACAGCTTTCATACGACAGGTAACTTAATATTTGTGATTAACTGATAATTAAAATACATGCTAACTCTAGTAATTATGATAGTAACTCTTCTACAATATCCGGTATTTTACTTACGACTTTTCCATCTTGCTGAACCATTCCATCTTTCCACACTGTCTCACTAACTCCTTAAATTTTCTAAGCTACATTCTTTCTCTTAACATGCAGTTCCCTCCCTAATGGGATGTAGCTACCTTGAAAAACTGAGCAGAACTCTCTAGATGAAATCTGACAAGGGCAGAGTTCAGTAAGAACATCATCTCCCTATCCTTACAAGGTATGTTCTTCTTAATGAAGTCCAAGATCAATTTAGCTTTTTTGGCTGCTATCTCACACTACTGACTCATATTGCCCTAAACAGACTGAATAAAACCCCTGATCTTTTTTTCTGAACAACTGCTACCTATCCACGTCTCTCCAATTTTATACTTTTTTGGATCCAAATGCAAAACTTTAGATTTGTTCTTAATTCATATTAGATTAAGTTTAATGCTACAGAATATGAAGATCAAGATGTTACCCCTCACAATTTTGTGTCACTACAAATTTGATTGTTCCCTTTACTGAAGTTGTTAATAAAAATGTTAAACAGATCCCTGGAATTATTCTGCCATAGACCTTCAACTAATGCTGACACCAGTTCTGAATTCTTCTGATTCTATTATTCTCTAATCCAACCTCCAAATGTTCTCCAACTTCTTCATAAGAATAATAGGAAATACTTTAACAAAATTTTACTAAAAAGCTGCCCCTTATCTATTAGTTTAATAATCTTATCAAAAAAAGAGAGGTGAGCTTGGCATGATTTATTTTTGATGAAGCCATGCTAAGTCTTTGTAATCACTTCCCTATCTTCTGAGACTCTTAAGTGTCTCCTTTCCTGGACCATAAATCCACTTCCCATCAAGACTGCACGTCCCAAAAGGTTTTATGTATGACTGTCTTCGATCTCCCATGGGTTTATTATTTTTTATATAGGTAACTCCCAAACTCAAATATCCAGGCCTGATCTTTCTTAATCCTGAACGTTAGCTCTATGTCAACCACAGACCAGGGGGACATCTTACTTGCATGTAAGTTGAGATGCCAAACTTATCATTTCCCCATTATCCACACCTCTTCACATTTCCTATTTTTCTTGAAGGCATGGCCACTCTAATCACTTAGATTTTTTCCCTCAGTCTTCCATGGCTCTTCCTTTTAACAGCCTCCCGCCATTATGTCTCTTCACTGCCCTAATTCAGTTGGCACCAAAACTTTACCTCTTACCCTTGACTACTGCAAACATCTAAACATTCTCCTAATTTCCAGTCTCTTCTCTTACGCAGAGCCACCATATTAATATTGCTAAAACACAGTTGTGATCATGCCACTTCTCTGCTCAAAAATGTTCGGTGGCTCTCAGTTGCCTAAATGATGAAATAACAAATTTCCTAACATTCAAATCATCATTTGGGTTCTAACATATCTTTTCAGACTTACTTTAAATTATACCCCACCTTCAAACCCTCTAAGTTATAGTCACAATGTCCTACTACTGGCGGTTTCCTCTCCATGACATTCCATTTCCCATCTTCACAATCATATTCGTTATCTCTACTTAGTGACACCATGACTTCCGTCATGACTCAATACTAAAAACCTTTTCTGATCTCTAAATCACTAATAATCAGAGAAATGCACTTCCCATTAAAGAACTCTAAGATCCTACTCCATACTCATCAGACTGGCAAAACTGGGATAAAGAAAAATGAAAATTGTTGGGCTATTGGAAGACAGATATATGAGTACTATTAGTGAGACTGGTCTAGTCATTCTAGAAAACTATCTGGAATTATGTATAAAAATAATTACTAAACTATACATATCGTTTGATCCAGAGATGCTATTTATATCCTGAAAATATAAGCAAAGAAAGAGGGAAAAGACCAATATATATAAAAAACACTTTGAGCAGCACTTTTTGTTATAGCAAA
This sequence comes from Potorous gilbertii, assembly GCA_028658325.1. Classification (NCBI taxonomy): domain Eukaryota; kingdom Metazoa; phylum Chordata; class Mammalia; order Diprotodontia; family Potoroidae; genus Potorous; species Potorous gilbertii. Next base: position 211,563,084 of record CM053772.1, on the reverse strand, counting down.
TAGATGCAAAGGAAGTAAGTGCTGAAAGAACCACAATTACAGAGAACTAACACGCTAACTCACTGTTTGACGGTTGAGACACACATGTTTGAACACAGACAAGTGAACATTTGCTTTGCTTATTAGCTTTCTTTATCTGTTATGGTTTTTAAAAAATTTTTAATGACAAGAGAGAAAAAAAGGCTAGAAATGGCAAAAAAAAGGTTGTGGCATTTAAAAAATAAACAGAAGGACGTTCAGGAGTCATAAGTAGTATAGCTTTGAAAAGAATGTGCCATGTTTATTATATCATTTTGAAATAAAAACTACATAATAGAGAGGTAGGGTTTCATATACAAATTATTTCTATTCTTACTCATAAATGGAAAGGCTAAAGTTTTCAATATTTGCCAGGTTCAGAAAAAATTATTAAAATATAGGCTATTAATCTGATATTTAGGTTTCTCAATAATACTAGGAGTATTAATCTAATTTAGTTCTTAGAGAAAAGATCACAAAATGACAGGATATGAAATCTTTTTAACAGAATATTTGGTGAAAAACTTAAAAATGTTCTTTGGTACATGATATTCACTAAAATGGGTATCAAATCTTAATCTGAATCCCCTGTTTGAGTCTTGTCCATGTACTCAGTTCACCACAGGGAGTCTATACAACCTACTGAAGGTTTCCTTGATATCTCTGGACATCTATGGAGACATACATCTTGTCTACTTTATTATTTACCTGTTGACATATTTTACTCCTGTTTGTCTTCAAAGTTCCTCATTGGTTCTATAGTGTAGCTTTCTCATTACCATTATATGTCTTTCTCCACTGCCCTTTGGGTAAAATCCTTTCTTATTTAGAGACTTTGTATTTCATGACTTACAGACAAACAATAATAGAGGAAGCAATCATGCTGTTATTATATGAAGCAAAGAACTGTGCAAGTTAAAGCAGTTTCACAATTTGCTTAGGGTAGTTCAGAATTTTTTTTCCAATTTTTACGTTTAGGCCTAACTCACCACTCCATTTGTGCTGTTAGTTGGAGACATAATATTAATAGCTAAATTCCACTATATGTCTATTCAAATGCATGACATAATCTGAGCAGCAGATATTTTGTAACTTCTTGGTCTTTCTTATGTGAATAGTCAGATCCTATTATTTTGGTTGGTTTCATATCTCTTATAAGAACTTTTGTAAAGTTTCAAGACTTGATGTGAGAATACAACATTATATACAAATAAAAGCATCAGGAGGACTTCACAGTACAGAGAAAAGCCCTCTCTCAATATGGGACTCCCATGCTGAATCTCCACCATGACAGTGATAAAGGTTTGACATCTTCTTGCTTTATGCTTTACCTTATCACAAGGTGTTTGTACATTATTTCTCTTGTTATATCTTTAAAGGAATCTTAAGCGATTTTGATGCAAGGGTGGGAAATACATTGTTGGAAGAGTGTACTTATAGTGGCATTTTGTCCTTTTCAATTAAGTTTTTTTTTAATGAACAGCAGAAAATAGTTACAGTGGGATTTTACATTTTCTATATATTTCAGTTAATTCAGTTAAAAGGCAGATATGCAATGGCTTATGAGGAATAAAATCAGAAAATAAAATTGTTAATTCATGATACTGCTGACCTAAGTGGAGGTAACAAAACATTACAATGCAACTTATAATTCTGTTGTCATTTCCCACTAAAAATCACAAATGTATTCAATCTAAATCAAGAATCACAACTATGGCAAACTGAAAACTTTAGGTCATACATAAGACAGATTTCTGTAAGAGTCATCTGTTTGAACATAATGCAGACACAGCAATTGTGAAAGTAACTCATTAAGGAAATAAATATTAAAATATTAATTTTATACACTTAATAATAAATCCTAAACATTAGTAACACATTCGGAGAGACTGAAAAGGAAATAAATGAAGTCTCCTGCAATTTCTTTTTATCATTTATAGTTTTACCTAGCTAATCATGTTAAGAATTTTTCTACTATTACATTTAAAATTGCTTAATTCCTCTGAATGGTGTTATTTTTTTAAAAAAGATGATCCTTCTAAGTAAGAATAGCCATAATATCAATCACATTTACTGTTACCCATACTACTTACTCTAAGATCATACATAGATCACTAACTTACTTCATTTTAGTAGAGACTGAATATTGATTTTTACTTCATTTAATCATTTAAATACATGGGTAAAGTAATATTTCTCTTTTGCCATAAAATTTTAAAAGGAAGACATTGAGTGCTGGTCCAGTTCCTTTGGGCCAGATCTTAAGCAAAGAAACTACTTTTGGTAAATAAATTAAAATTCATAATAACACAGACTGGTGGGGCAGGAGAAAACTTTGATAGGAACTATGTATCCATGAAATCTGAGGAACTGATAAATGTCATCAAATACTTTTCACTATAAGTCTTTTGGGTTTACAGAATCTAAGTGGAAAAACCCTTATTTCAGCCCTCTTTTTATCTATACCCTGCTATGTATAAATGGGAATAATGTGAATTAAGGCTAAAAAAATAGGCTGGAGTGCAATTGTGTAACAGTGCTTACAAATGCCAGGGCTAAGTTTGAAATAATTCCACAGACAATATGAAAATAGTGAAGATTTTTTTTAATCAGTGGAATAACAAAGTCCGCCCTCAGCCCTATGCCTTGAATTACTTTGGCAGCTTTGCAGAAGATGAATTACAAAGCGTAATGCAAGTGAACAGTCCAATTTGACTGGACTGCAGCATCCAAGGAAAGCAGTAACAATGAGACCATGCTAAAAGAGTAGTAATAAATGGTTCAGAGAGTTTCAACTTTATTCAGCAGGGAATACGCAGCCACTGAAAACTGTTGACCAGAGAACCAACGGATCAGTACTTTGTATAAATAATTATTCTGGCAGTAGTATGAAGGATGGTGGAGAAGGAAGAGTTGGGAAAACCTGTTAGGAGACTACTGCTATAGTCCAAAGAAGTCGTAATAAGGGCTTTCACTACATTAGCAATGGAGATAAAGTAAAGGGGACTTATATCAGAGATGTTTTATTACCGGAAATGACAGAATACACAAGTGGGAAGAGTCAAATAAAAACCCAATTATTTTGATCATTGAAGACAAAGTTAATTAGAGTTAACAGAGAAGGAAATAGGTACAGGTACAGAATTTTTATAGACAGAATTCTAGGCTTGGAGTTCTGAAATAAGGTCAGGATTGGAGATACAGACTTCTGGAAGACATAGATTTTTCCTTATAGCACATGCATAGTGGTATCAGTTAAAGTGAATGAGATTTACAAGGGAAAGCATATATAGTGAGAAAAGGGAACTGTCTCAAAAAAGGGAAATGTTACATCTTTGCAGAACATCTCTATTTTAAAGGTTTGCCTTTGATGAAGTGGGAGACAACAAATACAGAAACAGTCACAAAAACAGGAGAATTAGGACAATGTAGTATCTCTAAATTCAAAGGAGAGAATGGCCAATAGAATAAAAAACCCTGAAGACAAAAAAAGGATGAGGACTGAAAAGAAATTCACTTGCATTGGTACCATTTGAGAAGTTTAAAGAGAACAGGAAGAGGTGAAGCTAGATTGCAAAGAACTAAGGAATATATAATGAAGAGACAATTCAAACATATTTAAATGCTCTTTAGAGCTATCATTTTAACAATAAATTTTATGCCTTTATCCTGGGAGCAAAATCTCTATTATTTTTACTTAAGAATTCTGACCATGATGATGATTAGCCATTATTTCAGAGGGTCAGTGATGAAGAATGGCTACTCTGACAGGTGAGAGGTTTAAGGTTCAGTATCAAAATAAGACATACATCTTCTTATAAAGTTGAAGTAATTTCTTCGATATTTTGGAAATAGTAATTATAATAGCTGGCATTTATACGATGTTTTAAGGTTTATAACAGCACTGCATTTACAACAACCCTGTAAAGTATGTAGGTATTTATTATGCTATTATTCCTACTTTACAGATGGGTAAACTGAGGTTAAGAATTTAGTGACCTGTCCAGGATCACCCAGCTAGTAGGCAGGATTTGATCTCTGGGCTTGCTGACCCTCATGTCTATCCACTGTACCACTGAGGTGCCTAAAGGAAACCTTTATCAGAGAAATTCATTACAAAGATTTTCTCCCTTCTTTAATTTTTTTGAAAGTTTCTGCTCTTTCTTGGTTTTTATCATCGCTAACATTTAAAAAAGGACATAGGACACTATATTCAGTTATTTGCCTTTGCTATCATCTTCTATACATGCCTTAAAAAATTTTAATTTGGTTAATGAGAATCTTCAATAAATTTCACAGTCTCTTTAGACAGATGTCTCTTAACCTCATGAGGATTGTCTGAATTATAGAAATTTTGTTTTTGAGAGCACCTTATTCTTATAAAGTCCATCTCTGCCGCAGAATTTTAGGCTATAAGTATGATTTTTCCTTTGATGGTGGAAACTCATCTCAAATTTTAGGTTGCTTACCTGTATGACTGTAGGCAAGCTATACAATCTCTCAGTGCTCCAGGCTACACTTTTAAGAGTATAAGTTATGGAGCAGTGAAGGGTTTGCCATGGTAAAAAGTCTCCTCATTACAATAAAATCACTAGGCTGAGCAAAAACTTAAACAAAAAAACACCCAGGCTTAGAGCCAACTCTCCCCTCCTTATCTATCATAAACTCAAATATGCCATAGCTTCTGTCTTCCAAAGCTCCCATCAAGAGACAAAATAGTGTAACAGAAAGAGTGAGAACCTTTTAATCACTGGACTAGCTCTGCCTTTTACTAACTGTGTAACCTTGGGCAAATGACTTGATTTCTTTGTCTATAAAATGGGAAGAAAAATAGGCATATAATCTATCTTATAGGGTTGTTGTGAGAGACATGTCTTATAAATTACAAAATAATATAAGAAGTGTGAATTATTATTATTTTACTATGGCAACTACTTTTTCTCAGTAGTCCAAATCAGGTCCAGAACAGCAATTCCCTTGGTGTCGTCTTCTGTCTTTAGAAGAATGAAATTGTCATTAAAGACAAATAAAAAATTTACCAGTTGCTCTGACTTTAGAAAAGACTCAGTCATCTAGACAGCTGAAATTCTCCCTGGCTACTGTCACATACTCCATGTCAGGTTTGTGACTAATTTACTCCTTATGATTAGGTGGTCTGCAGTTCACAAGTCCTATTGCTTGTTTCTTCCTCCATAGTTATCTCATCCAGTGTTCTCTATCATGTTTCCTAGTGCCAGTACATGGATCCAAGAGAAATTTACTTTCTAAATTTAAGATTCTATGCCACTACCCATTTTATCTAAATCATACTTTCTGAATCAAAAATTTTCTGTTAATCTCACATTTAAGTCACAAGTCACTTTCAACAAAATCTCCATGATACCTGCATAAAGTCAAATTGACCTCCTTGTAAGTCTTATTTAACTCTATCCTGTACTATACCTAGGGTATAAAATTGTACAGTATATGTATGTTGTATTTTCTTTACTGGAATGTAAATAATTTGAAGATCTGAATTTGTATTTGTCCCAGCAGGTTGTATTTAATTAGTACTTTGTGAATGAATATACAGCATGGAGAAACAGAAGTATACTGAAACCTGTCATTTAACATGTTTATAGTGCTTTCCAACTTACAAACCTCATTTTGTACATTTCTTTAAGGCAGGTAGAAAAGTGAGCTTTCTTATATGCTCAACTAGAGCATGGAAAAATGATATGTGAAAGGCTAAGATAAATGAGACCAAATTACATGAAAATGAGAGAGACAGAATGACTACTTAGAGCAAGGCTTTAATACAACCTATCAGAAAAAGAGGCAACTGAAGTGAGAGATTCTACAAGTGTTAATTGTAATTGCAAACTAGAGAAGGGAGAAAAAAGGGTGAAAAATTTAGCAGCAATCAAAAACTAATTTATTCACTGATGAAAATATAATTTTTTTAAAAAGTGTTTTGTAAACAGAGGGAGAAATGCATAATATCTTCATGCTTTTTGGTCTATCTTTCTGGTTTATGTATGGCATCTTCTTAAGAAAAGAATATAATTCATTGGGAAATAACCCTAGTTGGCCACAATGTAAAAGATGCTGTGACAAAAATTGCAGAAATCTAGTTTCAAATCCTGAATTGCACTTCCCAGTTGTATAACCTTGTAAATTATTTAACCTTTCTGAATCTATTTACAAAATGAGACCAATTCTTCAATGCCTACCTTACTGGGTATATGTGAGGAAAAGGTCTCTGTAAATCTTTAAGAGCTCTAAGTTAATGCATTGTCATCCTTACAGAAAAAAAAACAAAGCAGCATTTAAAAATTATATAATAAAATCAAAAATGTTCATTATTTACTCATTGAGATTAGGGTGATCATTCTACATAAGAAGTATATCAAAGGCTATTTGTGAACCCATCAAACATTCAAGTGATTAACAATATTGTTATCACATTCATCTTTTAATATGAAAGAAATAGCCATGTCTTATCTTTTTATTCTACCTGAGTCTTAGGTTTTTTTCTGGAAAATGAGTGTTGAACTATATTACTTTTAAATGTTTCTTCTGGTTCTAGAATTCTGTAATTCCTACAGACAGTTCTACAGAAGCTTTATAAACTAACACTTCCTGACCCTTCCTTTCCCTCACCCCTTGATTCTACCTACATCTCAGCAGCTCTGAGGTTGGACAGATAGGACAAGGCTTCACTGCTAGAACCGTAGAAGTAGTGGGCTAAGATCACTATAAAAACAAACAGGTATAATCTTGAGAAACAAAACATGGGAGGACTTGGTCTTTAGCACTTGAACCTGGAGCCTTTATTCATCCCAGAATTGAACTAAAGGGACAGAGAGTAACAATCTAATTTCAGAGGAGCTAGTGCTCAGGCTTTCTATTACGTGGAATTTTTAATTTCAATATTGCTTGTAGTGACTATTGCCAAAACCCTATCATACTCAGCAAACTTTTATCAACCATTAGTGGAATCTTCCTAAAGCTTATTTTGGATAATTTAGATGACAGGTTTAATATTGCCATAAATGAAGAATACAGTTTTTTACAAGGCAAATAAAATTTCACGTTTTTGCATCAAAAGGGTATTCTGTAAGTAATGCCTTAAAGTAATAAGTAAATAACCCAAAGTTAAGAAGACACGATTTACACCTTAAAAGGTAAAGAACTCAAAGTGCCTATGATAATTATTAAAAAAAGGTTCAAAAACAATAGGAAAAGAGCATAGTGATTAAGTGAAAAGAAAATTAAATAATTGGTCATTTAAGTAGGTACAGGGAAGGGGGAACCTCATAGGTGAACCACACATAAAATATCAATTCAGCATACTACTGTTTGAAAAGTCAACATAATACTGTATTGAAATCTATTAACTAATCATAACTTAGTTGTCTGGTATTCAGTTATCTGACAACCATAACAACATAAAAATATTTATGAACCCAGAAACTGAAAGGCATTTGAGCAGTCGAAAGAGATGTTACACAATTAGTGAACTAAAATTAATTTGATAAACTTAGTCATAAAGCTCCTTGGGCCTTTAATGAGATTCTGTATTGAGCTTACCTTATATACAGTTCAAATAAACCTGAACACCTGGGCTCCTAGACCGTAATGAATTAGAAAGAACAAATGAGAAGGTAAAGAAGGTAGGTGCCACAGGAAAACTTTGCCACTTGCAAGAAGTGACAGTCTGACATAAGCAGGATTAAAGGAGAAACAAAAAGGGTACAGTGGGACAGTGGTCAAATTTTGGTATTAGTAAGACCTGAGTTCAAATCTCACATCAGACACTCGCTACTGTATGTCCTTAAGCAAGTCACTTGGATTATTACTTGGGGGTCTAACCTACTATCAGAACTTCCCATCTATTATTCTTCTATGCCTGTAACTGCATTCCGTGTTAGTGGGATGTTTGGAATAGTATATCCAGTTATGGATACCACATTTTAAGAGGGATATTAATAAATACAGAGTATCTGCAGATACCAGAATGGTGAAAGGTCTTTATATCACAACCATGTGATACAAAGCATGACTGAAAGAAATGGGGATTACTGAATTTAGCAGAATGGAAAAATTAAAGCTAAATAAAATAAAACTAAAGCATATTAACTATTTTCTATTATTTAAGGGAATATTATCATAATTTTATACATCTGGAGATGGGAAGTGTAATGGTCCCTTGCTATTTACAAAACTTCACAGAAAATACTTTTTTATGTTGTAATCCTGTGTAAAAAGACAGTCTTTTTAGCACCCTCCCTCCACAGGTGGGAAGACCAAGCAGATGCGTTTGTCTATCCTCACTGGCTCCATAATGTGTTTCTTGTCTCAGCTCTGATTCATGAGCTAAGTACAGTCCATGGTAGGAGTGAGGCAACAAAATTCATTAGTTGAAGTCATCTTTATTTTTTTTCATTTCTTTGTTTTTTCCTATATTCCTAACTAAACTTAGGCTTTAGGGTAAAGGGCATATTTTTTGGTTCTTTTTTTAAATTCCAAATTAACTGCACTTCATACAGCACATGTACATGCTCATCACTCATCTGGTATGCTAATTATTTAAGCTTTTTCTCACTTTTCAACCAGTTACTTGCTTTTGGTCATATTTCTTCTTAGTACAGTATGATTACACTGATAAAATAAGAGGTGATATTTAATAAAAACTAAATGTGACACACTGGTTAGACTATCTGGGAAAGAGACTATCATTCTTTTACCAAATTAATAGTTAAATGAGGATTTGGCATTGTTTTTACAGTTGCAATTCTCTTGACTACACAATGAAAAATACGAGCTGGACATATATTAAATGTGTTATCTATAAACAACCAAAGGAGAATAACATAAAGAATCTAGATTCCTAAAATAATCACGTTAGTATACGGTATATTACAAAAAGTCTTACCTTGTTGATTATTTTGTTCTTGGGTTCGATTCACAGTGAGGTCTAGGGGGCCTTCCTGCTCTTCCTGAAGGGAGCTTTCTATTTGATTCATTTGGATACCTTTACATATTAGACTTGGTCCAACTGAACCATTTCTATTCTCTTGAATTTTACCACTTTTTGAAATGTATTCAATTGCAAACTGACGTATCATCTTTTTCATTAATTCCTGAGCAACTAGGGGAATGTTAGGATCACAGTTCTGAGGAAGATCTAGGAAAAAAACATAGATATAACAAGCATTAGAAAAGAGAAACATTAACTATTTGTATTTCTGTGTATAGTTTTTCAAAATTACAAATCATGACTAAGAAAAACTTTTTAGAACCAATCCATAGTTATCAATGGTCTCAGAGGCTTGAGGTTTAATTAATTGTATATTAACATATCAACCTAAAACTTGGAATACCTTCATCATATCACTACCACCACCAACACTGTTGTAATCATCAACATTTGAAATCAAGTGTTTTATCACTTTTTAAAGGTTAAAACAAGAGAACAAATTAGACAGAAATAGAATAGACCATCCAAAGTTTTTTTAAAAAAAAGTTTTCAAAGTCAACACTCTTGGAGAGGGACAGGATCAAAAGAGAGAAGAGAAGCAATGGAGGGCAGGATAGGATGAAGGGAAATATAGTTAGACTTATACAACATGACTATTATGGAAGTCATTTGCAAAGCTACACAGATATGGCATATATTGAATTGCTTGCCTTCCCAAAGGGAATGGGTGGGGAGGGAGGGATGAAGAGAAATTGGAACTCAAAGTTTTAGGAACAACTGTCGAGTACTGTTCTTGCTACTAGGAAATAAG
>CM053772.1:211495656-211552793 GCA_028658325.1 Potorous gilbertii | reverse complement strand
CTTTTCTTGCATCTCTCTCATTTCTCTTCCCAGTTTTTCCTCCACCTGTCTAACTTGATTTTCAAAATCCTTTTTGAGCTCCTCCATGGCCTGAGCCCATTGGATATCTATTTCAGATGTTTGGGATACAGAGGCCTTGACTCCTATGTCTTTACCTGATGGTAAGCATTCTTCTTCCTCGTCAGAAAGGAAGGGGGGTATCATCTGTTCCCCTAGAAACTAACCTTCTATGGTCTTATTTTTGTTCCCTTTTCTGGGCATTTTCCCAGCCAGTTACTTGACTTCTGAGATTCCTCTCCACCCCCGCCAAGATCCGCCCAGCTAGTGCTTGGGGTCTGAGATTCAAATATTGCTCCCCAGCCTCAGGGCTTTCAGCAGCAGGCCTGGCTGCTATTTAATATGAGCTTAAGTTCTGGTGCTCAGGTAGGGGCAGGGCCCCTCCCAGGCTCAGTTCCCTCAGGGGGTTTTTGGGGAGATCTTCAGTAAACAAGCTCCTGCGGAGGTCCTGCCTGCTCTGGGAGCCTCTGGCTGCCCGTTGCCTCCTGAGGGGGCCTGAATTATGGAGACACCCCGCTCCCCTCTCAGCCCGTCCAGACATCTCTCTCACTGACCTGTGTGTCTGTGGGTGGAGGGACCTTCGCAGCCACTGGAGATTCCGTCCCTGAAGCCTGCTCGGATCTGTTCCTCTCCGTGCTACACAGCCAGGGCAGGACTGGGCTCCACTCCCGTCCAGTGAGCCAACAGACCTTTCGGGTCGGTTTTTCAGGGCTCTCTGGAACGGAAATCTCCTTCACTGTGTTGCTGTGTGGTTTCCACTGTTCCAGAATTTGTTGGGAGTTCTTTTTAGAGGAAATCCATGGGCTGTGGGTTCGGAGCTATCATATCTGAGTCTTTCTACTCCTCCATCTTGCCTCTGCCCCCTAAGAAAGGCATCTTGCAGAGGTGAGATTTTAACTGAAGCTTGAGGGGGAAGCAAGGATGTAGAGATTAGGAGTGAGAAATTTTTAAGCATGGAGGTCAGCCAGTGAAAATGCCTGAAATCAAGAGGAATGTCTCAATCTGAGATCTTACAATTTTAGAAATAAATTTATTTTGTTTCTTTAAAGACCTGGGATAATACAAGTTCATTAGGAATCAACACTCAGCTATAACTACCAAAAAAAACAAGAACAAAAAACGTAAAGCAGAGTTGAGCTGAATTCACAGAAATCTATCACTTGATAGGTACTTTATAATGGAGATTCCTTTTATGATTGGTTGAACTAGGTGCTACTGATGGTCCTTCCAACTCTTTTTGTCATTCTTTGAGTATTTAGAACAAGGGAGGTAGTAAATGGCCCTTCTGTACTCTACTCTGTTAGGACAATATCAGTATTATTGTTGTGTTTAAAACATTTTAGGAGGGATATAAACACACTCTGGTCCAGAATACTTTGAGAAACAGGATTTTGAAACTGCCATGTGTGAATTGGTTGAAGAGATTGGAACTTTAAGTCTTTAAGAGATGATGTAAGAAAACTATGCAATATTGTTTGGAGGGATGACTTGTGGAAAGGGAATTAAACTTTTTTGTGCTTGGCCTCCAAAAGTGGAATTGAACAACATGTATAATTGTGGAAAGGGAGTTTAGCTCAACTTAAAGAAAAACTTCATAGCATTTATAACTGTCTCCAAAGTAAAATGGACTCCTTTGGGAAGCATCCTTCAATCTGTCACTGGAAGTATTTGAGGAGAAGCACTTAAGAATCATCTAGTCCAACCCCTTCACTTTATAGATGAGGAAAGTGAATTTTTCAGAGAGGCAAAATGTCCAAGTTCACCAAGGTAGAAAAATAGATATTCTAGAGGGGAGATTTGTTCAGATATGTGTTATATTGGAATAGATAATGACTTTTGAGAGTTCTTCTCCCAAGGGGGAAGAATGGTGATGCAGAAATTGTATCATTTTTGTCCAGCCTAATGGAAATTGGGTAGGAAGATAATATACAACCAGCCATTTTTATATATGGTATAAGTGTTACTAATGCTAGAAATGCCTCTTAAAACTTCATTCGGTACAACTATTGATCTTCAAATTAACTTCAAGGATATACAACATGTTTTATTTTTTCTTACAACAATTCATATTACTCCTTTTTTACATCTTAGCAAATTGTATTTGGGAGTAGCTATGGGTAAGGAATTCCCAGATCATCTGATTGAATGATGACCAGTACTTGGATAACTGATCGTCACAAAATACAAAAAAAATTGAGAAAATAAGCATAAGCAAAAGGTTTTTCTTTTTCTTTTCTTTTTTTTTTTTTTTTTTTTGCCAATATGGTCTACTTGAAGCAATTGACATTTAAAATAACTACAGAATATATAAAACACTTAGGGGTCTACTTATCAGAATTTAGCAAGGAATTATTTGAATATAACTGTGAAACTTCAGTTACAAAAGGAAGAACTAATTATTCAGGTTTGATCTGTTCCAGTGACCATAAAAATAAATATACCTAAATTACACAGTGTCAGAGAATAATGTGGATCCTTCTAAAATAAATAAATAAATGTACTGCCAAAAGAATGTGCAGAATTAAGGAGGGGGAAAACCCCTAATTCATTTGGAGGAAGAAAATGTCAAGAATATCATGGGAAATAATGAAGGGGGTGGAAAGTGGAATAGGAAGCTATACTACACAGCATTAACCATCAAAAGGATTTAGTACTAGTTTAAGAAACCATAGAACAGTGGAACAGATTAGGTACATATCATATAGAAGCAAACAAGCATAGTGTTTGATAAATCCAGGCTTAGGAGCAGGAATCCAGTATTTGACAAAAACTTCTTACAATATGTAAGCATCTGGTGGAAATTATATACATGACTTTGATATAATACATTAGAGGAACAAGGAAGGAAGTACCTGTTACATATTTGGATAGAGGAAGAGTTCATGACCAGACGAGAGATAGGATCACTGAAGATAAAATGGGCAATTTTAATCTGATCACATAAAATGAAAATGTATCAAGAAAAATAATGCAGTGAAGATTAAAAGGTATACAGTAAATGGGGGAGGGGGATCTTTGCACCAAATTTCTTTTGCTAGGTCTCATTTCTAGTCTATATAAGGAAGTGATTCAGATGTATTAAGAACAAGAATCATTGATGGTGTAAGGATGTGAACTGGTAGTTAAGTGAAGAAATCAATGTGTTTGAATTTGCCTTTGAAAAAAAACCTCCAAATCCCTTAGAGAAATGCAAATTAAATAAGCTCTTTAACTCAGACTCATTCATTATATTGGGCTCCCCAAAAAAGGTAGCTGGAAAAGGAAAAGAAAAATTGTTGGAAAACAGGCCACTAACATAGTGTTGGTATAATTGTGAGTTGGTCCTTGCATTATGGAAAGCAATTTGGAATTAGATCTAAGAGGTCATTAAACTTTGTATACTCTCTGACATCACTCTGACGAGGCCTATATCCCAAAGAGAGAGAGAAAAAAAAGGGAGCGTCTTCCTATGCAAAAATTATTCGTAGTAGTTCTTTATTTAGTGTCAAAGAACTGGATACTTAGTAAGGTGAATGCTCATCAGTTGGAGAACTGTTAAACTTTTTATAGCTTGTGAATATAATGGAGTGTTGTATCACTAAAAAAAAATGACAACAGGGGCTGACTCAGAAAACCTGGGAAGATTTACATGAAGTGAGCAGAACCCAGAGAACAATTTTCAGTGTTAACGTTGCAAAGAAAAGTAGCTTTGAATAGCTTAGGAATTCTGGTCAATGTAGTAAAGAACCACAATTCTAGAGAGCAAATAATGGAATGTGCTACCTCCCTTCTGAAAAACGTGATAGGTTCTAGGTGAAGAATGGGACATGTTTTTAGACATATCCAATATAGGAATTTGTTTTGCCTGACTGTATTTACTTGATTATAAAGGTTTTCAGTTTTCAGTTCCTGTTGAAGCAGTTGTGGGGAGAGGAGGTGGAGAGTATGTGAGAACATCAAAATTATTACTGAAATTTTAAAAAGTGAATGGGATCAAAATTTGGAAAACTGTACAAAAGGGAACAGAAGGATGCTTAGTAACAAACCATCAAAACAATTTTGAAAATAATGTATAGAATTTTCATATACTTTAATGGAGGTGTTTGTGATATACCTTCATGACTATTTTCAATCTTCTGTTTTTTGGTGTGTTTTGTGTTCAGAAATGCTTATCTTATTTGGTTAAGTTCAGAATTAAAAAAAACAACTTAATTGGAAATTTTTAAAAAGTATAACACATTTTTAAAAATGCCCATGTTAGGACTTTGAGAAAATCAAAGTCAAACCTGTTGTAAACTGTCAGTTTAGCAGTGTAGCAGTACATAATAATCTCCTACGTCATGGAAATAGTAAGTTTAACCAGTAAATAACAGAGTGAAGCAAAGAAATCAGCCCTTTTTTGTATTACTTGATGTAATACTAGAAATGTTTTCAATACCAGTAAGACAATAGAATAAAAATGGGTAAGGAAGAGATTTTTAAAAGCTATCACTTTTGCTGATGACTTAAAAGTTTACTTGTAAAATCCTAGAGAATTGACAAAGATACTGGAATATTTATTAGCATTGGCAAAGTTGTAGGCTATAAAATAAACCAACAATATATGTGCAATAAATCAATTACATTTGTGCATAGCAATAATAACAATAACATCCAAGAAGTTACAAAATGTATGAAATATTTGTGAGTCATTCCTAAATTAATGGAACAAAAATCTGACCCTAATATAAGGAAATGCAGTTTAATCATCGTTTGCCTAATTTAAATTATAGTCTATAACAACTTTTTATTGTTCAGTTCATGAATATAGGAAAGTAAGACAGAGCAACCTTTATTACAGTTCTATTTTTGTGGCTTCTTAAAGTGACTTCTTGGGAGGCTTTCTCAGTGAGATGCGTATTCTAATATGTTCTCCCAAATTCTAAAAAGGTTTCAGAAATTTTTCCTTTGATAGGTTGCATCTGATGGTCATAGTGGCGTCCCATAGAGACCCATCACAAGAAGTTTGACCATCAAATCGTTTTCCCTATTATTTTGCCTAACCCATTTACTAAGTTATGAACTGATTGCCATTGTCAGTGAAGAGGGAATATCCACACAGATTGAATCATAAATCTTTGAAACATTTGAAATAAGAAAAAGTAGCTTATATGTCCTTGACTACATATGTGTATGTATAGATACTTTTATCTGTACATTTATATATACACATTTATACTTGAATACGTAGTATGTACATATCTTCAAATTATGAATAGATTGCTTTTTTGTTCAACCGTTACTGAAGTATGAGTCCCTTCTAAAGATCCTTGATAAGTAGATGTGCAAACTGTTTCAAGGTGGCAGCCCATTCTATTTTTAGACATCTCTACCAAAATCAACATCCCTTTAATTTGTAAGTGTCTCCACTAGAATCACATGATGGTTATTTGCTTTTGTATGAAGTAGCCCTTTGAATATTTGAGAAGAAAATCTCAGAATCTTGCAGTTGGAAGGGAACTCAAAGGTGTAACCTACTCAAACATATTCCTGAACTGGTATCCCATATACAGTACCCCCAGAAAGTGGTCATCCAGTCACTCAGTGCTTGAAAATACCCAACAATAGGCATTTCACATGGTTAAATCAACAAGTATTTATTACACATTTATAAGTCAGGAACTATACTGAATGATGGAAACACAAAGAAAGGCAAAAAAAATAACCCTTGACCTCAAAGAGCTTACATTCTAATGGTGGAGACAACATATATATAACTAGGTACATACAAGATGTAGTAGTATATATTTGAGGTAATGCCAAAGGGGAAGGCCTCAACAACTGTGAGGACCAGGAGAGGCCTCCTCCAGAAGATTTCATGTGAGGTAAGTCTTGAAGAAAGCCAGGAAAACTAGGTGGTGCAGAAGTAAGGACAGAGAGCATTTCAGGAATGGAGACTCTAAAGTCAGTATAAAAGCATGGAGACAGGAGATGTCACCACTTCTCAAGGCAGCCAATTGTTCCCCACTTTTGGATAGTTAAAATTGCGAAGTTTTTTTTATTATAGCAAACTTGTCTTTTTACAACTTTAACCTATTACAATTGCTAAGTCTTTTATTATAGCAAGCTTAAATTTATCTTTCAACAACTTTAACTTATTATTCCTACATATGGGGCCTAATAAAACAATCTGATTACTTTTCTACATAATGTGAAGACAGTTTTCATGAACTCTTCTCTTTTCTTAAATCTTTTCCTTAAATCTTTTAACGTACCCAGGTCACCCACCAAACATCAGTTGCCCTTATTTGGATTAATTTTATTTTGTCAAAATTCTTCCTAAAATGCCTAGAAGTAAACATATTATTCCCAAAATCCAGCTGTTGGTTAAGTTGAGTACAGCTAGATTATCATCTTAATTCTAGGCACATTTTTCTTGAAGCAGCAGTAAATATGTGGTCACAAAAGAAGACAAATTGGATCATGTAAGAGAGCAAGAGAATACAAATGGTTCTGAGTGCTGTATTGATAATCCACAAAATTTTAAAAAAAAAACCTAGAGAAAGGCCTACTGGCAAATTGAATAGATCTTCCATTGGGAATTATGAGAGGACATGGACAAAAATTGCATAGGATAATAGGGAATGAATAATTATAATCTGCACTGACTTTTTTTCCCCGATTTTAATCACAAATGTTTATTGATAGATGAATTAATAAAATTTTAGTAAAACAGAAGGTATAACTTTGGATTGTTTGCTGTACTGCTGATGGGGAAAGATGTATTTTTTCCTTAAGAGCTTTAAATGTGCAAGTCCTAAAACCACCTCTCTACCAGATCATGACTGATACTTATTAACTATCTGAGAGTAGTAAGCAATTTGCATTTATAGACCCAGATTCATCAGCCCAGTTCTTCAGCTGGTGCTCTGATTCAGGATAGGTTATCAAGGCATTTTCCCAAAGCATCACTTGCAGACTTATAAACATAGTCTTCTGTTATAAATAAGCATGTAAACAATGATGCCAGGAAAAGCCAGTCTAGGGCACATGTAGAAATGAATCAACTCATACAAAAGTTAACACAGTACAGCCTGATTCAAGAATATCTTAATTAAGCTAACTTTGGCAGAGAAGTTACTCTGACTTTTCCAAAAGCCTACAAAACCACCTCAGGATATGCTCAGTCAGACTCCTTGTTCCTAAAAAATCAACTGTGGTATGCATGAGGAGTTAGAAAGCTGATTACTCAGAAGACTTTGCAATAATATTAATTTCTTTGAGAACATAACATTAGTTCAATATGAATCTCAGTGGAAACATTTCCAAGTATCAATTTAAAAAAGAATTTCAAGATACACAGGTCAATCTTAAAATCTCTTGGTCTAGGATAAATTAGGTACTTCCTTAATTGTCTGCTTGAATATTTTTAAATCCAAAATGTCAGAACTATGCTGCAGGTGTCAATGTGGGAAATCTTAGAAGGCACAAAACTTCCCTTTTCAAGAAATTATAAGAAATCTCACATACTGCCAGAGGAGCCATCCCAGAATAAAAGTACCCAGAAATCAAGCATGCTTTCACGTAGAATTCTAGTTTCTAAAGGGTAAATACGGTATTTGCAAGAGTATTTGTGTGTAGTGAGTCAGAAATGATAGGTGAGTTGGCCTAGAGGACTTCACACTCCACTTCTCAACCTGACCACTAGCTTTCAGGAAGGATGCCTCTATTCTACAACAGCCTTTCCCTGTACTACAGTGTAAGGAACCCAGGTATGGTCACATTCTTCTAGGAAAGTGTTGGTGACCCAAAATCTAGTGGGAAGGAAACATCCCAGAGTCCTAGTTAAGAGGTAGTTAGGTTAAGGTAGTTTAAAATAGTCAAACCACCTCACTGACTATGACAAATCAGCGATGTGATAGTATAATAGGCATAACAAGGGAGAAGGAAGAGCATGGGACTCTCCATCTAATGAAGGAACTTTGCTAGCTCCTTCACTTTCTCAGATTGATTTTGAAACTGTCAACAGCACAAAAGGGAAAGGTAATATTTGATAGATGAAGAACTGGAAGGAAAATGGAAAAGAACAGGAGAGGAGGAGTAGGTGTATCATTCTTTAGGACCCCTCTTCTAATATCAGTTAATTTTGAGGTAGTAGAACGTAATCGAGCTTTGTCATGCAGTAATGGCAGTGCTTTAGGAGAAAAAGACTTGAAAAGAAAGGGAAGAACAACTGAAGTTCCACTTCTTAAATACTAGTTAGGAACATTTTGATCCCAGTCCTACTAGTGTAGAAATCAAATGCTCATTTTTCTGTTCTACATATGTTTTTCCCAAAACCTTGACCAATTCTGTGAAGGATACGGCACCATCTCCATATTGGATTCTTGTCTTCACTCTTGCTTAGCTTACTCATCTAAAATATTCACTTCACCCAAGTGTACACACTAGTATGTACTAGTAGTACTAGTACTAGTACTAATACTACACTAATACTACACACTAATACACACTAGTACTACACCCAAAGTATTACACCCAAGTGTAATACTACACTTTCACGTAGAATTCTAGTTTCTAAAGGGTAAATACGGTATTTGCAAGAGTATTTGTGTGTAGTGAGTCAGAAATGATAGGTGAGTTGGCCTAGAGGACTTCACCCTCCACTTCTCAACCTGTAGTGTAGTATTAGTAATTCATCTCTGAAACCTTATCATCTTTATCCATGTCACATAATTGAAAAGTAAAGTGCAGTTAATTGCTCCAGCTGTTGAATGGTTCTGATCCATTCATAGCTTTGTTTTTCTCATTGTCTTTAAATGATCAGATACAAGTCAGAGTTCTCATGAATCCATGAAAATTTACCTGTCCTATCCCTCAAGGAAGAAGGAAATGATGATTCAGCCTCTTACAGGGTTAATGGCAACTCTGGAATATGCTGGAGTTCTTCCCAGCTGAGAGTACTGTTCTCTTAAAAAAAAAAAGTGCTCGGGTCGCCGGGCGCCCTGGGAGGTCACCGCGTGAAGGAGGCAGTGGCACCGGCGGCGCCTTGGGCTGCGGCCGGCCAGGGGTGAGAGCATCGCGGTCCAGATCCACGCGGGACGCGGACTAACGGCCGCTGGACGGGCCCAGGCCTGAAGCGGAGACTTCGGGCAGTGGACGGAAAGGAAGGAGCGGAGCCATGGAGGGCGGCGGCGGCAACACCAACAGGAGCCCGGGAGGCCTGGCTGGGTTTTTCGGCGGGAGCGGCGCCGGGAGGAGCTACTCGAACTCCGATCTGGCCAGAGTGCCCCTTACTGGTATGAGTCCTCTCTCTCCGTATTTAAATGTGGATCCCAGATAACTTATACAGGACACAGATGAGTTTATATTACCCACTGGAGCGAATAAAACACGGGGCAGGTTTAAATTGGCATTTTTTACCATTGGAGGATGCTGTATAACAGGAGCTGCATTTGGAGCAGTGAATGGTTTTAGGCTGGGACTGAAAGAAACGCAAAAGATGGCCTGGTCCAAACCAAGAAACGTACAGATTTTGAATGTGGTAACCAGGCAAGGGGCACTATGGGCTAACACTCTGGGCTCTCTGGCGTTGCTCTATAGCGCATTTGGTGTTGTCATAGAAAAAACACGAAGTGCAGAAGATGACATCAGTACAGTAGCAGCTGGAACCATGACAGAAATGTTGTATAAATGTACAGGTGGTCTTCGTGGAGTAGCAAAAGGTGGTCTGACTGGACTAAGCCCTTACTAGCCTGTATGCCTTGTATAACAACTGGGAGCACATGAAAGGCTTCTTGACACAACAGTCGCTTTAGAGCTTATACTGAGAACTCAATGGATAGAGGACACATCAAAAGTTCTCCAGGTTGATTTGTCAAATCAATTTGAGGTAATGTTCTGATCTACCTACATTTAGTATGAAAAAAATAACAGGATCTTTTGTACTGTCATGGAGATCACTGGTACGGTTTACCAGGACTGGCACGTCTTACAGCCAGTAGTGTTGGAGCCAAAAGCATCTGATGCCTCATTGAGTAGCACAGTCATCCTTTTCTCCTTTGAGAACTTTCTGCTGCATGTCCACTCTCCACTACCTCTGAACTTTTGAAATGAGACTTGTTTCCAGATACAGGTTATATAATTGTCAACATCAAACCCACCAGGTTAATTCATTTAGTGATTTATTGTGAATTATAATACACTGCTTTATTCCCGATAAAGAGTGTTCCTAGAATCAAAAGTCGTATTATCGGAATAAAGATGTATACCATTTTAAAGTGTCTATCACAACCAAGGGTCAGTAAGTAGGAGTTTGTAGCTGATGTTTTATTGGTTCATGTGGGATATGGGGGAACATTGAAATAAAGAGCTTAAAAATTTAGGAGACATGTAATCTTCCCTCCTGGGAGCTTCCATTGAAGAGTTGCTCTTTTCTTGACTTAATTTATTTTTTGTAAGTTTTAATCAGTATGTGCAAGGTGCAGAGATAAATTTTACAGATACACAAGACAAGTGTGGTGGTTATGCTTTTAATGAGGATCATCAGCAATTGTATAAAATGCATTACTGCAAACAATGTTTTACAGACTCGATAGTATCTTGTCAAGAGAGGAATAAATGAGTAACACAGTAAAGTCTAAAAAAAAAAAAAAGTGCTCTTCTCTCTTTTGCCCTGGGTAGTAACTGGCTATAGAGTTAGGTGGTTGCTTTGACTGGGAAGAACTAGTCTCCCTTTTTTTTTTTAACCAAATTTTTCATCCTGCAACAGTGTAGGAGGCCCAAGAACCTATGTCTGAATTGGGCAAGCCGGGATAGGAATCAGGAAGGGAAATGCAGCATTCCTCCTATTACTTTAATGTTGCTGATCCATTGTCATATTTAAGAATGAAATGATTGTAAGATTTTTTGTTTGCCATGTAATGTTACTAATTAATTGAGCTTATAGCTGTTAAAATCCTTAAATCTTTATCACATAGATTGTTATATCTAGCTCTGCCGATTTGTGCATTTGATTTTTTTTAAGCAGAAGCATAGCACTGTGTTTATTTTCTACTAAATTTCATCTTACTAGATATAACCTATTAATTTTAACCTTTTAAGACTTTTTCAGTCAGATATGGGTAGTCAGCATATTTTTCTCTCTAATTCATCTCCTCAGAGTGCTGAATAAGCATATCATCTCTACCTTTTATCCAAGTCACTGATAAAATTGTTGAATCCAATGTCACATAAATGTTACATTGTTAGGTACCTAGGTGATACATTGATGTCAGCTGTAGAGCCTAGTCATTCAGCCAAATTTCTGTTATCTTCTAGCTTACATTTCCCTACTTTGTTCACAAGGATCTCATGAGAAACTTTGTCATTTACTTTGGTATAATAGAAATATACCATGTCTGTAGAATTTGCCTGATCTATAAATCTATTAACTTTCCAAAAAAATCGTTTGTCTTCTGTACCCTAGTCAAAGTACACAAAATCTGGTACAATGGATCACCCCAGCATTTAAATAAACATTCTTTTTACTAAACATTCTAATATTCTCCGCTAGGCAGTCTTGAAAGTGTCAAGTAAAAAATCATTGCAAAGGAAATTAAAAGCTGTCAGCAATCAAAGCAGTTTCCCTTAGGTTTCAAGAACTCCCTGACAAAACCCTAAAAGCTACTTTTATCTTCTTGGCAAAAAAAAAAGACCAACATCTTGGTCTCAGACCAGTCTCCCTGAGGGAAAGTTAACTCAAATTCTCATATGTCTACACCGTAACTTCTTTGCTCACGGTGGGGGGGGGAGTGAAGGGGTTAACTCTCTCCCTTCCCAATTTCACCAGTATCCTGGACCACAATAGCCTGTTCCTAGTAAACCCCATACTGATTTCTTAGTTATCACAGCTTCCTTTTCTAAATGCTAGCAAACCTACCCTTTAATGCATACTAGATGTTATACTGCCATGTTCTTTAAGAGAAAAAACTTTGAGAAGGTATGTTCTTTGTGTAGTATATACTATAATTCTGCAGAGAATCACATTCAGAAGAGTCTTCACATCCATATTTTCCTTTTTGACAGTTTCTTATGTCTCAGCAGTCATATCCACTAGTTTTTTCAGTGTTCTAAGATGTACTTTGTCACAGTCACAGAATTTTATGGTTGAAATAAAACTGGATGGCTGTTTAAGTCCAATTCATATTTACATATTCTCTGTTCAGTATGCCTGTGAGTTTATTATACTATCTACCCTTTGTTTGAAGACTTCCAATGCAAAGGAACTTGCTGCTCCCAAAGGACTTCATTCTACTTTTTTTGTATAGTTAGTTTTCCCTCCTGCCTCCATATCAATAGTAATTTTGCTTCTCCCCTCTTCCTTTCTCACTCCCTTCCTTTGTCTCTACCTCTTCTTTTATCTCTTTCCACCTTCCCCCTCTCTTTATTTTTATTCCCTTCCTTCTATGTCTTCCCTCTTTCTCTCTTTCCATTCTTTCCCTTTATTTCTCTTCCTCCTGCTCCTCTTCTCAGTCTGCCTGTTCACCTTTGGGGATAGAGAGGCAAAATAATTCCTTCTGTGATTTTTACATTTTCTTATCATTATCTTAAAGTTGTCACCTTCAGCATGGAATCTCTTCTGTGTATATACTTGGCCAGGCCCAGCCCTAAGAAGACTTCATCTTAAATCACATTTTTTACATCTGTGTACACACACACACACACACACACACACACACACACACATACGTATGCACCCATATATGTATGTTGGTATGTGTATGTGCACATTTAGGTGCCAAGGTATTTCAAGAGTCTGATTTTAGTAATTCTCTAGGTATCAATAATGAGAATAAATTGCTATAGAAATACATTGGCACATCTTGGCCATTTTGCATCTGTTTGTTGTCCATGGTTCTCAGTTGGTTGAGTCTCAGACCAGAATTTCTGCAAAATGCTTTTTACCTCCAACTTTTTGCTGCTTCCTGAAGTGATGCTTCTCATAATCTTTCCTTATCTTTTTCTGTAATGTTAGCCAATGTGTTTGAACTTTAAATGGTTTTGTAAGAGGATATAGCATTTATTGGTTGAGGCAATTTCCTACCTTTTCTGGCCTTGCTGAAGTTGTTTTGTGTTGGATAAACTCCTGGGGATGGGGAGTTGGGGGTTTGGGGGGATGGTAATGTCTTTTATTCATTTTATAGTTTTCACAGTTAAGGTATTCTTAAATGTTTGAGACTGCTGTAACTAGCCATTTGGAGTAAATCTCTCTTTTTCTTTCTAATAATGTAGTCTTAATTTTGAGCTTTTTCTTTAACTAATTGATGACCAAGATGCCAAAATGGGAAGCAACCGAAGAAGCCATCTAACCCAACCTGTATCTAATTAAACATCTTTTAACATTACCTCGCTGAATAGTAAATCATGTCCTGAAGACCCCTAGTGCCATTACCTGCAGATTTTAAAGCACTATATAAATATCAGTTGTAATCATTCTGAGGAAGCCCATTTTCCTTTTTAATGTTAAGAAGATTTTCCACACCTATTTTTCCTTCTCCCACCTGTTTGGTCTGTGGTCCAGGTGGGGCAAATCTATTGCCTTATTTGTAAGCCCTTCAAATATTTGAAGGCCAATTATATTCTTCTTTAATCTAAATATCTCTAGTTCCATCAGCTGATCTCTATGTGGCATAAGTCAAGACCTTTCACTATCCTGGTTTCCCTCTGTTGGCCCATTCCTAAAATGTAGAACCCAGAACTAGCCATTCCTCTTTTTATTTTGTACTTGTAGAACTGACTTTTTTTTAACCTAAGAGAGTTTACATTCATCCTTATTAAATTTTATTAGTTTGTTGAGGTCATTTTGAATCATAACTGTAATCTGATGTTATCTGTGCCTCTTAACTTCCTGTTAATTTGATAAGCGTATTTGAACCTTTAACTTGTCACTGATTAAAAAGCAAAATTAACCTTTTGAATAATCTTTTTTTTAATCTCTGTTCAGATAGGATAAAGTTCCTAGTTTCTTACCATCTTTCTTCCCATCTTATTCCCAAATTATCCATCTTTGCCACGTGGTAAAGTCAAAGGAAAAAGGACAAGAGGACCTGAGTTCAAATTTTGACTATACTGTTTATTTTAAAGTATGAATGTAAATCATTCAGCCTTTCAAAACTTCAGTTTCCTCATCTGTAAAATGAAAGTTTTGAGCCATATGAACTAAACTTAACCTTCCATTTCTAAATTTGTGAACCTATGATTCCTTCATCCTGTGTTCTTTTCCCATAGCTAGCTAGCTAAGTGATTGGTGTGGTATAGTGGATAAAACATTGAAGAGTGAGGAAGATCTGGGTTTGAGTTCTACTTCAGACACTTTTAATAGCTACGTGACCCTACGCAAGTCACTTTAACCTCTTTCACTCTGAGTTTCCTTATCCTTAAATTACCGTTGTAACAGCACCTACCTCTCAGGGTTGATGTAAGGATCAATTGAGGTTTAAGTGCTTTGCAAACCTTAAAGTGATATTCAAATATGAGCTGCTGGCATCTTCATAACTTCGTAGGCTGTCTCAAAGTTGTATTTTTATAATCACTTTCTTGGGCCAAAGTTTTTTCCCATTGCCTCTCATTCTCACTTCTTCTCCACTTCCTTCACCATGATCCCATATATAGTATAATATTGAACTGATAATATCACTTTCAGTTAACTAAAAATCATGATTATTACAATCCCTTTTGCCTCCTTTGCTGTAGCCAACAGTATTTACTTGTTTGTTTATTTATGTGAGGAGAGGGAAGGATTGTGGAGTTTGTTTATTTTTTTTAAGCCTATATGCATAAGTACAGTGGGATTGTGATAGATGTGGTCAGGGTAGGACTGGTCATAAAAGACACCTTGAAGGATGTGAATTTTGAGCTGAATTTTGTAACAGGTTACGGGTATAGTTTCTTACATGAAAGGAAATAAACTAGCAAAATCACTCAAGGTAGGTACAGAAGACAAAAAATAGAGGCATTTTTTGCGTGGACGAAATGATCTGAGATCAATTCTTTCCTGTATATGTGTAATTTTATAATTAGGTACAACTCATCCACAGGGGATTAGCTATGTTAAATTTGGTTTTCATGTTCTTATTAACCTAATTTAAGCAGATGGAAATGAAATTTTTTGTTTGACACTCTTCTGTTTTATGGTTCATGGTAAAATTTGTGAAACAAAGGGTTGAGCTGCTCATTTTTAGACTTGTTTGACTAAAATCTGAGATGATGGTATGATTCTTAACATTTTAAGTATAGCAGTATGGGTTTTTTAAGTCAGACCACCCCTTCTCAACTCACATTGCCTCAGATCTCATGACAAAATTATGAGACCATATAGAAGTTTTTCTAAATGCCAGAACATCTAATAGAACCACTATAAATTAGATAAATGTCTTATGCTATATGCAGGGTTCTTCTCGAATACCAAAAAATTCTAATACTAAGTACCAGTGTATATTGAGACTGTGTGTGGGGGGGGGGATATTTACTTTTTAATGATCTATGTTGTAGTCCTCCATTAGCTTGAATAATTTAGTTGGTTGTGTATATATATCTTTGAAATTGGATTTGTCTACCTTATAAACTTGAGTTTTTTGAGGAAAAGGGCTTTATTTGGATTTTAACATTAATAATATGCATTTTTAGTGTTTTTGACTGATGTCCTACTGTACTCTTTTTCCACTTCTATTTGTCCCCACATAAGGGTATGTTAACTTACAGATTGCCTATATATAACTCTTAAATTCATTGATTGTAGAATACTAGGCTTTTAATTATATTCCATAACTAAATTGGAAACCATTCCATATTTTCAAGGAGGTGGTATTCTAGTGAAATATTACAAGTAACCAACTAATTAATTACTCTTTTCTGTCTTCTCTCTTTGGTCTTAACCAAAGATTTGTCAGAAATTAAGTTCAGTGGCCTTTATTATGATAGTATGTAAATTGTCTTGTCTATACTATCACAGAAGAAATCTTAGAAGATGATTTTACTGTGCAGGTACTCTGCTAATTGAACATTCATTAGTCATAGCAAAGTGAATTTATTAGCCAAACCCCTACCCAGTTAAGAAGTCCCTTTTAAACACTTTGACCGTTTGCTCATCCAGCCCCTACTTGAATGTTCACTTATGGGGCAGCTTGTATTAGAAAATTGTAATTTAACCATCTAAAACCAGCCTCCTTGTAACCTTCTTACTCATTGGTACTCCTTTTGTCCCCTGGGAATTACCCTGAACAAATCTCCTTCTTCATGGCAACTGATCAGATATTAGCAGGTAGCTTATCATAATTTTCCTCTTGGTCTTCTCTTTTCTAGCTTAAACATTCCCAGTTCCTTCAGTCATTCTTCCATGTATTGTTGGAGATCCCTCGTCATCCTGACTGCCTTCTTTGAATGTACAAATTTAGTTCATTGTTCCCCACTACTGTCTCATGATTGAATCCATAGCAAGATTTTACAAGCTCATAAACTTTTAATAAAACCTATAAATTTAAACTGACTCTTCTTCTTTTCCGAGTTCTGTTCTTCCTTTTACCAGCTCTCTGCTTCCCACATATTGGTTCCAGATCCCTCACCCTTGAGCCAGTAAGAATTGCTATGCTAAAATTACAAAGAGTGGAACAGGATGCAATAACAAATTTAGGTATTTTGCATTGTCCATGGTAATGCAATCTGAGGTGGGAAATCCTAAGTTTGTCAGTGAGTCAAAATATATCCAGAAACAAACAGTACAATAGCTTTTAATATACATATATATATATATATATATATATATATATATATATATATTATATATTGCTTCTTAACATTCATTGTTGAATAGTAGAATAATTATTAAGTTTCCAAATCAAGAGTATTGTTACTAAAAAATTATCATTTTAAGTGTGATATTTTACTCTTGAGGTTTTCAGTGGCCATGCGTAAGTGCAAAGTTACTTGAATTTCCATAAAAATGAGTCCAAATTCACAGTAAATATTCAAGCAAATCATTTTACTTTTTGATTTCTGTAATTAAGGTTTAGAGGACCTTCTTGCAAAAAGTAATTGTGCTTTATACAAAAGCACGTAGAACTATCATTTCTCCAGTTCTTCCCTGCTACAGTTTTGTACAAATCTATTTTAAAAAATTAATATTTTAGTACTGTGTTCAACTTCTTGAAAAACTTTTTTCTATATTTTTTATCAGTAGTTTAAATATGTAAAGTTTGAAAGATTCACTTTTTTGGTTTTTGGTGTTGTTTTTTTTTTAAAAATTGCCTCTTCTGACTTGTCAATTTGTAAACTAGAGGGGTCTTAACTTTTTTAGGTCATAAACTTCTTTGGCATTTGACTCCTTTGGCATTTTGGTGCAACCTGTGGACCACTTCTCAATCTTTTTCAATAATTAAAGGAAGTGCTAAATTTTACTGAGATATTTACAGAGATACTGAGAAATTTTACTGTGAAAATAAAGAGGTAATTTTTTTCTCATCCAATTTCATAGATTCCCTGGGGTTCTTGGACTCCAGGTTAAAAACCCCTGCGATAAGCCAAGCAGTTTAGGCTGGGTTGTAACATGATTTAGTAAATTGTGAGTGGTGGCAATCATTTAATTCTAAGAAAAAGAATAATATTCACATTGTATGCTAAACTACAACTATTCTATTGTTTCCACATTTAAAAAATCTTTGGTAGTTTTGTTGGTGTGGTTTTTTTTTTAATTAAATATTTCCAGCACTTAATGTACTCTTTTTTTCTTTAAAAAAAATAGGTTTTGAAAGTATTTTAGAGGGGCTTTATGGACCAAGGCTACGAAGAGACCTCAGTTTATTTGAAGGTAATATTTTTTCTTCATTTCTTTTAATATTTTTAATTAAAATAACATAAATGCTCTTTTGGCTTTTATTTTCTATATGTCATTCCCATTGTGGTTTCCCATTCTGCTGTACTGCAAAATTGGGCAGAACCAAATGGAAATTTGTTCTTAGGTTATATGTTGATTAAATTAAATGAACTTCTTTTAAGTAGTTGACTGCAAGAAAATTTTAATGTCTGGATGTGACTTTTTTAGTTTTTATATTTTTTAGGGGGGGTGAAAAACAATTGTAGGCATGGAAGTGTATTCTGTTGATGATAAGGGATTAAATTTTTAGAAGTTCTCTAACTTCATCATATCCTCATATAATAACTACTCTTCAGGTCTTTTTATGAAAGGATGTTGTACATCAGAAGAATGAAAAGTCTTTACTAATCTTAAAAGCTTTACATTTGTATAAAGAACATTAGATTAGAATTTAGTAAATTTAATTTTTCTATTGCTTCCTCCATGATTAATTGAGTATGTAAGCTTAAATTCAGTTTTTAAACATTTTTAAAACTTTATTTCCCTTGTTTTCCACAACTCACTGGAATATTAAGAGAATTACTTATGTTCGTACTCTTCATGAGAAAGACTTGATGTGATAAATGCTCTAAGATTAGTGGTTTAGCTAATATTTTTTACTTTTTTAACTAGAATTCATCCTTAGCCTTGTTTATTTAGCAAAAAAAAATGTTAAACTGCGACAGAGAAGACATTCATAAACTCTTCATTGTACCCTAATTTATGACCTCATCTTTCAGAATTTTTGAAAATATTGTTAATTCAGAGTAAATGAAATGTTTCCTATTAATATCCCCTGCACTTTGACTATTCTGAGCCGTTAGGGCTGATTCTCCAAATAAGAGTTTAAGATCTGCAAGCAGAAGATAACAGAAAGTTTGGTTGGTTAAACCCCATTGAATAAGCAGATTGTTTGTCTTCAGACTAGGTTTTTTGGTTTTGTTTTTAAACAAGGATCTTAAGTACTCCTACTTTGGGTATTTATAGGATCAAATATCTAAAAGTGGTGGAAGGGTCTCCAGAGACAATCTAATCCTATTCCCTCATTTGAAGATGAAGAAATTGAATGCCACTAAGTTTAAGTTGATTTGCCCAAGGTCACAGGGCACAATAAAACCACACTAAACAGTAAAAGTTACTAAAATAAGCATATCATTTAACCCAGTGATTTCATCATTTGGAATATACTCTAAAAGTGATATTTTTAAAAACTAAAATTCTCTTTGGCATTATGTATGATGTACACCCTCCCCACCCCTACCACACCAAAAAAATCTGGAGGCAATCTAAATGCCCAACAAAGGGCAGTGATTGAATATTATGATAAAAAAATTATCATGTAAAAAAAATGTTTGTTTATTTGAACCTTTGACTTCATTGATCATGAGGATTTCTGGTAAGCCAGTCTGCATTGGTAGAGGTAAACCCTTCAGTAATTTATAATCTGAGAGAATTGCCTGGAACGAGAAGTTAAACCCAGGGTCACAGAACAAATATCTCAGAACTGGAATTTAAACCTAGATCTTCTTGACCCCCAAAATCAGCTCTACATCCACTATTCCGTACAGATTCTCATGTTACATTTTATGACACAATTCTATAACACAATTAAAATTGATAAATATGAGGAATATAAGAAAATACGGCATACCCATTAAGAAATGATGTAGACCAATAACAACCACAAACCAGTACCAGAAAAATGGTTGTCCTCTCATTACTATTAGTTATAGTGTGTTTGATTATATCGTTACATACTCCTCTCATGAAGTATAACTTAATTAATTCTGCCTCAGACTTGCTCCACATACAAGCATCTAGTTTTGCTTTCTACCTAATGCCTTGCACATGAGGAGGCATAGTGTAAAGGGAATATCTGATCTGGAATCAGAGGACTTGGTCCTCAGTTTTCTCACCTGTAGAATGAGAGGGTTGAACAAGGAAATTAGATATATGAAGTCCTTTGATTTTGTCCTTTTCCTCTTGTATTCCCCTCCTTTTTAGCATTTTTGAAAGACCCTAATTATTACCATGAGTTATTCTTATATCTCAAGAAAAATGAAGCCATCAAATTTAAAGGTAAATTGGATATAATAAAAGCATAAGTGCCATCAACCTCTAAAACTATTAGAAAGGACTTATAAATACCTGACATGTAATTATGTATTTCTTTGTCTTCTAAAACTCCTTTTAAGAACTAGCATTCACATTGAGGGGAAACTAATTTTCTTTAAAACAATATTTCTTTATTTTATTTCTAATATACACCATTTGTTACATTTGCATTAAATAGGCTTTTGTAGGCAAGCTTGGGAACCTAGTCACCACTTACAACATTGTTTCCGTAGAAAAATGTGTTCCAGATCCCAAACAAGGGATTTACAAACCAACTTTTAGAAAAAAATCTGTTTTAAGTTTGGGACTTCTCTCTGTAACATATGGGACAAAGAGTTGTTGCCGAATTTGAGTGACTCTGAAAAGTGCCTTTGAGTTTTAACCTTTTAATGAAAAATAGAAATTTTTCTTTATTGTTATAGAAGTTATCTTCTCTGTTTACAACCCTACCATCACCACCCCTGCCCCATTTCAACTTTCCTCATTTATTCTTGTTTATAGCCTGTTTTCCATTTCTGACAGTGTGACCCTCTTCCTCAGAATCTGAGTGATTCTCGAAAGAGCCTTTGCATTTCTATCAAGAGGAATTTTCAGCTCAATGCTAGACATAGAAAACAAACCAAACTTAAAAAAAATAGCTTTTAAAAACCCCTACAAGTAAATATTGACCTAGTTATTCTTCTCACATATAGGCCCAGAAATTCCCCAGATGTCACAAAGTATTTTTAATCACTCACTTTTAATCACTTAACCAGATTTTTATTAAGCAACTACAATGTGTTCGTCACTGGGTACTGGAGATATAAAGACAAAAATGAAACAGTCCTACCCTTGATAAATTTATATTCTGTTTGATGGAAACTGCTTTTAGCATTTAAGTAAATGCAAAGTGTATAAAGTATATAAAATGTAATTTATGAAGGAGATAAAGATAGCCCACAGTTGAGCTTAAAGGAGACACCTCCACCTCTTAGAAACCCTAGTTTCTTTCAAATTCCAATTCAAGTGCTAACTTTCAGATGAATCCTTTATGAATTCCTTGTCCCTCCAAACCCCCAACTTGCTGTGGCCTTCTGTACATACATACATACATGCATGCGTACACAGAGATATTCTGTATATCCATGTATGTACAAACTATGTATATGTATACACATTGTGCCCTCTGGTAGAATGTAAATTACAAAGGACTGATTTTTGTCTGTATTGTCTAGTATTGACACAGGAGCTTAGTAAGTGCTTGTTGGTTGATAGCTAAAGATTCTGAGGCAGAATGAAGGAGTGCATACCAGGCCTGGGGCAACTCTGCAAGATATGGAGACGAGGAGCTAGCAGCCAGAAAGCCCTTTGGGTGGAATTTTTTAAGCAGGGAACCTGTGCTTTGGAAATGTTATTTTGTAGCTGTGTGGAAGGTAGATTAAGGAGGGAGAGGCACCAGTTAAAAAGTTTTAAGTGAAGCTTTACCCATATCTTCCTCACCTCATGTAATAGTGCCTTGATGCTCACCTGCAGAACCAAATTTCTCTTCCCCTAAATTTGGAGACTTGGGGTTTTTTGGTAGAGTACAATTTAGCCATTTGATATATTTGACTTAATAGTGGATTTTTAAAGATTTTTTTTTTTGCTAATACTCTTAACCTTAATAATTAGGCCTGGTTAACTTGTCCTTATAATTATAGCCTGGTAGTCTGCTTACATCTTTGAGTTTCCTACTAAAGGAGACTGGGCAACTAGGTGGCACAATAGATAGCGCATTGGGCCTGGAATCAAGAGAAGCTAGATTCAGATATGACCCAGCTACAGTTTACTAAGTAGCTGTGACCCTAAGCAGTTCACTTAACTGTTTGCCTCAGTTTCCTCATTTGTAAAATGAGCTGGAGAAGAAAATGGCAAACCATTCCAGTATCTTTGCCAAGAAAATCCCAAATGGGGTCAGGAAGATTCAGACATGACTGAAACAACTGCATAACAACAAAGGAAAGAGAAAAGTAGTATAAGCTTTTCTTTTCCATCTGCTGCTTATTAATCTTCAATTGTTTGTTGCTTTATTTTAAAGGTGAATGAATTACCCTATTAACTAAATCATACAACTTTAGATTAGAAGAAAATGTTTTCAACTATAAAATATGGTGTCGAAACAAGACCAGCTTTTGTTGAGGTTGATAGGCTAACAACAGATAAAAGACTTGAATTAGCACTCTTTAATCTTGTATGTAAGAAATAAAATAAGAATTTAGAATTTGTGGTGTTCTTTCCTTATAAGAATCTCCTGTTATAATCCCCCTTTTAAAGAGAAAACTGAGGATCAGTTACAGTTAATTGTCCTTAGTCACATAAGTAATAAGTGTCTAAGTCAAGAGTTGAACCTGGGTCTTATGTTTACAAAGCCAATTTTCATTTTATTGCAACAGTGAAAATGAATACACCCATAAAAGTTAGTACAAGCCCATGTAGTCGGGTTCTGTACTGGAAATTTATTATGCCATCCATTTCAATTTTTCCCTCTTGATTCCCTTGGAGTTTAATCTTCGGAAGTTCAGGAAACTATCTACTAGACATACATTTTTGGATTCTATTAACATGTTGATATGAAGAAGTAAGAGATACTGGTTAATGTGATTGTATCATAGGATCAGAGATTTATAGCTTAAAAGGGACTTGAGTGGCTATTTAGTTCAACTCCTTTCATTTCACATATAAGGCCCAAAATATTAAGTATCATGTGAGATAGGTATTTTGAACCCTGAACTTATGGCTCTCTTGACCTAATGTTCTTTTCCCTTGTATCAAGCTAATAAGATTTTATGCATTCTGAGAAATAGTTGTGTGCTTGTTTGTAATGTGGGCAGTTAAGTGAAATATATTTTGCAATCACTGAGTATAAAGGACAAGTTTATAAATGGGATATGGGTGTGTGTGTATGTGTGTATGTTTATATATACACACAAATTTTTTTTAAGCAAAAACAGATGTGCAAATGATCTTCTTATGAAATTACTTCTAGTCAGATTATTTGATTTATTATTGGAATGATAATTACCTGAAGATTCACAGGGACTTGTTAAAAGCTACTTGTTTGTCAGCCAGATTGTAGTTTCCTTAGATGATTTCACTGTTCTTTGTTAATTGTTGACAATTCATTGAAACATTAGTGAGATTTTTGAGTATGGGTTCATTTTAAGTAATATCAGGTGTTATAGTTTTACGTTTTTTCCAATTAAATTTGTCATGGGATTTTGGATTAAGGGCTGGGAAAAGCAAGGTCATTCACTACTCCAACTCTCATTTTGTGGGTAAGGAAAGTGAGGTTGGATGAAGTTAAATGATTTGTCCAACGTTACACTGTGAAAGAAAACAAACTTGAGTATTCTGACTCCAAATCCGCCATATTCATATTATATCAGATTATATGTCTTAATGTTGCTGTTTTTGCAGTAGGTAAAATTTGACATGATGTTAAATTTCAGCATCACAACCAAATTGAAGAACAGCCATCTGTACTAATAATTCTAATACTTAAAGCTGTCTGATCTGCTATTTTCTTATTAGTAGAGGCAAGTGAGGTCACAGATCATCCTAAATAGGTGGTCTGCACAAGACATTCTGGTTTTCATACATTTACTTTTATGTTTAGCCATATGCTTTTAATAACTGTTTATTTCATTTTTACAAATTATTAATAATCTTCTGTTAATAAGACCAAAAATTATTGCTGTCCATTAATTCTACTAATGTTCAACATTCTGACATTATTTCCCTAAGTAAAATCTGTTGACTGAAACTCAGTTGGGTGAAAGAATCCAATGGTCCATTGTATGTATAGTCACTACAACTTTTTAAAGTATTCTTAGTTTATTCAAATTAGGCAGTTTTGACTGTTTACATAACCACATAATTCCTAATAAATTAACACTTCAGTTTACCATCTTCTATAAATCAGTAAGCCATTTATTAAGCACCTACTACTATGTTCAGGGTACTGGAGATACCAAAGAAAAGAAAGTTCTTGAGGTACTAACCTTGACTGGCACATAGTAGATATTTAATAAATCTTTATTAACTATTACTGACATTCTGTCACAGGAAACAAGATGTACATATTTAAGTATACAGAGTAAATACAAAAGAAATTCAAGAAAGATCATCATGTAGAAAATTATGCATAAGCTGTATATTTTTTAAAAGTGAGAATTTCTGTGAGATGGAGGTGAGGAGGGAGTGCATTCTAGGTATATGAAATGACTAATGCAAAAGTACAGAGATGGGAGATAGGATGCCATGTGTGAGGAGCAGAGGAAAAAAATCGGTTTGGCTGAACTTTATAACGTGCAGAAAAAGAAATAGTATATTAATGAAACTAGAAGAACAGGTTGGGGCCAAGTTGTGACAGATAAAAGCCAAACCAAAAAGTTTGTAGAGTCTATGGGAAGCTACTGGAGTTTATTGGTTAGGGAATCAATCTAAACAGAAGATCACTTTGGCAACTGTGTGGAGGGAAGAATAAGGAGATGCTTTGAGACAAGAAAACCATTTAGGAGGCCATTGAAATAGTCCAAGTAAGCAACCAAATTTAACTATAGGGTTTTGGGGTTTTTGTTTGACATTTTTTGGCAGTTGAACCTAATATTTCAACAGTGAAGGAAACTTTTTCCACCAATGCAGATTGATAACTCTTCTTCAAGTTAGAGAGTTGTCTAGAGTAATATGAAATAAAGTAAGTTTCTCTGTTGTCACATCAGTAGGGGAAGAGACAGTGCTTGAACCAGGTCTTCCTGATTGCAAGGACAGCCCTTTATTTTACCCTCTACAGCAATGGTACCTTTTATCTAAACTCCTTTTTTAAAAATATGGAATGTGTAAGATCAAGAAAGACATGAAAAGTCATACTTGACAAGTGCAGAAGTATATCTCTCACAGTAGTTTATCTCTCTGTACCTTGTAAGGTACATTGGAAACAAACATGGGCTAACTAGTTGTTCTATAAAAAATTCTAACCTTCAGACCCCAGTAGTCACACAAGTAGAAGACAAATATTAGTGTAATTGGAGGATCATAGGATTAAGTTTATCTTGAAAAGGAACTTCAAAGACCATCTCAGTGGTCTGCACAGTGCTCAGTGACAACATTAAAGCTCAGACAGGCTAAATGACTTGCCCACATGATATTGAGAGAGCTGTGATTTGAACCCCTCTCCTGCAACTCTGTATTCACCTCTTGCTGCTATGCCACCTTACATTTCACTTTATCTACCATTCTTCCTGTTAACACTATCTTTCACCACACCACTCTGGATATTTGGGGGGTGGGGAGTAGGGAAGAAGGAATGGTATTTTTGTCCCATAGTTACTGAGGTTGTTATACAATAGTCTTTAAGGCTCATACCTGTAAATGATGACAGATGTATCTGGTATAGTGGTTTCTACAAACCTGCTGTAGAACAAGGAATACCTATCCATGTCATTGTCAGCCACTTTGAACCAGAACTTTTTTTGCTGACTAAATTAAATGTTACATAGCTCCGTGTAGGAAAACAAAAAAGAAACTTTAGTTGGACCCTGTATACCCTTTGGACTTGAAATCAGATTTGAATATTGAGTTGTGTTAACATAGATAAAATGAACAGCCTCTGCATTTCATTCTCCTATTGTAACACAAAATTTTCCTCCAGAATATATTTAAGCAATTTAAACAATTAAACAATTCCCTAACCAAAACTGTTCATCCAGATTAAAATTTCTGGTACACTTCCACTTATAAAGAAACAAAACCTTACCACTTCAGATTTTTAAACTGAAATAGAGTCCAAGTACTAGTCTTTAGGCTTTGGTTTCCAAGTTGCATAGTACAGTTACTTTGAATAAGTTCTCTTAGGATCCTTAACTTACTTTTTTAAAGTTCAACTCAGTCATTTCCTTGTGGAAAGCTTTCTTGAATTCTCCTTTCTTTTCCCAACTCTCATTGTTAGTATTCTCTTCCTCCTCCAATTCTCATAATTATTTATCTGCATTAATGTTTTATTCCTCCCAATCGAATATAAAGTCCTCCAGGACAGGAACAGTTTTTCTTTATGTCTTTGTATCCCCACTAATAATTGCAGTAATTTGTACATAGTAGGTTCTTAGTTAATGCTTGCAAAATTTAGTTGAATATTTATAACTAGGATTTTTTTTAAGGGAAATTTATCACTAGGAAAGAATCCAGTATTTTCTTTAAACAAACAGGCTTCATAAGGGCCAGATCGTCAATCACCAGCTGTCGTACTGAAATAGGGTCCCACTGAAATACTCTCTATTGGTTTCCTAGATCTGGCTATGCAGCCTTTAACTTAGTCAACAGTAACCAATTCTGGTTCAAATTAGCTGACAGTAATATGGATAGGTATCTTGCTCTACAGCAGGATTGTATTGAAGCCAGTGTAGCAGATACATCCTGTCATCGTTCACGGATATGACCCTTAAAAATTAAAGTATAGCCTCAGTAAATATTGGATAAAAAGAACTATCCAATATTAATTTTAAAATCAAAACGAAATTAATGAACATTAGTGCTAGGAATTTAATCAAACTCATTTATTTCAGGTTCTTTTAATTTAACATTCACTCTTAATTTAACATTTACATCATAGGTTTTCCTGTTTAAGTGCCTACTGTATGTACTAGATGTTGAGCTCAGCTAGGGATAGATATCAAAGCAAAAACAAAACACTTTAAGGAGCCAGGGACTATAATTTTTCTTCAAGGAGAATTACATTTTACTGTGGGAAAACAACATGTACTCAAATGAGTAAATATAAACTGTACCTATAAAGAAATACTTTATGAAGAGCTGGAGGAATACAAAGTAAATTATATTGAGTCATAATTAAGTACTCAAAAACCCCCCCAAAATCCTGAGAATTATGCCAGATAGCCATCTATCAAAGTTATGCTATAGATAATTTTGAAAATTATTTCTGTCTAGAATTTGCTTCTTGGGATTATACTGGGCATTTTACAAACTGTCATCAACTTGCACTGGTGAATTTTGTATCAAAATACTCTATGTAATAAATATTTCAGGTAATAGTAAACAGTTAAAAGTTGTTACAACAGATCATGTTATTTGGTCAGTCTTCAGATCCCTTCAAATTCAGATATATTTATGACAATCTGTTATCAGACCATGCTCATAGTAGATGCCATTTGATTTGTAGCACAGTGAACCTGTATTTGTGGAGTTTCTGAGTAAAAGGATCTTTTTTCAAAGTGTGTTTCTTTCTACACTGTATATATGTATTCATGCCATAAATTTCTCAAGAGTAATCTATAGAATTTCTAGAAAAGGTAAGTTATCATCTGATGAAAGCGTTTCGTACTACTTGCCTGAATAATCTGAATGGAATTGATTTTAGACAGTTTATTTAAATTGTGTTGTATTTGACTTGATTCATTTTTATGATTACTTCAGTTACTTTCATAATCTTAAAATCTGTTATAACTTGTATTATTTTATTGTTGCTAAATTAGTTTATTCACACTTCTCCCATTGTTATCCAAATTGTTACTCTTTCACTATGTTCAGTGGTACAGATAACCAAGGAGTTTAATGTTGGGGTTTTTTTTTTGAGGCCGCTAGCAACTGATTTTATATTAATGTAAACTGATGGTATACAAAGTTATCTATTTTTTTAGAACATTTCAAGTCAGTGAGTTTAATGAACATTTTTTTCCCTCCTAAGACTGTGAACCAGAAGAGCTGACTGACTGGTCTATGGATGAAAAATGTTCATTTTGTAACCTACAGAAAGAAGCAGTCAGTGTAAGTTTGAATATTGTGACATTTCCCCCCCAAAAATTTATTAATTTATTTGTTTTCAGTTTTTAACAATCACTTCCTTAAATTACAGATTTTCTCCCCCTCCTTTCCCAGGATGGCTTACAATCTCATATGGGTTCTACACATGCATTCCTATTAAACACATTTTCACATTCATCATGTTGCATAGTAGAATTAAAACAAATATTGTGACATACCTAAACTATTTACACAATTGTAACTAATATATTACTTTACTTAATTTGGGTCAGAGAATATTTGTTCAATGAATATTTAACAGGTATTTAATTTTGTAAAAAAGAAAAATGTTTTTTAGAAGTTTGACATTATGCTATACTTGGAAATGACAAGACCAATAAATGTTAACTTGCACCTTCCTTTCTTTTTTCCCCTTTTGCTCACTGGTTGATAAAGATGAGTCCATTTTCACTCAGATTTTTAGGGACATATTGTGTATATGTGGAGCTCTATCTTGGTCCACACTAAAGCGAATCTTGACACCTAAATTCACTTACCTAAGTTAACATGTTTTTCTAGGATTTGGGAGATGGGTATTTCTCAGGAATACTGGATTTAGAGTTAGAAATCCAGGTTCATATCCTGACTCTGCCTCATTATTCTTGGGTTCCCTTGGGCAACTCACTTTCTGGACCTCACTTATTATCAAATGAGAGGGTTGTACTTGATAGTCTTCGAGATTCCTTCCAGTACTTAATCTTTTTTTCTGTGGTATATAGTCAGATACCGTGATGTTAATGGGACCAACAATAAATGCACAAGTATTTGTCAGTTGATATGTTAATTCTTCTGACTCTGCTCCAATCTGCTTGTGTCCCCAGTTTTACTGAAGAATAAGATATTTTGGGGAACAGCAGCAAGATCTAATTCCTCTTGGTCAAATTCTCCCAACTCCAAATACAATTTGTGGATACATTGAAAAATTTAATAATACAGAACCTTTATGTAGAGGACTCATTCTGTACATCAATGTGTATGGTAGTGATGTTCTAAGATGTTTAAAAAAAATTTTTTTTAGCATGCATTTTTTTTTATTTTCCAGGATTGTATACCAACTCTTGGTTCTTCACAGTCAACGCCTACAGAGGAGCTATCATCTCAGGGCCAGTCCAACACTGATAAGATTGAATGCCAAGCAGAAAATTATCTAAATGCACTCTTTCGAAAGAAAGGTAATAAGAGCAATTTTTAAAAACACAAACTACAATGAAGGCAATATAATAATCACATTTTTTTCTAATGAAAAATTTCCATCATATATAAACTTAGAGTGTATTCTTAATGGCTTTTTTTCATTATGCTTTCTTTCATCTTCCCTTTTCTAATTTTTAGGGACAGGAGCAGATTCAGAATCTTTCTCAGTTTTTCCCTTAGTGACCAACTCTTTGTTCAGTTTGATTCCTAAACCTCTCCTCCATCTTACTTTATCATACTTTTTCTTTTCCTACCACAGACAACTATCACTAATGTATATTTGCTTCTTATCCTCCTTATTTTGTTCCTGATTCCAAGACCTCAAACATTTCTTCAAGCTCAGTAAGTGATGAATATATTTGGTTGCTACATCTATCTTTAGCAGCCTTCCACTCGAGTCATCTACCAGTCAGGTTTGGGCATATGCTTATTTGCTATTATAGTACTAAAATGGTAATGTTTATATGCTGACTAGTCTTAAAAAATTAAGTGCTTCATTTGCCTCCTAACTGAAATGTACAAACTAAACAAGTTTTGCCATACTTGATCTTTCATATTTTTTTCCAAGTAGAACAAGAAGCTTTAGATTTCTTCCTAAAGTAGACGGAATAAAGTGTAGAAATATGAAACCTCCCTTGTATTTGTCCATATTAGCATTTGATGGGGAGCTAAATTTCAGTTTAAATTTTTTTACATTCTGAATTTTATTAACACCAAGCAAAATTATTACTTCCATACACAGAGTAGAACATATAATGAGTGTACAGGAAATTGCAAATCTCTATTATATTCAGCTTGCTTTTTTTTTGAAACACATAATTTAATATGTTACTTTCAAAATTATCTTGCTCAAGACTTCAATTTTTTACAAGATGAACCCTTTCAAGAAATCTCTCTTTTTGGAAAAGCATATTTTACCTCTACGTTCCTAGAAACTAAGAGAAATTCTTTAGGTTATCATGTAGGCTCTGAACCTATTTGCCTCATATTGTTAGCCATTAACAAATATATGTAATACTTTGATAAGCTCAGATAAACTGTAGTCTTCAATCTCTCGTTCCAAGTTCTTAAGGAACATGTAAAAGGGATTCTAAATGTCTAGATATACAGCCTAGCAAATGATTCTCTATTAGAAGTAGTATTAACATAATTAAAAAAGGTTACAATTAGGAGCTGACATAGAAAAGGGAAAAAGTCTCAATTCTAAGAACTTAGAAGCTACCATAAAAAGAAGAAATTCTTGATATTAAAAATTTTGCATTTTTTAAAGTACAATTTTTTATTATTGATAAGAATCACAAATTTAAACCAGTTCTACTGAAAAGTTTTATAATCATGTTAGGATTTAGAGATTTTCAGTGGTTGACAGAATTCCTTTGTGGGATTTTCATGCTACTTGAGAAAAGGAAAAAATAGTCATTGTTGCACCCTCTTTTCACATTGGATATTTATAGTGGTAATAGCTGAAGTTATCAGTGGTAGCAGTCATTGTTTATTTTCTTGTAGTATGGAGTTGATCTAGGCTCTAGTACCCTTTTAAGAGTAATCAATAAAAACTTGATGCCATTTCAGCTGTTTCAAGCATCTGGCTCTACAAGAGGTCTTCTACCATTGGTTGGGTGAGTGTTCATGGATATTCAGTGGCCTCTCCATTTGGCTGTTTCCTGTTATTTCTTAACAGTCTTTTCTTAGAAAGGCTTTTCAAGATTCTTACCCTCCACATTTTTGGCATCTTAGGTCTTTATCCTTATATTTTTATTTTATCAGTACTTTTCAGGTTTAATAATGTCTTACATTTCCTTGTAACATTGTTAGCATAGAACCTTAT
Source organism: Potorous gilbertii (assembly GCA_028658325.1). Lineage (NCBI taxonomy): Eukaryota > Metazoa > Chordata > Mammalia > Diprotodontia > Potoroidae > Potorous > Potorous gilbertii. The sequence continues at coordinate 211,521,921 of CM053772.1, read as the reverse complement.
TACCAGCTTCAAACATGTTCTGAATAATTTAAAAACATTGGTTTCTGTATGTTGAACTTAACAAATCATTACCTATCTTCCATGTATTTGTCTACTTTTATGCTTTTTAAAATGGCCTTAACTCCTCCATTTCTCTGACATTAACCAAAACCCTGGATGAAAGGCAAGATATATCTTTTAATTTCAAAGATTCAGGGATACCTTTGACTCTTGGGTAAGAAGTTGTTATATCTTTTCTCATGTAGTCATTTTGATAGCAGACAAATTGACCAAGTTTGAGGAGACTTCGAAATCCTTGAGACACAGGTTATCTATCTTGCTTATTACATGACAAAGTTTCTCTTCCAGGAAAATATAGTTACTGATTCACTGAACCTGTTGACCCATTGATTTTTAAAAAAGATTGAGGTCTTGCAGATATTTAACATTTTTGTCATTTAAAAATCTACCATGGGGGGGGAACCTGTGACCTAGGCCCTTGGGTGCAGTCTTTTGACAGATATCTATGAAATGTGGATATGTTTTATAGAACAGATTCTTTTATTAAGGGGATTTGTTCTGTGTAGTTTGGATTCAAAGGGTCACACATGAGGACCTAGAAGGCCACATATGGCTTTTAGGCCACAGGTTCCTCACCCCTGTGACTTAACCCATTTTCATATTTCAAGGTCAATGGCTAATTGTTCTATCTATAGCCACATTTCAGGATGATATAATTGTTGTAATCAAATTATTTTTCCAAATATTGTCACTAATTTTTAGTCTCTATATAACAGTGAACCTTGTTTTATAAAACTGAATAGTATTATTTAAGTATTGAAAGCACTTACAACAACAAAAAGTTCTCAAGTGGGCTCATGTGATATATAAGAAGTTGAATATCCATAAGACCTAGATTTTAATTGGGCTGTAATTTGTTTGCATTAAGGCAATTATGCCATAAAGAGATATTTCTTCCTAATGTACTTAACTGCTAAAGTGTCTGGGTTTTATTTTATCCATCAAGAAATTAATTTACTCTTAATTAATATCTACCATGTGCCAGGCACAGTGTTAAGTGCTGGCTACAAAGATAAAAGTGAAACAGTCCCTGCCCTCCAAGAGCTTACATTCTAATAAATGAGGGTATATATCTATGTGTCTATACAGAATATATCATCGTGCCCTCCCCCCGCCCCAAAAAAGGAAAGGATTGCAGTACCAACCCAGCTGTGAGTATGGGGACCGAATCCATGGAAAGTCATGATTCCTTTCCCAGAATTTTTTCTCCAGCTTTCTATGTTTGCTTATGATGTGGACTGTTAACAATGAAAAGGTTTGATTTCCTTTTTTAAATTATTTTCTGTTAATAATTCCCTTGATCTAAGATTTCCTATAGAAAGGAAGTTAATATCAATAAGTCAGAACTAAATATGACTGAGTAAAATGTATCAGAAGTCACCAAAAATACTGCCAATTTTTATTAGCTTATGCCTATTCTGACTTATTGATGGAAAGGTAGACTTTATTTATGTTGTAAGAATTTGTGTGCAGAGAGAAAATTTTGTAAGTATTCTTTCCTTGTTGATTTTACTTTATGCACAACTATTCTGTTAATGAATTTCCTATGTGAAATTGGTAAAATATAGAGAATAAATAGACCCAAGGAAGATGATAAACATTATATTTTAAATACTTCTCTGCTTCCATGAATATTTAAACTTATTGGAATTTTGTGTAATAAAAGTTATTTAGCATGTAAATGTAGTTCATCTAGTCTGGTTGCTACATGTAGTATTATATTTATTGCCCTGTACAATTTTAACAGAAGGTTAGTGTTATCTTTGTTTTATAGATGAAGAATCTAAGGGTAATATGGATACAATGTGTAGCCAAGACCAGCCAGTGAGATCTTAATTGAGTTACTACAGTTTATAGTTCAGGATTTGCTGGTATGTTGATTAAGACCAGTGCAGTTCTCACATAAGAAGATATTTCCTGTCAGTAATGAATTTTAGAAATACTTTTTGTATGAATTGCTATATAACTAGTGATTAAAATGAATTGTTAGTTGGAGGTAATAAAAGAAAGCGTACTTTCACCAATTTGTAATATATTTCCTTTTCCAAATACTCCCTTAATTTTTCTTAAATAGCAGTATCATATTTTAGGTCCTTTTTTAGAATTAATTTTATTTCTTTTTTTAGCTTTCTATTATCACCTTTTATCTGCATCAAAATGAATTTGTTGAAATTTGTAGTTGATATCTCCCATTTGAAAAAAATTACAGTAAACAGTTGTGCCTCTCCTCCCCCCTACTGTAGTGTCTTTCAAATTAATTGATAGGAAAAATTCTCTACAAAGTTTCTCTGTTTCCTACTATAATACTCAAAGGAGGATGATCAATAAGACACCATACCAATGATATTGCAATGTTTCACTTCTTGCAACTAGTAAGTAAAGGAGTCTTTGAAGGCATATGTTACTTTTTAATTCCCATTTGTCAGTTCTTTATTAAGTGATCGGGGAGGGCAATAGTCCTTCTTGGCTGCATCCTTCTTTGAGGCAGCCAGGGCATTACTGAGCTCTTTTTCTTGGTCTAATCTTAGTTCTCACTTTTTTTTTTCAACTAGCTTCAGAGCCTACCTCTAATAATTCTGTGACTCACTTTTAATAGGGGGAAACACATATACCTCCTGAGTTATATCTCACACAGGCTTGGTGTGCTTGGTCAGATGCTTGAGGTGGAAGTATGCCAGCTTTGTCGTGCTCTTGATCACTTTGTGACCCTTGTTAACTCTTAGCCATAGCATAGCTGATGGGCATGTCTCTGATACTCCTATCTGTCACATCAATGACAACAACAACAGAAAGGCTGTTGATTTCCTTAATTGCAATTTTTTAGTCAGTGTTTTAAATTTAACATGATACCTACAGCTACTTTGATCTCATGTATTTTCTATTCAGATTATATGTTTGTGACATTCTTGTGACCACACTTTAAACCTCTCATTTCCTTGGAACTTGAGAACTTTTTGTATTGGCTGCCATAAACAATTCCCACAACAGTGTAAACTGATGTTAGAGATAATATAGATTTGGTATTTGTTTTTGCCAAATACATTAAGGATATTAATCAAACACTTGAAAAACATGTGAACAAGGGAAAATGACTTAGGCCTTTGTGTGGTACAGGCTTACTGAAATTACTTATCTCTCTAAAGTTGGAGCTGACATAAAAATTATTATTAGATTGAAGAGCTTAATGTTTCTAGAGCTTTTTAAAGAATAAAAGGAAAAAGCCATTCAAAGAGAGGTAAGAAAACCTTTGATTATCAGTTTATACTTGTAAAAAAATGGAATTTTAAAATCAGCCAAAGCATGCTGTCTTTTTTTGAAATTACAGTTATCCTCGAAAGGCATTAGAGAAAGATCTCAAAGTTCTGAAAAGCCTTAGAAACCATCTGTAGTGAATTGTAAATGCAGATCATTCTAGAGTGCCTCCCCCAAAATGTTTGACCTCACTAAATTAAATGTACTATTTTTGCTCAGCCATAGAAGATTGGAACGTAGGAGAAACCAACAAGAGGGCAGATTGAGAGGAAGCAGTACACCCCAGTTTTCTTATACAATTACTCCACAAACATTGAAAAGCAAACATGAAGGAAGGTTCATAGGGAACAAGCATCACTTGAACCTCACTTTCCTCTGAGCTGAACAGAGGAGGGTAGAGCACACACCAGAGAGTTTGGTGGTTTGGTGTAGAAATAAATTCAACTCAACAGGAAGAGAGGAAAGGGGAACAAGGGAGAGTTTCATGGAGGAATTAGTCATAAGCAAAACAAACTCCAATCCCAGAAAGCAGGTGATGGGAGTTTAAAATGAGAAAAGGAAAAGGTAATAAGTTATGAACAGGGTCTTGTTGAAAGGAAGAAAGGTAGGGGAACCAAAACAATACATCAGTTACAGATTACTAGTACTAAACACTCTTCTGTGTGAATGTGAGCAAAGAGAGGAAAAACCATAAGAGAACAGGATGGGAAAAAATAGACATTTATTAGAAATAAAATAAAGAATGAGACTAACTCTCACACAAAAGTAAAAAAAAAAACCCACAAAGACAGAAGGTGATAGAATTGATTAGAGAGGAGAATCCAACAACATATCAATATATTTTTTACAAAGTCTTTATTCAAAATATTCTTCAGGTAAACTTTTTTCAAAATCCACTAGTAATCATGATTTCATAAAAGGCATCAGTAAAAATAGACTTGATAAAGAGATAAATATGAAATAACATTGTAAATAAAAATGCTTTTGAAGGACTTACTAGCTCTAATCAGTTCAATGTCCTGACATGACTTCAGAGGTGATGAGGCATGTTCTCCAATTCCTGACAGTGACGAAATGAGTGCAAGGTAAAGAAAGTGATGTGTGTTTTTGAACGTAGCCAATGTAAGGATTTGTTTTTCTTGGTCATACAAATTTGAGGCAACATTTTAACAGGGTGTTCATCTTAAGAAGTTTCATGTCCTCAAAGCGTATTGAGGTATTATAAAAAAAAATAGAGTAGCTGGGATCTGGATTTAGTTTTGTTCTAAGGGTTTAAAGATAAGGGAGTACAAAAGGAGGAATATAAAAGTATGGAAAGGAAGTAGGATGGAGATTGCTTTTTTCATAATTAGACTGTGAGAAGAAGTGGTAGGGCTAGAAAGATGGGCAGTGGATGAATTTTACTGTTATCTGATAGTTGGAACACATCCACAATTTGGTGTGAAATGCATCAAAATCAATGAAGCTTGCATTTAACATTCTTTCTCTGATCCCGGAGCTAGTCCTCTTTTCCCTCTATAACGTCCTTGATGTGAAATGCATCAAAATCAGAGTCAAGGAGGCATAAGGTAATAAGGGTGTCCTGAAACTTTTAGTGCAGTTTTAAGTTGTTAGATCTTATTCAAGCTATTAAAGCTCAAAAATGCACTAAGATCTTTAGGACATCCTCTAGTGGGACATACTTCCAGATCCTGAAGGGGTATTAAAAGGGACAAAAAGAAAGAAAAGCTAAGAACTAGATCTAAGGAATTTCCATCATTTGGGAAATGGCTAAACAAATTTTATTATATTAATAGAATATTTTTGTGATATAAATGATGAAAAAATGATTTTAGAGAATAATGGAAAATACTCAGTGATGCAGTATGAAGTAAACAGAAGCAAGAAAACAATTTTGTACAATGGTAACATTTTGAAGAAAAACAATTTTAAAAGACTTTAAGCAAAAGATTGACCAATCTATTGAGAAACCTGATAGATGATGAGCTTAAAGTCCAAAAAAAAAAAAAAAAAGACATGCATTTTTGGATATCTAGTTTAAGATATCTAAAAGGCTATTGAAGATGTGAGATTCAAGGTCTTCAGACAGTTTGGGGTAGGACAGGTTGACTTGAAAATTATCACCCTATGTAACAAAATGGGAAAAAAAAGTAGTAAAGGTGGTAAACATAATCTCATATGTATTAGTGAGAATTGCACGTAAACTCATTTCTCAGAAATGACAATGAAACAGAAAAACCTTAGTCAAAAGGCTTTGTGCTGTTTTAGTAGACTTCAAGATCGGTATTAGTCAATAATGTTGTAAGGAAGCTGAAAAAAAAAATCTAATGCAATCTTTAATTTCTGTTCATGGTATCCAGAATGAGAAATACTGTAACTCCGAAGGTAATTTGTCCTGGTCATATTGTGGTATTATTCATTTTTGGAGACTATGCTTTAAGAAAGCCATTGCCCTTGAATTCAGTTGCCATTGAATGAACTTAGAGAAGAAGAGTCAAGATCATGGAAAGATTAGAAATTACTTCATATATAATTAAGTTGAAGGAATTGGGTGTTTAATTTGAAAAAGAGAAATTGAGTTTGAACTCGGGGGATAGTAGCCCTTTAAAGATATTTGAAGGGACTTCATTTGGAAAAGGGCTTACTTTGCTTGGGTCTTGGAGGATAGAGATAGGATTAGTATTTAAAAAAAAAACACTATATTTCAATAGAATAAAACATATAAATTCATAATAAGGCTGCCTCAGGATATACCAAATTGAGTCTTTGTTTAAGTAGAGATTGGATGACTTCTTATCAAGGATGTTATAGAGGGAAAAGAGGACTAGATCCAGAATCAGAGAAAGAATGTTAAATGCAAGCTTCACTGTTTAACCTTGGGCAAGTCATGAACTCACCTGGGTTTCAGTTTCCTCATAGTAAAAAAAAGGTGATTTGAGTAGATCACCTCTTGAGTTCCTTTTCAGGTCTATATATGGAACCCAGTGACCTCAGACATCCCTTTTCACATTGATATTTTGACGGCATATTCATTTGAGAAAAACAACACCTAACTTTGTTTATATATATATTTGTTCCTAATCAGTTTGAGAGTATAAGTTAATGTTTTGCATCTTATATAATTGAATGTATTATAACTCAGTATATGTTTATAAATATTTCAATAAAAATTAATGTATAATAACTTGTTTTGAAAAACTTATTTGATTACAAATGAAGGCTTTTATAAATAATTTTTTCCCAGAAAAGTTTAAAATTTGGACTTTTTCTTTTTAAAGAATGACGATAGAACGATGGTTGAATGAGTGTATACCATAGAGATCCTCTTGTTTGACCTTCTCATTTTAAAGATGAGGGAATCAGAGTGCTGAGAAATGCAGTGAATTGTATTGTATTATATTACCTTGTTTTGAGACGGTCTTTCCTGTCTTAGGTTGCCCTCAAATAATTTCTGAAACCTGTAGAATGGATTTAGATGTTATGAACAACTGTATTTTTTTTAAAGCACTTGGTTAAATAATGTTGCCTTACTTTGCAGCCATGAAAATCAGGGGGGAAATTAATCAGTTGTCATTAGCATAATATAATCTTCTTTATTGTTATTATCGATAACTGAAAATTGATATTGCCAAAACGTACATTTTACACACTTGGGGGAAAAACCAACAGCTTACCACAAGAGGTACAGAACATTGACCAAGCAACAAATGCCTTGAAAATTAGAATGGACCCCTAGAAGGTAATGACTCTGGGACAATAAGTATTAAAGACACAGTGAAAAGACTGAAGAAATAGAAGAAAATGTAAGCTATTATATTTCTGTTAAACTACTGAGATAATCATGCCATTTATCTCAACATTTTTTGAGCAAACCTTCTAGAATTGCAATACGAAGAGGTAATGAGAGCTATACAAGGAAGAACTGGTAATCTTTGTAGTATTTACAGATAGGCAAACATACAAGAACAAAAGATTATAAACTAATAACATTGTAGTTTGATTTGTAATAGCATTAAATAGTAAATAAATCCTTCAGAAGTTATCACTTAAAATATGTGAACTTCTATAGATGATGGATAGCTGTAAATTATATGCTATATTCACTTATGGTGTATATAAAACAAATTTTCTAAATTTGCTCGCAAAGTAGGACATTGTCCAGAAGAAGTATAAGAAATTTTTTGTGTTTTAAATTATAAAGACAATAAAAGCTACTCTATTAAAAACAAGTACTTTATACTAATATAAAAGCTGCCTCTACTGTCTTCAAGCAAGTAATATAAGCATGCAAGTGACCATAAGTATAATTAAACCTGATAGGAGTGGAATCATAATGTCCTTTGGGACTTTACAAAGAACCAAGAAGCTTTTCCAGATGCAGTAAATTCAGTCCAATCCTATAAGTATTTATTAAGTGCCTGTTCTAAAAGTGCAAGAAATTTTACTGCTTGCTTAAGGATACAAAGAAAGACAAATTTTAAAATAGTTACTGACCTTAAAGAGGATAGATTCTAGGCAGGAGGTTCAGTATTTAAACAGATAATAGTATACATGTTGTTTTGTAAAGGGAGGGAGCCCTAATAGTGAGGGGTTAGGAAAGACTTCCCACAGGAGAGCTTTGAAAGAATTTAGATTCAAAAGGAAGAGGTGAGGAGGGAGAATCAGGCAGCCACAGGTGGACTATTACAAAAACAAGAAGGTGGGAGGGAGATGGAATGCCAGCTTCAGGGCCTACAGCTTCTAGGCCAGTTTGGCCTATGCATAGAGCACCTGAAAGAATTGAGATGTAAAATGAGTTTCAGGAAGAAAAACTAGAACCAGATTATGAAGATTTTTAAAGGCCAACCTTTAAGGAGTCTCTATTTTATCTGTTTAGGGTAATGGGGAGCTATTGAATGTCTTGAAAAAGGGACTAAGTGATACGACCTGTACTTTAGAAGATTATTGATGGATTGGCGAGGTTTGAGACTGGAAGCTATAAATTAGGAAGCTTTTGCAGTAATTTAGGCCGTGAATTGATAAAAGTCTGAAGTAGAGTGGAACCTTAGTAGAAAGACAAGATATATCATGGAAGTAGAAATAACACTGTAGTTACTGACTGGCTTTCTGTAGTTCATCTCTGCTTTTCAAAATGAAAGCCAATTTAAAAATTGGGAACCATATTCAACTAATAAAAACAGCAAAAATAGTCTAATAATTAATTATTTAATTAATTATTTTAATAATTAATTAATTAATATTAAATAGTCTAATATTCTAATAATAGAATAACACTACGAGAGGTGGTTCATCTTTTTCTATCCCTACCTTATTAGAGGGGCAGCAAGAGGTGATTTGTACAGATTTTGCCTTTTTAAAATTTTCTTACCTTGCATTTTGTTTCTCTCTTCCACTTTTTTTAGAGTATACTTGCTTAACGTCACGCAATTAATAGATGGAATTCAGAACTCTGAAGCATTCCATTGTCTGTACCTTTGTTTTCTAGGCATTTTCTCCGGTTAACTGTTCCCTTCCCTGTTCTTTAATTCCTTAGAAATCTCTGAATCTTAATTGGGAATCACATATCACATATATTTACAACTATCCTTCCGATATGGCAAATTGGGGACAGTTGTAGGCGGTTGATTAAGGTGAACTATTAAAGTTGGACTACTTCTCTCTTATTAGGCACACAGTTTTCCCAGAAAGGAAAAAGTGTAAGTCAGAAACTTCACTGGCTCTAAGAGAACAGCTTTAGAAATAAGTGCAAAATTTTGAAAAGTGATATTGCCAGTTTCCAAGTATTTTGCAAGGAAAGATGATAAGAAGTGGGAAATGCTTTTCTTGATCCTCTTGAGTAAAGTTGTCTATTATTACTTTGAGTAAAATGTTCTAAATTTCTAGAAATTTGGACCTATTATATTCAAAATGAAATTGCATTTTGAAACATATTTCAGACCAGATTATTCATGTGATTGATGCCCCTTCGTCAGCATTGAAAAATCCACTTAACTGTACAGTCTCAAAAAGGATTCATAACTTTGTAAAAATATTTCTCACTCTGAGTGACAGTATGGTGAATAGAGAGAACTGGCCTCAAAGTCAGGAAGATCTGGTTCCAGTTATTCTTTTACTGTCCTAGTTAGTACATTGAACCTAGGGGTGTTCTAATCAGTTCTTCAAGATTGTAAGTTTCAGGGAAGATACCATACTGTTATTGGTAAAAGGAGTTTCCTGTAGCAGTGAAATCTAATCAGTGCTTCTATCTTTTTTGGAAAGTATTTCCCTCTACCTAGTTAGGAAAAATGAAATGCTTTTATGTATCTGTTATTTCCTTCTTTGATATCTATGGGTATTTTGTGAATCACAACTCACAGAGACCTTTAGAGTTTTAATCTATTGTGATTCCAAAGCCAATTTTTCCATACTTTCACAGATAATAATAGATTACTTTTTATTATATTGATTACCGTAAATGAGCAATAGGCCATTTACAGAATTTTAAAAGTTTTCTTAGTTTTTTATTGCTTTTTCTTTCAGTTTTTCAGTAGCAAGTATCGTCTATTGTTTTTCATTTGGATAAAACAAAACCATAGATGCAAGAATAATAATTAACATTTAATAGCTAATGATTACATATACTTCTAATCTTTACAAAATACTTTATGTATAATCTCATTTGATCAATTTCTTTGTGATCTCTTAGAAAACGAAAAATGTTTAGATTTATATAGATTCCTTTTGTTTTTATCATTTCTGAATATGCCTTTGTCCTCCCCAGTAAACTTCCTTTGTAGAAAAGATTTTGAAGTAAACAAAGGTTTTCAGGAAAACCTTAGTCTTAATTTGGCAGCAATGTAGTATTCTACATCTAGAATCTCCCACGTTTCCAGTTTCCTCATCTGTATACTTGGGATAAAAATACCACCTCCTTCCTAGGGTTATTTGGAAGATTAGATAATATTTGTAAAGTGCTTTGTAAACCTTAAAAGTTATCGTCAAAAGCCATTATTTGAGGTAACTACATGGTGCAGTGGATAGAATATCAGACTTGGAGTCAGTAAGACATAAGTTTAAACCTAACTATATATATTAATATATATATTAATTGTATACAAATCACTTAACTGCTCTTTGTCTCAGTTTTCTCATTTGAAATATGGGAATAATAACATCTACCTGCCATGTGTGTTATGCAAATCAGTTGAAATATTTGGAAAGTGCATTACACAGACCTTAAAGTATGATACAAATAGTAGTTATTATTATGTTTTCTCATCTCTATAGGGCACACTTAGTTCATTATAGTTGTACATTGTTCAGTTTTGTGATTCTTCATATTTTAATTGTTAATAGCCATTGTGTATATTGTTTTCCTGGTTCTGGTTATTTTATTTTGCATCAATTCACATGTCTCTTATTTCTCTGTCTTCATAATTGTCACCTTTTACAGCATAATAATATTATTTTTACAAATTTTGTGCTTGAAAGATCATTATCAGCACTATATTGTCTTCCAGTTCCAGAATATCTGTGAATTTTACATTATGGGACATCCTTTCCCATTTTTGGAAATTCTAGTTACTAGAAAAATCTTTTTCATAACTAAATCAAAACCTAATTCTTGTAACTTCATTGCACTGGGTATAGCTTAAGAGTATAAGATTTAGAGCTATAAAGCAACCGTATAGATAATCTTCAGTTGGATCCAAAAAGATTTCAGCAGGTTAGAATGTTGAGTCAGATGAATAAGATGAATAAGATGAAATTTAAAAGGGATGTATTTAAAATCTTTGTTTCAGAAAACCACCTTCCCGTAACCAGGACCACACATAACTACAATAGAATAACTGGAAAGAGCAAAACAAAATTGGACTCTAATTAATGGCCAAGCTTGTCTCCAGAGAAGAGGTGTGAAAGCACACCTCCCTCCTTTCTTTGCAGAAGTATGGGACTGTTGGTATGGAACATTGCATGTCCTGTTACTTAGTTGATGTGTTGGTTATAATTGCCTTTTGGGCTTTTTCAAAAATTCCTTTTTATAAGGGATCAATTTCTAGATAGGGAAATAGGGGAGGGAAAGATTCAGAAATGGAAAATCAACTTGATAGGACAGGTACATGGCTTTATAATATTTTGTATGAAAAAATTCGGGAACTTGTACTAGACTACAAGTTCTTATATGAGGATGGGTATGATATGGCAACCAGAAAATGCCAACGTGGTCTTAAGAAGTTGCTTTGAGAGGTATAATATCCAGGACTAGTCCCTTCTGGTCTGACTACATTTGGAGAATTAAGTTTCATCCTGAGCATTACAATGTAGTAATGTAGCTGTAATTACAACTTAGGTCATTACTAAGTTAGAAAAGATACTGTATAGTGAAGTAAGATCGTGCCATGGGAAGTTTGGAGATAACTAATGTGTGAACAGGAAGATTCTCATGGTATATGGTTGCCAACTTCATTTGAAGAATGCCTGTCAAGTGAACAAGGAATTAGACTTGTTTGACTTGGTGACTGAAGTTGCAGTTTTTTCAGAGGGAAGAAGTAAAGATGGTTTCTTTTGCTCTCCCTCTCCTTGCTCTTCCCACACCTGACTCTGGTCAGCAAGCATACATCTGTGTGTGTTTGTAATTTACTTATTGGCACCAACTGAAACTGTAAACTAGTGTTTAATATTACTTACTTAGTCCTTTTAGAGTGTCATAGCCCATAGGCATACCTCAAGTCTACATGAGTCCAAACCTGTTCTTGTTTGGATATGTGAATTATTTCAAATCTAATATTTTTGAGAGAAATTACATCGGAATAGAAATTATTGTGAAACTTATATTGCCTAAACACAGCTTGGGAGACTGTGCTATAGTAATTGCTATTTGTAATAAACACCAGGGGTTCCTTCATGCCTCTGGGATTATATACAAAATCTTCTGTCTTTCAAAATTCTTCATAACATAGTTTCTTGCCTATATTTGGAATACTCTTCCCTCCTTATCTCTATGTAGTTGTTCCCTGGCTTCTTTTAAATTCCAACTAAAATCTTATGTTCTACCAGAAGCCTGTCATAATTCCTCTTAATTCTCTGTTTTCCCTCTCTCATTTACTCCCTATTCATCCTGAATATAGCTTGTTTGTATATATTTGTTGTCTTCCCATTAGATTGTGAGCTCTTCAAGGGTAGAGACTGTCTTTTGCCTTCTTAGCATAATGCCTGGCACATAATCCGCATTCAGGAAATGTTTATTGAGTGACTGCTGAAGAACCAGTGGTAGCTATAATGACACTGTCTACCATAGAGCTGTCAGCACAATTTCTGGAAAAAAATATGAGATTTATGATTCTGCAACAAATTTCAGATACCATGAGTCCAGAGAAGTCTAAGGATACAATGATAGACTTGTTACTCTGCTTACAAGGAGAAAGAAAAGATATGGAAGCAAAAAAAAAAAAAGGGGGGTGGAATTAAATATAAATTACAGAACCAGGTAGAGTTCCATAAGAAATATAAGGATGAAAAGGTCACTTTTATGAGTTTGGGGGAAGATTGGAAAATGGAAAGTATCAGGAAAGCCATGATGTGAGTGGTTATGCCTGAGTTGGTCGTTGAAGAGGTACAATGACAAAAATAAATTATTGATAAAAGTATGTATGCATCTTAGAGCTTTGTTTTTGAACCACTGTAGAGTAAGAATTGGGTTTAATGTTTTGAAACAAAATTTTAAAAAAAATTGAGTCTAGTGTTTTAAACTTGTTCGAACAAAACAAGTAAATCAGAAGATATCCACAAGTAGAAAATTGTTAGAAATAATGAATGTAACTTGGACCAATAATTTTACTACCTCACAAACCAAATAACTTTAAAATCCAAGTTATTCATTGTCCCATTATAAAATAATAATTAACAGCCACATGAGCATGCCTTGTTCTCACAGACTTCAGTGCTTGTTAAGCCTGAAAATGTTTATTCTTATATTCTCATTGATGTATAATACTGTCATGCTTACTAATTACTGCTACTATTGCTGCTGCTGCTCTTATAATAATATTGTAGTTCTTAATAGTTAAAAAGTACTTCTTCACAAACCCATGCAAAAGCCATATCCCTCATTTTGTGGATGAAATAACAGGTTGTTATTGTATTCATCCTTCATTTTTGAAGAAGACCATGATATCAGAGAAATGATGACATGACTTGCACTGGACTATTTTTTTGAGTGAGGGAGGGCTGTGCAAGTCACCAGCCTCACTTTCTCATCCTGAGCTATCTGGATCCAGTGACCAGATATTCATCAGGATGACTGGAGATGACTCAGGATGCAGTGGGGGACCTTGGCTTTTTTCAGGTATTCACTTAGAGGGAGGTAACACCTATTGCGTGAATAGGCCTCTTTAACAGACCAAGAGGGTGATTTACCTGAAGTTATATATTTCATAAGGGCAGACCTGGGACGTGGGTCTTCTGACTCTACATTAGATATTCCAGCTTTTCCACAAAGGTCAAATCTTTTCTCATAGCTCAGCATCAATAGAATAAGCTACAGGAGAGACTTACTATATAATCATATATAAACATATGCATATATAAACATACACTTTCCCTAATGAATTCCACTTCTGATCTTTATTTTTATGTTTGTCATACCTCTTAATTTCCTATCCCTCCTAACTCCTCTACTTTAATTCTACCCACTACCTTACCCTCCAATTACTTAACCTACCCTTTCTCCAAGAATCCTTCCCTTGTTCTCCCATTTCCTTAAATCTAAACACCCTTTTATATGCCCCTTTGACCAGTTCCCTCACCCTCCCCTCTAAAGATATCCCCCCTTGTCCTCTCCCTCCTCTCTATCCCCTTAGCATTTTATTTCTTTCTGAATTTAGAAAACTTATACTCTTCTAGATGTATTCCCTAGATGTTCCTTCTTAAACCTATTCCCAAATGAAAGTAGAAGTAAGAAAGTAAATTCCAGAACTAACAGCCCTCTCCTCCCTCATCTAATTCCTCTGTATTGGTTGTTCCTCTATCACCTCATTTTTATAAGATGATTGCTCTTTTTAACTATTGCTAACATTTTTGCTTTTTGAAGTTGTATCATGTTCAGGTCTACCACAATCTTTCTTAAACTACCCACTTACTAATAACAATCTTAGACCTAGGTTTTACAGAGGTAAACAGTCTGTATTTATTGAGTCCCTTGTAATTGGTCTTTTGATATATATACCTTATGTTTCTCCTGGTTCTTTTATGTCAAATCTTCTATTAAGTTTAGGGATTTTGGGGGGGATTTTTCTTAACAAAGTCCTGAAACTCTGACAGTTCATTAAATATCCTTTTTTTCATTCACAGTTTTGCTAAGCTTTGCTTGAGTGTGATATTTTAGGCTGGAAACCCAGTTCTTTTGCTCTTCAATATATGATGTTCCAAGACCTGTGGTCTTTTAGTGTTGCCACAGCTAGGTCTTGTGTAATTCTAATTGTGGCACCACTATATGTAAATTTTTTTCTTGTTGCTTGTAATATTTTGTCCTTGATGGTTTTAGAATTTGACTACAATATTCCTCTGGGTTTTCCTCATAGGATCTCTCTGAGTTGGTGATAGGTGGATTTTTTTTCTGTTTCTCCTTCCATTCTTGTTCTTCAGGCCAGTTGACTTGGGGACAATTTTCTTTAATTATTCCTTGCATTATTGTACCAAGATTCTTTTTTAAAAACTATTTCTTGTATTATTGTGTCAAGATTCTTTTTTTTTAACATAACTTTCAGGTAGTTTGGTTATTCTTATGTTTTCTTGATCTGTTTTGTTGTGAGATATTTCACAATCTCTTCTATTTTTTCATTCTTTATATTTTAATTTATTATTTCTTCATCTGTTATAACTTTACTGGCTTCCCTTTGCCCAATTCTGATTTTGAGGAAGTCATTTTCTTAAGATTCTGGATCTCCTTTTCTAATTGATTTTCTTTTAATAATATTCTTGTTTTTCTTGGATCATTAATTTTTAAGTTTTTCATCAATCTCATTTGATTTTGAGTTGGTTTTTTTTAAGTTCTTCTGTGAATTCTTTTTGGGCAGGTGACCATTTGACATTACTCTGTGGGTTAGAAGGGGGTGTCTTTACTTCAGTATCCTCTGAGGATGAACCCCAGTCTTCTCTATTCCCATAATAACTTTATGATTGGACTCTTTCTCCTTTGCCTGTGCATCTTTTTTTTTTATTGTTGTTTTGTTTTTTGGGTTTTTTTGGTAATAGTTTATTTTTTGTAATCACCTCTAGGCCTGGGGTATGGGGGATGGTGCCTCTGGCCTCAGATCCTCCTTCAATTCTCCCCTGTGATCTTGAACCGAAACCAAGACCTCCAGCCTTCTGTAAAGACCCACAGCCAGCAGTGTCTCTGTAGCACAGCTGGGCCTGGCGTTCCTTGTCAGCAGAGGTTTCCTCTGTCTTCCCAGGCTCAGACGCCTAGCTCCCTTTGTTATCTGTGAGGTAAAAGTTCCTGTAACTGAGGTTGAGGCAGCCTTCCAACCCAGCTAACCCCAAGTCTTACAGCTTCTTGCATCCTGGAGGTGTTTCCTCTTCACAGGGACAAAACCTCACACTGGCATTTTTCTTCAGATCATCTTCAGTTGTCCCTGAAGGACCCTACTGTCCTTACTGTACTTTACTTTTATTGACTCTGTGTTGACCCTGAGGCACTCTTTTATCTCTTTTGTGGGGGAAAATCTTGAGAGCTTGGAATATTGTGACCTACTCTGCTATCCTCCCAGAATTCTCTGCAAATATATAATTCTTAAAATCTTAGTTGCATCTAAAATTGAGTGAGAGAAAAAACTAAAAATTTTTATTGAGTGGCTTTATGATATAGTGGAAGATGCATACTGGTCTTAAAAGCACCAGATTTAGGATTTCATGGCACAGTGTATAAAGTGCCAGGCCTGAAGTCAGGAAGATTCCTTTAGCTGAGTTCAGCTGTGGCTTTAGATACTTACTAACTTTGTGACCCTTGGCAAGCTATTTAGCCCAGTTTGCCTCAGTTTCCTCATACCCAAATGAGCTGGAGAAGGAAATGGCAAACCATTCCAATATCTTTGCTAAGAAAATCCCAAATGAGGTCAAGAAGGGTCAGATATGACCAAAAAAATGAATAAACCAAAAAAAAAATTAACTATGTGATAGATTGTTGCCTTTCCTTATAGGTAAAGTATAGATGATAACTATTTTACTTATCCCAACAGAGGTGAAACGCGCCTCTTCAAAGTTGTATATGCTTATTACATGGTATTTCTTACTATTAATAGTGATAATAATATTCGCTCTGTCTTCTTATGGAAAAGGAGCCAAGATTACGTTTTAGCTCCAGCTTTCAAGTTTCAGATAGTGACTGAGAGGTTCTATTGATATTAGTTAATAGTTGCTATTCCCACAAAATTGTTTTGTTAGGGATTTTTTGGGAAAGATTTGTAATTTTATGTACTAGAAATACAACCAAGTGTATACTCCGGTAGGCCCTTGAGATACAAATGTGAAGATGCAATCCATGGGTTTAAAGAATGTACTGTCTAACGGTAACCCCAGTATTGCATGGTGATCAATTTGGATAGACTTAGTTCTTAGTTCAGCAATGCAATGATCTAAGACAATTCCAAAAGATTCATGATGGAAAATGCTATCCACACTCAGAAAAAGAACTATGGAGTGTCAATGCAGGTTGAAGGAAATCCTGTCTTGTAGTTTTTCCATTTTCTGATTTTTTTTTCATAACATGACTAATGTGACAATATGTTTAGTGTGATTGTACATTTATATCCTATATCAGATTGTATGCCATCCTGGGGAGGGGAGGGAGAAGGAAAAAATTTACAACTCAAAATGTTATAAAAGTGAATATTGAAAACTAAAAATAAATCAATTTTTGAAAAAAGAAAAAAAAATGTGCTATTTAGGGATTTCAAACCAATGCAAGTCAAGATTTAAATTAAAAATAACCGCTATGCTATTGTACACATCCATTAATTTTTCTGTTTGCACCTGAAAATGGTAAAGAATATTTAGTTGTTGGTGAATTTTATTGACTGAAATGAAGTTTAATAATTGTCCTTTATCAGCAGACTATTCCATCCTTTGTTTATCATAAGCTAACCTGAATATTATGGAGGCTGATATACTATATCAGAGACAGTGCTGACTCTACAGTTGTACTATAAGTGAGCAGTTCTGGAGAAATCAGTTTGCAAAATAGGCAGTTGGATAATAAAAGGAATAATTTCATTAAGTGGTATAAGAGGTTGGAGAGGAGAAAGTTCAGGTCACTTTGAGATTGCCTTTGAAGAAGCAAAATTATTTGGGGTTGAAGGTCAAAGGGAGAGGGGGCAAAGGTTTTTATTCATTTATATTAAAATCAGAACTGGAAGTGACCTTGAGAGATCATCTTCTAAACATTTCATAAAATGTAATCCATATAAGTATGTATTAAGTGTTTCTGCCTATCTCAGTAGGGCAAGGTATGGGAAAAGGTATGGGTATAATGTAGTACAATTTCTTTCACCTTTTACTGCTAATCTTTAAAAAGGACTTTCCTGAAAGGTACAGATGTACAACATTAGTCTATATTACCTATAGTTTTTTCCTTTTGAGAATAAATTTCCTAATGCCTCTTGAGCCCTGCTCAAGAATTGAGAGGAAGGAAAACACAGGACAGCCTTTCAGATATGTGTAATTTTTCTTAATTTTAGGTTAAATACATGCCTGAGCTCTTGTGTGTAGTGTATACCAAACTCTTTTACATAGATTCTTGGTCACATCACATTAAAAGAAAAGGAACAAGACAAGCAATGATATTTCACACTGTACATAAACACACACATAGAAAATCTTAAGAACAGATCAACAAATGAAGAGAATTTGTACTTATACCATGCCTTTCCTTGATATTTTATCACTTAAAACTTCAGTGTTATTTAATCCTGAATTGCAAAAGACAGAATTGATTCTACGTGGTGCCTACACCAAGAATAAGTACAATACATAAATCAGTTGTATTTTTAGAAATACTAAACTGTCATATAACATCTTGCAACATTGTGTGAACATCACAGTAATTTTAGATTTTACTTGCCAACATCATCTACTATGCAGTATTCGTTCTTTTTTTTATAAGCTGCTTTTGAATGTATCAGTTGACATCCGTCCGAAGATCATTGGCATTGCTTAGAAGATCACAGTGGCCAGATCACGAGGCAGTTTTCAGCCATCAACCCATTCGTATGGTTTCCAAGATTTTGTCAGTGTTAACTGGTGGGGATGAATATTAACCCATCAACTGCTTTCTACATGGGTCAAATAATTATCACTGAGTAGCAAGCAGTGTTTTTGCTGAGGAAGCAAAAATATAGGCATGAGGTCCAGCTAAGCGTTAAAATCAGTCTCTCTCACAGCAGTCTGTTACAGAACATAATTTTGCACAAAGGAAAGTAGTCAGTGATGAGTTCCAGAGGAATACTGTTATTTCGTTATATTTGCGACTGCAGCTCTTGAAGGGCTATGGAAGTTTTTAGAGCCTGGGCGGTTTGCCTATTCTGACCTTTGCTGACATGATGTTTTCTACAGCAGTAGAAGACGTTCAGCTCCACTAAACTCGAACGTGTGGGGAACGATAGCCCTTCTATGACGCAGCCCCAGGATTCATAAGTTTGCTGTTTTTGAGTTTTGATTTATGCAGTTAAAGGAAAATTCTTACATAAAATCATCATTCCTTTTGAAATTAATTATCTGTGACTCTAGTTTTCTCATCCATTCATTCCAGTATGGTTTTTATTTTTCTCCATATGTAATCACACAGGATAAAGCACTAGTAACAGTCAAATTATCAATATTGGAACATCAAAAATCAAGAGGCTTGGTAAATAAAGAAGCTTTGCTGCCCATATATTGGTGAATGGTTCCTTCATGTCTAAATTATTCCTTCTGGCCTGTGATCCCCTTCTTTACATATTATTATAGTAAGTAGTTTATAACATAGTATTTTCACAAAGATAGTCCGTAGGCACTAAGCTTTCTTTAAGACCCTCTCCATTACCTGTTTTACCTTTTAAATGTACTTATTTCTTCTGTTACTTTGTCTTTGACTTGGAATAATTAGCTTTGGTTTAACAGCTGTGCTGTTGATTCCTAGAGCTATATATCCAGCTTTTCTATCTCTCCTCAACTCAAGTTGTGCATCACCAGCTGCCTGTTAGGTATTTTAAACTGGCTGTGCCATAAGCATCTTAAACTCATCATATCCATAACAGATTTCATTTTTTCCAAAAAATCTATCTCTCTTTGAATTTCTCTCTGTCATACCTACCACCATCTGTCCTGTCACCCAGATTCACAACAATATTATCTTCAACTCCTCTAGCTCACCCCAAATATCCAATTCATATCTTCCTCCACAGCATCTCTTATATCCTTCCCCTTCACTCTTAAAACAATTTCTATGTTGTCCCTTCTTATTTAGACTTTTGTGCTCCCTTACTATCATTCTTCCTCTCCCTTTCCCATCCAGTATACTTTTCTTCCCCTGTCTTTTCATTTCAGTCTCTGTAATGTGGGTATTTATAGTAGTTCATAGAATTATAGCTCTAGATCTAGAAAATTGGAGGCCATCTCCAATTGGAAGATACCATCCAAGTCTTTTGTTTTAGAGATAAGACAACTGAGACTCGGGGATATTTTGACATGCCTAAGATAACACTGGTAATAATCAGAGGTAACACATCCAACCAGCCACAAAGAAAAGACCAAATAAATAGAGAGTGCGTGGTTGTTCAGAAAACCTAAAGATGAGCAATACACAGAAGACAACCAAGAGGCACAAAGTGTATATGGGCAGTCTGGCATAGCCAGTGGGGAACTCCACAGAATAATGATAAGGGACGTTACGAAGGAAAGAGAAGGTGTTCTGGTTATATGGTTAGAGCAAGGACAAGTGAAGATAGCCAGAGTACGATATTGGTACCCTCATAACGTCAGGAGAAAGTGAGCAGGGCTTCTGGCATGTGGGGTAGACCCCTTATTTTGAGCTTTGGGGAAACGTGTACAAGAAGTGCACAGGATGGGCAAGTGTAATACCTACTGTTGTTGGAAGCAGCTCTTAAACTGATAAAACCACAGATCAGTTTGAATATATGATTTTTCAGATCAAGAAGCAATTTGGAATTATTGAAAGCACAGAACAGTATTCAAAATAAAATCTTGTCTACTAACCCAAAGTACTATCTAATTACCTGTCATGGTCTACAGTAGGCATTTGTTAATTCATCAAATATTTATTAAGTACTTGCTCTCTTTTAGGCATCATCGTAGATGTTAGAAATATATCCCATAAGTAAAATCCCTTTTGGCACAAATAGGAAAGTTAGGAAAAAAACTAGATATGGAAGGGAAAACACGAATTCTACCTTGGGCATGTTGAGTTTGAGGTGCTTATGGGATATTCACATGGAAATGTTTATTAGGAGGTAGTAGATGATATGACAAGAGCTAGAGCTCAGGAGAGAGAGTAGGACTATATAAATAGATTTGGAAGTTACAATTCAACCAATAATTATGAGAGTCTTTCCAGTCCTTTATACTGTGTTAGGCATCCAAATATAAAATAGCCCTTGTCCTTAAGGGGCTTATATTCAACCAGGAGAAACAGCAACCTACATGTCATAGGTACTATATTTATATAGCTATACATATAACACATAGCTATATAAATTTCGAATTACAAAATAATTCTGCATCTTGGTGCAGAGCAAGAAAGGCCACTTATAAAAGGTGTCACTTGAACTGAACCTTGAAAGGGAAGGTAGAGATACTAAGAGGCAAGGTGAGGAAGGAAGTGGGAACAGCCTTTGCAAAAGCATTTAGTATTTTGAATGAAGGACCCTAAGTAGGCTAATTTGTTTGTAACTTTGAGTACACAAAGGGGAGTGAAGTGTAAAAATCCTGCAAAGGTAGGGTAGAACTGGACTTTGAAGTAAATGCTGAACAGGAGAGTTTGTATTTGATATTAGGGTCAGTAGTGAACCGCTGGAGCTTCTGGTCAGACCTGTACTTTAGAAATATCACTTTGGCAGCTGTATGGAATTTGGATTAGAGAGGAGAAATGTTTGAGAAAGGGGAATATTCTGGTAGTTAGAGGAAAGTTGTAACAATAGACAGTGTTAAAGAAACTGATAGAAAGATTGAATATGGGATAGAGCAGATTTTTCATTTCTGGAGTCAAACTGCTATAAAAGATAGATGATGAAATCAAGGCTACAAAGAGAGGATCAAATAATATTAAGAGGTTTTGAGGTTTAAGAGTAATAATAAAGAAGAGCATTTTTTTTCTGAATAAAGTATGAAGTGAGATCTTCTGTGGAGAAGTGAGGGTATAGAAGTATTTTAAGAGGCCTGAAGAAGAGGAAGTTTGGAATAGTTGCTGTGTATTTTTTTTTTTATGTAGCTGTTGTTTATATGGATTGTTAGGCTAATCTCTTGAGTGATCGCGTGTTTTAGTGAAAGAGTGTATCATCCTCTAATTGGAGTACCTAGTGAACCTTACAAACTCTAGGATGTTTCTTGTCCATTTGAATTTTGTGCCAGTAATTAAGAGAACATTTCAACTGTGGACCCATTTTTCTTCTTTCTCATCTCTATAAAATCTTTAAGCATGATTTGCATATATGTTGAGGATGAAAATAATGAGAAGGGAAATAAACATACTATTTTCTGCCCAAAACCTTCCCACAGAAACATTTCATCACAGTCTTAGAGTTGCTTGAAAGATGTAGTATATAAGAGAACTTATTGAATACCAGAAAAAATTGACTTGAGACCAAGATAAGTTCTTGAAATCTTCTTGCATCATGATGAATATCATTTATTGTGATTCCTTGATAGAATCAACTCTAGAGATAATTTTTTTCAGTGATCCTTTGATTGCTAATATATCAAGTAAGGTAGGTATAAAATAGTATGCTTTCAAAAGATACCACTATCATGATGGAGAATGTGAAGTCCCTAAAGTATAGAATAGTTATTGATCATCTGACACTTTGTTTGTTAAACTATTCCTTTCCCTGGTATTTTCTCATTCATGTTTTTTATGTATGAGATAGCTTTAAAAAAATACTTTCTGATGGTTCATTTCTTTCTTTATTATAAGTGAGCTTAATTACTGTAGGGGAGGAAGAAAAGTGTGGTGAATTCATTAGTATGAGTTTTATTGTGGCAGTTGAGCCATTTTTTCTTTTGTGCTATGATGATTGAGAACTCTAAGAAAGCTTGTTTTGTTACTTCTACTGTTAGACTCCTAAAAACTTTTCCAAGGGTCCAGAAGTATTCATTAAGTGTACTCCATTGTGACCCTAATCAGGTTATTTTAAAATGAATAGCATCTCATGCTCCAAAACAATACAAAAATTCTCTGATTCTTGACACCATCACCAGTAATAAACTAAAAAGCATTGCTGGGGATTATGGGATCAAACCCCATCCATGCTGTACAATAGATAAGTCACTTAGATCAATGCGTTGCTGAGAAGAGCTAAGTCTCTCAAAGTTGGTCATCACACAATGTTGCTATTATCATGTTTTGCTTACTTCACTAGGATTTGTATTTTTTAACTAAGGCTAAAGATACAAAAATTATGAGCTCTTGACTAGATATAGAGCACACATGATTTGTGAGTCTGTTCCTGAGCACTTAAATTTAAAATGTAGACTAAAGAAGAAAATAGCCCACAGATATGTGTGTATGTGTATACGTCAAACTAGATACCATAGAAAGCATTACATGTGCCCTAGTAAGAATGTCAGAAGACAAAGGAGACAAGATCCAAGAAAAGAATAGCAACGAGATACCCACTTTCAGATGTCTATAGGTAAATGGGAAAAGTATAGCTAATAAAGAAGGCTAATTTGAAAGTCATATTATTTCCATATTGTTAAAATTTTGCACATTAAGTATTTGTATTTTTATTTCTAAGTCCCTGAGGGTTTTCTAGGATCTTATTCTATGCCATTTTACCCCCATTCTGTATATTAGGAGGATTCTTTAATGCTTATATTTAATTTGAAAGATATTATTTGCAAATAAACTCTAGTGTTCAAAGTACTCTGCCTCATTTTCTTAATTACTGACCTAGAATAGCCATCAGTATCACTGGCATTCTGATGTTTATTATTATTTAGTTAATTAGTTGGATCTGACTCTTTCTGACCCCAATTTAGGGTTTTTTTGGCTAAGATACTAGAGTGATTTGCCGTTTCCTTCTCCAGCTCATTTTATAGATGAGGAAACAGAGGCACACAGAGTTAAGTGATTTACCTGGGGTCACAGAGTAAGTTTCTAATGCTGAATTTGAACTCAGGTTCTCCTGATTCCACAACTGCACTCTTATCCACTGCACCCCCTTGCTGCTCTAGTTTGATTTTAAATAGGGATTGTTTTCATGAACACGCAGTAGTTTTCCTACAATGTCTGGAAGAGAACTTAGGAGCTTTAAGAAAAATTCATTTTTCCATTTATCTTCTTTAATCAGCCATTTTCACCAAGACTGATCACTTCTCTGTTATTAGATAGAAATGAAAAACAGGAAAAAGGTAAGAGAAGAAAATAAATTTTTACATATTCTTGGCAATAGATTAATTCTATTTTTAGAGGATAGCCCTTATCTCTCTGTAACTCATATACATATATATTCATTTTATTAAAGTTTTCTTCCCTTGAGAAAGCATGACTAATTCATACACAAATGCAGTCTATCATCCCCAGCTCATTGCTTAGTCATCCAGCTTCTTTGAATGAATGGCCTAGCAGTGAACTTCATTGTGGCCTTTTTTTTCACACTAAGGAATTGGTCCTGTAATCCTTTAATACTATGTCTTGTTCAGATGTTTCCCTAGAGTAGCTCATGATTGATTTATAATAGTTGTCACAGCCTAACCATTTCCTAGTAAATTCCCTAGGAAAAGTTTCTTAGTAAATCTAGGAGGATAGGCATAAATCTACAACCAAATAAGGAAAATTGGCTTAGACTTTTGGTTAAGCATCTTTATTGGTACTACGCAAAGTCATTTAACATCGGATAGCTATACAGCTAAGCAATATGGAATTCTCATTATATCTTTCACCCATAGGAAAAGCCCATCACTTAATTTATCTCTGGTTTACCTCTAGTTATAATAAAATCTAGAAAGTATATGAATTTGGGCTTGAGAACTAGCACTCTTTCCACAGTCCTAGATTGGTGGTAGTATTTGGAAGAGAGTAAAATTAACTATTCTCTGCAGATTTAATGTTTAGTTTCATTCAATATGAATGACTATTTACCTATTAAAAATGTAATTTTTCATTGTTCTTTTAATGACACGCTATCTTCTCAGCAGAGTGTATTGAGAAGCAGATTGGAGTATAGAAAATATCCAAAGATATCTTCAAATACTACTAACTAGGAAATTACTCTTACTGAGATAGACTATGCAAGGGACTTTTAATGACAAGAGTATATGATTCTTAGTAAAGTGAGTTTTAAAAACTGTGAACCTATAATGAGTTATCTTTTCTTAACTAACAACATCAGAATTTTTCAAGAGATAGACGTAGTGCTTTTTGTCCTTTAGTTTCAATTGGTAACTAGGAGGAGCAGAGAGGAGAACGATTAAAAACTAGTATTATAGCCTTTGTTTTTTTCCTTTCCGTTTTCTCTTTTCTATTAATTTAACTGTCTTTGATGTGATATTTCACTTACCTTATTTAATCCATTTACCACCATTGCTATAACCAAACAAATACACAAAAAGCACAGTAGGTCCTGTTATCTTTTACCAATTATTTCTGCAAGGTATTCTCCTAGATTTTGCTTCCAATTGCAATAGTTCAAGGCAAGACTTCTTAATCCATCATTGAAGTGTAGTTGCAGTTTATGTCTTGCTAAAATGTTTTGTAAATTGGGTCAGAGTGTACTCAAATGATTTTCAAATAGGTTTTTATATAGGCTGTTTAAATGGAAAATAAAAAATCCCTGATTTGAAAGCCTTTTACCTTTGAAACATTAGGTAGAAGAAATGCCACACTGGTTTCCTCAGTTTATACTATTTAATAAGAAAAGTTTATATTTACAAACATTTCAATTCTTGTATATAGTATTTTTTAATAAAATAGTTGAAAGTATTTACCCTCCGCCCCAACAGCAATGCATAAGAGGATAAGAACTTCAAAAAAAAAGTCAATGTAGAAACTTTGGTAAATTGTCTCGCAGGGAGAATGTTTAGTTTTTTTTCTAAAACAAATGATGCTTCTTTACAACTACAATAGTAAAATTTTGATTGCTTCTCTATAAACAGTGTTTTATAGATTATGATAGAATACTTTTTCTCAGTTATTTTCATTTAGTGGCATGGACCATAGAAAAACTAAGATTAAGATTCCAAGGAGCTTGATTTATTGTATTATATCATATTAATTTGTGATTGTATTAGTTTGCTTACGTTACTGACATTAATTTGATCAGGAACCTGTATTAGGTTTGAGGAATATGGAGGAGAAAGGCTATTTGTCTAATAACCCTTCTACTTTTTCTTGACTAGTTTGATGAGCATTATCAATTAAGTAATTGTAGTGTAAATTATTTGGAATATTTTCATTGATACTTCTACAGAGTATTAAGTTTACATGCAGATTCCATGCTCTTGTTTCTTACATTAAAATTTGAGATAAATTTTGGAAATTTTTGTAGTATATTACATTTTATTTCTGATTTGTAAAATGTTTGTATTTGTGTAGTATGCTTACTGGGAGAGTTTTTTAATAAGTTTTGTAAAAGTTGTCAATAGAAACAACCTTATTGGCTATTTGTACTTATTGAAAACTTTATTTTATTTTTTATTAAATTTATTTATTTAACTTTTAACATTCATTTTCACAAAATTTTGGGTTCCAAATTTTCTCCCCATTTG
>CM053772.1:211472970-211495156 GCA_028658325.1 Potorous gilbertii | reverse complement strand
ACACACGTACACATACACATGTACAGCCGTGCACACACACACATTCACACATGCACGCACACACAGAGACAGAGCACAGAGTGAATTGAATAGGATGGGATCATATCTTAAAAGAAATCAAGGTAAACGGTGAGAAAGAATTGTTATATACACCAAATGAATGAACACAAAATAGTTGGGGGAAAAAAGGTCCATGTAGGGGGACAGCAATTTCAAAAGTTTCATGCATTAATATGTGGTGCTTGAGCAACACATTAAAAGTATAAGAAAAAATGCAAACACAATAATCACAATAAGGTAAATTTAAACACTACAAATTAGCCAAATTGAGATTAACTAGAAGGAAGATAAAACAACCTCTTCTCAATTGAGAGATGGGAGGATTATGGGTGAAGAAAACAACATAAACTGTTAGATATGGTTGCATTGTTGATTAGTTTTGTTTAACTTTTTCTTTGTAATGGTTCAATGAGGGTATGAATATAGAAAATGATGGATCTGAAAACAAAGTGCATCAATAATTTTTTTTAAAACAAAGTACATCAATAATTTTTAAAATAAATCTTTATGAATTTTAGTGTTGCTAGCACAGTTAAATCAGGCCTGTGATTCCATAGGATAAAATGCCAGAAATGTGGGGAACTACCAAGTAATTTTTGCTATGCTATTAGATCAGTTCCTCTTTAACTAACAACTCTGAGATACTGCCTCATACCTATCACACTAGCTAACATGGCAGAATAGGAAAATGACAAATGCTGGAAGGGATTCAGAAAAACTGGGACACTCATGCACTATTGGTAGAGTCATAAACTAGTTCAACCATTCTGGAGAATAAGTTGGAACTATGTCCTTAAGGATGATAAAACTGTGCATAACTAAGTCTGTAACTCAAAGAGTAACAGAAAAGAGAAATGCCCTATTTGTACAAAAAATATTTATAGCAACTCTTTTAGTGGTGGCAAAGTTTTAGAAATCAAGGGGATGACCATCAATAGAGAATGACTGAACAAGCTGTGGTTATGACTGTGATGGATAGAATATTACGCTATAAAAAGTGATGAGCAGGATAGTTTCAGAAAAACCTGGGAAGACTTATACGAACTGATACAAAGTGAAGTGAGTAGAACCAGAAGAACAATGTATACAGGAAAAGCAATATTGTTCAATCATCAGCTGTGAAAAAGACTTACTCTGATTAAAACAATGATGTAAGGCAATTTCAAAGGACTCATGATGAAAAATTCTATCCACACCCAAGACAGAACTGGTGAATTCTGAATCAAGATTGAAACACTTTTTAACCTTTATTTTTATTGTTTTCTTTTTTGTGGTTTCTTTTGCAACATGGTTATTAACACAGAAATGTTTGGAATGATCTTATATGTATAATCAAAATCAAAGTTCTTGCCTTCTCAAAGAAGGGGTAGGGGTGGCAGAGAAAGAGAATTTAGAACTCAAAATTTTAAAAAAGAACTCAAAATTTAAAAAAATGATTGTTAAAAATACTTTTAGATGTAATTGGAAAACGTTTAATGAAAATAAAAATCATTTTTAAAAAGGCTTTTACAAATATGATCTCATTTGATCCTCACAACAATCCAGTTAAGTAAATAGGTAGTATAAATATAATTCAATTTAAAAACAAACTGAGGTTAAGAAAGGTTAAATTTAACTAAGTCATACAGTTGGTAGTGAAAGAACTAGAACTCTAACACTCAGTTCTGCTTCTATGTTCAGGGTTGTTCTTTCCCCTCAAGCACTTAAACATCAATTTTTATAATTATTTTAGGTGATGCAATCATTTCTTCGTAGATGTGCTGCAACAACATTGCTTTTTTACTGTTTTTCATTATCTAATATAGTATTTTCAAATATATTACACGTTATTTAGGTTTTTGTGGGTTAAGCCTGGAACCTAGCCCATCCACTTACAAAATTGTTACTGTGAAAACATGCATGCCAACTTCCAAGCAACTTGCAAACCAATTTTATAAACAAGATTAGATTGCAAACTAAGGAGTTCTTATAAATACATTTAAGAATTTTATTTCCCAAGGCCAAATAGCTTTCCTGGATTGCCAATAAATAGTAGCCTTTCTGGTGTTTTCTTTTCCTCTCTCACCCATCTTATCTGGAGTATTTGTTGGGTCTTAAGCTGATTTATGAACCTCCTAGCTTGACAATGTCCACTTTGCTTTCAGAGATTTGCTCAATTCTCTTCAAAGTTCCCTAATGAATCCCTTTCCCCCTATATGTCCTATAACCAGAAAGTAGAGAATAGTAATGTGCTTTGACGATGGCTGAGTCTATCCTGCCTCTCTGCCTCCCTCCCCCATTTCTCCAAAATGACTTTAAACAAATAAGTAAATAAATCTAATCTAATTTCCATAGTTTTTTTTCTCTTTTTTTTATATCAGGACAGCTAGGTGGTGCAGTAAATACAATGCCAGGCCTGGAGTCAGGAAGATTCATCTTCCTGAATTCAAGTCTGGTCTCCCACATTTACTAGCTGTGTATTACTTATCCTTGTTTGCCTCAGTTTCCTCATCTGTAAAATGAGCTGTAGAAGGAAATGGCAAACCACACCAGCATCTTTGTCAAGAAAATCTCAATAGGGTCCCAAAGGGTCCCACAAACTACTGAAACAAATTACTTGTATATTCAGGCTACAATACAACTATTTGCTGTTTTTTTCCCCTTTAACTGAACCTGAGAGGCTGATAGCACTACTTCTCTACAACTACACAACTTATATTCTTAAACAGCTGCCTAAAGGATTGAGATAACTTGAGCTGCCCAGGTCACATAGCCAGTATGTTTCAGAGGCTGAACTTGAATTCATGTCTTCATGATTCCAGGATCAGTACTTTATCCATGACAAAAACAAAAACAAAAACTTCATTATTAAAAAAAAAAAGAAACCAATATTTTGGAGGCATTTTACAGAGAAGCAGAAATTATAGCAATGCTGATGTATAAATTTAAGGAAAAAAGTCACATATTTCACTTACACTAAAAGTCTGATATTAATCCATATAAATCTTAATTCTGAAAGTAATTTGAATAGGATTGCAAAGTAATTGGTAGTTGAAGGGTGTTCAGGAAAAATCAAAGAAGAATCAAATACTTGTCTCTGGTTAAAGAAAGGAATATCAAATGAAACGGAAAATGGCATTTTCAACCTTTAAAAATATACATATTTGTTTAAAAAAGCAAAACTAAAAGGGGTCTGTGTCCCTTCAGACAATCATCTGCTTTGCCTACTCCTAGTTCCAGCTCTCTTCATAGCATAGTCAATTTAAAGCAGTTTATCTGAAGAGGAAAAGGAGGTTTTTTTTTTTTTGAGGTAAGACTAATGACAATTGTTAGTGACTGAAGACATAAAAAAACCAGAAAAACAAAGCACAAGAATAGTTAAAAAACAAACATAATATTTCTAAACAAGAATATAAAGACTCATACAAAAAACTCATAATATCAGAGTACTAGGCCATATAATAATGTTGATAATAACCCCAAGTCAATAATTAAGTTATGTTCAGTATATGGCAAGAAATGTCATCTTATACATGTAAAACTATATACTTCTCTCTACCTCCCCAAAAATTTAGCACCTACATGCTATTTAAGTTTTCTAGAAAATTTCTTTCCAACACCTCCTAAACAAGAGATGTCAGATAAAGAGATATCACTGCAATAATAGCAATAAAATTAAACAAAACTAACATAAATTAAGCACCTATTACATGTAGAACATTATGTTCTAGGCTTTGGTAAGATATAAAGTTCTTACCACCTTCAACCTTATAGCCTCATATGGTGATAATATACTAACAGACAGAATACACAGTTTTTATTTGATGAATAAATACATTAAGGTATTGATATAACCAAGTGTTAGGAGAAGATCATTACCAAAATAAGGGAGAACAGAAGGACAGGAGCAAGGAAGGCTGCATTTTCAGGTGAGCTAGAGTACAGAGAAGATGAGAAGAATAGAGCAACATAAAGTTGTAAAGGGCCTTAATTACAGGCAAAAAGGAAAGTCACTGAAGACTTCTGAATAAAGGAATGATACCATAAAACCAATGAACGACCAAGAGCTTACACCAGACAGTGGAGGTGTCAAACTTGTGGTCAGACAAAACTCCCAAGAGTTCTGGCAAGAATCAGATTAAAATGTAACTGGGAAAATTTAACAAAATAAACAAAAATACAATACAACCAAGATAAGGTTAATTTGTAGTTTTCTAACTCAAAATGCTGCTGCAGGGATCTATTTCTTTTTTGAGTTTGACACTTGTGTAAACAGCAGATTGGAAGGAAAGGGTAAGGGGTGGAAAGACCTAAAAGGATGCTGTACAGGTGATAGACAACAGAAGAGTTTATTTGGGACAAGTTAAAAAGAAATAATGAGTAAGATCCAGTAAGCAGTTGGATTTCAGAAATAAAGGATTTCAAGTTAATAAACATTAATATTATTAAAGTAATGAATGGTACTGCAGGCAAAAATAATGAATTCAGAAGGATCA
The DNA here is from genome assembly GCA_028658325.1 of Potorous gilbertii. Classification (NCBI taxonomy): domain Eukaryota; kingdom Metazoa; phylum Chordata; class Mammalia; order Diprotodontia; family Potoroidae; genus Potorous; species Potorous gilbertii. The sequence goes on along the minus strand of CM053772.1, from coordinate 211,490,621 downwards.
GATTTAGGGATTAAAAACAAAGGCTTAGTTTTACATATGTTGACTTTGAGGTGGGAAAGAGTAGGCACCATGGAGAGAGGTGGCTCTGGAGGAGAGATTAATATTTGGGAAAGAAATCTTCCTAGAGATGTAAATGAAGTGGGGTGAGAACAAATGATATTGCCAAAGGAGAGCAAGATAAGAGAAGAAAACAGATCCTTAGGGAGCATTCTCATCAAGGAGTTGGGGAATAACAAAGAACCAGCAAAGGAGAAAAAGAAAAATAGATCAGTTAGAGGTAGAAGAATGAGGGGAATGTGGTTTCTCAAAAGCTAAGAGTAGTCAAGTTAAATCAACAATCATTTATCAAGCATCTACCAAGTAGTAGGCACTGAGCTAAGCAAGCAGTAGGGATACAAAGAAAGGTAAAACAACAATAAGAAAACCCGGTCACTTCTGTTTCGAGGCTTATATTCTAATGAGGGAGACAACAAGCAAACAGCTATGTAAAAGACAGAAACATAGAGATTAATTTATCTTTAATTTAAAATAATCTTATAGAGTCATTATTCTCATTAGGAAGGAGGTGATAAACAGTTTTAACTTCAGGGGCCAAGGAAGATAAGGATTTAGTGGTGACTTGTAAGAGAATAGTTCCAATGGGGGAAGGGGTGGAGCATGCACAGGGCAAATTTCAAGCAGTTGAGCATTGAATGGGTAGTGAGAAAGTTGGGATATTAGGTAGAAAATTTAAGAAGTCTGAATAGGTAATAAGAAAGTGGGGACTTTGTATTGACAATTTAAGAAGTGTAGTAGTCAAGAGAAACAGACAACACAAAAGGGTCAAGAGAAAGGCTTAAAAAAAAAAAGGCAGATTTGAGCTCTGTGTGTGTGTGTGTGTGTGTGTGTGTGTGTGTGTGTAGTTAAATGGGAAGAAGCCAGTGGGGAGGCAGACTAGACCTGCACGAATGAAAAGCACTGACTACTGTAAGAAGATTTTGCATGAAGTTAACAGGGAATGGGATCATAGACAAAGGATGAGCATCAGTGACTATGCAGGGGAGCTTTTTTTTTCCTGGAACCAGAAGGAAGGTGTTCAGAAAGGGTGATGGTACTGAGGTTTGATGAAGTGAGATAAAATGAGAAAGTTCCTACTGCAGACTTCAATATTTTCCTTAAAGCAGGATGAATCAATATCCGCTATGCATGTACTTATATGTCTGTAAGTATAGATAGTTGTGGTACTATTAGTGACAAGATTGTCTAAGGAAAAATATGGAATAGCAATCTTGTGAAATGAGAAAAGGAATCAATAAAGGTACAATAGGACATCAAGAACAACAAGCATCAAGAATTTGGACAATGTGGACAAGGGCCCATAATTTAATCTTTCTGTAATGACCAAGCATATTATAAGGCCTTTAGGTCATCATTCTCACTAATTCTCATTGTGCAATAATGAGATATTGAACTGAATGCATATTGATTCCAGGATGGGAAACATAAAAAGACTTGTACCACTATGGCATCAGTAGGAATAGAAATAAAGAAGATAATGGATGCCAGGGATACTACAAAGAGAATCCCAATTATTTAGTGCCTGAATATATGTGAAGGTTAAGGAGAGAAAGAAAATCAAAGACTACAAAAATCAGAGCCCGATTCCCTGGGAAGATGGTGGTAAGTTCCCCTGTGAAATATCAGGTAGATTCAGGGCAAATTAATATCCCCTAAGTTTTCCAGAGTCCCAAACACATTTTGCAATGACAGCATGCATTTGAAATAAATATGTAATCTCCCAGAGTGATTACTTTGAAGGGAACATTCATTTGGACACATTAAGTTCTAAAATAGTCTCATCGCTTTCTGAACCTCTCAAGCTGAGGAAACTACTCTAGAAACAAAACAAACACACAGACACAGACACAGACACACACACCTTTTCCACCTCCCCACCCAGGAGGTGAGAAAAAAAATTAAAACCTTCTTTGGCACCTAGGGCACATCTACTCACAAAAAGCCAGCTGTAAATCGAAAGGCCTACACTGGATTGGGTAGGACTGACTTTTTTAACACACACTGGCAGCAGAGTATCTTTTTTTTCTTTCTACAAGGTAAAATCTTTTCAAGTGGAAAGTAAAAAGAGAAGTCATATGGGAGAAATCATAAGACATAAGTCAATGAATGAATAAAAAGACAAGAAAAATAAATAGCTAAGATCAGAAATAATAATGAAACCAATAGCCAAAATTGCTAAATATTTTATATAGTAATTTACAGTTTACAAAGCATTTCCCTCACAATCCTGCATACAGAGTCAGAACAATACAGTAGAAAGAGCATTTTAAGCTTGAACTAAGAAGATCTTGGTTCACATCTTGCGCCTGCAACTTAGAAGCTATATGTTACATTTCCCTTTTCTAGGGCTTAGGTTACTATTCTAAAGTGGAGATAACACTTTTTGTGTCACTAATCTCACAGTGTTGTTGTGAGGGAAGTGTTTTGTAAATTATAAAGCATCATATAAAAATTAGAGCTGCCATTAACAGTTTTTATATTTATATGATAAAAGGGGCTAACAGAGGTTAAATGATTTCTCCAGGGTCTGAGAACTGGCAAATGACACAGCCAGAATTCATGTCCAGGTTGCCTGAGTTTAGGTCCAGTGTTCTTTCTACAAAGCCACAAGAGATAATACTACAGCAAAAATGAATAGATGGCAATGAAGAACACATAATTCTCTAAAGGGGTACAAACAGCCACTTATATTAATGCTGCAAGCAAGGAAAATACAAGACGTGTGTGTCTGTGTGTGTGTGTGTGTATCTGTGTGTGTGTGTGTGTGTGTCTGTGTCTGTGTGTGTCTCTGTTTGGCCCAAAGACAACTATGTCATATATTCTACCTATAGCCCCTGGAAAAAAGGAGAGAAGCATTTACTGTATTCTACAAACTTTTCTTATCATACTACGGTGAGTAAAATAAATGTAAGCACATACCCAAAACATATGCATACTTATTTGTAGACATTAAATATCATAACTGAAAAGGACACCTTACAAACACATAGTTCCAAATGGAAAAAGTGCATTACTTGCCATGTCGTTTTTTGTGGGTTTTTAAAAAAATTAAATCATACTAGTCATTCTGTTGCAATTCAGTTAGTAAATTTTTATCTTCCCTTAATGTCAGTTATTCTTGAAGGCTAATCCAAAGTTGTTTCATTTTTATATTTAACAAAAAGATTCAAAAGCCAGTAAAACTTCACAGCTGGAAGAACTTTAAAGAGGCGAGAAAGATTTTTTGTTTTTTAAAGTGTATAGATACGAACTGGACTGCTAGGTGGCGCAGTGGATAGAGTGTCAAGTCTGAAGTCAGGAAGATTCATTTTTTCCGAGTTCAAACCCATCCTTAGACACTTAATAGCTGTGTGACCCCGAGCAAGTCCCTTGTTTGCCTCAATTCTTAATCTGTAAAAAGAGCTGGAGAAGGATATGGCAAATTACGTCAGTATCTTTGAAAAGAAAACCCCAAATGGGCTCACAAGGAGTGTGACGCAAGTGAAATGACTGAACAACAAAAAGAGATGTGTGTTACTTATGGTTATCACATGGTTTTAAAGAAATAAAATCACATAATAGGAACACACTCGAAAGGAATATTTCCAAACATCAGTTTTAAAATTCTCCCTCCAAAACGCTACTAATTTCTCATTCATTAAGCAGAACCTTTGACTCATATCTAAGCTAAACAGGATATTAACTCAAATATATAACACCAAAAGCCATTTCCTTATTGGAGAATAGTCAAAGAATATTTTTAAATGGTTCTAAGAGAAAAATTTTCTAAACTCTTAACAGTCACACGGATGACTGCTTCAAAAATCACTAATATGAAGAGAAATGTAAATCAAAACAACTCTAAAGTTTTACCTTATACCCAAGCAAACTCACAAAGATGACAGAATATGAGAACAGCCACTGATAAAGAAGTTGAGGTATAAAAGGCATTTTAATAACACTGTTCGTGGAGCTGAAGGGATATAACCATTCCAGTAAGCAATTTAATTAACTATGCTAAGAAAGTTACTATAAACATTTACCCATATTCCTTTGACCCAGAAAACTCACTGCTAACCATATATTCCAAGGAGGCTCAAGATAGAAAGAAAGGTCCAATCTACACATAGCAGCTCTTTTTTGTAGGAGCAAAGATCTAGCCCATGTTACATAAATGTGAATATTTCTGTGCCATAAAAAGTTAATATGAAGAACACAGGGAGACAGGGAGACTTAGGCAGAACCAGGAAAACAATACACAATGACAACAAGGTAAATGAAAAAAATAACAAAATAAAAGAAACTGAAGGTAATGAAATTATGACTAAACTTGTTTTGAGGATATGAGAATACAACTCCCTCTCTTATTTGAAAAAGGTTAAGTGACTAGGAATGTAGACTACTGTATATACTGAACTTGGGAGTTTTTCTGAAGTACCTTTTTTTCCTCTTTCTTTTTATTATTTATTATAAGGGATGGCTGCCTGAGTAGGAGGAGGAGATGGCTATACTGGGAAATAAAGGTGACAAAAACAAAAGCTATAATTGTTTTTAAAATATCACCCTTACTCATAGGGGGCAGATTATGTGGATTTGTTTAATTTTTTTTTTTTAACTATTGCTAAGTAGCATACTCCTGAATAATCATTTAAGCAAATTTGAGACACTTGTCTTTAAAAAAAAAATTCTTAAAATCTTTAAGTCAGACAATTCTTTTAAAGCACTCTGTCAAGTGGCCAAAGCCACTGGGTCAAACTCTGTGCAGAAAACAATGTAGAGGTAGAAACTGGAATTTATTGGCTATGTGTTATGAAGGAGACTTAGGAATCAACTATGACTGCTAGGTTGTATACCTTAGTACTAGTAACTAGGAGGTATTTGGTGCCCTCAAAAGAAACAAGAAGGTTCAAAAGAGGAGTGAACTTGAGAGAGGATAGTAAGGTCTGCAATACAGATTGCAATATATCCTTGCCTACTCATCCTGTTTACTCTTACACAGAATATGAAAAGGAGAGAAGAGGGTAGATGGGGAATAAGGGGAAATTTTTATTCACTGGCTGCTGCTCAGGAGCCCTGAACGAGCAAGGTGTGCTTCATGCAAGCACAAAAGGGGCCAGGAAGTAGGTACAATGGGGGAATGAGAGGATTTTCTCCAAGGTACCTGCACAGCAGCAGTTAGGAATGACTGAGTCTGACTGTGCAGCCAGATGTATACCTGACACAAGATGGGGAGAATAAATTCATTTCCTAAGAGCTCTTGGTATCCTCAGAGGTTTTTGTGTTCCTATTCTTTGAAAATTCTAAAATAATTTCCTTACATACAGACACATGAGGGTGCTCTAGTCAACCAATATTGAAATGAAAGCAGTTTCCAAAAAAAAGGTTTTCTTCTATTTCTTCACAATTACTGTTGTTCTTTATTGATAACATTACCATATTTTAGTACCTACCCATTAACAGGATAAGTAAAATACTGACTCTTTTACAATTAATCATCTGCTTTAATAGACTAGAACCTTTAACTTTTTACTATTTAAATTCCCTCAAAGGAAAAATAAAATGGTATGTACCCAGATCTGATTCACAGAGAAGTTAACTAAAATGATAAGAAAGGAAAAATCAACTTTTAGCAATACATATTAATGAAAGTTATGACACAGAAAGGGCTTTTAGTCAAACATATACCAACTAAATGTTAATTGAATCCTTATTATAATGTGTAAAGTACTGTGCTAGATGGAAGTATAAACAAAACAACACAGTCTTTGCCTATGAGAAGTTTACAATAGCTTAAGGAAAAATGCAACACGTATACAGTAATAAGAGAGGATACTTGGAGAAAGAAGACCTGGGTTTGTGTCTGAGTTATTTTCTGTTACTTGTGTGAAAAAGTTGAACAAATATTTTAAGTTCTATAATCCTCAAGTTTTATTATTTCCTACCAGGTCACATTCCTCCCATTCTCCCATCATTTCCCAGCAACCTCTTCATCCTGGAAGAGCATTTTAGTCGTGGACCTCATACCTAGAGAAGGACCCCACACTCCTGGTGCCTCTGCTTGATTGGATGGCTCCTATCAGACTCTCTATTTACCAAGAGATTCATTCCCCTCCCTGCGCTCAGCCAGTCATCTCTTCATTTCTCACCAGGCAGAACTACTGCACATTTTCCATCATCTCCTCCCTCCCCAGGCTCTCACTTCAATATCCTTTTAATGTATTGTCTTCTCCATTAAAATATAAGCTCCTTGAGGAGAGGAATTTTGTTTTCCAGTATTTGTATTGCCAGCCCTTATCACATGCCTAGCAGGAGAAAATACCTCTAAATCTATCTAAATTGTTAGAAGGAAATACCAACAAAGTGCTATGATATCAAAGTAGAAATGTAATGTAGTAATAATGCATGCTAGATTTGTGGCTATTTGGGTAGATCTTGGGTAAGTTCTTAAACTGTGCTTCAGTTTTTCCTATGTAAAATGGGGATAAATTATTTGCTTCATAGGGTTTTTTGCCATGAAAATAAAATTAAATAATCTAATAAAGCACCATAAATACCCAGCACCTAGTACTACACTTTGTACACTGTAATGTTAATATTAACTGAATTCTAGCAAGGTAAGAAAAAAGAGGCAATCAGAGAAGAAACCACTGAGTTATGCCAGAATTTACAGACAGAAATGGAGTAGTGAGGGAGGACAATGGATAAGAGTAGAAATAATTCAGGTAGAAGGGCATAAATGAAGATATGGAGGCAAGAAAATAAAGGATAGACAGCAAAAATTATGACATGGTCCAGTTTTGAAGGAGGGTAAGTTACTGTGAAAGGCAGTAGTGCACAAGGTCATAGAAAAGAGGATATGGTCAGACTACCAAAAGCTTTCAAATGTGTTACAGAAACAGGAAGAATCAATGTGGTAAAATAGAGCCAAGTAAAAATAGTTCCACTGAGGGAGGGCAAGAAGTACAATAGAGTTTTCAGAAAAGTACAGATGACAGACTTTAAAAGGTAGAAAGAAACATAAGCAAGCAAAGGAAAAAGATGAACAAAAGGTCAAACTAGAGTTTTGAGGCAGTGCGACACGAGGAGGAAGAAGTGGCTTTTTTACAAGACATCTGGCAGCAAACAGAAGGGATTTTGGAGAACAGAAGATAACAAACTGGAAAGAGATGTGACATTTTGAGTTTAAAGGTTCTAGCAAGACAGCTAGGTGGAAATGTGGGTCTGGAGTGAAAGGAAGAGGTCAAAGCTAGAGATTTAGAACTGGTATCACTTGCACAGAGATAACAGTGCCAATAGTTGTCAGCTTGTTGACATAAAGGATCTTTTCTATGAACAGAACTTTGAGGATTACCTTGCGGGTAAGGCCAGAAAAGGCTCAGAACGGACCCTCAGAGGAATGAGAACCAGGAATATAGTTCCTCAGCAGTAAAGGAAGAGAGTTTCAGGAATGGATAATAAGCAATACTGTCAAATGTGACAAAGAGGTCCTAGATTGGGCTAAGCCATGTCTGGAAATATATACCACGTCAAACTAAGACAAATGAAGGCCTAAGGAGTTTGTAAACTTTCTCTTCTTCAGATTATTGCATTATTCTTATAGCCTGCTAAAGAGCAAATAAGCTAAATTCAAGTGTTGCTATGAAAAAATAACTATGAATATGTTCCTCCAACATCCACCATACTGATTCTTTGTATTTTTCATAGAAGATAAGTCCTTTCTAGCTCTAAGATTCTGCATTTTTTGAGTCATGGAGGAGGGGATGACAGTGAAGACTACTCACTCTGCCTTGTTTATAGTAAGTGGAGTTAGAAGTGGCTGGCACTTCTGGTTACCTACCTGTATCTTACACACACACACACACACACAAATATGTATTATGTGTATACAGATAAATTATCTACTCACACATATATACGTATTCTACTAAATAATGTAATTCACCTATGAGGAAGGCGAAGGTTAAGTAGTAATTATAATCACAAAAGAATCACTAAGGAGTCTTTTAAAAAGCCAGTTTCCTTGATGTACTTAAATGTTTAAGTAATCATTAACTACAGTTAATATAGGGAAGATGGAGCAACAAAGCTCAAGTATTAGCACGTAACTCAAGTACAATCATAACCAAAGTAGTACCTCTAAAATTGTCAAGAATATATTTATTTGAATACACCTATATTCTTAGCCATGAAAGTGAGATTAAGAATGAAATTGGATCTTCTCTATTCTCATTACTCTTCAGAACTGGAGGTAGAATTCCATAGCAACAGCAGTTCCGGCTTTTCTTTTCCTGGTCAGGCCAGGTGATTTTCATCTGTATCAATTGCTCCTGGTGTAAAAACTCACTCTGCCTATGCAGATCAGCAACTGTTCTGTAACATGCCCTGATGACTTTTCTAGAATCCCATATCCAGCATGTAGCTTCCTTATTCAGACCTTGACACAAATCCAACTATGGGACTTCTAGTTCCTACTGCCCCCTTAGCCTTGAGAAAACAAAAGCTACAGAACTTTTCGTCCTTTTGGTTCTCTTTACGAAAAGACATTTTTCTTACCAAAGATGATCTTTTTTTTAAACTCCATCTTTTTTTCATTTTCTACTTTGAACTGTAGTTAGTTAGTTTTCATTTTGTTATACTCCCATGAACCATAAGAATTTAAGCTCCTTAAGGACAGGATTTTTTTCTCATCTATTTTTACATCAAATGGAGTACCCTGAACATAGTAAGCACAAAGGTAGTCAGTTCCCTTGGTAATCTCTATTAAGATATGGGAAAAGAGAAAAGGAAAGCTCTGGAGAGATAAGCAACTTGGAGGCAAACAAGGAATAAGGTTTAAGAACTGACCAGTAGTTGGAGAACAGCTTAAAGACTCTAGAAAGAGCCCATAACCAAACCTGATATGCAACTGAAAACAGGGCAGTTGTAACCTTCTGAAATTACCAGAATAATTTAAAACCACAACTTTAAAATATTTAATCCTTGTAAAGCTATTAGAGCACAAAGATGTGCAACTCTAAATCTAGTATATTTGAAACAATATATCCATGTAGCATTTTCAGAAAATATTTCACAAAAGCTCCTTTTTTTGGGGTCAATACTGAATTACTTAGTAACAAAAGAAATACTTTGTGGTCATTTTAAAACTGGCTAAGTGTGTAAACAAGCAAACACACACTACCTACATATATATTTTACTATATAAAAGCAATATAAAAATCGCTAAGCAAACTTAACTAAGCATTCATCCCAAAGATATTTAAGGATGAAACTTGAAAGGGAATAACAGACAAAAACCCGAAGATTTAAAAGATTTTAAATTACAGATCATTATCAAAGATGGTAGAGCTCTAATATTGATCAAAATAGCTCTAAAAAAGAGTGGGAACAACAGTTAGATTAGATCATGTATACACAATGGCAAATACATGGGGGGGCCAGTTCTGAAGGTGACATTATTTTAGGGAAGGGCACTGAGAAAGTGTCAATCCTCAAAAAGGGAGAAGATAGCATGGAAAATATCTTTAGCTCTTTATTACCAGCAAAAGATTACCAAGGCAATATCAATAATTACCAACTCAAATGCTTCCAATTCTACAAGATTTAGGAAAAATCTACACACTGAAGGAAGGCATACTTGAAGGCTGGAGAAGGGACTTTCATAAAAGGTATTTTACAGCAGATCACATTTTTATAGTCAAACAACTAACTAAAAGAAGGAGAGAACAGGGTTGGCTATAAAAAACAAAAAAAGTATTTATATTGGTAGAGGAAAATGCTACTTTTAAGGTTCTCAACAAGACATCTTCCATATAAAATGTAACCTTTTTAATAGCCTTCCTGATTAACATAAAGTGAGGTATAAAACAAGGATACAATATGCTTGCCAAGCGTGTCAGCGTCCAAATGAAAAAGGTGGTTAAGTAAGCCATTTCAGATGCTCCTACTTGCAGAATACATGTTCATTTTATCAAGTTCAAGAACATCTCAATACCTAATTGAAATCAGTAATCACTTAAAAATTTCAGCCTAAGTATTCACAAACAAAAACAATTAATGAATGATGAATAACCTAGACTACCTTGGGTAGACAACATAGAAAAATTGTCCATTATTACATACTACCTTAGACAGGCAATGCAAATGGATAATGAGCTGGGCTCAGAATTCAAGTGGAGAGCAGGAATGACTGACTGCTGGAAATAGCAGTTTTTTTTAATTGCTCCAATCTTGTCTCTGAAATCAGCTCACCTTTTTAAAACCAATACAACTCCAAGGATGTTGTATAGCTTTGAACTGTGACTAAATTTGTTGAAGAAAAGAAGTTAAGGCTCACCCAAAGGGCAATGGAGAGTGCATGACAGGTATGAGAAAGCTGAAATTCCTTACAAATGAAGAATTATACAAGAATAATAGTGTAAAGAATGTTGAAGAAATATGCAAGAATAAGAAAAAAAGACAGGTCAAGCAATATACAGGTATTACACTTCATTCATCTTCATCTAATCAAGATAATAAAAGAAAATCCCTACCCATGTTGGATGGCACACCCAAAGGATTTATAGAAGAACATGGAAGAGCAGCAAAGGATGGATAGACATGAATATCTTATAATCTAATCATCAAAGGGAGTGCTCAAATAAGGTCACAGATCCTTTGAAATACATACACAGAATATACAAATACACACAAACACAAACCAAGAACAGAATTATAATAAAATTAATTGTGTGGTAAATTATATACGGTATAGTATATAATTGTATATTATAAACAGCATAATACTTGAAAGAAAGTATTAATTTTTAGTTGAGTTTCAAAGGGTAGAAGTTGTTACTGAGAACTGGGAAATGGCAAAACAGCTTCATTAATTCAGAAAGGTCTATAAAAACATAAGAGGCAGAAAAAAAAATATGAAAAAAAAGCGCCATACATTTTGAGCTAACGCACAAGGGAAGAAGGTCAGAGAAAGAATAAGTATAGTCTTGTAGGATAGGGCCACCAAAAGAGTGAAGTAAAGAACATACTAGAATTTTCACTCATATAAAAAGCTATGCAACAAAACTGGTTGCTGAAAATGACTATATAGGATTTAAAATAAACAGAAACCTAGAAAGTCAGCAAAGACATTGCAGGAAGCTATATGTGAGATTATCAGGATCAGAACAAAGGCTTCGGCAGATGTGAGTAACAGCTGAATCTGAGAGGTATTGCTGAGGAGGAATTGTTAATATACCAAGGGAATGAAGGAAGAAGAGGATAGCAAGAAATTTAAGTGACTATAGTTCAAGTGGGCTTGGGAGAGGAAAATGGGACAGGAAAATGGGATTCCCAACTAGATGGGGATGGGGGTGGGGGTGGGTAGAGAGAGGAATATAAAACAAATCTCCAAGTATGGCCAAAGTATCTCAGATGATGCAAAATTCATAACTAAAAATATTTCAATTCTCATTTTTTTAAAAGAATTATTTGCCATCCATATATAAAAGCTGGCCCAACTAACCTATCAACTTTTGTTTTTCTAATGATAAGTGATAGGTTCATACCGACCACTTATACTTTGTTAATCTCTTGTGACATAACTTTATTGTGATGAATACAGATATAGCCACAGTACAGAAAAAAAATTAAATGATCAGGGAACTGAAATGGTGTTGTCTATACTGTACCCTAATCAATGGTTCTTAAATTTATGCCTCATAGCATTAAAAAAGGAGCACTGTTTAAAAAAAAAAACACCACAACAATGCTAGGCTGTTGCAATTAGGTGGGAATCACTACAGTAGAAGATCGAAAAGTTACATATCCAAAATCCACATACCTTTGCTGTTCCTCCCAGGATTGCACTGTGGTGGAAGAAGCGAAGGCCAGGGCTGGAAGTCAGACAAGTCAGAGGAACGTAGGGGGGCACAGGAACAGCCGCTTATCTCGTGCACAGCCAATCAGGGTGGGGTGCGCACGTGCGGCCAGCCAAGGAAAGTAGCGTGGGCAAGGAGGGGACGGCACCACGCAGAAATCAGGCTATGATATGTTCAGACCAGTCTGTAGCCCATATCTAACATCTGCAAAAATACAAAATTCGCACACTGCTTGGTCCCAAGGATGGCAGATTTTTGATCTTCTACTGTATAAAATGATCCAGAATACAGTATCTCAAAATTTGCATGCAAAAATTCCTCAAGTATATTCCCTCCTCCCCTCCCTTTAAAAAAAGAAATATATAAATACTGAGGCACAGAAAAAAAAGACAAATGGGTCCTGCCTAAACCACCAAAAAACTTCTAACATAATTATGGATTTCAAGTTACCTAATATAGGATATCTATGATACCTTAATTTATCTATCTATGATATGGGTATAATAGTGCCAGGACTTGAATTCAAGAAATTGAAAAGGAATCGAGATCGAATTGTTTTTGTACAAAGAAACCTGGAATAGAAACCACCCTCATCCCTATAAATTCCCAGTCTTGTTATGAGAGATTAGACAGCAGTTGGAGCAATCCCTACTATACCTCTAAGCTTTTGTCCTAAAGGACTCCTGCTTTTCATATGAAAAGCTCTCTATACCCCTTGCCTCCACATCCTCACCTCCCATTCTCAACCCCAAATTCCAGTATCACTGCTCAACTAAAACTGTGCTCTTGAAGATTAATGACAATCTTTTATTTGCAAAAGTCAATGGCCTTTTTTCTCAGTTTTCATCCTTTCTGATCTTTCTGCATTTGACAAAGGTGACCTCCCCAACAACATCTCCCTCCCCTTTCTGCAAACTCTTTTCTTCCAAGAATTTCAAGGCATTATTTTCTTCTTGTTCTCTTTCACCCTGATTTACCCTTCTCAATCTCTTTTGTAAGGTCCCCATTTATGTCCCACTCCCTAAGCTTGGCTCTCCCAGGTTCTCTTCCTTTTCCTTGCTACATTCTTTGTCAATGACCTCATAAACTACCCTAGATTCAAAATCATCTCTATACAGATGAGTCCCAGACCCACATATCCAGCCCTTATCTTGCACCTAAGCTTCATCACCTATATGCACTACAGGCACCTCAAACCCAACATATCTAAAACAGACACCAAACTTTCCCCTCAAATGCATTCTCTTTCCTAATTTCCCTATTTTGGTGGTGGTCATCCATCTTTTCTGTGAATCAATAGTTTGTAATGTTACAGTAAACCTCCTCATCCTATATATCCCTCACACACAACTCCCTTTTCTCCACTCATGTGATCATAACTCTAGTCCAGTCTCATTATCTCTTGCCTGCATAATCAAAATTGGTTTCCATGCTTCCATGCTTGACTTTTCTTCAACCCATCTTCCACATGGTTGACAAAACACGCACATTCATATGTCTTTCCACATTATTTCTCTTGCTCAAAAAGCTTCAGTGGATTCCTTCTGTCTCTAGGATAAAATACAAACTCCTGTTTGGCATTTAAAGCTCTTTAAAATCTAAATCTAACCTACCTTTGCAGACCAATTTCATACTACTTGTTCCCTGCCTCTTGGAATTTCTAGATCCTTTCATGGATCAGTTCAAAAGACACTTCCTACAAGAATTCTTCTCCATTTTGAAATTATTTTTCATATAGTTTGTGTTTACTTATCTTTGTAAATGTTGTTTTCTCCTAATAGAATATAAGCTCCAGGAAGACAGGAACTGTTTTTTCTCTCCTGTATGTGTATTCCCAGCACCTGGCACATAGTAAGCGTTAATACTTGTATTGAATTGAATCTGGATAGAAAAAGTATGAGGATCGATTGGAAGACAGAAGTCAGTTAGCATAATCTAGGCACTTATACACTTGAATCAGTACAATCTAAAGTAACCTGTATATAAGGTTCCACTACAACTACCCTACAAGGACATCAGAAGAAGAGAATATTCAACTCATTCTCATACCTCTGCCCTGATAAACTCATAATTCAATGAATGGCCACTTTACAAACAGAGGCAGCAGTGAATAGCTCTGGAAGTGAAAAAGTTCATGGGAAGAGTAGGCTAGAATAATAAGAAAACACAAAGATTAATGATAGAAGATTGAGCGTGGTTCATATCTGGTACTGTTTTTTTTTTTAACGCGTCTAACTACTTTTCTTTGTAGTTAGTATTATAACAGGTTGAACTAAGGATGATTTCTAAGGTTCAATTCTTAAAATTCTACTATCCTATGAAAAAGTCCACTCAATTATCTAGGACATAGATTATTCAATCCCTTGTTTCCTCCCCTCTTCTTGGGGGCATTTTCTTTTATTTAGTTACACCTCCAGGGTAGCCAAGGGAAAAAAAATAAAAAAGCTCAAATGAGACAGTCAATTTGATGCCCATTTGTACCTATCATAAAAGGATAGATGGGAGAAGAAACTGAAACTATGAGCTAAAATTAGGCTGGAGACTTATCAATTTTATGTCATCCATTGGCTGTTAAAAGTTGACTGTTATATATGCCTTGTGCAAGTCGTAACTGAGGATCTCAGTCTTCTCTTCTATATACTATCTATGCTACCTATTACTATATTACAAAATTACTATGAAGACTAAATGAGATATTGGCTGTGAAAGCACTTTCCAAAGGGGAAAAAATGTTACACAGAGCAATGTAGTTAAAGGAACACTATATGTGGAAGCAGAAGATCTAGGTTCAAATCTCAGTTCTGTTTTTTATTAACTATGTAACCACGGGCAAGTCACTTCCCTCTCTAGATCTAAATCTGTACAGCTTGAGAATAAGGGGGTCAGGTTAGATTACATGATCTTCTATATCGTTCCTTTTCGGTTCTAAATACTATTATTTCATGAAATGCAAAGTATGATCATTCACAGACTTAAAAAGAGAAGTAGAGCACCTTGAGTTATTTAGCATTTACTTTAGATTGGACTTTCTTCTATTTTCAATTCTCAGAGCTGAAACAAAGAACAACTAGAAGGAGTTCCTCAAGAACAAGGAACTGTCTTGCTTTTTCTGTATCTTCAACCCTCCTCCCCCTTTTAGAGTTGGTACACTAATGAAGACACAGTTGACAATCAATTAAGTGTTTGTTGAAGAGAAGAATGTACACAAATGACTGAACAGTGGAGGCAAAATACGGAGGGGAAAAACTGAAATTACATCATCTCCCTAGTTCTTAGAGTTATAACGTACTACAGAGGGAGACAAGGCCTTAGACTGCAAAAGGGAAAGCAAAAAGGTAGCACAGATTAGTGACAATTCTAATAGTAAACTAATAGCTATTCCACCACAACTTCTGGAAGTTAAAAACCTTTCTTCCTTTCCAAGTTCAAGATAAACTGCTTAACTGTCTCAGATAATTATGAAATGTTATGATCACCAAATTAAACCTATAATAAAATAAGCTTATTCCCCTACTCACTTCTTCGACTACAGAACATTATAAACAGTTATGAAAGAATAGGTCAAATTATTTCATTGCGTTAAAGCCAAGGACAGATTCAGAAACTCAGCAATAATTTGCATTCACTGACAGAAATATTGTTCAGCATCCCTGCACTTCTTTACAAAATAGCCTTTTTAGATTATCTTCAAAGTCCAAGAAGAGTAAGTTTTTGCAAAACAGTTTGAAATAAGGCACTAACTATTCAACAATGGGGGGGTAAGATGGCTTTCATTTGGTAATTCATTTGGTCAATGAATTAAGAATATAATTAATTTAAACACCTCAGTAATGAGAGAAAACTAAATTATATTGTGCTACATTCAGTCCCAATATATATTAATGGATTTAGGTATTGTCATATATAATATAGCTAAATAACACAATGCATACATCACATTTTAAAACATACTTTTTTTTTTAAGTGTAGGCTGGCCTGACTAGGTGTTAAAACTCCTGCGTTTGAAATAGTTTCCAAATAATACCAGTAGCCAACGTTGATATACTACTTACTGTGTGCCAGGCACTGTGCTAAGCACTTTACAACTATTATCTCATTTTATCCTCACAACAAGCCTGGGAGGTAGATGCTATTATCACCCCCATTTTACAGATGAGGAAACTGAGGCAAACAGAGGTCACACAGGTAGTACATGTCTGAGACCTTACTCAAACTCAGCTCTTCCTGACTCCAGGCCCCTTATCCTCCTCAAAATTTACATTCATACAGAGTCCACCTACCCTCGGCTAAACGATAGTATAAAAAACGCAATGTTAGCTAAAATTTTTTCAACAAGTTCTAATTCTATTTGAACACCCGATAATGAAGAGCAAAAAGTTGTTTCACTGATCAATCATAAATGGTTTTGTTTTTAAATGTTCTTAAAGTCTGACGATTTAGAAAAAGGGGGGCAAAGCTGGTGGCATTTCAGAGTTTTCCGAGGACACATCTTCCCACATCGTTGCACTTAATAAAGGAGAGGAATGGAAAAACTAAACATTCTTCCCTCCTTTTTTTGTTTTGGTCGTTAAAACCACTGCAACATGCCTTGTTCAAAAAGTACAGTGACACGGAATACAACCCCGGTAGAATTAAAACTGCTTCAGTTAGAATCAGAATTAACCATTTTAACAGTCTTTAGCTGAAAGTCAACAGAGGTTTTCCCAACTGAATAATTTCAATTTACAATTATATAAATGCACCCCTACTGTATATGAGAAGCAGAACAAACTTTCTGCCATCCTCCCATTAGCATTTCTTTAATAACTAAAATATTAAAACGATCAAATTTGACGCTTGACCGAACCCTACCATCTGCCAACTTTTCACCTTTTAGACACCCCGGTAACTCGAGGTACCGTGTACATGCAGCAATGTATCAAACTATACAAATGCTACATCTGTCAAAGTCTCTGATTAGAAAAATGTCCCCAAGTACGGTTGCCCGCCTCGCCGGGGTCCTGTCACACCACGCACACACCATCTCGCTCCTGAAAATGAGGTAGGTATTCTGTCCTAGAGGCTCAGACAAACAACCGGGGTGAGGAAGAGGGCACGGTAACAGGCGGAAACAAGCAGGAGACTTGTTTTTCGGATTATTGTCCACAGCACAGCCAGCCAGACTAGACAATAGCACCTCTCCCCGCCCAGCCCCGGACCCCCTCCCCGCCCCTCACCAAACGATCCGTTCTCCTGCCCTTGCTCAGAAACCAACCTGCTGAACCCCGAACGCGCCTCACCGCCCAGCAGGGGCTCTCAGCGAGGTGGGCAGGCTCTCGGCCCCCCGAGACGCCAAAGTTGGAGGGGAACCCGCACACAGGGAGAGCACGAGAAGGAAAAGGTGGGGCTCTGGGGGGTGGGGAGGGGAATGAATTAGGGGAGCCGGGGAGGGGGAGAGTAGTATGTGGAGACCGTCACATGACACTCAAGGAGACCAGAGCCGTTGGGGCGTCCGCAGGGGAAAGGGGGGGTGCCGTTGTCATAGCAACACCCCCCTCCCCATCCGTCCAGACTTCCAAAGAGGGAGGAAGAACTTCAAATCCCAACCGTCAGCGCACGAGCGGCTCCTTCTTAAAGAGGTACACACACACACACGCACACACACACACGCACACACACACACACGCGCACACACATACACACGCACACACACACACGCACGCACACACACACACGCACACACACACACACACACGCACACACACACACACACGCACACAC
>CM053772.1:211314725-211472870 GCA_028658325.1 Potorous gilbertii | reverse complement strand
CGGCCCCCTCGCGTACCCCGATCTCCAGCCCGTACTTTCCCCCGGGCCCTCCCTCTCGCGCGGCCGGGAGCCGCTGCCTGCGCTGACAGGAGGAGGAGCCCCGGCCACAAGCGGAGTTCGCCGGGGGAACCATCCCCTCACTTGGGCAGGGGGAAGGAAAGGAGAAGGGGTGGTTCCGAACTCACAGCCCCCCGGAGACGGCGAGGAGGGAAGGCAGCGGCTGCGGACGGAGACCGCCCCGCCGGGCCCCCCAGACAAAAGGAAGCCCGGGCGCCGCCGCCTCCCCTCTCCCCCATTGAACTGACCCGAAACGAGGGAGACCGCAACTCCAAAGCCTCTCAGCGCGAACTCCTCGAGGCAGCGGCCGCGCGGAGACCGGGGCGGGCCGGCCTCTGTCTCTCTTACCTACACAGTGCATGAGGCGGTGGCGCCAAGAATCGAGTTCCCGCCGGAATCCTCTCCTCTCCGCCGCGCACCGAGGGCTCCGGCACTGAGCGGCGGCGGCAGCGGCGGCGGCGGCAGCAGCGGCCATTCTCCCTCTTCCCTTGTCCATCTGCGTCCCGCGTCACGCGCCCTCATTTACATACGGGCGGCGCAGGCACGAGGCGGGGGCGCGAGCCCTCGGCGCGAGCCCGGAGCGCGCGCGCCGAGGGGGCGGGGGCGGGGGAGGGGAGGGGGAGGAGGAGGGGGGAGGAGGCTTGATTGACACGTGTCACTACCTTCCCCCCCTCCATTCTCGGCGGGAGGAGAGCCGGAGGCGGGGACCGAGGGAGGAGGAAAGTAATCGCTCTGCAGACCCCACCCCCTCCCGTCCCCCGGAGTTAACCGAGCCCTCGACTCGGGCTGAAGAGCGCCCGCTCCCCCCGCCCCCTCTAGGACCCGCCGTGCTCATGAAGCGGCTTCACGAAGCCTTCTCCCGTTCCGACCCCTTGGAGACTTCACTTCCCAGTCTCCCGCGCGCCCGAGGCGCAGCGAGCCGCTCCGCACTCGGGCTCACGGCATGCTGGACCCTGTAGTCTGCGTGGGGGAGGGGGCGGAGGGGGCGGAGGGGGCGCCCTCCCGGGCCGGCGTGGAGCGGCTCCCCGGCCGCTTCCTCCTCCGTCGTGGGGCCGGGGTCTATTAAGAGCTGAGCGAGCGAGCCGCTTGTCGGGCGGCCGTCCAGGGCTTGGCCGCGGCCGCCGCGGGGGCCCCCACGAGCGGGACGGGGCGGCCCCACGAGCGGGACGGGGCCCCCACGAGCGGGACGGGGCGGCCCCACGAGCGGGACGGGGCCCCCACGAGCGGGACGGGGCCCCCACGAGCGGGACGGGGCCCCCACGAGCGGGACGGGGCCGTTCCCGCTTTGTGTACGGTCCGGGCGGTCATCCAGCCCCCCTCGGTGGAGAGGAAAGCAGGACCGTGCCCAAAGAGGCGCCCCCCCCCCCAGACCCCGGAAGAACCGCGGTTATGTCTGAAGATGTAGGTGAATTTTCCCGAGAGGCTGTAGGTTGGGACTCCGTGGCAGAGAGTAGGTGAGGGAAGTCCATAGCCGAGTGTATAATTCCGAAAAGGGAGCCTCGGAAACAAAGACTGAAACTGCACAAAACCTCTGGGAAGAAACTTGGGGTTATTCGGCTCAGTTACGGATCCCAAAGTCACCCCGGATGTACGGGGGGACACGTCGAGAGTCTAGAAGAGCCTGTGCCAGCCCGGCCGTGCCACCGCCTCCCTGCCACCCGTGCAGGAGTAGTACCAACTGGCAGCTGGCAGAACCGGAAGTTTGATTTCCAAGTTTGGGGGAAATGCCTCTTGTCCCAAGTAGTAGAGCAACAACAGAACCTGGGAGCAGGCCTCGGGTTCAAGTTCTGGCATTCCCACGTAGTAGCTTGGTGATGCCTCTGTCAAGGTACATGAACTGGAAGCCTCCTTTTCTTTATCTCTAAAAGAGGCATAATATTACTTTCCCTGCTTACCTCGCAGTTATTGTGAGGAAACCATTGTATAAATTGTAAGTCACTAGGTAAATGTGAACTCTTAATTCCTCAGAATCCTATGAATTCTGAATATTATACTGTCATTTTTTGACAGTTTATTTTGTAGATTACCCATACTCTTTACTTCTATCCACAATGATTTATTGTTCATTAGCAATTCAAAAGGAAATACATGGGAATCAGATTTAAAACAATCTTTTAGTAGAAAGTCTCAGATGTTTTTGAGACAAGTGACATGACAGGTGAAACAGCTGACTTCGGTATTTTTAAAATTCTGAATTTCAGTTATCACATGGATAACTTGTCATTGGAACTGATCCTCAAGAGTTGGAGCAGTCCCAATAGCTTTTGGGATCTATCCAAAAAAAGCTGGGAGAAGAAAAAGACTCAATGGAGAACAGTAAAATACACAACTTTCCTGTTAAGGCAGAGAGCGCTGTCATCCTCCCACTCATCCAGGCTCAGAACCTTAGCCTTCTTCTCCATGTCAGACTTGCACGGATGACAGTAACCAATCTGTCATCAGATCTTTTGTGTTTCTACCTTTACCTCTCTTGAATATGTTTCCTTCTCTCCACTCACAGGCCTTCATCACCTCTTACCTGGGCCATTGCAGTAACTGTGTAATTGGGCTCTTCCTATTCTGGTCTGTGCTCCACCCAGCTGCCAAAATGATTTTTCCGAAAGCGCAAGTATGATCCTGTCATCAAACACACATACATTCACTCAGTCAACTCTGGTAGCTCCCAGTTGCTTCCAGGATCAAACATGGAGTCCTCTGGCCCTTAAAGCCTTTCACAGCCTGACCCCTTCTTACCCCTTTTCTCTCTTAACATTGATTTCTATGCCATGCACTCTCTAATCTGGCTACCTTAGCCTGTTTGCCGTTCCTTGAATACCACACTTCCATTACTGACTCTATTTCTTTGCACTGTCCCCCATGCCCAGAATGTTCTCCCTCTTTGCCTCTGTTTTTCTAGGATCCCTGATTTCTACGACTCAGTTCAAACCCCACTTTCTGCAGGAAGCCTTTGCCAGTCCCTTCGCCCTACCATCCCAGATGTTGTTTTTACTCTTTCTATGTCTTTTGAATGTTCATCCATGTCACTTAAACTATCTATACCTTTTAAGAGCAAAAATCAAGTCTCTTGCTCTTATTCTTAATAATAAAAATATTTAAATAATGTCTTAAAATTTGTAAAGTGCTTTACATATGCAGTGTCCCTAAAGTCTTGAGCTGTTTTAAGTTTTAATATCTTAAATTTATTTTCAACTTTAATAGCTTAAAACCATTGAAAGACTTTTGGGGATACCTTGTATTATCTAACTTTTCTCCTCATAATCACCCTGTGAAATAGATAGTTTTTCCCCCCAGTCTGAACCTATGATTTCATCCTTGTAGAACATCTTTCCTAAGGAAATTCCTTCTCCCATCAAAAATCTACAGATGTCCTACAGTTTAGTCTTAGACTTTCCTGGGGCCCTGAGAGATCAAGGTCTTGACTTGAATAAACAAGGTTACACAACCAGTATGTGTCATTACAGGGACTGGCACCCAGGTGACCTAAGTCTGAGGTTAGCCCTCTGTCTCTACCGTGCTGCCTCTCATGATTGTAGATAAGGAAACTGAAGCTTGTAAAGGTGACGTAATAAAAAGAATACTAGACTTGGGATCAGAAGATTTGGTTTCACGCCCTGACTCCAGTTCATATTGACTGTGTGACCCTTGACAAGACACGTAAAGTTTCTGTTTTGGGTTCCTCATGTCTAAAATAGGGGTAGTAATACCTGCCCAGCCTATCACAAATGTAATGAGCCTCAAATGAGATAACTAGAGTCAAGAGCCTTCTGTACCACCATGTAAAAGTCAGCTATTACCAGAAGTGTAGGCAGACAGACCACCATGAAGGTAATAGCATCTTGTCCTACCCCTACAATATCTATTGAAGAAGATAAAGAATTGTTATTTTTGATAAGAAATTCCAAACCAAGCCAACATCTAGTTTAATATTTATTGATTTCAGTGGAAAGGTGAGCTCAGGAGAAGAAAATGAAAAATGTGTGGAAAAATGTGCTGTATGATTAAGAAATGAAAAAGGCTAAAGAATTGGAAAAGACGACCTCCAGGGCCCTTTCAGCTCGAAATCTAAGATCCTATAAACCTTCGCGTCAAGGACATGGAGCACTATATGGAAAATGAAAAAGACCACACCTAGGTTCCAGGATAGGTTTTGTCAAACTCAAATAGATACAAACCCTTGTGAACATATATTGACTTAGAAAACCACAAATTAGCATTATCTATGTTGTGCTGTATGTTTATTTATTGGTTAGACATGTCTTCTCAGGGAAGAAATCGAACACTGATGATATCACAGAGTAACAAGTCACCTCTGTCCTTATTTTCTAATCTTCGTTACAAAGGAGGTCTTGCTGGGCAATTGCAATGATAACAGCCAGCATTTATATAGCTCCTTATAGTTTTCTAAAGCACTCTATAAATGTCACTTATGTTTACAGTAGCCCTGGAGGTAGGTGCTATTATTACCTACATTTTACCCGTGGGTAAATTGAGGTAGGAAGAGGTTGATTGGTTCCAAATCATATAGCTCTGAAATGTGTGAATGGAAATTGGAGAAAGCCTGAAGATGGGTTTAAATTGAACTCACTCAGGTCTTGTCTACTTCATCACCTTTTTACCTAGGGGAGGATAGAACAATATGTTCAGACATGAGGGTAGCATAAAAGTGAAAGAGGTGGGTAAAAATAAAAAAGGAGTAGTAAAATATAGCCCACTACAGCCTTGTTCATTAATTGATTTTTAGCGATTGTATATTTGTACTTGGAGCAATTTGAGAAGGGATACAAGTATTAAAAAAAATACAACATTTGGATAAATTTCTGATTCCATATTAGAAAAACCAACAAGCATAGGAAAAACATGACTTGTTGAAGGATTTTTAAGGTCACAAAGCCAGGATGCAAGGCATCCTTTGACTTTGTATTCAAGCAATGGATCCAGTATGCTAGTAGGATGGCAAAATAGCCATTTATATTCTGAATTATCAATGTTACACACAAATAACATGCATTTTCTGACCTAATCAAACAAAACTCCTTTCTATACAGTACAGATTGGCAACTATAACATTGTTATAAGAAGGTTTAATTCATCATGAAAGGCTTTGCAGTGCAGAAAATTATTATTGTTTGGTAAACTTTAATAGATGATTAAAACTATATATCGTGCTTCAAGGTATTTGCTTTATCTCTGAACTATAGCTGTTCTTCTCTAATAAAAGAGATATAAAATAGAGGGGAATTTGATTACTCAGTTGTTTTTTGGTGAGGGAACACAGTTTCTGTCTAGAATGTTTCTAATCAGTCATATAATCTATATTATGGTAAGTCATTGTGCAAGCACCTTGAATCATTCCCAGTTCATAAGCCAAAGTTTCCTTAGCATTTTTTAGTGGAATTTAGACTCCATGTCATATCAGATATATAATTTCATGCATTTGCACTTTCATACTGCAGTTAAGCAATTTAGAAACACCTATCTAATTTGGGCTTCTTTATGTGGTTACACTGTATGCTATAAAATGGTGTTTTTATGTTTGCCAGGAAGTACATGGAAAAGCATTGAAGAAAATCTGTTTAGAATAACAAAATTTCACATATTTGGAAGCAAGATTTAAAAAAAAAATGAGTTGTAATCATGAGGCAATTTGGCTGTCAAGACATGATGTCAATTAATTTTTATGTCTTCTTTTCTAAGCTTGACTCTAGTGCACCCTGTGGTGTTTAATATTTTTTTATTTTCAGTAATCTGTCCTGATTTGGTGCCTGCATCAGAGGGACATCTCAGCAATTTTTCCTTTTGCCCTTCACTTAATTTAAGATACTTTATTTAGGATAAAATGTGTTTGTTTACATTCAAGTGGTGACTTGCATTTTTTTTTAAATTTTGTAGTTAAAAGTGATTAATTTTTTTTAAAACTTATTTAGAAAGATCTAGTTCATAGTTCTTTCCCTACCACACTGTCAGTATCATTCAAATTCAGGTAGGCACATTAATTAGTTTAAAAAACAAACAAAAAATGCCAACTTACTAGTCCACAAAATCTTAAATACTTTGCTATTTAGTATCATTCTCCATTTCTATTTTCTTTTAGAACCTTGCAAAGGATAAATAGAACATGGCTTGTCACTAGCCTCTTTGTGTCCATATGAAATCATTCGTTAAGCCAGAAATGGTATTATCACCTTCATTTTCTGTTTCTACACAATTCAAAATTTATTTTATCTTCAATGAAGATAATGTAATCCCATTTAATCCAAATTGAATGGTTCATTTTCAGTCAAGTTGAAAAATGTTGACTGTACTACTTCCTTATCTTCTAATTCTATCAACATGAGATTATTACAGTTTCTTTTTCCTTGTAAACTTATTTTTAACCTAACCTTTCCATTCATGAAAGACCTGTCAACTTGGAGTCACCTATTTTCTCTTGATACGAAGTTAGTAGTTTCTAGGATAGTCTTAGACTATCGATTCCATATTTCTTTCTATACTTTCTGAAAAACCAGCCACACATAGAGTGCTTCTTTATCTGCGAAATCTATCAAAGATTAGGGTTTTTTTGTATATTTGTTTTAAGTAACTATTTCTTTTTTTTAGGTGGTATTATCATCCCTATTTTATTTATTGATTTTTTTTCACCCTCATCGAGTACGTACTGTCTTTTTTATAACAGGATTCATAATTTTATTAGTACAGGGTACGCCACTAAGGAAATTTCCTTTATCAATGCAAATCAACCCAAACCCTTCAGATTATATAGGGTTAGGGAGTTTCCTGGGGCACTTAGAGTTGAGGGTCTTCCCCAGTGTCACACAACCAGTCCACAACATGTCAGAGACTAGACTTGAAGAGAGGAATTGCTGACGCTGACGCTGAAGCCCGCTCTAGCCAATACTATATTTTGGTCACTCCAATCTATTTATTGTTATCATCATTGTTTTATTTGTTTTCAGTGTTCTACGATCACTTCCTATAACTCCGACTTTTTTCCCCGCCCTCCTCCTCCTTTCCCCTTAATCCCCCTTCCCTCCTTAAGACAGCATACAATTTTTTTTATAGATTCTACACATACATTCCT
This sequence comes from Potorous gilbertii, assembly GCA_028658325.1. Classification (NCBI taxonomy): domain Eukaryota; kingdom Metazoa; phylum Chordata; class Mammalia; order Diprotodontia; family Potoroidae; genus Potorous; species Potorous gilbertii. The sequence continues at coordinate 211,465,735 of CM053772.1, read as the reverse complement.
ATTAAATGTATTTTCACCTTAGTCAGGTTGCATAGAATGGGAGAAATCATGAAACAAACCAAAACGTAATACAAAAGAAAATGATCTGCTACATTCTGTAATCAGATTCCATAGTTTCATCTCTGGATGTGTAAGGCATTTGGCCTTAAGAGACTACTGGAAATTTTTTAAGTCCTTGCATTGGAATGAAGTTCTAAGTCTAACAAAAAAAATCCTTGCACCCTGTGGTTGTTGCTGTGCACAAAGTTCTCCTGGTTCTGCTCCTTTCACTCAGCATCGGTTCATATATGTCTTTTCAGGTCTCTCTGAAGTCTTCCTGTTCATCATTTCTTATAGCACAATAGTATTTCATTACATTCATATACCACAATTTATTCAGCCATTCCCCAATTGATGGGCATCCCCTTGATTTCCAGTTTTTGGCCACCACAAAGAGTGCTGTCATAAATATTTTTCTACATTTTTCCCATTTTTCCCATTTTTATAATCTCTTGGGGATATAGTCCTAGAAGTGATATTGCTGGGTCAAAGGGTATGCATATTTTTGTAGCCCTTTGGGCTTAGTTCCAAATTGCTCTCCAGAATGGCTGGATCAGCTCACAGCTCCACCAACAATGAATTAGTGTTCCAACTCTCCCACATCTTCTCCAACATTTATCATCTTCCTGTTCTTTCATGTTATTCAATCTAATAGGTATGATGTGGTGTCTCAGAGTTGTTTTGATTTGTATCTCTCTAATCAATAGTGATTTAGAGCATTTTTTTCAAATGACTATAGATAGCTTTAATTTCTTCCTCTGAAAACTACCTGTTCATATCCTTTGACCATGTATCAATTGGGGAATGACTTGTATTCTTGTACGTTTGACTCAGTTCTCTGTATATTTTAGAGATGAGGCCTTTATCACAGATACTAGTTGCAAAAATTCTTTCCCAGTTTTCTGCTTCCCTCCTAATCTTGGTTGCATTGGGTTTGGTTGTGCAAGAACTTTTCAGTTTAATGTAATCAAAATTATCCATTTTCCACTTCCTAATGCTTTCTGTTTCTTGTTTAGTGAAAAATTCTTCCCTTCTCTGTAAATCTGATAAATACACTATTCCTTGCTCCACTAATTTGTTTATGATATCAATCTTTATACCTAGATCATGTACCCATTTGGACTTTATTTTTGTGTATAGTGTCAGGCATTGATCTATGCCTAGTTTCTGCCACACTGTTACCCAGTTTTCCCAGCACTTTTTGTTGAACAGTGAATTCTTATCCCAGAAGCTGGAGTCCATAGCTTTATCAAACGGTAGACTGCTATATTCATTGACCACTGTGTCTTGAGTACCTAACCTATTCCACTGACCTACCCTTCTGTTTCTTAGCCAGTACCAAGTCATTTTGGTAATTACTGCTTTATAAACAATTTGAGATCTGGTAGAGCTAGGACACCTTCCCTAGCATTTCTTATCATTAGTTCCTTTGATATTCTGGACCTTTTGTTCTTCTAGATGAATTTTGATATTATTTTTTCTAGCTCTAGATAGGAATTATCTGGTAGTTTGATTGGTATGGCACAGAATAGGTAAGTTAATTTAGGTAAAATTGTCATTTTTATTATATTAGCTCATCCTACCCATGAGCAATTGATGTTTTTCCACTTACTTAGATCTGACTTTATTTGTGTGAAAAGTGTTTTTTAATTGTGGTCATATAGGCAGGTAGACTCTCAAATATTTTATAGTGTCTACCCTAGCTTGAAATGGAATTTCTCTTTTTATCTCTTGCTGTTGGGCTTTGTTAGTAATATATAGAAATGCAGAAGATTTGTGTGGGTTTATTTTGTAACCTACAACTTTGCCAAAGTTGCTTATTATTTCAAGTAGTTTTTTTACTTAAATCTCTGAGATTCTCTATCCTCATATCATCGTATCATCTGCAAAGAGTGAAAACTTAGTTTTTTTTTTGCCTGTTCTAATTTCTTCATTTTCTTTTTCTTCTCTTGTTGCTACAGCTAACATTTCTAGTACCATATTGAATAATAGTGGTGAGAATGGGCATCCTTGTTTCACCCCTGATCTTACTGGGAATGCATCTAGCTTATCTGCATCGCATATAATGCTTGCTGAAGGTTTTAGGTAGATACTGCTTATTATTTTATGAAAAGTTCCCTTTATTCCTATGCTTGCCAGTGTTTTCAGTAGGTTGGGATGTTGTATTTTGTCAAAAGTTTTTTCTGCATCTATTTAGATAATCATGTGGTTTCTGCTAGTTTTGTTGTTGATATGATCAATAATGCTAATAGTTTTCCTAATATTGAGCCAGTCCTGCATTCCTGGTATAAATCCTACCTGAGTGTAATGTATTATTCTCGTGATAAATTGCTGTATTCTTTTTGCTAAAATTAATGTAACTATTTCTAACAAGATGGAGAAGAACCAATTGTGCAGAAATTGTGGCATCTTTAATAGTGAAAAGGAATGCAGAGTAAATTTAAATTAGTCCTGTACAAAGTTGTATATGGCCACCTATTTGGTGTGGCTTGAGAGGTTAAAAAAAAAGCCTGACTTGCTTAAAAATATCTTCCTCATTGTCTTGTCATAGTGCCTTGTATTATTGCCATTTGAATAATTTCTTTTATCTCCAGAGGGAGTAATATATTAAGCACTGTTTAAAAGGAGATTCACTTCAGTTCAGCTAAAAGGAGTAGTGGTCAGGGAATACAGGAAATGGAACTCAGAAGAGATGAATTTTGTTGAGGGTGGACTGAAGGTAAGAGAGAAAAATCTAGATCGGGGTGGGGAACCTGTGGCCTCAAGGTCACATGTAGCCCTCTGAGTCCTTGAGTGCAGTCCCTTTGACTGAATCCAAACGGAAACATCCTTGAAGTTTGGATTCAGGGGGGCCACACTTGAGGACCCAGATGGCTACATGTAGCCTCAAGGCTGCAGATACTCCACCCCTGATTTAAATCATGGGCAGGAGGAAGGCAGTGGAAACGTAAGGGGGAGGTTGGAGAGGAAGAGATTTGTGGAAAAGTCCCACTCTCATTAACAAGTTGGGTTAACAGAGTTAACAGTTGGGGGAAGGTTATTTTTCTAATGCTGTTGGTTCAGACCCCAATTCCAACCTCTATTCAATCACCAGTGATTAATACGCCAGTATCATTTAACTAATAACATAGATTAGCCTCTACAAAGGACTGTTTAATGAGAAGACAGAAAGAAAGAAAAGCTCGTGGTCCAGTATAGTTGAAGACTGGAAAACTAGGTCTTTAAGTGCTGAGCAAAAGGTCATGTTTGATCCTGGAAGAAATGGGAAGTCTCTGGACTTTATACAGTCAGGGGATGGGAGAAATGGGGTGGCAGTGGAGGTGTCAAAGTGACAAGGTAATACCTGAGGGAAAAAACTCTCTGGCTGCTGAGTGGATGATAGAAGATAATGGGCAGAAACTTGAGGCAGGGAGACAAACCATCAGAAAACTATTGCAATTGTCAAAGTGTGAGATGGACAGGGTGGAGAGAAAAGGGACATTTATGAAGAGATATTTTAAGTGGGAAGCAGAGACTTGACAGCAGATTGCATGTGTGTGGTAAATTTAAGCCAGAAGTTGAGGATAACATCCAGATTGAGAGCCTGCATGAAAGAGAGGATGATGGCACCCTCCAAAGTAATGGAAAAATTGGGATGAGAAGAGGATTTTGAACCTGAAAACCCTGAATTAAAAGATTTCAGGAACTAGGGCAGGTCTGCACAACCGCCAAAGGATTTTGGGCCACAGGTTATGCAGGCCTGAGCTAGGGAAATGCCTGTTTTTCCTCCTCCAAGAAGGTTTAGATTACTGAAAAATTAATTATGTTATTTTAAGTTTACTAATAAAAGGTAGAAAAATAAGCTAAAGATCCAACATTGCTTTGAGGTTGACTTAAAAATTCAGAAATTAAGAGAACTTTTAGAAGTATTTCAAATTGCAATCCAATCCAAGGATGGAAAGTGTCTTGAGATGTCATTAATTTTCTATTTAAGGAAGGACTGTTTTCAAAACAACTAACAAATCTCTGGAAAAGCAGCTTCTATTCCAGGCTGTGACCAGTCTTACATCTGGGAAGTTCTTAAATCTAACCCGAATCTCTCATGCTGTAATTTAAACCACTTTCCTTTGTCTTATCCTTAGCAGCAACTGCACAGCTGCTAACAGTCACTGATACTTAGCTTCACCCTGCTTTCTGCCAGGAGCATAAGGGGATTATTGCTTTGGCAGCAGCACCATTGCCTACAGCCTAATTTCCCCCCTGGTGAGCTACTGTAGCTATCCTATTCAAATTCTCATAAGCCAAGCCTTCCAAGGTTTGATAAGAGGAGCTGAATTGCTGTAAACAGTGTTTAATGTCCCATTTATTCCTGAAGGGCCTTTTTGGGTTCTCATTAAGACCCAACTAGACCCAAACTCTGGATTGGAAATAGAAAAAACCAAAATATAACTTATACTGTATGTGGTGATGAAGTAGGGGGTGTGGGAAAGGAAGAGGGTGAGAACCATGGAATCAATGATGCGATTGATGTTTGCTCTCATGTTTCTGGATGCATGTACATACCTTGTTTTTGCGACTCTCAATTAAGACAGTTGGCTAAAAAGCATTACCCTCACTCTGAGTAAACAATTCTGTCTCATGCAGACAATGGCAACAGGTTCTGCTCAGTCATGCTTCTAGTCTTGTGTTCACAAATTTAAGTTCCTTATTTCTTCATAAGGTACCCCCACTCAAGATAAAGGACAATGAAAAGATATTGAGGGGGAAAATCCAGCCGGTTTTTACTCCCAGCTTCCTACCAGGAATAAGTGTTTACACATGAAGTTGAATGCACCTAAAATGTTTAATAAATCTGCCATTTTATCTCCTTATGGTTTATCTCTGACAACTCAAGTTTCCCCTGGCTTAAAGAGTAGGGGCCCTTTATTCATTACCACATAAGAGACCTCCCATAAACTCCCTCTTTTAATACCTGCTTATCCCATTCAAGCCATAATCCCCTTCTCAATTAGCTGGCAGTAAAATGGGTTAAAATATTACAGGCATGGCCTCAGAATTTTTAAAGGGAAGAAAAAAAATAGGCCATTCACATCTTTTTTTTTTCTACTTTTCATCCAAAAACAGGATCTAAAATTAATTGGCAAATCATATCAAAGTTCTGATTCTGTGGAAATTGAAGCAAAATGAGACAGAAGATCAAATCTTTATGATGGTGACTAACATTTTGCAAAATGAAAAAGAGGAATTTGGTCTCATATTACTCAAGATAGGCTCTATAAAGAGTAGAAAAGTGATAAACATCAAGCTACCTTTAAGAGTACAGCTAATGAAACAATTGCATCATAATGTTGAGGGATCTAATTTACCCTGGCCCTGTGTTTGTTGGTACACCTTAATTCTGCAAAGAGATTTGATTTCCTCCTATTTGGGTTGTTGTTGGTTTTTTAAAAAAATATAATAAAACTTAAGAGATTTTTTTAAAAGTTAAAAAAAAAAGCCCCAGACTTTTCCCATTAAAACCCTATCTTTTTTCATGAGTTTATTTTGGCATCCTGAAGATAATACAGTACTTATTACATATATGACATTTTCATTGGAAGTGTTGGTTTTCTATCTCAGACAGGACCATAGATTGAGAGTTGGAAAGTACCTTAGAGACCATATAGTCCAACCCCCTTATTAACAGATGAAGAAACTGAGCCTAGAGAGATTATAATAACTTGTCCAAGGTCACACAGTGAGGTGACTATAGATGCTCCAATTCTAAATTCCCTCTTCTTTTCCTCGAATACTCCATCTTTCCTCACTTTCCACTTCTTGACTCTTAGGCTTTTTTTTTCTGTTTTGTTTTTCCTGGATCATTTTGGGGAACTCACAGTGTGAAAACTTCTCCAATGCAGATCGGTGATTCATCTGTAATTTAAGAGAGTTGCCCAGTACACTTAAATGTTAACTGACTTGTCTATGGTGACAAAGCTAGTATGTGTCAAAAGCAGAAAGTATCTAAACCCAGGTCTCCTTGACCCAAGGAGGGAGCCCTATCCATTGTTCCTCTTTCTTCTGTTTTGCGTTTTGCATAATTTTAAATGGCACAATTTAGGGCACTATGCTGTTTAACATTTTATCAGTGATTTGGATAAAGACAACGGCAGCATATTGATCAGATTTGCACATGACACAAAGCTGGGAAGGAAGGATGATGTTATCTGTGGATAACAGAGTCAGAATCCAAAAGATCTTGACAGGCTGTTCATAATTCTATTCAATTAATTAGAGCTTTCCAAGTCTCATTCCTCTACTTAAAGATTACAGAATCACAAACAGCATCAGCTGAGACCATCTTGGACAGGATGTTTGCCTGAATCTGACAAGATGAAATTTAATTGGAATAAATGTAAACTCTTATGCTTGGGTTCAAAAATCAGCCCAAATACAAAATAGAAGGTGTGGCTGGAAAGTTCCCTGAGGACCAGGACTGTCTTTTATATCTTTTTGTATCCCCAGGACTTAGCATGCTGTCTGCTACCTAGTATTACTGTTCAGTCATGGCTGACTCTTCCTGATCCCATTTGGGGTTTTCTTGGCAAAGTTACTGGAGTGGTTTGCCATTTCCTTCTTCAGCTCATTTTACAGATGAGGAAACTGAGGCAAACAGGGTCACCCAGCTAGTAAATGTCTGAATCCGGATTTGAACTCAGGAAGACGGGCCTTCCTGCCTCCAGGCCTGGGCCTCTATCAGTTGTGCCACCTAGCTATCCAGTCATACTAGCTATCACATAGTAGGGGCTTAATAAATATTTATTGATTGACTCATTTGAAAAGTATCTGGTTATTTAGGGTCTTTAGTGAATTTTCAAGGTCAAGATGAATTAAATGATGTAATATGGCAGTCAAAAAAATCTAACTAAGAGGCATAGTTTCCAGAATTGGGAGGTGAGAGTCCCACTCTTTCTTGATCAGACCACATCTGAATATTTTATTCGATTTGGATTCCACATTTTAAGAAGCACATTTGTAAGCAAAAGAGAGCCCAGAGGAGAGGCTAACCAGAATGGTGAGTTTGGAGATCATGTAGTAATATCAAGTTACTACATTACCATAGAAAACAGGAGGTTTGGGGCAATGGGCACAGTAGTTATCGTCAATTAGTTGAAGGGTTATCAGCTGGAAGAGGGATTAAATTTAGTCTACTCTGACCTCAAGGGATAGAACTAGGAAAAGTGGGCAGGAGTTTCAGAAGCAGATTTAGCCTTGACTTCAGGCAATTCGAGCTGTCTGAAATGCCATGGATTGACTTGGAAGCCTCTTTTAGAACAGAATTATGAAAATAAACTGATGTGGTTAAGATGATTATCCTATAAAGGAACAAGCACCAAATAAAAGCCAGGACACATAGGTTCTAGTGTTGGCTCTTCTATTTTCTTACCACATGGCTGAAGGCAAGCTATTTCATTTTCCTGGGCTTGTTTTCCTTATTTGTAAAATGAGCAAAAGTCATTTAATTTGCCACACAGTGTTATCTGTTCAAATGAAGGTATAACCTATTTGTTTTGTTTGTGTTTTTAGCAAAGTATTGGGGAGTAGAGCTAAGAGTATCTAGTATAAGAACTCAAACTATTTAAGATAGCAGCAGAGGCTGAAGATCATGGGTACCTTGAAGGCAGTCTCTCAAGGATGCTCTTAAAGGATGGAACTAGATACATTTGGCAGTTGACAAAAGACGTCAGAGCTTACTACTAGGCACTGAATTCCTGGTGACTTGCTGTTTCACCATGTTCAGTGATAAAGAATCTTCAAGATGGGCAACTTTGAAAAAATGTGTCATCTCTCTAACACAAATCTACTGAGAATAAGGAAAGGATCACTTAGAAGGGGCTGACAGTTCTTTTCAGTCTTTTTTTCTCCTTAAAGTTGTGACAGTTTCAGAGATTTGCCCACAAATGACCCTTATTTGTTCATTCCTTATTCTGTCATTCATTAAAGTCTTTCATTTGTTTGACTTTTCTTCTTTATTTTGACCCCAGTTGCTAATTACAAAACACTTTGCTTTAAAGTGCCCTAATTGGTCATAACTTGAATGATAAATTTGATATTTCATAATACGTTCATTTTAGGAATAACAGTAGAAAATGTTCTTATCATTAAGATACCAAAACTATCCTTTTGTTAACGTTAATATGAAAAAAATAAACCAACTTACTTTGACTGAACATTTCAGCCACAAAGGTGAAATTTTCAGACATTTTAATGACTAAAGATGCAATCTTAATTAAAAAGTTTTGCAAATTTTCTTAAATTAAAAAAAACCAACATTTATGCAAATTTTTAAACCAATTTCTCCAAAAGATTTAAGAAAGTAAGTCTACAAAATTTCCAACAGTTACTGGAAAATTTTACTTTGTTTCATCATTGATTAAGCTCTTCAACTAAGATTAAAAAAAACTCTCTTTTTGGCCACTACTATGAATTCCATTTGAGAAATACGGATGCTAGGTGACCATTTTAATAGTTCTGGTTTGATTTCTGAAAGCCTCTTTATTTTAATATGATAAATTTGGCAATTCAGTAATTGCAGTAATGTGAATGGATTGCAAGTTTATATACCAATTCGGAAATAAATCACCGGTTCACCCCCGTGTTCACTTTGATATATCTGTCTATGAAAACCTTTTGTTGAAAAACCAACAAGATGTCTATTAATGTTGTTGCGTAACTGTAATAATGCATCAGCTCTTGAAACATTAGTAACTTAGAATCGTAATAGGTTTTTCTTCAAGAGCTGTCTACAGTGTCAGGGACTGGAAAGACCTCATTGACCAAAATAAGATTTCTTTGTCATCATGGGATATTTCATCATCCTTTAGAGGTTGTTTGATTTCTGGAATTGTTCCTCTATACATACTTTGCCTAAATGCTTTGTTGACAGCCATTATGGTGTGATCTCAATTCATTTCAAAGGGTTAGCTCCATGGCATAGTCAGCTGAGGATCTTGAAGGTAGGTGCTGTCTTTGTGGGCTTTGTGTTATGGGTTGCTCAATAAAGCTACAAGGCAGGGCAGATCAGAAAAAGGCCACTGATGTGGATTTTTGGGAGGAGTTACCAGTCCATTTTAGATTTGAACCAAACATTGACTTTTCCACATACCCACCAGCAGCTACAGGAGGAGCTAATCGAATTTGCAAAGCCTGTGGGCTTTCATTTTCAGTTTTTAGAAGCTTAAATAGTTTATCCAAAATTAAAGCAATGATAATATTCCAAATTATTCACTGCCTTTCATCTGACCTTAATGAGACTACACCAGGTGTGGGTTTTTTTAATATGCTTGTAAGAACAATAAGAGTTTTTTCTAGCTGTATTGCCAATTCAACCCAAAATTTGAATTTTGTATTTTTGCTAATTCATAAAAGCTCCTGGAGCTGTGGTATTCACCAACCTGGGCCTGCCTGTCTGAAGGACAGAAGAAAAGGAATGAAGAAAAGGAGCCTGTAAAAGTGCTGGAATATAGCAAGCAGGTTGATATCTGAGCCTTATCACCACTTCCGCTGGCTGACTGACCCTTTCAACCCAAACTACTGTAGTTGGGTGTGGTCAGGACTGGTGATGAACAAGGTAAATATGTGGTGTGTGGGTGGAGGGAGGGTATACTTCTGGTGGGGAATAGATGGGATCCAAGGAAGAGAAGGCAAGGCCAGAAATGAGACTGTGCCCCTGCAGGGTAAAGAAGCAGGGTGAAGCAAAAGGACAAAAACAAAGCACATTTATTGGGCATGTTAAAGTTTATAAGACGCAATTCACAACAACCCTAGAGAGAAGTTTAATATATGTGTATATAGAGTAATATAGTAATTATTATTTCTGTCTCACAGATGGGGAAATAGTCTCAAGGAAGAGAAAGAACTTACCAATATTCTCACAGAATGAAGCAGAGGATGCTTGGATTGCGGTATGTCTATGAAAAGGAAGGAAAGAGAAAGGGCTTGAGGAATAGAGGTCAGAACCATGTCCTCCAGTGGGGAAGCTGGATTACCTAACCTAAGAATGAACAGGAAATCAACTCTGTATTTTTGAACTCATTCTATTTGGTTTTTATTTAGCCATGTGGGATTTGTAACCTGGGACACTCCCCTCTCACACCTAGGAGCTCCAGAATGGTTCTCCCTCCCTCCCCCTCCACTCAAGGATCTCTGTGGGTCCTATCAAAATGATAGCCCTGGAGCCCCTTCTGGTATCTGCACTGGATGTATGCACCAATCCTTTCTGGCCCTGCAATCCCAAATGAGTGTTAGCTGAGTGACTCCTTCATTCCTCTCTGGGTTTTGCTCCCGATTCTCTAGTCTTCTTTCCCTACCATGCTTCAATGTCCTTCTCATCATGGAAGATCCCTTTGTCCTTACAACCCTTTCCTCTAATTGATCAGTTCTTCTTGGAACTGGGAAAATACCCAGGCCGGATGTTGACTCCTTTCTCCCTCTCCAGTCTCTGCTCCTGACCCTCTGGATTCTTTATCTACCATGCCTCCTTCCTCACCCCTTTTCTTCTCCCTCTCTCCTTACTTTTCAGCTTCTTTTTCTGTTATCTTCCTCAGTTAGAATGTAAATGCCTTGAGAATGGGGACTAACTTTCTTTTTTCTTTTATTTGTGTAGTTGATCCTTAGCACTGTCTCTGGCACGTAATAAACACCTAATAAATACCTGCTGACCTTCTGACCGACCCTTCCAATGCAGAGTACAACTCCTTGCTACTGTCTTCTGGAATCATCTCTTTAGGGTCACTCAAATCATCTTAATCTCAGTCAGCTTGGGCTAGAGACACTTTTCCACATAAGGATACTGTATGCTGATTGCTCTGGGAAGGCTAGGTGGTGCAGTAGATAGAGCTTTGGGCTTCGAGTCAGGAAGAGTTCAAATTTGACCTGCTGTGTGACCCTGGGTGAGTCATTTAACCTTGTTTGCCTCAGTTTCCTCATCTGTATAATGAACTGGAGAAGGAAATGGCAAACTATCCAGCATCTTTGACAAGAAAACCCCAAATGGCGATGTGAAGAGTTTGGATTGACTGAACATTAAATCAGCACCTACCTGGCAAAAGCCAGGCAGAGTACCCCAAGGCTAGGAATGTGTCATTTCTTTTATACTCCTAAATCTGGGTGAAAGTTAAACCCTTTCATTTTGGATAACTACCAAAACTAAGGTTAAACATCTTTAGATCTTTCTACTTATCATACACATAAATTTAAGGTAAAACAAAAAAGTAAGCTAAGGAGAAATTCCTGTTTTTATTAGACATCTGTCAGCAGCAAAGTCTAATTTTTGTCAGTGACAATTTCAGTCTCCCTACTTCATAACTCCACTTATTTGTTTTGTGAGGCTGGTTAAATGAACCTGTCCAGTTATTGGAAGAATGGTAAAAGGGAGAGGAAAAATATGTTGATGCTTTAGTGCCCATGAATTTTTATCTATAAATTCTGATTAAACCTCAGAGCCTACAGAATCTGCCCTCCCCAAAGGAGGGGCCCAAGTATGGTTAGTGATTCATAATCCTCAGATGTAGAAGGGATTGAATTCCTGACTGGTTAGTTATGCAGTCTGCAGAATGCCAGGCACGTCGTAGGTGCTTACTAAATGCTAGTTGACTGATTTCAGCTCTAGCTAGCCAGTTCTGCAGTAATAGCAGAACCAGATCCCAAGTTAACTAGGCAGCTTTCAACTCTGGAGCTCATAGATTGGACAACAACAGTACCCTGTCCAAGCTCCACTTAATGGCTATTTTTTGGGTCCTCCTAGGAGGCAATGTCTGAGGGAATGCCCACTGGAGTCTGTACATTATGGTTGGCTTCTGTTTTCTCTGCTTTGGATTGTATCTCTTTCCATCCAGACGACACTGAGTTAAAGATGTCCTGAATAATGCATTCTCTTTTCCATCCATAATTAGCTAAGGTATTTGAGGATTCAGAGGATGTAGTTTGGGGTTAGGGTGTGAATAATTAACCCTCAGCAAGCTGAGGGACTAGGTCTCTACAGGAAAGATAAAGGGCTTTCACTTTCAATGTAAGTACTCAGCCTAATAAAATAGAAGGCTTTAACTTTCACCCAATAATTCATAATAGAATATATGACGTGCTTCATTTAACCTGACAAAAGATGCAAAAAGATTTCTATATGAGCCAATAAAGAGTCAAAACAGCAATTCTCAATTCCCTCTCCAGGGAGTCCTCCTCTATGTGTTGTCTTCTAAGAGAATGTGAGTTGCTTGAGAATAAGGATGGTCTTAATTTTCTATTTGTATCCCCATCATTTATCTCAATGTAAGAGTTTAATAAATGTTTTTTCATTTATTCAATAAAATGGCAATATTAATTTGATTATGGTTTTAGAACTAGAAAGTGAGAAAAAGGGTACCCACAGGCTGCCAGGGTAAGAAAACTGGAGAAAATATCTAGCCTGGTTTAGGTATAGTAGGCTACAATGAAACATTCACTAATAGTATTGGGGTCCCATGGTAAAAATTCCAGAGATGGAAGGATTAAGTCCACCAGGGCATCATCACTGGTTTGGGTAGCAGGGCAGATGGAAAGGCAGTGGCCTAGAATTAAGAAAATACTTAAGATAAAAGGTATTCAAGGGCATATTTAAAAAATAAGAAAACATAAAGCATCTCAAAAAGTCCATTATATTTCATCAGAGGATTAAGATCTCAGCTTCCTGGATAATTTTTATGGAAAGATTTTCCTGGGTGGGAGCATGCCAGTCAAGACAAGTGAGAAAATTCACCCAGTTCTGTGTCCGTTGTAACACTCAGATATTAGGATGACAGATTCTAAGTCTAAACTCATCACCTCTGTGTGTGTATTTGTGTATCTATATGGATATCTGTATCTCTCTATGTAAATAACATATATACATATGTACTAGACTTTTAAAATTGCCATTATCAGTTCTGCAAAACTTTTTGGTAATCACACCAGTCTCTTGTCCCTTCTGTTGTTGATTCATACGCAGCATGAACCACTTTATCATTTCATGTTGTTGGATCTGTGCCCCTCACAAACGTAGTCAGATATGGTTGAGTTCTTACACTTGAATAAACAGTTTTAAAAATAGGCTGTGATTATGTTTGGAATCTTTGGATTTGAGTAATTTTCAGTACTAGAAAGTGTTTTATCATATTGTTGGATAACATAGTGGCATCTATGCTCACAATTTGGTTGTGTTCACTTGAAAAATCATTTAGGGTTTTCTCCATGGTTTAATGAAAATTCACCAGAGAACTAATACCAATCACGTCCAGTGTGTATGCGTATGCCTGTGTGTGTGTATGTGTGTGTGTGTATGAACTCACATGAGTGTGTGCGCACATTTTTAATTTTTAACATGGCTTGACGTTCTTAAACCTCTGGGAACTACCAGAAGAACAATGACAAAGCTACTGTCTAGAGATCTTCCTTTTTTGTTGTTATACAGTGCTGCTTCAGATTTGGTGACAGGGAGCAAATCTGCTTGTTCTCCATAGCACATAATTTGCTTTTCTCCCTCTTCTAGGCTCCTGATTTATTGTCCTTCCTCTACAGGAGTGTGCTAGAGTCAGCTTGAACCAGCTTAGAAATCAGTACATGCTACAAATGGTGACTTGACTAATTGTTTGGTTGTTTGTCTAGACTGAAGAAAGAGTTGGAAAAGATATTAATAAAGTTGATTAAACTTAAAGGGGCGTTATGAATACATGTTTTCCAGAGAGCCAGTCATGAAACATTTGCCAACATCCCTTTGCTTCCCTTCCATCCCAACTAGAGAACATCTTCTTGCTTCTCCTCCTTTCTATGTCCTATGCCTTCCTCATCAGTGACTAATGAGCTTCTTCTATAAAACAATCCTTGACCAACTTAGAATCACAGGATTTAGAACTAGAAGAAGCCTCATAGATAGTCTCATCCAATGCCCCCATAATATTTATAATAATAGCTAGCATTTATATAGCTCTTTGAGGTTTGCAAAATATTTTACACCCATTATTTCATTCCACAGTTAAGGAACCTGAGGATAAGAAAACATTTGAAGGAGGAGGATTGATTAGGTGATCTCCAAGATCCCTTCTAGCTCTCCATCCTCTGATCCTTCCTGATGGACCCAAAGGAGAGAACTCTCACTGCATTCACGCAACAACCAGAACCTCCTTCCTTTGACTTCAATGCGAAAGACTTGTTGATTGATTAATTGATTGTGTGCTCCAGGCCTCTTTGGCTTTCAGCATCAGCCAGCCAGTCTACCGTAGTCTACTTTCACCTTTGTTCTTCATGTTACTCATGAACCTCTGTTGAGATGCTGTTGTTTCAAATGAAAAATGATACCAAGAAAAACACTTTATTGTTTGGTAATTTTATACTGGAATGTACTGAAATGTGGGTCTGCTATGGTTTATTGAAAGAATGAAGATATTTCCATCAACTCTTCATTAGAAGAAAGCAAACTTTGAAGTGGGATTTAAACAAACCTCTTGAATTAGACTAGAAAACATCATGGTCTAGAGGGAGAATTTCCTCCAGATGAGGGTCTGTGGAATTAGGAAGACAGCCAGGGAAGTTCATTGGAAATAGTAAATGAGGTTCCATTTTCCCCTTCAAACAGTTGAACCTAGAGAGGGACATGATTGCTGTCTTCAGATATCTGAAGGACATCTGTCATATGGGAGGGAGATGAAGCATCATTTTGCTTGATTTGGGGGACAAAAAATGGATAGCTGAGTAGGATTTGCAAGAAAGTAGTTTTGGCTTGGTATAAAGGAGAGCTTTCTTACAATTAGAGTCATCAGGAAATGGAATGGGCTTCCTTTTGTAGTAGCAAATTATCCATTACTGTCTTTTAAGCAGAAGTTCTCTGGACATTGGTTAGTATTATTGCAACTGGGCTTTCTAGGAAGTCCAACTTAATGATTTCTAGATGCCTCTCCATCTTCAAGATTCACCTTGGACTAACCACTAAACTTCTCTGGTCTTCATTTCCTCATCAGCAAAATGGGAGTAATGATACCTTTCTAATTCACCTAAATAATTAAGGACTAAAATATCAAGTAGCTGGCTGAGAAAATGCCCAAAAAAGGGGAAAAAAAGACTATAGAAATTTACTTTCTTGGTGAACAGGTATTCTCTCCCATCCTTTCAGATGAGGAAGAACAAAGTTTACCATCAGGGAAAGACATAAAAGTCAAGACATCTGTATCCCAAACATCCAAAATAAATATACAATAGTCTCAGGCCATGGAAGAGCTCAAAAAGGATTTTGAAAATCAAGTAAGAGAGGTGGAGGAAAAATTGGGAAGAGAAATGAGAGTGATGCAAGAAAATCATGAAAAATGGGTCAACAGCGTGCTAAAGGGAACCCAAAAAATGCTTAAGAAAATAACACCTTTAAAAATAGGCTAACTCTATTGGAATAAGAGGCCCAAAAAGCCAATGAGGAGAAGAATGCTTTAAAAAGCAGAATTAGCCAAATGGAAAAGGAGGTTCAAAAGCTCACTGAAGAAAATAGTTCTTTAAAAATTAGAATGGAACAGATGGAAACTAATGACTTTATGAGAAAACAAGAAATTACAAAATCAAACCAAAAGAATGAAGAAATGGAAGATAATGTGAAATATCTCATTGGAAAAACCACTGATCTGGAAAATAGATCCAGGAAAGACAATTTACAAGTTGTGGGACTACTTGAAAGCCATGATCAGTAAAAGAGCCTAGGCATCATCTTTCATAATATTATCAAGGAAAACTGCCCCGATATTCTGGAACCAGAGGGTAAAATAAATATTGAAAGAATCCACCAGTCACCTCCTGAAAGAGATTCAAAAAGAGAAACTCCTAGGAATATTGTAGCCAAATTCCAGAGTTCCCAGGTCAAGGAGAAAATATTTCAAGCAACTAGAAAGAATCAATTTGAGCATTGTGGAAATACAATCAGGATAACACAAGATCTAGCAGCTTCTACATTAAAGGATCAAAGGACATGGAATATGATATTTCAGAAGTCAAAGGAACTAGGATTAAATCACCTACCCAGCAAAACAGAGTATAATACTTCAGGGGAAAAAATGGTCATTCAATGAAATAGAGGACTTTGAAGCATTCTTGAGGAAAAGACCAGAAGTGAATAGAAAATTTGACTTTCAAACACAAGAATCAAGAGAGGCATGGAAAGGTAAATGGGAAAGAGAAATCATAAGGGACTTACTAAAGTTGAACTGTTTACATTCCTACATGGAAAGATAATATTTGTAGCACTTGAAACTTTTCTCAGTATTTGAGTAATTGGAGGGATTATACACATACACATATATACATATACATATACATATATGTATATCTATCATCTCTTTTGGTATATAGGTACGTATACAAAGAGCACAGGGTAAGTTCAATAGGAAGGGATGATATCTAAAAAAATAAAATTAAGGGGTGAGAGAGGAATATATTGGTAGGAGAAAGGGAGAAGTGGAATGGGACAAATTATCTTTCATAAAAGAGGCAAGAAAAAGCTTTTTCAGTGGAGGGGGAAAGGGGAGAGGTGAGAGGGAAAAAGTGAAACTTATTTTCATCACATTTGGCTTAAGGAGGGAATAACATGCACACTCAATTTGGTATGAAAATCTATCTTACACTACAGAAAAGTAGGGGAGAAGGGAATAAGTGGGGTGGGGGGATGATAGAAGGAAGGGCAAATGGGAGGAGGGAGTAATTAGAAGTAAACACTTTTGGGGAGGTACAAGGTCAAAAGAGAAAACAGAATAAATGGGCAGGATAGGATGGAGGGAGATATAGTTAGTCTTACACAACATGACTATTATGGAAGTCGTTTGCAAAACTACACATATATAGCCTATATAAAATTGCTTGACTTTTCAGTGGGGATGGGTGGGGAGGGAGAAAGAGAGAGAAGTTAGAACTCAAAGTTTTAAGCATGAATGTGGAGAACTGTTTTTGCATACAACTGGGAAATAAGAAATACAAGTAATGGGGTATAGAAATCTATCTTGCCCCACAGGATAAGAGAGAAGATGGGGAGAAGGGAAGGGAGGAGTGTGAGAGAAGGGAGGGCAGATTGGGGGAAAGGGCAATCAGAATGCATGACGTTTTGGGTGGAGGGAGGGGAGAGATGGGAGAAAGTTTGGAACTCAAAATTTTGTGAAAATGAATGTTGAAAACTGAAAATAAATAAATAAACAAAGAAACAAACATTAAAAAAAAGTAAAGCAATGAAGAGATCATTGGATCTGGGGACCTGGGTTTGAATCTTGGCTCTAGTATTTACTCCCTGTGTTATTTTAGGAGTTAGTTGCTTTACGCCTTTGGATCTCAGTTTCATCTTCTGGAAAATGAGGGGATAAATTAGGTAATACCTCTAGTTCTCTTCCTCCTCCCCCACCCCCAACATACATAAACACACACCCTTGGTTTTTTTTTTCCAAATGTACTTCCTGTTGGTTAATGAAGAATCTGTTTATAAGGAGATAGTAAGCAATACACACATAACCACAGAGTTCTTGATCTTATGAAATAGATGAGCTCTGCTGGGTCTCTATGGAAGGCTTCAAAATTATCTGGGAACATTTCTGTGATGATGTTTTAAACAAAGAAAAAATGCAACATACTTTAATATCCTTTGAAATAGCTGATGTAAGGCAATAGCTACTCCCTCCCTCTTTCTCTGGAATTTAAGGAGGCTAGATATAGTGGAGCAGCCTCAGGAAAATCTGTGTATATATTAAAAGAAGAAAAAAAGCAGCTGCTGGGGTTGAACGCCTCAAGTTGGGATAATGCACTTTTCAGTGCAGTTGAGACTATGAGGTATTTCAGGCTTGCTGAATATTTAATTTGATTTTCATTCATGTAAGTGTGTGCATGTTTGATTTATGTTGGTGACACTGGCCCTTCTCAGTTTTAAAATCTATTCCATTAAACTGTACTGTTTTTGACTTAGTCTAAGAAGTAATGAATGGAATTGGGGCGGGATAATTCTGTTTCTTACAAAGTTGTATTCATTAGCTTGCAACTCATTGTCTTAGCTCAACATGTTTATCTCGTTATTACTTTGCATACATTTACATGCTGGATTCATGTCCAAATGCCACCCAAGGGGCCCCTGTACTCTCAGGGGGCTTGTGAAGAGAGGGTCTTTTGTGGCCCCAGATTTTAAAGCTCACCACAGAGTCTAAAGCCTTCTATGCCTTTCTGTACCAACATGCATCCTCTTTACTTGTACTCCATACATTGTACTCCTTGGGGCACAACACATGGGAAACAGAATTTTTTAAAAAAGCAAAAATTCTCTCTCCCCCCTCACATTTGTCAAGGTAGAAACGGCAGAGATAGCAAAGGGGTGTAGTCATCATGCCACCATTGTGGAAGGGCCCTGTCTCTTTCAGAGTGTCCACAGGGCAGCAACTAGGACTTACTGATGCAGCTTTTGGCTGTTTTACCTCACCTGGCACTGCAGACTTAGGGTTTGAAGGGACCTTAGATTTCATTTAGTTTAACCCCCAAACTGTACCTTGAATTTACAGATAAAAAGACAGAAGCCTGGAGAAATGAAATGACTCTGGTATAATCACATAACTAATAACTAGCAGGGCTGAGATTTGAAAACTAGTTCACTGTGGTTCCAATAATCTTTGTACTATAACATGCTGAGTTTTTGTGGATCCTACTTAGTTATGCATGGGCTGATAGTCTGACCTTCATTTCATGATTTCTATTTAATCCTCTGGGCATTTAGATGACCCAGTGGATAGAGTGATGGGCCTGGAATTAAGAAGATTCATCTTCATGAATTCAATTCTGACCTCAGATACTTACTAGCTGTGTGACCCTCAGCAAGTCACTTAACTCTGTTTGCCTCAATTTCTTCATCTGTAAAATGAGGTGGAGAAGAAAATGGCAAACTACCCCAGAATCTTTGTCAAGAAAACCTCAAAGAATCATGCAGAGTTAGACATGACAGAAAATGACTGAACAACAACAATTTAATCCTCTGGATTTCTTATGCTGTTAAATTCTTAGGCTTGACTCCGGCAAGCTTTTCGTATTATTCTTTCAGATCATGATTTATCATGTCTTCCTCTCTTTCTCTTCTCCTTCCCTAGCAATGTTCCAGTGCCCTCTCTTTGTGAACCTGATAATTATCTTCAGTTACTAAGAATATCACTCCTGTCCCTGGAGGGGGGATGGTACGCAGCAACATTCTAGACCCACACAGAGGGACACATAGACAAAAAAAGACATTGAGGCAACCAGAGATTTGCAGACAGAAAACTTGAGTTTTAGCCCTATTTTGTTTTTTAGCTTTGAGATCTTAGGCAAGTCGGGGCTTTTCATCTTTAAGCTCCAAAGTCTAGCTCCAACCTACCTTTCTAGTCTTATTTCAAGTAACCTCTCTTCAAGTACTCTAAATTCCAGCCTTCTTGCACTCCATGCTATGCTCTGAACTCAATATGCCAACATCCCCCTACCTCCATGTAGTAAGTAGATTGCCTTCTCATCACCACCTTTCAGCATCTTTTCCTTCTTTCAAATGATGTGTCTGGTTGCAGAGTCTGCATGTCATCACTTTAAGGCTCTGACTGGTGGGAAGGTTTTGAAAAAGGGAGTAGAGATGGAGAGGTCATCTGTTTGTGGTCAGAGGTCCGAGTAAGAGAAATGGAAGAAAGCTATGTGGAATTGCAGTATTATGGTATCTCCAAACTCTGAAGTCCTGGCAGAATATTTTTATTCTCAGGGTCAAGGCTTCATAGATTTCTAACGTGCCTCAAGACTCCAGCAGTTCTCTAGCTTCTTCTGAGAAATTTCTGAAGATTTTCTTGAGGTTAAAAAGCACTGAAACCTAAGTTCCTAGCATTGGAGCTGAGAGTTCTAAAGTGGCAATTCCCTTTCCCATTATAAAGGAATTATGCTCATTTGTCTATAGGATTGTGGAGGGTAGGGAGGTAGAGAATTATTTTACTCCTTGGTTTCCTCTTGTTATTTATATTGTTTTATGTCTCATTAAATTTATTTTGCTGTCATTGTTACTCTTATGTGACGTATTGTTGCAAATGTTGTATTGATGGGGGCTCAGGTTGTGTTTTGTATAACTGATTATTCCAAATGGCTGCATTGAATCTGAAAAAGTAAAAGGAGCTTCAGAATCAGCGTTCTCAGAGTTTTCAGAGCCCATTTCTTTCATATGTTTGTGTTTCTGTTGCATAACACGTTGCTTTATACATGATAAACACTTAACACGTTTGTTGAATGAATTAGTGATGCCTGCAAGCTCTCAGAAAACTCTTTGGAACTGTCCCCTTTTGTATTCTTCCTCACCTACCATGATCCAATTTGTATAAATGCTCACCTCCTTTTCCTTGCACTAAAGCCAGAAATTTATTAGCAATTAAGAGAAAGGTAAACGACAATAACAAAACAACTGAAAACCAACACCACCTCCCCCAAACAACAACCCACAAACTTCCAGAGAATTCTAGAATGATTACATTACAGATACCAGAAATATTATTCTGAGATTTCTTTAAATTTGGTAATATTCTAAGAGTACAAAACGTGGCTGGATCTGTTCCACTCCCAAAGTAAAAGCATTAGATCTGGAGCATGCCTAGAGCTGCTGTCCTGTTTCTTTGCTCACAAGCGTCTTTCCTTCTCCTGTATGCATCTGAGTGTTCATTTTCTTCCCATCCCTCCTTACCTTAATTGTCTACTATACTCCTTGTACCCCCACTCCTCAACTAGAGTGGTGTTAAGGCTTAGCACTCCCACAGTATATAATAATTATATGCAGTGTTCCCAAATACACACACACGTACATGTGCTCGTGCTCACAGCGCTGGAGAAGAAGCAACAGCATTCAAGTTTTCCTTTATTTTTGCTCCTCAAGTTCCCAGACAGGGCTGGTCTTAGCAAAAACTGGTCCCTCCTACTTTCTGTTTCCTTTCTTCCCTTGGTGACATCCTTCCACCATGGTATTGAGAAACCCCTGCCCGAGGGTTTCTACCCCACCTACATTGCTATTTCCTAGCAGCAACCTATATTTTGTATTACTTTTTCCACCTGTAGCTTTATCAAAACTGAACTCTGAAATTTTCTTTTCCTGTAGAAGCCTGCTCTCAGCTAGCTATCACTGGAAAGCAAGCTGATAAGATAATGTACAACAAAGGATTTAACATATTATCTTTACCAGGATATTTGTATTTTAAGGAATTAATTAGTTTTTTGTCATTCATTTGTTCAGTGATGTCTGACTTTATGGACTATAGCATGCCATACATTTCTATCTTCTACTTTCTCTTAAAGTCTGTCCAAGTTCACGTTTATTGTTTCCATGATACTATCTTATCCATGGTCTTTTCCAATGAGTCGTGTCTTCTCATTATGTGGCCAAAGTACTTCAGCTTCAGTATTTGACCTTCCAGTGAATAGCCTGAATTAATTTCTTTAAGTTCTGACTCCTTAATATCCAAGGGACTCTCAAAAGTCTTCTCCAGCATCACAATTCGAAAGTGTTGTTTCTGCAGCTCTCAGTTTTCTATACACTGCTACTGGAAAAACCATAGCATTGACTATGTGGACCTTTGTGGGCTAGGTGGTGTCTCTGCTTTTTAGTGTGCTGTCCAGTTAATTAGTACTTGAAGTCAAAGGAATCAAGCCCTAATAGTGACATTTCAGGCTTTGAGAATTCACATTGTAAATGCTTAATAGATGCTTAATTCATTCAGTGATTCATTCAAATAGGTGGTGGCCCATTTCACTTATATCAACAGCCATTCCTTTTCTCTGAACTTTAATCTTTAAGAGACTAAGTAGCAATTTTTAAGAACCATGCTAAAGAGGATTGCTTATTTGTTGTATTAAACATATGTTAGAATGAATCCAGGGTATTGCCTATAAATACCTTGCGACCTGCCCATCTAAACTTGGAAATTTTCTGTGGGTTGGGATAGTTCTGATTCTAGTGATTTTTCTGCTATTTTTGTTAAATTATATTTCAAAATTTTGCATGTTATGATACTAAACTAGACTCCTTGAGTACAATTAATGTCAAAGTTTTGTAGCACTTTAAGGTTTATCTAATACTTTACACAACCCTGTGAAGTAGGCAATGCAAGTTCAATAATCTCTATTTGCAAATGAATAAACCCAGGCAAACCAAGAATAAGCAATCTGGTTGTGTAGCTAGCAAGTGTCAGAGCTAGGATACAGTACTGTGACTTGAGGTCTAGTGGCCTTTGTACTCTACCTCTAACCATCTTAGGAGCCCCTAGACATTTGGAAGAGACAGAAGGTAACAGTCATGCCTTTGCTAGAGGTCTAATTGCTAACTCACTGTCATTATCATTTTATATTTAATTAAAAAATATATATCTACATTTTGACTTTCTTGAGGACTTTCAAAACCTTACATAGAAATTTTATATGGAAGTGGTTTTTTTGATATTTCTAATTTTGTTTTTGTAAATTTTATTTTGTATGAAAGACATGGATTCAAATATGAGCTTTCTTGCTTTTTTGCCTATATGACCTTAGGCACATAACCGCACTAGATAATCTCTAGAAACTTTCCAACTCTAAAATCCTATGATTTGATAAATGTCCTAAAGATCAACAACATTCCTGTTCTGCCACAATATTGTGAATGAACTTTACCAGATAATTTCAGTAGGATATGTTGCAAAGAGAAAAATATCTGTGCATACTTTCCTCCCCAGCTATGTTGAACAAGGTTTCTTTTTCTGAAAGTCCTGTATAAGTCAAGCTTTTCAGTGATGCACTGGGGTGAATGTTATGGTTCACTTATTTTTGGTTTGTATAATCCCTTTCTTATGAGATAGGCAGTATACATTAGTTGCCTACCTACCTACCTACCTACCTATCTATCTATCTATCTATCTATCTATCTATCTATCTATCTATCATCTATCTACCTGCCTATCTACCTATCATCTATCTTTCCATCTATCATCTATCATCTATCATCTATCTATCTATCTTTCCATCTATCATCTATCTATCTATCTATCTATCTAATCCATCCATCTATTTAATGAAAGGTTTACCTAGAATCTCCAAGGAAGCCTTTCCTTGGTAATATAATAAATTCTTGCACTCAGCAACTATTTGTTCTTCCAAGTCTGCTGAGTCTCTGTGTTATTTTAAGTAAGGTCATTTTTTTCCAAAACAAAAAACAGTTCTTACTAGTAGCTCCCTGCCACCCCTGTTTATGAATTTATTTATTTCTATTCTCTCCTTTAACACTAATATTGACACTAGAATAACATTTTATAATTGAATAATTTTGAACACATGAAACTGCCTCTAACTACAAAGAAATTCTCTACATATGACAGTGCTTGGAAATATTCATCTTCCTTATCACATTTCTCTGAGATAGGCAGCATTGTCTCACTACCACAATGGTGTAAATTTTTGTCTGAGCATACCAAATGCTATGTTAGGGGGTTTTATGTCTGGAAGTCTGGTGACAAATCACTCATTTCTGAGGAGTCTACATCACACGCCATCTATGTAATCTCATCACAGCTGTAGAACTATATGAGGTGGGTTGTCACATCTTCATTTCTATGAATAATTTAGTTCTTTCTTCAGCCTTTGATCCTTGATCTTTTGCAATTTTTAATATTTTGGACACATTTTTATTGTGTAATCCTTGTGACATGAAGTGGCTGAATTCTTTTTGAGAGATTTCTTTTATATTTGGCTTGTCCCTCTGTCTCTGAAAATCTAGGAACTTCTAAATCTGTGCTTCTAGTTGGTCCTGCCCATAGTGTTGGCTCCATCTCCCCTTGTAAGCACATGCTTTACAAGGCCCACAAGGGAGAAAAACCAGATTATTTACAAGTTGAAGAAAATAGAGTTCTTAGTGAATTTAGCTGTAAATATCAAAGTTCACAAAAAAATAATTATATTTGATAAGGAGAAATTTTTACAGGCATAACATTAGACATATCTAGGGGCTAGTAAGTCTCCTCTTGGATGTGGTCTCTCAGTGTCTCAATATCAGACCCATTACAGTTCCCTGAGACTCCTAGTAGATGCTGTTAGTGGTCACCCTTTGTGTGACTCTCAGTAGCTCCCATTGGTGGTGTCCATTATCCTTCAACAAGTGCTTCTCGGCTCTGGCTCTCCCAGCAGGTGACATCACTAGATCCAGAGAAAAAGATTCCTTCTTCCATGGCCTGATGTACCATGGCACCAATCCAGACCAAAGTGTCTCTACTATGAAGCCTCTCCCTTGCATTTGAGTTCTCTGGTCTATCTCTGGCCTCACATCAAAGTTTTGCCAGCAGTCTGGAGCACAAAGCCTCTTTTCTTCAAACAAGTCTTTGTCATTAATACTGGTGAATTATATTCTGAAGTCTTTTTTCCTTGCCAGCAAGCAGGTCATGTGATACCTATTCATGTGATAACTTTTCATAGGCCTAAAGTTTTTTACAAAACATACTGAGTTCCTTCTACATGTTCCCTTCTGCCACACACTAATTAATGTACCTGTGAGTTGGTCTAGCTATTCTGGGAAGCAAGCTGGAACCATGCCTCAAAAGTCACTATACTGTGCAATACCCTTTCACTTGGGAATACCACTACTATGTCCATACTCCAAAAAAGATTAAAAGAAGAGGAAAAGGACTATACATAAAAAAAATAGTTATAACAGCTCTTTTTGCCATAGAAAAGAACTGGTCACCAAGAGGGTGCCTTTCAATTGGTAACTGGATAAACAAATGATGGAATGTTGTTGTTGAGTCATTCCATTTGTTTCCAACACTTTATGACCCTATTTGGGGTTTTCTAGGCAGAGATACTAGAGTGGCTTGCTATTTCCTTCCCCAGCTCATTTTACAGATGAGGAAACTGAGGCAAACAGGGTTAAGTGACTTGCCCAGTTACACAGCCAGTAAGTAGCTGAGGCCTGATTTGAACTCAGATGTTCCTGACTCCAGGCCCACTCCATCCTTATGCTGCCTAGTTGCCCAGATGATGGTATGTGAATGTACACAAGTCTTCCTAAGTTTCCCTGAAACTAACTATTTTGTCATTTCGTACTGTACAATAATACACATTCAAATTTTTGAATATTATTGAATATTGAATTAATATTGACTATTATTAAAATATTTGGATGTATATTATTGCACAGTACAAAATGACAGAATAGTTGGTTTCAGAGAAACCTGGGAAGACTTGTATGAACTGATGCAGAATGAAGTAAACAGAAGCTGAAAAACAACTTACTCATTAATAACATTCTAAAGAAAAGCAGCTTTGAAAGATTTAAAACTATGAGCAACACCACAAACAAGCAGAATCCCAGACAAGTGATGATGAAGCACGCTGCCCACCCCGTGACAGACGTGATAGATCCAAGAAACAAAATAGGAAAATATTTGCATATATAGCTAATGCAGGAATTTGTTGTTATTATATATGTATATATATATATATATATATATATATATATATATATATATATATATATATATATATATATATTTGTTGTAAGTGGCTTGCTTTTCTTTTCTTTCTTTTTTTTTTTTGGTTTTCATTGGAGGGAGGAGGGTAAATAGGAATGAGAGGGGGTAATCCCAGGGATAGAATATCAAAAAAAGAAAAAAAAGAACAAAAGGAATGAAAGAGCATCACTAAAGTAGCTTTAACAATGTACAAAAAAACCAGGGGGAAACCCAGAAAGAATCACTGACAAACAGGCAGCTTTAGAAAGTCGCATGTCAAATTTATCATATATTTAAATGAATGTCTCCAAAGTTTTAGTGCAGTTTTAACCTTAAAACTGTGATTCTTTCTGATCTTACTTCTCTTTCTTCTGTGCATTTTTGAACTGCTTCAGTGATCCTCTTCCCTTCCTTTTCTTTTTTTGTTACCCTATTCTCTGGGATTCCCCCCTCTCCCTCCTATTCATTCCCTCAGGTAGAAGAAAAAACAAAAAAAGTCATAGTGAAATTTTAAGTTATTACATTAAATTTCGTTAATTATAATTCAAGGTATGTTATATTAAAACTGCATTAAGACTTTTGGGAAATCCTGCATAACAGTGATCCCCAGTTTTATATACAATCTTTTTTTTTCTATTATGCTGTGTATATGGAAACACCATTTTCCTTGATGTTTGTTAAATTCAGACTGTCCCATGGAACAGTCAGGTCTGTTTCTTGGACATCTATGATAGTGAGGAGATTGGGGAAGGCCAAGTCTTCTCCAATGTTCTTTGTAGAGTAGGAAGAGAAAATATACAGTCTTTGTTACAATTGTAATGTTATCGACTTGATTATTTTGGTTCCTGTTTATCAAAATGTTGTAATCTCCAAGACATAAAATCAGGGATTTAGATCTTCCAACTTTGTTACTTCCAACTTGTTCCCTTTGTTACTTGAAACTGAATAAATACAAATGGCAGAGGTAGAATTTGAACCCAGGTCATTTACCTCTAAATCCAGTGCCCTTTCCACTATATCTCATTTCAGTGGTTTGTGGATTCAATTGGACAGAAGACATCCGTTGTTTATTATAAATATTTGCTTGTTGAATTTTCCTGTTGACAAATAACATTAATTTATATTTGAAAATATTATATAGACTATCTTTCACCATTGTGGACAAATTTAGCAGGCACAGGACAAATGCTTGGCAGAATAGGGATTTTGTTACACATGCAATGCTGTACCCTTTCAGACTTTGATTATTCAACTGATTAAAAAGAGCAATGACAAAGACAAATATGAGATTTACATATTAAAAAAAGAAAAAGAAAACAAAGACTGGGGAGAAAATGCTTTTACTCAGGGCAGTGACTACTTCATTTCTTGGTTTTTTGCCTGCTGTTGCATGTAAACAGTGAGAAAATTTGAGAGCTGAGAACAGGGGATGCTTAAACCCTAGAACTGTTGTCTGATCATTGGAAAAATGTACACTGCCTGGTTTGACATAGTTGACAGGCATGAGGATTTAGTATTATACTGGTTATTCACCATAAGCTAGACTAGAGTGAGGTTTCTCACTCAGAAGACCTAGAACTAGACAAAAAAAGATGGTTAAAGAAAAGACCTCAGAAGGAAGAAAGGAGATAACTTCTAAGCAATGCTGTTGCTGTTTAGGATTTGGTTGATAAAAGAGACTGTAACTTTTCCATATGCAGAAATATGAAATGGTCTAGAACATAACTGAAGAAATGAAACTAGAGAAGTTTCTACAAATCCTAGGCTGAGAACCTTTGCTAAGAGCCTTTCAGAGAGAGAGCAGCACCCAGCCTAGCAGTGAAGAGGATCATCCCAGCAGAGGAACAGCCTAGCCCTGCAAAGATTAACCCAACATTGCAGTACTAGAATGACCTAGGCCAGCAATATGGCAGACAACCTAGTACTGGAGCACCATCTTTGAAAGGTGGAAAAGCAATAGATCAACCTTATAGCATAGCAACTCATCTCAGCAGTAGAGTCTCCTGTCTAACGTAGAAACCACATTCATCACTGTAGTGGATAGACTAGAGTCAGAAAAATCGGAGTTAAAATTTGTCCTTAGACACTAATTTTGTGATTCTAGCCTTTCTCTGCCTTAGTTTTCTCATCTATAAAAGGGAAATAATAATGGTACTTAACTCCCATGTTTGTGGGAATTGAATGAGATTATATTTTAAAAATACCTTAAAATGTGGTATGAATGGTAGTTATAATTAAGGATAGTTCCTAAGAAAGAGAAGTTATATTGAGATCCACAGTTCTAGAGCTGTGAGTTGTCCTGGTCACATCTCCCTACACATGTGTTTTACTACCATGGTGCTTTAATTTTGTGCCCACTTCCTACTACACCCCAGACTCTGTGTATTGGTGGGAGGACCCACTCCAGGTTTATAAGTGGAATGCGTAATGGTGTTCTTCTTTTGTCCTTTGGGTAATTGCTTTTTGTTAAGTGTTGGAGTCATCTGGTTTTATTGATCAGCAGTACAGTGGTTGGGGCTCAGGTTCTATAGCAGTAGGACTGTGGCCATCCATAAGAGTGGGCCTTTTAATTCTGAACAGTAATTGTAGCAGGCACTATTGTGCCTGAGGAATAGGGCCAGGTACTTCATCAACAGTTTTTGTGTAATAAATTCCTCCCCTCCCCTCCATGATGAAGAAGATGAGTATATTTAAAATCAATGCTAAATAAGCTAAGCAGTGTGGTTACCATAGCCATAATCCAGTACCTCATTGCATGGTTTCACTCAGCAAATTGGGAGCATTTTTTTTCTTTAGTTTTCCAGGGCATTAATCATGACCGCAATAATTCACACTATTCTTTACTTTTCATTCCAGTCAGACTGGACTACTGCTCACCTGTCTAGATAACATTTGACCTCCCAACTCTGCCTTTGCATCGACTGTCTTGCCATGCCTAGAATGGTTTCTCTTTTCTGCCTCTTGGATCTCTCTGCTCAGCTCAAGTTCTGTTTGCTACAAGACATCTTTCTTGATTCTGACACTTCCTTTAATCCCTCAAATTACTTTTCTTTCTTTTTTGCATATATTTTATATATGTTGTTTCCCCTCAGTGGACTGTAATCTCCTTGGAGACAGAGGCTGCATTTTTGCATTTGTGTCTCCCCATCTTAATATAGTGTCTGTCACACAGTGGGTACTTAATAAATATTTGCTGAATTTAATTTAATATCTTTTTTTAATAAGGCAATCAGAATTAAGTCACTTGCCCAGGGTCACACAACTAATTCATGTCAAATGTCTGAGACTAGATTTAAACTCAGATCCTCCTGACTCCAGGACTGGTAGTCCACCCATTGTGCCACCTAGCTGTCCCTGAATTTAATTTAATTTGGAATCAGGGCTAATTGAACGTCTCTTACCTGATAGTCTGTTTTGAGATACCAAAATGTGACTATAACCACTAAAATAATTTGTGATAAAGTGAACTTTTTTACACAAATCATATACTTAAAGTTCCATTTATTCCAATAATACTCATTAGACTACCATCTGCTTGCCTCTGATTATCATCTGGACTACTAATAGTTTAATCTGAGTAATTCTGTTTGCACATTGCTTCTAAATTTAGTGCTTTTCAAAGACTCCAGTAAGACTTGCCTCTGGGAAATCTTGGCTTTGATGCAGCATCTGGTTTTTAGGCAGGCTTTTTGTAGTACCCCACTGAGGTGGTTACTGAAAGAGCACAGTGAAAGTCAGGGGACTGGCCCAGAGTCACACAATCAGTTAGTGGATTAACCTGGAAGACTTGTGTGGTTTCTGTTTGTGTTAAAGCCCTAAGAAAACGCCCTTCAATTGTAGATATCACATAGGCACCGTTTATATATTATACATCCTTGTAAAACACCTAAATGCATAAAAGACACAAATTTTATAAACTTTGCTTAGATCATATTTATTCACATATTTTCCATCTCATTATTCTCCCCTCCCTCATATTTTGTGAAGCTCAAGAAAAAAAGACTTCTGGAATATCCCAACCTTCTTCATGGCTTAATAGCAACAGCAGTTTTCAAGAGAATCTGCTTATTGTAGTAGAGAGAAGTTTCAGATTGGAATCAGAAGACTGGGTTTTAGTTCTAGCTGTGCTACTTGCTATCTATGTGACTTTGTCTTCACATCTGTAAAAATGGAGATAATTATATCCATCTTGCTTACTCCAGTGGGTTGCTAGGAGATTCAAGTCCTGTGAAGACATCATGTAACTAGAAAACACTAGTTAAAGATAAGCTATTATAAAGTGTTCCCTTCTTTATTCTTTCTAGTGGATGGCTAAGTAGTATAGCAAGTAGAATCTTGGATTTGAAATCAGGAAAAACCAGGAATGTGCTGATAAATGTTTAACAATGAGGTCTGCGGAAAAATGTATGAAAGGCACACTTTTAAGTTGAATCTGCGTTTTTAGCCTTTTCTTAAATTTAGGTAACTCACAGAGCAATAAATCAAGCCCTCATTTGTAGTATTTGCCAATTTCCAAAGTGTAAAAGTTAACAAAAGGTAAGCATGAAAAAAATTTAATAATTGGTTCTTGCAATCCCAGCACATCCCTGGGAAAAACTGAGAATGAATCTTGTCCCAGAGACTTACTGTATCATATAACTGAGTAAGTCACGCAACCTTCTTAGCTTCAGTTTCAATAAAATGGCAATAATAAACCTTGGCTTGGTTGTTATGAGGACAAAATGAGACTACCTAGTACTTTGCAAACCTCAAGGAGCAACCTTTATAATGCCAGCTATTATTTCTAGGAATAGTTTTCTGGCACATAGTAGGCATTTAACTAATTATTGACAGTTGGTTGAAGGGAGGGATGTAAGAGTTGTTGAATACTTACTCCTTTTTCCCTATGAAATTGCCAAATTGCCTGCCATTATCTTCTCTATTTCCCTGTGATAGGGATGCAGGGCTTCCTGCATCTGATATGTATGTGTTCTTCTCTCTCTCTCTCTCTCTCTCTCTCTCTCTCCCTTCCTTCCTTTCTTTCTTTCCTTTTCTTCCTTTCTTTCTTTTTTCCTTCTTTCTATCTCTATAGATAGATCCACACACATTTACACATATGTAGCACACACATCTTAAAGGATTAACTAGACTGGTCTTTCAGGGAAGTGTAATAGGCTTTAAATGCTATAGGCTGCATTTTGTAAGAGAGTTGCTGGAGTCTCTCATGAGATCTTTGTGGGCAAGATGGAGCAATGTGAAGGGGATGATACTATAATATGTTAGATTCAGAACTGGTTAAATGATACATAGCTAGCATTTATTTGTGGACCAACATCCACCTAGAAGGAGGTGGCTAAGAGCTTATTGCCATCCTTTGGGCGTATTCAACATTTCTGTTATGGGGTAGCTCCAAGTCTGGGGAGTTTATTGCCCTCCACCTATGTGTGTGTATATGTAGAATAAAGGCAGGGATTTGTATCACAGGATTGAGGTGGAGGTTGATGTTGACATCTAGGGATTTTTAGTTCTTAATTTCACTTCCCACATCCTCAACTGCCCCTTTTTCAGATACCAAGGGAATTTGGAGTTGAGGATAATCACAGGGCCTGAGATTCGCACAATATTTGTGAGGGGGTTTCTTTGGCAGAACCCCCATTTGGAATGGATTTTAGTGTTCAGGATCCCTAGAAGAGAATTAAGCAGGAGTTGTAAGGATTTTCCAATCTTAAGTCTGATCAAGCTTTGGGACAGAGAACTTGCCCCTGGTGAGCATGAGAGTGAGGTGATTCATAGATAGATTGAATGCTTTGGGGATTCACTTAGCTGATTTGCCAAGCTAAAAGAGAGCTTATAGAGCCCATGCTTTCCTTTTGGGGGGAAGAGGTGTCACTTCAGTTGGGTCCTCCAGTTAAAGCCAGAAACTGGCAGCAGAGAGGTCCACTGAAGTAATACCTGGCATTGGCCTCAAGACCAGCTCCTAAGCAGCAGCCAATAGACCAAAGTGGAGGTGCACTGCTTGGAAGAGACCATCAGAGTACTGCCTGCCAGGGACTGTATGCTCCACTGAAACTCTACACTGTACTGAACCAGTAATGAGCAGGCCCAGTGGGAGCAATGTGATGATATAACCTGAAGACATTGGCAGTTGTCAGAGGGGAGGGGAGAGTTGCTCCTCCCTGCATGTGTGCATGGGCCTGGTTGTCATCTTCCTTATAGGTGCACCCTGCTCCTGTGTGCTCTTGCCCCAGGCATTCACCAGGTGTGTACCCCTCCACACATGTACCCTTGGGGATGGTAAGTGCATTTGTGGGAGAATTTGCCTCAGGTTTGTGGGGAAAATGCTCTATAGCTACTTACACTATTCTATTAAAGTTTACTTTATGTGTTCTGTGCTGGAGTAGTAAAAAGGAAGACATTCACGGTCCTTGTGAGCTATGATTTTCAAGTGAATTTGGACCCTCCAAGTAATTAAAAAAACTGCTGAAGGTTTTGCCATAATCTGAAACTGGATACATGAAGGTCATGCCTCCCTAAAACATCCTCATACTAATAACAAGGTTGATAGCTAACATACACACACACACACACGTATATAGTGCTTACTCTGTGCCAGGTACCACGCTAAGCCCTTTACAGTTATTATCTCACAGAATCCTCCCAACAACCCTGGGAGTTAAGTGCTATCATCATCCTCATTTTTCAGATGAGGAAACTTGGGCAAACAGAGGTTAGGTGACTTTCCCAGGGTCTCCCAGTTAGTAAGTATCTGACACTGGATTTGAACTCAGATCTTCCTGACTGTTGACTTGCTTTCTATGCATTGTGGTACCTTGCTAAAAACTCTAAACTAAAAGAGAGATCATGGAACACACTCTTTCATGAGGAACAGATTTTGCATTAGCTAAGGATATCAGTTAAAACCTTAGTCACCTTGAGGTATCTTTTCTAAGGGCTCCACGTTAAAAAGGGGTGTGCTGGGGGCCACATAATCTATGACTTATGTGAATACACAGCAAATAGGTGCACAACAAAGAAGCAAGATACAAATAGGTAAATCTAATCATAGGTGAGGTGAAAAAAGGGAAATGAAAGGATTGGAATTGGTTGGAAGTTAGATCTTTTCAGAAGATCTTCAGGGTACTAGCTAAGAGAAATTATTCAGTGCTTTTAATTTTCTAAAATATTTTTACAACTATTATTTCACCTGATCCTAACACTTTTTTCTTTTAAAAGATATTTAAATATTATTCATTCTTAAAGTTCTTTATTGCCAAAAATAGACACACATTTTTATAATCAGTTGCTTTTAAGTATGATAAATTAACATATTCCTTCTTTTGTTTGTTTGTTTTCAGTAATAGTTTACCCTTTAGTTCAACTTCTCTCTCTGCTTTTTTTTTTTTTAACAACCATTTCTGTTGTCTTTCGGAGTCTTTGTGTTCTGGATCATAATTCCCTATTCTACTTTCCTTTTAATAAGAATTCATGAATTTTTTAAAGGATAAGATGTTTGTCTTTGTGACCATAGGTTTCCCACTCTTTCTTCCTCAAATCTTTAGATTTTCTTGCTCTACAGCTGCTTCTTCCCCCTGTTATGAGGAGCAGAAGTGTTGTTGGACTGCAGAAGTGAAAGTGGAAGTGATATGATGGAGCTGTAGCTGGGAGCAGGCATCAAGGTCAAGGTCAAAGTCAGTGGGATGAAGGAGCCGCTTATTGGGGCTGACTTTTTATCTCACTCTTCCCACTCTATTATTACTTAACTATAGCCAAGTGAAACCTGAGGTCCCTGCCAATGACCAGATGGACAAGACAAAGAGGAAGTGTTCCTCCTGAAGTCCAGTTCACTATGGGTCCTACATTCTAGCTCTTTGGTTTCTAGTGAGTTAAGCCCCAACTCCAGAATCTCTGCACTAACATTTGATGACCAGCCCTACCCAAAAATATGAACTGAACATCCTATAGAAACCATGTGACCATACTCCCTTGCCTACTCTAGGATGTACTCAAACAATGACTTCCTATTCCAAATTTGTCCTATTTCTGGCAGATGGAGGTTTAGGACAACAGTGGGTTTGCATTGGCTTGGTAGCTGCTTTAGTATTTTTTTATTATTATGCATTTTCTCTCAGTTTTAAAGCACTAGTTATTGATTAATGAATTCTTTGCTAAAAGTATTTTTAATGGATGTAGTTTTAAAGCATGTGTATCTGTTTGTAGGGAGAATCAACTCCAGTAGAGCAAGGTCACGTAACTAGTGCCCATTGAAGTATGGCATGATCAGGAGGGCAGGGGAGCTAGTAGGTGGGGGCTCAGAACTAAGTTTTGATTTGGTAGATCCA
Organism: Potorous gilbertii; assembly: GCA_028658325.1. Lineage (NCBI taxonomy): Eukaryota > Metazoa > Chordata > Mammalia > Diprotodontia > Potoroidae > Potorous > Potorous gilbertii. The sequence continues at coordinate 211,431,900 of CM053772.1, read as the reverse complement.
TAAAGCTATACAACCCTAAACCAATATATAGTTCTGCCTTGTAATGAGAGATGGAACTTAGTGATAGAAGGTTCTGAACTCTCTGGTAACAATAAAGAGGATTTAGCTTGACTACCATATGCAAAAACTGCAGTGGTATATGGGATCTTTAGTTAACATTATCCATGGCACCTTTAGGAGGAACACACAACAAACATTTGAGGGTGGAGGCTATTATCCTTTATTTGACAGATGAGGAAACAGGCATGAAATAGTAGGTTACTTAGGGTCACAGAACTTGGTAATAACAAACTTGTATCTTGGGAGATAGTATCCTATAGTGGACAAAAACCCACTGAATTTGGAGTCAGAAAGATGTGGATTGAATTTTTTTTTCTATATAATCTTAGACAAATAAGCACTCTGAGCCTCAGTTTCCTCATCTATGAAATGTAGATAGTAATACTTATGCTACCTACCTCACATGGTTGTTAGAAAACTACTTTGTAAATCATAGAGCACCATTTATTATGAAAATGTATCTGCTGCCCAAGGTCCCATGGGGAGATAGGCTAAAACTAGAAAAACAGAAACATCTTTAAATATCACATTTCCCATGGTAATCCACACCCTTCTCAGTGCTAAAGAAATGTCTGGTAATAGTGGGCTTCCTAGTAATACACCTAATGATAACTCTTTCAGGTGACTGCTATTCTAAGACGCTACAAGGTACTCTCAGGACGGACAAAATCAGTATTTATCCCTCTGTTTTAAACTTTTGGTCAGAGAATAAGAACATCATAATCATGTGCTTTTATGACAACAGTATTGTCCCTATTTTATAGAGGGGAAAACTGAGGTTCAGGAAAGTTACGTTTCTTTTGTACTACGTATCAGCTTCAATGTGAAACCAGGTCTTCTGACTCCAAATCCAGACCCATTCCATGTTTCCACCCTACTCCGTAAGCACAAGGCAGATTACAATCCTCACACTGGAAATTAACTTCTCCATCTCCTAACAAAATATGAAATTAAAGGCTCAGATTCCACTATTGAGAGTTGACAGCCTTGAAATGAAATTTTCTCATCAACTCCTGAAGGGAGCAGATTAAGGAATTTGAATCCTAGCAGGTAATTAAAGGAAAATGCAATTTCAAACTAACAATTTTAGATTGTGCTCCAGGAGTGCGTTTCATTTCTATGTCTGAGTTCTGTTGCTTTTAGGGACGGGAGCATGGAATTGAGAGGGGGGAACTGATTGGCATTTTTCTTCTTCTATACCATGTGCATTGCGAGGCGGCCCCTTGTGCCATGACTCTCTCTTCCTGCACCTCCGTAGTTTTCTCTATGAAATAAGTGTAACACTTGTCATCTACTCGACTCACAGTCATGTAATGAAAATTAATGAATTAAGGTTTGCAAAAAGTCCTCCGCTTCCAAGAGGCGATCAAAAGAAAGTGTAATTATTGATATTTTCCCAGCTTTATTTAGACTATAAAGGTTTCTTTGACTACCTTCAAGATTTTGACAGAAATCAGTAAAATGGTCAATTTTATTTCATGTATTTTCTTCCTCTTTATCACTTCTCCTCTCCATTGCAGTAACTTTAAAGAAGAAAGATTAGATGTTATGGTTAGTCTTTTGATAGATTTTTAAACTCATTTTATTATATTTATATGCATTTTAGTATATGAAATAATAAATTAATAAATGTTAAATGCTAATTTAGTATACAAAATTAATTCAATAAATATTTATTGATCAATTGCCTACCCTGTGGTTTGGATGAGGCTGGAGCTGTGCTTTCATTCTTTTATCAAACTCATGTTCCTCAGATAATAAATATTCACACCTGTTCTACAATGCCATTTTAGAGAGCAGCTTGGGCATTGAGAGGCTAAATGATTTGCCTAGCTCCACACAGCTAGTATGTATCAGATGCATCTCTTCTGACTCAGAGGCCAGTCCTCTATTCCTTATGCTGTCCTGCCTCTCTATACAGAAGGAAATAAAAAGATAATTAAGACTTGGTCCTTGTCCTCAAAGTGTCTGCAGTCTACTGGTATAGATAGTACACTGTATACAAAGTTAATATGCTATAAAGTCTAGACTATAGAGTGTGGGAAGGAGAATAATATATAATGAGGCTGGAAAGATAAGTTGGAGTCAGAATAAGAGGGGCTTTGAATGCCAAACAGAGAAGTTTATGTTTTATCCTAGAGGCAATAGAGAATCATTTCAATTTCATGAGTAGGGAAGTGTCATTGTCAGACCCAAACATAAGGAAAATCACTTTGGCAGATGGATGGAGGATGCGTTGGAGAAAGGAGAGACTGGAGGTAGGAAGATCGGTTAGGAGACCATTGCAATAGTCTAGGTGAGAGATGGAAAGGGCCAGAACCAAGGCTGGTGGTTGTATGAGAAGTGAGAAGTAGACAGTTGAGAAAGATACAGAGGTAGAAATAAGATTTACTGATATAACATGTGGGGTGAGAGAGAATGAAGAATTGAGGATGGTACTGAGGTTATAAGCCTGGGGTATTGAAAGAATGGTGGCACCCTTCACAGAAATAGGGAAGTTCCATAGAAAGGTGGATTTTTTGAGAAAGGTAGAGTTCTGCGATGGATGTGTTGAATTTGTTTTGTCTCTAGGACATCCAGTTTGAAATGTCCGATAAGCAGTTGGTGCTGGGGTCCTGGGACTCAGGAGGGGAACTAGGTTGAACATATGATATACACTGTGAGCTGAAGATATTTCTTAAAGAGAAACAGGGTAAAGTCTTGTGATACCCTCACATTTGACATGATAAGAATGATCAGAAAGGTGGGAAGGAAGAGAACTAGAAGAGAATAGTGTCTTAAAAACTCAGAAGAGAGAGTATCCAGGAGAAGAGTGAGGTCAGCAATATTAAATGCTGGAGAGAAATGGAGAAGGATGAAGATTGAGAAGCGACCATCAGATAATAGGAATTAAAGCTCACAGGTAACTACTGAGAGCACAGTTTCAGGGGAGTGATGAGCTTGGAAACCAAATTTCAAAGCATTGAGAAATAAGCAAAAGGGGGAAAATAGAAGCGATGAATGTGAATAGCTTTTTAAAAACGGATTTAGTTAAGAAAGGAAGGAGAGATGTAGGATAATAGTTGAAGGTTATAGCAGAGTTAAGGGAAGGGTTTTTTTTAAAGATCAAAGGAGACTTGGACATATTTGGAGAAAGTAGGGTAGGAAGCAGGTATTAGGAAAAGATCAAAGATTAGCAATAGAAGGAATTATTGATGTAGCACTATACTGGAGAAGATGTTAGGGGATTGGATCAGGGGTACATATAGAGAAGCTGATCTTGGTCAGAAGAAGGACCATCTCATTATTATAGTCTGAAGTAAGGAAGGAGAGTAGAGAATGAAATCAAAGGATTTTGAGTTGAAGAGAAGGAAAGGAGCTCCCAGTGAATGGATGTGAGTCAGAATGGAAAGAGACTTGACTAAAATCAGGAACAGATCTGAATTCAAATCTCTCTTACAACATTTAACTTCTCTGGACTGTGGTTTCATCATCTATAAAAACAAGGAAAATGATACCTAGGGTACTTCCCTCATTGTGCTGCTGTGAGGATCAAATGAGATAAGGTATGCAAAGTGCTTTGGAAACCTTAGTAAAATATTAATTTAATTACTAGTAATTTAAATATAAGCTTCTTGTCCAACGACCAATGAGTCAATATATTTGTAGAGGAAGTGAACCAGATGGTGAGACTATTGCCATTATCATTACAAACCCAACTTGATAATATCATCTCAATAACCAAATGTATATAGTATGGGAGGAAGATGAAATTTAATAGTGAAGAATGTCAGATTTTCATTTTCATTAGAAGTTACCTATACAAGGATAGGATGGGAGAAACATGGCTAGAAGGCAGTTTATGTGAAAAGATCAAACAATTCTAGTGGATTGCAAACTGAGGATGTTAGCAGTATGATGTGGGAGTAAAAAATATGAAAATGATCTTAGATTATATTCAATTCAATAAATACTTATTAAGCATTTGCTATGTGCAAAGGAACTATTCCTGCTTTGTGCTGGAATAGATGTCAAGGTTAGAGAAGCAAAATCTCTGCCCTAATATGGCTTATTAGCTACTGAGGTAGAATATCTTTGGGAGATCATTCACTAACTGATGCAGGTACAGAGGAGGGCAGTCAGGATAGCGATGGGAGTAGAATAATGCTAACTCAGAGTCCACTGATGGTTCTAGGGATGAAGAGAAAACTTAGGGGAGAAATGATAACAGTATTCAAATATTCATAGAGTCATCAAATGGAAAGGTGGATAGACTTATTCTCCTTGTTTCCAGAAGGCAGAGCTGGGACGGGGTAGAGCAGAAGTTACAGAAAGGCAGATTTTAGCTTATGTTAAGGAAAAACTTGCTAATAATTAGAGCTGTTCAAAAATGGAGTGAGTTGCCTCCTGGGAAAGGGAGTTACCTGTCATTGATTGTCTTTTCATAGAGGCTAGATGACAACTTATCAGAATAGCATAGCATTTTTGATTTGGGTTAGGGGATGGACCTGGTGACTTGTAAGTGATTTGCCTAGCTCCACACAGCTAGTATAAGGTTTCTTATAATTGTAAGCCAGGGATCATCTATAAATGTCCACTCCACTCTTGTCTGTCAATTAACAGAAAAATAAACTTTCCCTGATAAGTGTCTAGCTTCAATGATCATATTAGTCCAAAATACTTTGTGTACAAAATGTTATACTAATTTTTACTTCTTTATATATTGCCTATAAGTATTTTCATTTTTTCTTAGATACATTTGTCTTTTTTTCCTATTAGAGTCAACTCCTTTTGGACAGAGAGGGTGCTTTTATTCCTTTTCACTCTCCCTGTTATATCTAGTATGGTGCTTCATTCAAGAAGATGTGCCCAAACGAGGGATAATGAGCAGATCCGATGGTTTTTTATCGGACATCTTTAAAATGGTTTTTAGAAAATAATGTGGTGATTGAGGCTATTAGAAAGGTAAGGCTTGAATGAACAAATTCTATTTTCCTCTACAGAAGTCATATTCTGAGCCCTCGTTTTGCTGTGGGAGTGACCCTGGACTCTTAATAGACTACACTCTCAGAATACAAATTCTCGTACAGCCTATTGACCTAGAAGGGATTAAAATACTATTCAACAGATAGATTCTTCTCTGCTGTTTAAAGACAAATTTAGTTAGGTATTGAGAAACTCATTACCAGTTGGCCATGAGGTAATGAATTCTTTGGTTAGGACAACCCATGAAACAAAGAAACCTAGGAAATGGACCTCAATCCTCTATGGCTTCCTTCCATTTCTTCAGTGAGAGTAGTGAAGTGGTGAAAAAGGGTACAAAAGTAGCTAAGAATCACAGTTTACAGGTCTATAAATATCAAATTAACTGTCGATAATCTAAATGGCATATCTCAGTCCAACAACCATTGAGCTGATATATTTGGGGAGAAAATGAACCAGATGGTGACATTGTTTACCAGTCAGAAGAGGGGCTTCAGGAGCAGATATTTCTTTCAAGGTAAGAAGGCCACAGGGATAGAGGTACCATACTTCCAGGATGGTAAAGTCTGGAGGGTCAGGAGCAGAACTAGAGGATGAATGAAAGAGAGAAAGTGGTGGGGATGGAGGAAGACTGGTGACTTTACTGAGAATGTGGACATCAGTAAAGAACTTCCCTCTAGTCTGGTATTAGTATCACTGTCTACCCCTCCCACTTCCACCACAACTGCAAGGTAAATAAAAGCCCTCCCTTATAGCAAGTATTGTTAAGCAAAATAAATCCACATGTTAGGCTCATATTTTGATATCAATATTCTTTTCTTATAGCATTATTGTGTGACTTCAGAGGGCAGCGTGGTGGGCCAGTAGATAGAGTACTGGGCCTCATTCTTGTCTGACACTTACTATCTGTGTGACCCTGGGTAAGTCACTTAATCCTGTTTGCTCCAGTTCTTCATCTGTAAAATGAGCTGGAGAAGGAATTGACAAACCACTCTAGTGTCTTTGCCAAGAAAATGTCAAATGAGATCATGAAGAGTCAGACACAGATGATATGCCTGAACAACAGCAAAAAGAGCTAGTCTTGGACAAAATTATTTTTTAACACTTTTTTTTTAAGATAGGCTTAAGTGACTTGACTAGGGTCACTCAGCTAGAAAGTATCTGAGGCCAGATTTAAATTCAGGTCTTCCTGACTCCAGAGCTTGTGTTCTTGGCCAAAATTGTAGAGTACATGATTTCTGTCTTTGATACTCTGCCTTCTTCCCACTCTAAAACTATTTTCCTTGTCCCTCTTGCAAAACACTAACTGCTAACAGGTGTAATAATAATAGCAGCTATTTATATGGTGTTTTAAATTTGACAAAGCACTTTATATATGTTATCTCATTTGATCCTCAAACAGCCCTAGGAAGTAGATGCTATTATCATTCCTATTTTAGTGATAAGGAAATGGAAAGTCAGAGTGGTTAAAGGACTTGGTGGGAGTCACACAGCTATTAAGTGGCTGGGGCAGGATTTGAAGTCAGGACATTCTGATTCCAAGTCTAAAACTCTGCTCTGTCACCTAGCTACTTAGGTTTAAGTCCAAAAGGTTTTAAGCTGTGAGCTCAACTGAATTATTTGCCTTTATACCTTCTGAATGCAGCATTGCATTGGAAATCAAAAAGATAAAGTATGAATTCCAGTTTTGTTTTTGATTACTTGTGTGTCCTAGAACAGATCTCTGGGCCTCAGTCTCCTCATCTCTAAAATAAGAGGATTATCTTGGAAGATTGACTCAAATTCTATGACCCTACAATGGCTAAAATGAGAGGATAGATGTTTTTGCCTAATGTTCCTTAAAGTTGTTCCAATTGCCACAAACAGCATTATACCTACTTGTGAGACTGGCTCTAACCATCATTGTAAGACAGCACTGTTGAGATCAGATTTGACATTTATTTATTTATCCAAAAATTTTGTTGACATCGTTTTCCCCCACCACTTTTATTTCTCAACACATTCCTTCCTTCTCCTACAAAAGAATTATCTCTTATTATAAAGAATAAAAAAGTGCTGTAAAACTGCATACCCTTTGACCCAGCAATACCACTGTTGGGTCTGTATCCCAAAGAGATCATAAAAAAGGGAAAAGGACTTACATGTACAGAAATATTTATGGAAACTCTTCTTGTGGTAGCAAAGAACTGGAAATTGAGGGAATGCCCATCAATTGGGGAATGGCTGAACAAATTGTGGTATATGTATGTAATGAAATAATATTGTTCTATAAGAAGTGATGAGCAGGTGGATTTCAGAAAAACCTGGACTTACAGGAACTGATGCTGAGTGAAGTGAGCAGAACCAAGGGAATTGTACACAGTAACAGCAACACTGTGTGATGACCAACTTTGATAGACTTAGCTCTTCTCAGCAATACAATGACTTAAGACAATTCCAAAAGACTCAAAATGAAAAGTTCTATTCACATACAGAGAGCTAGCTATGGAGTCTGAATGCAGATTGAAGCATACTATTTTATCTTTTCTTTCTTTCTTGTGATTTTTTCCCTTTTTTTTTGATTCTTCCTTCACAACATGAATAAATATGGAAATATGTCAAGTAGTATTATACATGTATAGCCTATATCCGATTGCATGCTGTCTTGGGGAGGGGGAAAGGGGAAGTAAGGAGAAAAATTTTGAAATTCAAAATCTTATAAAAGTGAATGTTGGAAACTATAAAAATAAAATGCTGTGAAGTGGAAGCAACAAAAAGAATAAAAAAAGAAGAGGAAGAAACCAGTTCAGCAAAATTAACCAACCTAGTCACCAAATCTGACATCATATACACTGCTCCATGCCCACAGCCTCTCACCTGTGCTCCTTATCTATTCTTTTAGTCTGTGCCTGGTCAATATGATTTCCCAACATTCATCTTTGTGGTTTCATTGTTATTCTTTCCTTTAACATTGTTGTAATTGTGGATACTATTTTCCTGGTTCTACATATCTCACTTAGTATCACTTCATATAGCTCTTCCAATTGGCAATTATAGGAGCAGACTTGGAAGCACAGAGGATAGGGTGCTGGTGCTGGAGTCAGGAAAACTCATGTTTAAATCCTGCCTCAAACACTTTCCGGCCACCTGACTCTGGGCAAGTCTCTTAATTTCTGTAAGTTCTCATTTCTCATTGGGTAGAATGGGGATAATCATAGCACTTGCCTCACAGGTTGTCCTGAGGATCAGGTCAGGGATAGCATGTGTGAAGCAGTCTTAGGAACATTAAAGAGCTGAATAAATGTTAGCTGTTGTTATCAGGAGCAGCTAAGATGGGATCAGGAATGTTACTGATTTTGTTCAAGCTACCGATGGAATATTCTCACCTAAGTTAGAATTTGTCAAAGACTACTAAAGCAAGAACATGTTTTCTGTTTCTCTGGGCCCCATAATGACTGCCACAGTTCTGGATTCCTCCTTTGTAGTGCCCCTTAATACTGCACTTGTCAACGGTTCAACATTGTCTCTCCCTCCATGTGCCACCATCACTACTTGCTGTGGTGGACAATTATTGACCCATCCTGACACAACTTCTCTATGTGAAATCAAATAGGACCAGGCCATGCATGGAATAGTAAATGGACCATTATTCAAATAGGTGCATTCTAGACCTACATATCCATTCTATTAAAAGATTACACGCAGTGAAAAAATGAAATCATCCTGGATGGCAAAATCAGAGGTATAACATGTGGGTGATTGCTCTATTGGAGAATTTGTGATTTCATGAAGCGGCTGATTTTACTTTCAGAATGAGGACATTCTGAGAATTATCGCTTTCCCCATATAGAAATTCTAATTCATTTGGTGTTTCATGTAAAGTTTAATGGAAGAATTTCAGAGTCAACATGATCTTCCTTTACCTGACAAATTAAGGTAATTTAAAGCTCAAATCTGACCTAAGTTCAAAGTTGTTAAATACCTTAATTTTCATCTGTGTTTTGTGTCAGAAAATAATTTTAATATTAAAGGACAGCTGTAGACTGCTAATGACTCGAATACAGTTTGACTGTTTTCATGAAGTGCTCTGTGGGATGTCAGAATATTTAATTCAGGATGTTAAAAACATCCCAAAATGTCACAATAATTATATCACAGCAGGCAATTAAAACACTGGAAAATGCCAACTGACTAAGAGTGTGCCTTGTTATTTAGGAAACTATTAAGAGACTGACATATAAAGTAGAAAATACAGATTACAACCTGAGATTTCAATATGTAATGAATACGTTATATGAAATTGATATTAGAGACAATAAGAGTCAGACCCCGGCTTCACTACAAAGCCCTCTTAAAGTGAAAGGTCCCTCTTGATCTTAAATATCTATGTTCCCACATTGTAAAGACATTGTTTGGTTTTCCATATCATGCCATATGTGCCGTAATACCTACACACAATGGTTGTGTTAATTATATCTTCTTTTGGCAGCCGTAATTGATCTGATTTCACCATCTTAAATACTGGGAAATAGAATGATTTCCTATTTTCTCAAACGGTCCTTTGACATTTCAAGAGTGCTTACTGGTCCTTGAGTATTAGAGTACCATCTTCCATCATTTCTTACCAAGTAGTCCTCCTCATCCTTGAGGAACCCCCACTATCTAATTTCTCTTCTCCTGCTGGAAATTCTTGGAGAAAGTCTTGCCATTGAGTTGATGTTGCCCATGGAGCATTCATGGTACCTTCCCTCACTGTTGATCTGTAATCTTTTTACTCTACCTTTCTAGACTTTTCATCTCATTCCCATCCCTACTCCAACCCCCACCTCTTGTCCTAACCAGCAACTGCCAATATTTAGTTTTCCTTTTATTTTTAATCCAAAGCCATAGTAAGCAACTGTAGTAACACAGAATAAGCCTCACAAACACTCCCATTTCAAGCAATACGAAAGGTGCCCTCAAATAAACTTTTAAAGACAAATTCAGTTAAGGGGTGGTTGGGGTGAGGCAGTGGTTGTGAACACCCGAGGAGACCTTGGACCTTTGGCCACAACACCTCATGGGGGAAAGATAGAGACCTGAAGGCATCAAGGTATGTGCTGAGGAGGTCCTTGCTGGGGAAGTTGGCAGGGTGGAATATGAGAGCCACCTGAAGTTTCCTGTTTTTAATCATTCTTCTTGCTACATAACTGCCAGGTTCAGTTCTTGCCACCTGTAGGATGGTCAGTATTACCTACACTGGAAAGTGTTGTAAATTGTCATTGCCCTTTAAATTTTGACATCCTGGTAAAACTGGATGACCTTGTCCTATTTATGGCTCTACCTCAGCAGACTCCCAATGCCCACACTTGTAGTCACTTAATAAATGTCATTGATGTCTTGATTATGGCCACTGACCTAGCCACTTATTTCACTGAGGAAGTTGAGACCATTCAACATACATCTTTAATCTTCCCTCACTATTGGCTCTTTCCCATTTGCTCCTTCCATTTTAAAAATAGTAACTGATATATTTTATAGCACTTAAGGTTTAGATAATGCTTCATATGCATGGCTCATCAGATCATCACAACAACCATATAAGGTAAATAACTGTTATTTCCATTTTACAGATAGGGACACTTTGGTTCAGAGCAATTAAGTGACTTCCACATGGCCTCCAGACTAGTAGGCATCAGAGATGGAATTTTAATCCAAGTTCCTCCTTATTCTTTTTCTACTTTTCCTCTAACTGTAACACATTAACTCTTTCAACAGTCGCCAACAATTGCCTAATAATCCAGTGAAATAATCCTTTTTTCCAGGCTTCATTCTTTTTGATTTCTCTGAAGCTTTTGTCACTGTTGACCACCCTCACCCACTTGCCTTCTGAGGACCTCCCCCTATACTCTTCTATCCTCTTTATTGTCCAGACCTCTCCTTCGCAGTCTTCCCATAGGAAATGTGGGCTTTCTTCAAGGATCTGTGCTTGGACTTCTTTTCTTCTCTTTCTCCTTTCCCTTCCTTGACAGTTTCATGTATTCCCATGACTTCACCTTTGTAGAGATGACTCTCAAATCTATATTTGTGATCCTGTCCTCCATTCTGTGCTCTAGACCAGAGATTTCCCAGTTTCCTATATAATGCCTCTTCTTAGAAAATATCCTTTCATATCCTCAAATTCAACATGTCCAAAAATGACATCAAATTTTCTCCTAAACTTGCTTCCCCTTCCAACCTCACTATTTCTGTCCATGGCACTACCTTTCGCCTTGTCTTCCATGTTCATTTATCAGAAAGGACTTGTCAATTCTGTCTCTACACTATATCTCAATCTGTCTTTTAGTCTATTTCCATTGCTACTACCCTAGGACAGGCCTTTGTTATCACCTACCTATATGTTATGCCCATAATGCAGTACAATCAACTCACTCTACATGTATCCCTATCAACATTACATCAGCCTCTTAGTAAGTGTTCTTGCCTCCATTCTCTTCTGCCTCTACTATGTATTTCATGGGGATGCCAAAATAATCTTTCTTCTGATTAGATCCCATCATGTCACTTGTCTCTCTATTCATAAATCTTCAAGAGTTTGCTGTATCCTACTAAGTAAAGTTCATATTCTTTTACTTCTCAGCCTACTTCTCCAGTCTTGCCTCCTAATGCTTCCTTACACACACTTTACCCATGTTGAACTGCTCTCTGCCCCTGAAAACATATTGTGTTCTCATACTTCTGTGCATTCATTTAGATTGTTCTCTATTCCTAGAATGTTCTCTTTCCTTTTCTTTGTCTTTTGAATTTCTACCTATCCTTTAAATCTCAAGTCATATACTGGCATCTTCCCTACCCATCTGTTTGGAGGGATCCAAATGATCTGCCCTCTCAGAACTCATATATCATTGTGTGTGCTAATACACTTAGGTGATACTGTACAGTATATTTACTTGTGTAGGTTTCACATACCACTACTAAGATCCCTTAAGACCAGGAATCATGTCCTATATAAACTTTGTCTCTGTAAAGAACACTGCTTGTACATAAATAAATAAATAATTTATCAAATGCTCATTCTTAGTGGGAACATCAGTATCTAATTATAGTCAGAATGAAAGGAATACAATATGAGCATGGAATGAGCTAAAAGTATTTGTTAATACAATCATTTTTTTCCAGGTCATCTAGAAGCTTTTATTAAGCACCTACTATGTGCCAGGTACTATGTTAGATGCTGGCATTTAATAGATTTTTTTTGAAATTGTACTATTATCTGCATTATAGGCGAACTTTTTTTTTTTTGTCTTGAGCAGCTCTGTGGTATGGAAGGGCCAACATGAATGTCAAAGAAGCCTGATTGAAGGAGATTTGCCTTGAAGAGGTCTGGTGATAGAGTATTATGTTAAAGTACAGAAAAGTACCAAATAGTAGCTGTAGTTTGGAAAATACTTCATATGTACTATCTCATTTGATCCCCATAACAGTTTTGTGAGGTAGGTATTATATGCTCCATTTTGCTGATGAAGAAACTAAGTGCTAGAGAGGTTGGATAACTTGACTGTTGTTACAAGTCTGGTGAGTGTCAGAGCCAGGACTGGCCCATGGCTTCTGATTTCAGAGCTGGTGCTCTTTCTTCCGTGTTGCTATTATTTCACACTTAAAGGTTAACCATACATAGTCTTTAAATACTTATTTAAGAAATGTTTGTTATGGTCATTAGACAGAGGTTACTGGCTATGGTGAATAACTTGCTTAAATCAGACTTTTTTTCCCTTGTACTTCTTGCTTATTGTAGTAAGCTGATTATAGGTCTATAAGACAGTCACAACAATTCATTATTGGTTCATTAAAGCTGTATTGATTTTATTTTTCCATGAGAATGATTAATGCATCAGTTCTTGAGCTCTTGCCCATGACTTAGCGGGCTGGTTGACAGCAGTACAGAAGTGGTTTTACCTTTGTACTCTGAAGGATTATGGCACCTCAGAGCTTCTCGGATCTGTCACAGGGCCTTGTGTGTTTGTGGTTTGTTATAGTTAATGTCTTTTGGGAGGCAGCTCTCTACAGAATCTAAGGTGAGATCTGGGTTCTTTCACACCTGAGGAGGTCTTGGATTATTTGCCACATTTGCTGGTAAGATAATCCTTTTCTCATTTGGACTTATCTCTTTGTGGTGTATACCCACAAATACCATAATATAGAATCTTTGCACTGGATGTGAATCCAGATGCATTGTGTCAGAGTCATACATGAGTCAAGGGCCCACATCATGAAAGTATGGCTATCTCATTTAGAACTCTTCTCCAGGACTCCCAGAGCCCTGGATGCTTTGGTTCCCCTACTGTGATCCCACTATTGTTAGGATATTTCCTGTCATTTCCCTTATCCATCCACTCCTGTTCCTCACTTATTTGTCCTGTGTTTTATCCTTTCAATCTTTTTCTACACAACTGAGTGTCTGCAGTAGTACATTTAATCAGGGTAAGACTGATACTGGACCAGTAAGTATCAGTAATCATTGACTACAGTGCCATGCAGTGTGCTTGGTGCTGGGGACACATGTTAAGGAGAATGAAGACTCAAGCCTCTGTTCCCTCTGTTCACACCACCCCTTCTCTACAAACACTAGATATCATCTGTATTGTCGACACTTGGCGATGAAGGAGATCCAGCTCTTGAATTAGATTTCTCCAAAATTTCCACTGGAGTTCATAAGAGGCCTAGCTGCCTGGCAGCTCTAGACTCATCCATGATTGGATTATTGTTTATCTTCTTGTTTATCTTCTGCTACGAACTGGATGACTGGCATTACCGAACGACTTATGAGTCTTTGTTGTATGACCTTTGGCCAATCAGTTAACTTTGGTGGGCCTTAATTCTTATCTGTAAAATGAGGGAATTGGACTGAATAACCATATAACAACTGAGAGAAGCTCTTTATCCTTGTAAGTAGGGATTGTTTTATTCTTTGTATTTATATCCCTGGTGCTTAACATGGTGCCTAGCACAAAGCATGTACTGAATCTATTGATTCATTAGGCTCTTCTGTTACTGTGCACACAGAACTAGGTGCCAGGGGAGACACAAAGTTTAGATTACACACAATCCTTGCTTTCAAGGAGTTTACAGGCTTAGTATGGTATGATGCCAGAAAGGGTAACTCTAATATAAAATACTATATTAAAGAGTTATAAAGCACTGTACTATGTGAAGTCTGAGTGGGGTGGATATCACTTTCTTGGAGGAGGTGGTTGATAGTTTTTGTAGAGGGGTGGAGGAGGAAGCCAGATGGGATTTACTAGAATAGTCAGGGGGATTTTTTTTTTTTAAGATTTCAAGAGATCTGACTATGCTTATAGGCAAATTTTAGAAGTAGCTAGTGGTGACCAAGAGTGATAGTGCAAGAGAAAAGGAGAATGGAAATGGGGTGATAAATGCTGCGGTCCAGGTTCTAGAGGAATCAGGAGGGAATAGGATCAAGAGAAGCCTAGTTATTGATTCCTAGGGATCTCTGCAGTTAGTGATCTCTAATATTTGTTCATGAATAATTTGCACTTATATGCTGGCTTAAGTTTACAAGACATATATCATTTTTAACTCTTGCATTCTTTGTTTCTATCTTGAGAGACAAAGTAGACATTGTCTAGTATGACCAAATTTAGCAGTGCCTGTCTACTATAGAATGAATTCTCTTTCCCTCACTCTTTCTCTTTCAGTCCCTCCCCCCTTTTCTCCTGTAAATAGTCTATATTTACAAAGTACACATTTGCTTAGGAGAGATTAGAATAATGTGGGCTTTTTATTTTGCAGGGAGATTTTGAGATGTCATCCTGGGTAAATTCCGTATTTCACATATCTTTGGAATTTACCTGTGGATATCCTCATTTGATCCTACCATCCTAACCATCTCATATACATTTTTTTTTTAAAGACTCTATACCTTGTACTCATATCTTGCTCAGGCTGTAAATGCCAGATCTATTCATGAGTTCAAGCTTCCTAATTGGCACAGAATCTTTGACCTGCTCGGTTTTTAATATGGACCAGTTTAACCTTCCTTGGTGGCCCCTCACTTCTAGGGGCTCATCACGGTGAAACCCAACTTAGCGCGGACACTAGATTGCTCATTGCGTCCCGGAACTCTGGAACTCAAAAGATCCATCAGTCTCAGTCTCCCCAGAACTGGGAGTATTACAGTTATATACCACTTCACCTGGTTCTAAGCACTGTGATATAGCATTAAAAAAAAAACCAAACCACTTTGCATCATGATTTTTAAAAATAAAGCAATTCTTCCCAAATGTCCCCCTGAATATTTGCAAACTTAACGGTCTGCCCTTTCCACTCTTAGCTTTGTGGATTGTTTTTGTGTCTGTAAGAAATCACCTAAAAGGATTCCTTCCTCAAATAACCTGTAAAATGTGGTTTCTCTTTTCATAAATACTGACAATGTATTTCCACAAGCTTACTTGATGTCCTATTGTTAAATTTGTCCCATTATGTTGTATGTCCCTTGGGCTATGGTTGTTAAACATATTAAGTCCAAGAGTTATTCTGAGCAAGTGGCAGAAATTTGAGACAATTATTTGGAAAATCAGTAAAAATCTTTCCCTTACAACTCTATTGACATGTTGAGGTCCTTGGGCAATTTATTCCAGATAGCATTTTCATATGTAATAGCTAGTTCCCTGCTTTGTTCTGCCTGTTTTGACCTGGCTTAAATCCCTTAGACTTCACACATTATTCTTAGTTAGCTCATTAGTCAGCAATGAAACTAATGAGAGTGACCTCATTATAGAGGGTGAAATAAAATGGAGTCCTTTTCTGAACTCTTATAGACTAATTATAGTTTGTACCCCTCATTTGTCATTTTTCATGTGATGCCTTGAACTATTATTTATTAATTTTTTTTTATCATCCTACTTCCCCCAAATAAACTGCAACCCTACTTTTCACTTCTTTGCATTTTCAGAATTAGTGTCCTATACATAGCTGGTGCCCAGTAAAGAAATACTTGATGAACAGTCTAAAGGGTGTTGGATTGGAAATCAGCAAGAAGCCCCGGGCTTTAGTAGTGGCACTTTCACCCCCTGACAGTATTGCTTTGTCAAAGAACTTCTTTTTTTTCTGCCTCAGTTCCCTTATCTCTAAAATGAGAATGTTTGGACTAGGTGATGTCTAAAAAGGTCATTGTATAAATATATATGCATATATATTTTTTAGTTGTATAATATGTATGTATGATATATATGATATGTTTGTGTCTGTATAAGTCCCATGGCTCTCTACAGGTGATAAATGAAGGATGCCATTATAAAAGAAAATAATTGTGACTTTATCTTTGGAATCTGTGTAGTTGTGATGTGGCCCACCTACTTTCATCTCCTGACCAGCTGAATGTTAGCTGATGATTCAGAAAGTTTCTTTTTTATCTCAGGCCCAACTGTGTTTTACGTACTACCAAATACCTAAAAAATGTTTGGATTCCTGGTACTGAAGAGTTCTAGGAAATGTATTTCTAGTTGCCTATCACCTGCAGGCCTGGGAAGAAATCAAGGCTGACAAGTAGCACGCTCATTAGCCAGCCATTCTGTGTCTCAGTCACAAAGGTATTAGGGAGAGATATTTATAGCTGACCTTTGGAGATTCATAATTCTTGTGAGTGAGAAACTATGATATTCCAAACAAAGAGTTTTCTCTTTAAAATTCTGATTTTTGAAGAAAAGAAACATTTAATTATTTGTAGTCAAGTTATATTTATCGATAATTTAATCAAAATATATAAGCATCATTTCAGAATTCATAATCATTTCCATTTCCTCTAAGAGATGTGGAGTTAGAACAAATAAAACCCAATCTGTATCTTTCACCCAAGAAAATTCTAGTGTGTAACACCCTCTCAAGCCGATTGCTTTGTAATGCTTCTCACTTCCCCCATAGACATAAATATTGTTATTTTCTTTATTTAAAGTTTTTATATATGCATTGTTCAGTTAATCTGCAATGAAGAACTGGTGCTTTGAATATATTAAAAGTCAAAAAAAGAATTATGGTTTTAAAATATTGTATAGCATATGGAAAATTAATGTTACTACTTTTTGCCCTTTGTATCTTCATTTTTTCCTTTTTGTTCCTCTCCAGATTTCCTTCCATTAGAGAACCTTTTTAGCTTCCCTATGTTTATCAAGAATTCTCTTGGAACATTCTATTGTCTAGAAAATGTAAGAACCAAAAGAATCCATTTTATCTCCAAATTAATACATTCTCATTTGTGCCATTTAGGTTGAACATCCTTATATGGTAAGCAATTAAATGCTTCATGCTGTGAATATCAAATGTGCCAATTGTTTTGCCCTGTTCTGAGTATAGAAAAATTCAACCTTTACAAATCAAGTACCTTGATTGAAAAAAGGCAACCTTTACAAATTAAATACTTCAATTTTTTTTTTGGTGGGAATAGAAAAAGGTTGGAGCATAGTAAGCATCTGTTCCAAATGTATGGAAGTTGTGGAAATACTTTGCCTATCTAACAGTAGTGGTGTTGTCCATGATACACTAGGAAATTGCTTTAATACTTTAAGCCTCAGTTTCTTTTTTAAAAAAAATGGGAATAAAAAAAGTTGATTTGAAAATAGGTGAAAAAATATTTTAAAGAGCTTTGCAAATACAAAAGGCTATTTGGACATATTCTTGAGATATGAACACCTGATTTGCAGATATACTATATATAATAAACAACTAGATGCAACAATCTGCTTCCTCTTCTCCTTTGTCACCCCAATCCTGTTCTGGACAGCAGCCAAGCTTTACTGAAAAAAGAAACCACTTGGTGACCAGCCCTGAGAACTGACTTACTTTACCACTACCTTTCTTTCCAGTTAGTGATTGAATCAACATGGCTCAGGAGGAGAAAGAAGGGCTGGTGACCTTGCACAACGCTGCATCACTCAAAACAAAGTCAAGCACAAGTCATATCATCATTTCTCTGATGTCATGGTCTTCTTCAAAAACGAAGGATGAACACACACACACACAGTATATATGTTAGCAGTTGCTATAGGTCCCCTGATATAGAAAAAAGAGTGTTAAATTTGGAGTTAGGAGACCTTAGCTCCTGATTGTTTCATTTATCCAGACACATTAGCTGCGTGACCCTGAATAAGTGACAACCTCTCCAAGACTCAATTTATTCATCTGTAAAATCAGAAAAAAATGCTTATACTATTTTCCTCAGAGTTATTGTGAGGAAAGACCTTGAAGTATGACATGCAAATGAATTTGGATTTTTACATTTCAGGAGATTGTATGTCAGTCATACTTTTGAAACAAATGCATCCTTAAGGAATAAGAAATGACCTCAGTAGGAAGTGTCAGGCAGTCAGCTATCAGCTCTGAATATGAGCATCCATCTCATTATTGACAAATACTTTCTTGGCGTTCCCATGCTAAGTTTCTTGGTTGTTTGTACTTTCAGCCACAATTAGGCAAAACCTAACTCAGGAAAACACATACAGCTGTATGTGCTGTGTGTGCCAGTCTCTCTCCTTGAGAGACTTTTTAGCGAGGTAAAAAAAAATAGATATATTTTCCTTCATTCCCTTTCCTTTGCCATTTGAGTAACATGGGAAAGTAGAAGCGTACCTTCCTTCAAGGGTATACATGCATGGTGATGGGAGGATTGGTAACTGAGCAACAGAAATAAATAATTGGAGGAAGAGAAAAGTTTGTGGAGACAAAGATGGAACAACTAGGAGATAAAAGGTCTCAGGAGATGTTTTTGGCTTTATCTTGCATTGCTGAGATAGTATTAAAAGTTTGGGTACATTATACTATGGGACCATAAGAAATGGTGAGAGAGAGAGAGAGGGAGAGAGAGAGAGAGGGAGGGAGGGAGGGAGGGAGGGAGAGAGAGAGGAGAGAGGAGAGAGGAGAGAGGATACTTGTAGGCTTCCTCCCCTTCAAGTGACAATGGGGAGCTTGGGAACAGGGAATGTGATAGAACCATGACTCAGTTCAGAGGCCATGAGGGCCTGAACTAGATTGTGGCTGTATGAGTAGAGAGAAGGAAATATGTATGAGACATGTTTCAAAGATAAAAAGATTTGGCAACTGATTGAGGAGTCAAGATCCTGGGAGGAAGACCACCTATAGAGGGTAGGATGTAATGATGATCCCACAAAAGGGATTAAGAAGGAGTTGGATAGGCAGGAAAGGCAGTGTGGTGTAGTGGATAGCGAGACTCCAAAAAAACACCTGTCTCTACCTCAGATACTTACTAGCTGTGTGTCCTTTGCAAGTAACTTAATCTCTTTTTGCCTCAATTTCTTCATCTGTCAAGTAGGGATAACAACAGTATCAACCCTGCAGGACCTTTGGGAGCATCACATGTAAAATATAATATATGTAAAACTCTTTGTGAAACCTTAAAGGCCTATATGAATGTGAATCATTAAGAGATGAATCAGGAAAGAGTAGCGTTCTAAAGGCAGGAGGATCTAAGGCCTTCCGAGAGTAGTCATTTAGCATGTTGTCTTGTCCAGTGGAAGTATTTCTTGGGAGATGGAAGTTGATCTCCCGTGAATCTCAGCATCTCTTCACAAATTGCAGACTCAGAGACTGGGTCCTGCAACCCCTGCAGCTCTAGGTATTGGGAGGAAGAAGAAGGGGACAGTAAACCCACTTCTAGCACGAACTGCTGCGTGAAATCATTTCAGTCTTGTTTAAATTGTGTTACCAGTTGGAGGCGGATCCCCTGTTGCTCTCTTCCAACAACTCTTCCAAAGTCACCATTTCACTGCCTAGGAAGGCAGAGTTTTGTCTGATGATATGAGGCTGACCTGGATTATTCTCCTGGAGAGACATCTGTGGGATTGACCTATTCCTGGGAGGGGCTGTTCATGCCTGCCGCTCCCTAATCTACCCAGCAGAGTCACATGCCTCTTGTGTTTGGTGAACCTTTGCTCTGGGGTGGACTCATAAAGGTTCTCATCAGAATTGTAACATTTGAGCAGGCCTGTGTGCTTGGCAATGAGGATTGAGTTAGAAGGGAGTACGTGGATAGCTGAGGTAGAGTGAGCCCTGGCACCCAGTTCTGTGTGGCAAGACTTGATCACAGAGTCTGTGGAATCTTCAAAGTGGTCACTGCTGCCTCCATGTGGAAAGCTTGTTTCTGCTTATTATTACTGGTGACTCTTCCCCTTGGTCTCCTGTGAATATCTCTGTCATCCTGGCTGTTTGATTCTGTGGGGGAGATGCTATCTGGAGTCTCCTGCTGCCATGTGAGATGCTGGAAAGCAGATGGAGAAGCAAGACTAGTTGCCAGAGAGGGCTGTTTGTGGTTGATATGGAACATTCTTTTGAACCTTCTTTCTTTGTTTTGATAAGTTTGACTAAGGCTTTGATCTAATAAAGTGGCTATGGTATGTTTTGTTTTGATTTGGACAGAATTATTTAATTTGTACTGATCCATAATTTTACCTTTTAGTTTTTCTTTATGTCTTTGTAAGGCATTCACTTTGTCTATGGATTGCTTCTGCTCCTAGTTCTTCATATTGTTCTCCAGAAGCAGCTGGTTTGGTTGACTCTGTATCTGGATCTGATTCAGGAGAGGATGGCTCTCTTCTTTCCAGGGGAAAGAGTACAGAGGAGGAAGGAGTGGCAAACAATGTTAAACACCTAAAGGGGGCAAGAAAGAATGAGGATTGAGAAAAGGACATTCTGTTTAATGAGAAAGATTGGTCACTATTGATCTTGGGGTGAAGAGTTTCACTTGAGTGAAGATGAAGCTAGTTAAGAAGTGAGTGGGAGGTGAGAAAGTGGAAGCAGTGAAGTAGACAGCTTAATCTAGAATTTGACTATGACAAGAGTGAAGATATAGAGGATAGGAGTTAATTCAAGATTTTTTAAGGATAGAGAAGATATGACCATGTTTGTAGGCAGCATGGGAGGAGCCAGTAGATAAAGGGAGATTGAAATTAGGGATAAAGAGTAATTGATTAAAGAGACAAATTCCTAGAGGAAATGGGAGAGACTGGAAACAAGAATGAAAATAAAGAGGTTCACTTGATAGATAGAAAGACCACCTCTTCCTCTGAGAGAGGAAAAAGGAGGAGAGAATGGGAAGTATTTTTTTTTGGAGGGGGAGGCAAGGTAATTAGGGTTAAGAGACTTGTCCAGGGTCACACAGCTAGTAAGTATCAAGTTTCTGAGACTGAATGTGAACTCAGATCCTCCTGACTCCACAGCTGGTGCTCTATTCACTGCTCCACTTGGTTGACCCTGAAAATGGGAAATATCAGAGGGATTTGAGATGTGAAATTGTGGAGAAAAGGGAACTCCCAATGGATGGCCTTAATTTTTCTAGTAAAATATGAGGTGAGACACTCTACTGAGGTGGAGGGGGAAAGTATGTGTCTTGAAAAAAGAGAAGATTTTTGTATCAGACGCTGTGGGGAGTGTAACTCCAATATCTAAACTTCTGGGGGACTGGTCTGGGTAAATCTTAGTCCAGTATTGAAGGAGTGAGATACAGGGAAATATAGAAACACAGGGGAGTATGGTTAAGGAGAAGAATTTTGGAGTTATGAGTTGTGGAAGATAAAATGCTTGCAGGTGATGGTGATCTCAAGGGTATGAACGTCCCCAGAGTGGCTGAGTTGAACTGAAATTGCAATTTATGGAAGTTCAGGAACTTGATAAACATTGAATTTCCGAAGGATAAGGGTAAAGACTGGAGTGCAGAGGGAGACTGGTGAGTTAGGCATGGAATTTATAAGCTGGTGTTAACAGGGGATTAACTCCTAGTTAAAAGCGGATAAATGACCTGTGACTGGCAGACAATTGTCATCAAGGGCTTGATGCAAGATGTATCTGAGTGGAGTGAACCTCAAAGGAAGAAAGATTACTAAGTGATGGTCTGAAATTTACAGTGTGTGCGGCAAAGGGCATCTAACATAGAGAGCAGTTGGTTAGCAATGGAATTGGGTTTGTTTGCACAGGGGCAAAGAGTACGCAGAGGGAGAATGGGGTAGGAACACAGGAGGGTAGGCATGATATGGATAGGTATAAAAGAGTGAAGGAAGAGCAGTTCCATCTCAGCAGCCTATGACTCTGAATCACAAGGATTCTGAATGGAATAGAATTTGCTAGTTATAGGACAACAGACAACTCTCTTCTCGGGAGCAGTAGTTAGCAAAGTACCCCAAGACTCTTTTCAGAGTTTATCTGATTATATTCTGAGAAAAAAAATCCACATAAATGATGGTGGCCAAATATGTTGAGGAGCTAGGGCAGGGGCCCTGATGGGAAGAAGCCTACGTCTAAGTCTTTATTGATTATAGGGGGCTGAAGTATGCCTTATTTGACCACCCTCTAAACATCAGTCACCTCTACCCCAAGACCCACCTGAATGGTGTAGACAGTATATACTGTAGGAATTCAGAGAAGGAAGAAATCAATGTGAGTTAGGAGCTAGGGTGTTGGATAGAGGGGTTGTGGCAGGAATTGAACTAGAACTTGGAGAGTTGGCAAAATGATCTTCCTAATGCAGCATGGCATAGTGGATAGAGTGCTGGCCTTGGAGTCAGGAAGACCTGGGTTGAAACGTTGACTCTGATACTAACTAGCTGGCTGCTTCTGGATAAGTTGCTTACTCTGTCTGTACCTCAGTTTCCTTATCAGTATATATGTTCTGGAATGACTTCCCACCTCTCATTCACACTGATGACGATCCCAAGAACATGGCTACTATGTCTCCACTCAGGGTTCTAGGGGTACCTCAGAGGGACGGGAGATTGTTTTTTTTAGTACTATAACTCATGAATATTCACTACTATGCTTTCTTCTAGAATTGTCAGTTAGTTCAATTAGTCAGACTTAATTCATTTTTAGAAAGGGGTATTTACTAAGGTAGCATAGTAACAATTGGCAGAAATATTCTCCTCAAGAGTCTGTGGCACAATTTCCCACAAATACCTACAGAGAACAGGGGGAAGTGGATTAGAGAGCTCATGCAGCAGAGGGTAACTGAAAATCCTCTTGCTGGGTCCTCAAGATGTCCCTCTTATGCACAGTCCCTGCTATTCTTCTGGACTCTTTGCTGAGACTTGAATCTTTTTTCCTCATCTCATTCTGTCTGTTCTTAATTCCTGATGTAGGAAGGCCTTTCTCTCTCAGGGGACATTGGTAGTATGATCAAGGAAAAGCCCCCATCTTCTCATCCCTGTGACATTCAGGAGCCTTTGACCAAGGTGAGAACAGAGTGGTTAGAGAGGAGACACCTATAGGCATGCTCCTCCCCTCCAATCAATGTCTTCTCAGGGGTTTACTTGGAATGCCTTTTAAACCTGGTTCTGTCTAGCTGGGATGTTCTACAGGCCCCAAAGAGTAGGACTAAGTCCCTTGACCAATCTCAAAAGATTTTATCACACTGAGAAGGTGTCCAGGCCATGTTCAAACCTAGTGAATAGTTAAGATGTCTTAAATATATATCAGGGCATAGAAGCCAGCAGGTGCAATAGGTAGAGCCTGGTCCTGAGATTTGGAAGAACTGAGCTCAAATGTGACCTCAGATGCTTTCTACCTGTGTGACCCTGGGCAAACTAACCTCTGTTTCTTCACCTGTAAAACAGGAATGATAATGAGTTAATAATTGTAGAGTATCTAGCACAGTGCTTGGTACATAGTGAACTTATTAGCTATTTATAATATAAATATTAGCTCTTATTATTATGTTAGCTATTATCTTATCACTTTCTTTAAGGTAGATGGAGAAATTATCTAAAGTGTCCTACTGTCACATAAAATTAAGGAATTGAACTATTTGACCTCTAAGGTCCCTTCTAGTTCTACATATATGAACTTATGCACAAATCTGAACACATTCTTTGTACACTTAAAATCCTTTAGGGTTCCACAGTTTGGCTGTAAGATAATAAAAATAAAATAAATAAAAATATTAATAAATATTTATATATAATATATATTTATTTATAAATAAAAATATTGGCAAATAAAAAATAAAGACTCCTCGATGTAAGGCCCTTCACAGTCTTTTTACTACCTACCTTTCCCATTACTCTCTCTTATACAAAAATGGAAGACTGTTTCTTATCTTTACTTTCTCATCTCTATAGTTACACAGTCATACATGTCTGTTGAAATTTTCCTTCAAGGCTCAGGTTAGGTGATTTTCTTCCATGAGTTTTCATTGTTATTTTCAGCTAAAACTGATTATTTATTTATATTAATTATTATTTATATATTTTATATATACTTATGTATATAATTATTATTTATATATTTTCTATGTAATTATATATAATTATTATATATTTATTTATATTTATCTTAAAATTTTCCTAAGAAATCTTATTTTAATCTCTCCTTTGCCTTTATCCTGTGGCTTCCCTAGTATCCTTCCTATTTGTGTGAATACTTATCTGATACCTAGAAGGCATATTGGATAGAGGACTGCCCTGAGAGTCAGGAATATTTGAGTTCAGACCCTTTCTTAGTTGTTATGGTTATAGGCAAGTCATTTGCCATGTTTCAGATTCAATTTCCTCAACTGAAAAAATAGGAGTGAAAATAGCATTGACCAGTGATAAGCAAGTTATGTGAAGTGCTTTGCAGACCTGAAAAAGCTCCACATAAATGGGAACTGTCCTTAGTGCTGTAAGCAGGGATTTTGTGTTTTTTAATCAATGCGGTCTCCGCATGCAGAATGGCACTTTTGTACCTAAGTATCTGATAAATACCCATCTTCAGGAACATTGAAGAATTTATGGAGGATACTGACGTGGGATTTGTGTGGTGCTTAGTCAAGGTGATCATATCTAGAATGAAGTTGTCACCGTGTAGAACACCAGGAGTCTGTGGTGCTCGCCTCTGCTTAGTCACTAGTAATAATTCTTCATCTTCTGGGAATAAATTCTATTACGACCACACTTTGGGAGTGACAAAGTTGTACATTAAAACAAAGCAACATAGTAGAACTGTGAAATGTGATTAGGGATAAAACATTCTTTTTCAGTATACTTAGTGATATAATAGTAATAAAAAACAATAAAACAGCATCTATATGGTCCTTTGAAGTTTGAAAAGCACTTTACGTATGTTATCTCATTTGATCCTCACAACAGCCCTGAGATGGAGATTCTGTTATTTATCCCCATTTTATAGATGAGAAACCTGAGACTGAGATACTTCAATACTATGAATCTATGATCTCATTAATGTGCATATTCCTTCACTGGTGTAAATATGAACCCCTCCAAGCTTTCTCATTTCTAAGGCTCTTGTCCATGTTTTTCAAAAAGACCTCCATGGAGGATTTATCCAATGTATTGGAGGCTTTCCTCTAGATCTTTTCAACTCTTGCCATTATGGGTTAATCTTTCAGGCTGTCTGCTTGTTAGTATGTTCCCCCTGAACCTCCCCTCCCCTGCTCCAACCCCAGCTGCATGGTTGTTAGCCCATTGACTTCTCCAATAGTTTGTTTCCTAGATGCCACCCATTATTCCACTCCTTATCTCTTTTGAGCATTGTGTTTAAAAGTCAAAATGCAAAACATGAAGAAGAAAGATAGTTCCTAGTCCAAATTATGATCTCTTGGATGATTGAAGAGCTCTCCCTCCGAAGTCTTGGTGTCTAGTGCTATTGCTAGTGTGGCAGTATGAGTCATCATTTTCATCAGGTATTTAGTGAATTGTATTATTTATAAGGCATGTGTGACACTAGATCCCTGCCCTCAAGAATCTTATAATCTAATTGAGAGATAGGGCAGACATTTGAAAAAAATGAAAAACAACTGAAAGTAACAATAAGTAGTATAAGCAATAAGTGTTAGTGGGTAGCCAGGCGGTACAATTGATAGAGTGCTGGACCAGTAATCAGGAAGACCTAATTTCAAATCTGGCCTCAGACAACTTACTGTGTCACCCCAGGCAAGTCACTTGACATTTGCCTGCTTCAGTTTCCTCATCTGTAAATTGGGGATGCTAATAGCTCCTATCTCCTAGAGTGGTTGTGAGAAATAAATGAGATAATATTTGTAAGTGCAGTGTGAATGCTAGCTATTATTATGATTTGTCTATAACAGAGAAGTATTGTGTGAGACAGACACATGAGTTATGTCTTCAGAATCTCGAAGAACTGTCATGTGGAAGAAGCACTGGATTTATGTTCATAGAAGAGGACAAATGGAGGTAGATTTTGCCTCAATATAAGGCAGAACTTTCTAAATAATTCAAAACTGTTCAGAAGTGTAGATAACTTAAAAGGATCTCAGAGTGCATCAAGTCCAATCTCCCCATTTTACTAGTAAGAAAACTGAGGCTCAGGGACTTGTCCAAAGTTACGTAGGTAGTAAGCATCAGAAGTAAGATCTGAACCCAGGTCCTTTGACTCCGTCACTGGGGCTCTTTCTGCTAGACCCCTGGAGTAGATATCCTCATGAGATCACTATGGGTAATAAGAACTTACATTAAAGCTTACTCTTCCCACAATAACCTTGTGAGGTAGGTAGTGCAAAAAGTGTTAAGCTCATTTTATAGGGGAGAAGAAAACTTGAGGTGACAGGTGTAATATAACTTGTACAATGTCAGATACCTATTAAATGTCAGAAACTGAACTTGAATCCAGATCTTTAAACCCAGAGTCCCATGTACTATCCACTATGGCATGCTATTTTTATTGAGTACTTCGACCAGGGAGACATTTGCAGTGACAGAAACTGGTTTTTGGACCCATTTCCACAGGAGATCCTTTTACAGAATCCCAGGGGAAAAGTAAACTCCTCACCTTGATTCCATTTATCTGCCATCCAAAAGGCTCAGCTGCCCTTTGTCTGTTTCAGATGCATTATGCTGGCAAGGTCTGCTTGCTGTGATTCTCTTGGGTGGTCCAACCATAATGGGAGGCATTATGCATGTGCCTTCTGCTACCATTAAAAATACTTAGTCACAACCTTTTAAAGCAAAAATGAAGCAGAATTGCTTTGGGTTTTTTGTTTTACTTTCTTTTGACTCTAGCAAGTCCATTTTCAAAGCTGTGTCTTGGTTACCTAGGGAACTAGCATTCAGCATTACTGATTTTTATGAGATGTGAGTTCAAAGTTGTCGGAATTGTTGGTTGGATTTCAAGTGGTGACCCTTGTACTGACTGCAAAGTAACATAATTTTTATTTTTTATTAGTCAGAAAGATCAAAGGTGGTAATTTTACAGAGGGCTTTATGATGGAAGAGCTTTGGAGAACAGAGAAGAAAAAAAAAGCTTTTGCGTTGAAGACATTTTGTTTTTTGTCAGCAGTTGGAAGCAGGATTGTCAATATGTTTATTTCAGGTGTTATAATGAATAACACATACTTATTTCTATGTGACAAACAGGTAGGTGATAGATAAAGCATTTGTTAAGCACTTCCTATGTTCCAGGCACTGTGTTAAGCACTGAGAACACAAATATAAGCAAAAAGAAACATAGCCTCTGCCCCCAGGAAGTTTTTATTCTGATGGAGGAAGAGAACACATTAAAAGGAGGTAAAAAGTAGGACAGAAGGAGTGGGGAGAAGGTACCCACACAGGCATAATGGAAAAGAATGGAGAATCAGTAGTGGAGCTAGAGAGGACTGAAGGATCTGGTGTGATGCATTTTAATACCTTGGTACGTTATAAATTTCATAGGACCCACTATGATTTTTCCTGTTTTGGTTTCATGTCCCTCCCATCAGAGCCAATAGTTAATAATTTCTCAAACTGCAGTTTTCTGGATTGTTAGATACCTGAGAGCATTGTTTCGTTTAGCATTGTATCTCCTCTGTCACCTAGGACTATGTGTTTCAAATAGTAGGTAATTAATAAACTCTTATTGAATGAATAAATATGTTAATGAGTTGACAGAATTTTCATTCTTTAAGACTGTCTCTTGCTTTTCTTACTGTTTTAAGAAATGTGTCTATAGAGCTCTTTCAGTCACTAATCTTTTTTGGCTGTCTTCTATTACCCTGAAATATGGTTTGCAGGAGTTTCCAAAATAGTTCCTTTCTTATTTGCAATAGATGTGTTGCTTTCAGAGAGCTACCTTTGTGTTGACATAACATTTAAAGGAAGACACACAAATAAAACCTTGGTTCAGTTTTTTTTTAAATTGAATAAACACAATTCTTATCAAAAAAGGACTGAACTGTCCTTGATTTTTGTAGATGCCTGTTGACTCATCCTGACACCAAATCCACTGTATCCCCTTTATTTGATCCAGAGTTAGGTGTTGTGGGTTGGTTTAAAGCAAGGTTTAGGCGTGTGATCTGATTCTGAATGGCTCAGTGGCTTGATGCTTGGCCCTAACCAATGGATAGAGCAGATCACCACAATATACTCTTTCCTGGAACTTCAAGTGATACAAGTTTAGCTTTATGTATATGTACATTTAAACACATATATGTTTGTATACAAAGATGTCTGTACATTCATGTGCACGTGTCTAGAGTTAGTTCTTTATGCAATAGAGAAGTGCACATACCATTAATTAGTGAGCATTTGTAAAACACCTACTATGTATTAGGAACTGTGCTAGATGCTGGTGATAAAAATACTGAAAATGAAACCATCCCTACCCTTGAGTATTGAATGAGTTCACATATGTATGTATTTGATATCAAATTTATAAATGCAAATGGAATCATTTGTACTTACCGACACATGAATGAGTAGTGCTTTCAAAAATAAGCCAACATATGGGGAAAATATTTACAAAATTTTCTCATTTGAAAAGAGTGCCTAAGGGTGATTGAATCTGCAGTGCCCTTTCAATAGAAATGATTTTGCTATTTAATGGAAGAGAAGGAAAGCTACTAAAGTCTAACTGTTTTAGATTTCATTGGGAAGCTAATGTTGGGATGAAGGAAACACTTTGTCAAAGATTTTTTGAATTTGTTATAATGTTTCTGGAAAATCAATAGGAGATAGTTGCCAGAGGGTTGACCTCAGAGTTGGAAATACCTGGATTCAAGTCGTGCCTCTGACGTAGACTAACTGGTGCTGTTTGGTAAACCAGTCCCTTAACCTCTCAGTGCCCCAGGCAACCCTTTAACACTCTAAGTTACAGAGAACGTGCCAATCTGCATTGGTGGAGAGAGTTTTCATGCCTAGGGTTCCCCATATTGATGAAATCAAAGATCTAGTTCTGATTTTTATCCTTGCCTCCAGTGCCTAGCACACAGCAGGTACTTAATAAGGGCTTTTTGAATTGAACTAGAATTAAATGAATAAACTATGATGAGATGGGAGAGGAGAAAGAGAGGGGAAGCAGAGAGGGAATTTCAGAAGCAAAAAAATCCCTTTAATATCCTTACACATACATATGCATGAAGTCAACTAAGTGGTACAGTGGATAGAGTGCCAGGCCTGGAGTCAGGAAGATTCATCTTCATGGGTTCAAATCTGGCCTCAGACATTTACTAGCTGAGTGACCATGAGCAAGTCACTTACTCCTGTTTGCCTCAGTTTCCTCATCAGTAAAATAAACTTGAGAAAGAAATGGCAAACCACTGCAGTATCTTTGCCAAATGGTGCCACAAAGAATTGGACATGACTGAAAAACAACAGGACAAAAAAACCTCACATTTATGTTCATATTCCAAATAGAACTTTAGAATCATTGAAATTAGAAGCCCTTGTGAATACTGCCAATTTCACTGTATGTCATTTTTTCCTATGTGGATGGGTTTGACCTTTTCACTCCCTTGCTCAAGAATCTTCAGCTTGGGGGATGGGAGCCAAGATGGTGGAGTAATAGCATGGAATTTCTAAGCATTCTTGCCAAGCCCAGCCAAATACCTATAAAAATGATCTAAACAAATTCTGGAATGGCAGAACCCATAGAATGATGGAGTGAAGCAAATCTCCAGCCCAAGACAGCCTGAAAGTTCACCAGGAAGTGTCTATCACGCCATATTGGGAGCAGAGCGCAGTCCAGTGTGGTCCATGACTGCACAGAGGGGACCTGAGCAGGCCTTGGGAGACTGAATCTCACATATCTGTGGTGGTTTCCAGAATTCATGACCCGAAAACACCAAGGACAAATTGGAAGATCAGTGGGAAAAGTCTTGGGACCAATGAAGGACAGTAGAGTGGTCTGGCTCCAGTCCCAGGATGCAAAGGGAGGGAGGGGGCAGAGGAACCCCAAGTAGTCAGAACAGCAGCAGGGGCAGCTGCAGCCACTGTTTCTGGAGCTCTAGCCCCACAGATTGTGGGGGAATTGAGTGACTGACAGTATACCCCCCACCCCCAATGGAAGCAGAGAATGATCTTGACAAAGAGCACAAAAGTCAAGTAAATGGCTGGGGAAATGAGCAACAACTGGAAAAAGAATCAGACTATAGAATCTTAATTTGGTGGCATGGAAGACCAAAGCATGCTAACAGAAAAAAACAAAGTCAAACCTCCTCTATCCAGAGCGTCCAAGAAAAATATGAATTGGTCTCAGGCCAAGGAAGAAGCCAAAAAGGATTTTGAAAATCAAGTAAGAGAAGTAAGGCAAAAATTGGGAAGAGAAATGAGAGTGATGCAAGAAAATCATGAAAAATGAGTCAACTGCTTGCTAAAAGAGACTCAAAAAATGCTGAAGAAAATAATACTTTAAAAAAATAGATTAATGCAAATGACAAAAAAGATCCAAAAAGCCAATGAGGAGAAGAATGCCCTAAAAAGCAGAATTGGACAGATGGGAAAGGAGATCCAAAAGCTCACTAAAGAAAATAGTTCCTTAAAGATTAGAATGAAACAGATTGAAGCGAATAACTTTATGAAAAATCAGAAAATTATAAAACAAAACCAAAGGAGTGAAAAAATAGCAGACAATGTGAAATATCTCATTGGAAAAACAATTGACTTGGAAAATAGATCTAAGAGAGACAATTTTAAAATTATGGGACTACCTGAAAACCATGGTCAAAAAAAGAACCTACAATCATATTTCATGAAATTATCAAGGAAAACTGCCCTGATATTCTAGAACCAGAGGGTAAAATAAATATTGGAAGAATACGCCGATCACCTCCTGAAAAAGACCTAAAAAAAGAAACTCCTAGGAATATTGTAGCCAAATTCCAGAGTTCTCAAGTCAAGGAGAAAATACTGCAAGCAGCCAGAAAGAAACAATTTGAGTATTGTGAAAATATAATTAGGATAACACAAGGTCTACCAGCTTCTACCTTAAGGAATTAAAGGACTTGCAATATGATGTTACAGAAGTCAAAGGAACTAGGATTAAAACCAAGTATCACCTACCCAGCAAAACTTAGTATAATACTACAGGGGAAAAATGTCATTCAATGAAATAGAGGACTTCCAAGTATTCTTGATGAAGGAACCAGAACTGAATAGAAAGTTTGGTTTTCAAACACAAGAATCAAGAGAGGCATGAAAAGGTAAGCAGGAAAGAGAAATCATAAGGGACTTACTAGAGTTGAACTGTTTACATTCCTACATAGAAAGATAATATTTGTAACTCTTGAGACTTTTCTCAGTATTTGTATAGTTGGAAGGATTATATACATATCGACAGAGACCACAGGGTGAGTTGAATAGGAAGGGATGAGATCTAAAAAAAATAAAATAAAATTAAGGGGTTAGAAAGGAATATGTTTGGAAGAGAAAGGAAGAAATGGAATGGGGCAAATTATCTCTCATAAAATAGGCAAGAAAAAGCTTTTTCAAAGGAGGGAGAAAGGGAGGAAATGAGAGGGAAAAAATGAAGCTTATTCTCATCACATATGGCTTAAGGAGGGAATAACACACAATTTGGTATGAAAATCTATCATACACTACAAGAAAATAGGGGAGAAGGGGATAAGTGGAATGTGGGGGGGATGATAGAAGGGAGGGCAAATGGGAGGTGGGAGTAATTAGAAGTAAACACTTTGGGGAAGGAATAAGGTCAAAAGAGAGAATGGAATAAATGGGGGTAGGATAGGTTGGAGGGAAATATAGTTAGTCTTTCACAACTTGACTTTTATGGCAGTCTTTTGCATAACTACACATGTATAACCTATATTGAATTGCTTGCCTTCTCAGTGGGGATGAGTGGGGAGGAAGGAAGGGAGAGAAGTTGGAACTCAAAGTTTTAGGAACAAATGTTGAGAATTGTTTTGGCATACAACTGGGAAATAAGAAATACAGGTAATGGGGTATAGAAATCTATCTTGCCCTACAAGAAAATAGAGGGGATGGGGATAAGGGAAGAGAGGGGGAAGGGAGGGCAGATTGGGGGAAGGGGTAATCAGAATGCATGGTGTTTTGTGGTGGGGGGGAGAGAGATTGGAAGAAAATTTGGAACTCAAAAATCTTGTGGAAATGAATGTTAAAATCTATAAATAAATAAATAAATAAAAAAGAATGGGATGAATAAATCCCTACTTATGAAAAAAAGAGGAATTTTGTTCCTAGTGTAAAATACCTCTTAATGTCTAATGTCATATGATATTATTTCCCTTCATGCACTCTCCATTCCAGTCAGCCTGGCCTATTTGTTGTTCCCTGACCTCTGAACTCCATCTTTTGCTTCTGTGTCCTTCTGTAGGCAGTTTCCCATGGTTCTCCTCTCAGCTGATTAGAATTCTTAGATTTCTTCATTGCTTTTCAGAGTTGCTTAATAAATACTTATTGGATTGGTCCGGTACAGGTGCCACAGACCCTGGAAAACCTTTCCTGATACCCCTGGATCTTAATGATCTCTCCCTTAGGTTATCTTTTGTTTTTCTGCTCACATATTGTAGCCCTCAGTAGAATTTAAACTCTTTGAGGGCAGAGACTGATTTTTATTTTGACGTTGCCAAGAAAGTGTGCCAAGATAGTACAAGACCTTTAGCATAGTAGATTTTTAATAAATGTTTAACTGAATTGAAGTCTGGTGAGAGAAAACTAGATTAGGTAAAAAGAATTTAGTATTGATTATACTATTAATTCATTAAATGAAGATAGAAGACTCATTTAACTTAATCGTGTATTAATTCAATTAAATTCAGTCAAAGAGACATCTATTGTCTTCTATATGCAAGGGTCTTCTACTATTGCAGTTTACAAATGCAAAAATGGACCATTCCTTGCTCTACTTTACCTAAAAGAAAGAAGTAAATAATAATTTGAAGTGGGAGAGAGCATTGGCAACTGGAGGTGGGTGGGTCAAGGAAGGTTTCCTGTATATAGGAAGTGGCATTTGAACTGAATTCTGAATAATTATAAGGATTCTGAGAAGTGGAGATGTAGTAGGAGTTCCTGGGGGAGGGCTTGTGTGAACGTGTGGAGGCAGGTAACAGTCTAATTTCAAGTTATTTTTCCTTCATTTCTGAAGAAAAGCAATGACATTGCAATGTTGGAGTAAAGGTACAGTGTATATGACTATGGCTGATCAGTCCAATATGAGCTTGAAAGGATCTACCACATATTGAGTACAAATAGTCTGTTTGAAAATTCGTGATGGAGATATCTCTAGATTTATGAATCTCATGTTTCCTTTGTGCTACTGCAATTCTGCTTTGCTCAGAGACCACAGCGCCTTCTTTGATAACAGGCATGCCATGCTGGGCACTCCTGTGCCAGTGTCTCTCATGTCTCACAAAAGTTCTTCAGAGAGATCTCGAGAGTGCCCTTGTATCGCTTCTTCTGACTACCTTGTGAGCACTTGCCTTGTGTGAGTTCTCCATAAAATAGTCTTTTAGGCATTTGGGCCAGCCCATTCTAATTGCACTCTCAGTGTTAGAATTTAAATTCTTGGCAACTCAGCTTGAGAGACGACCTCAGTGTCCAGTACCTTATCTTGCGATCTTCAGAATCTTCCTAAGACAATTCAAATGGAAGTAATTCAATTTTCTGGTATGGCATTGATAGACTATCCAAGTTTCATAGACATACAACAAGGCTAGCACAATGTCTCTGTAGATCTTCAGTTTTGTACATAACCTAATACCTCTTCTCTTCCACACTTTTCCTTCAGACCTTCCCAAACACTGAACTAGCTCTCGGAATGTGTACTGTCAACCTCATCAACTATATGGACATCCCTGAAAAGCATACTGCTAAAATAAGTGAACTTATCCACAGCAATCTCCATTTTCTGTAACTGATGGTTCCTTGTATGAATGGTGTGGTGCTGGCTGGTGGAGAACCTCTTTTTTATGTGTGTGCTGATTGTCAGGCCAAAATTTGCACAAGCAGCAAAGAATTGATCCATACCTTAAACATCTACTTTAGCTTTGTGAAATTAGAAAAAAGCCAGAGCACTAGGACATGTAAAAGTTTGTGCTATGACCCATATAAAGAAGTAGACTTATTTTTCAAAGAGATATTAAGGATTTTTCAAAAGCAAGCAAGATATTCATGTCTAATTTATCCATTACGGTAATGAGATGAGGTGTTCTGAGTAGCTCTTTCTGTCTGTGGGATAAAATGCCAACTACTAGGGTTTAAGGTCCGTCAAAATCTGGCAACTTGCCTTTCAGGTTTTAATTTACTTACTCCCAATAAATTAAAACTTCTATAAACTCTCCAAAACTTTCAAAGTTGGATGAAATATTTTAAAAATGCGTCATATATTTTAGGCAAGTTCCTTCTTATAAATACAGTCTATATTTAGCACATATTAATGACATGGAGTCATAAGTATGATCACCAATTATTTTACTGTTTTGGAATACAGAGTAGATATGCATTTTTCTGGAGGTTGGAGCAGGTCAGAGGGTAAAGCACATGGTCTTTGTGATAGATACTGTTTTTTTCGAGAACTTTTTATTTTATTTTATTTTGCTGATTTCTGGTTGTGGTTTATGACCACGTTTTGGATGACTAAAGCAGTCAGAAATCTGACTGCTGGATAAATGGGCTATTATTGCAGTGGTGTTCAGGCTTTAAAGCTTTTTCATGGGATTATAAAATTTAAAAGTTGAAAGGGACTTTTAGAAATCAGTTAATCCAAATCCTTCATTTTATATATGAAGAAATCAAGTACCAGAGAGTTAGTTAAATGCCTTGCCCAGTGTTACACAATGAAGCAGTGTGAGACTATACTGGACTAGAACCCTGTTCTCTGACTTCCTGTCCAGTGTCCATTCCATCGTATCACACCCCTTCCCCTTGACAAGAAAGAAAAGCATAGTCGAACTAATTCCCACTTAAGCAATAGTTTATTTGTTTCTCTCTTCTGAAGTCTGAATTAACAAAAGAATTGTTTTCAGATAGATTAGTTTCTTAACATTAGCCATAATGAATAGAGAATCATTTTTGAAATAATAGATTTTTTATGGTGACAGTCATATACTAACATATGATGGGTAACTAGTTCTTTAGGATAACAAATTATAGAGAATTTCATTATCTTAAAAAAATTTTTTTATATTCTTCTTTTGTATTATTGCCTTACCTCCCTGAAACCCAACAGGACACATTGTTTAACAAAGAAGTACAGAATCAGAACATGGGCCAAATCTGAAAATTCATCATGATTTGTTTTATATAAAAGCATAGTGGTCCAAAACACCAACTTCATAGAAACACAATTTCATAGACAGATATTTGGACTTAATAAGGATAATAGACAATGGGAAAAGGACTATTTGGAAATATGACAGTACTGATCATGTTGAGCTACCATGGTTTATTTTAGTCTTTATTATATGATAATAAGAATATTAATCACTGCAAAACTAAATTATCCAAGTACTAGAATTGAGAAATAGATTGGAGATAGAGTCCACTGTGGATTTTATTTAGTACATTTGGTCCAATGTCTCAGACCATCTTACATTCAAAATAAATTTAGACATTAGCTCTGCCATTTGGAATTAAGCTCTGCCTTGATAAATGGTGACATTTTAATCTGGTATTGGGCATGCATTAAATCTACTCCCATGGGATCTTCATTAATTGTCTAGAGAGGTAAGGAAAATAGCATACCAGGGAACTGATAGCAATAAATTGGGAGTTTGTGTAAGAATAGTGAAAGAAGAAAAGAAATTGGTGATTTGAATTCTACTTGGAGAGTTTTAAGTTATATTCATGTTGAATGAACAAAGCTCACTTCTTGTAGAAAAATGAAAGAGAAACCATTCAAAGAAAAATAACCAGAGGCATTTATTTAATAGTCCTAAGAACTCAAGTAATACTGTCCTAGAAAGACCTATGAATGGTAGTCCACAGGAGATGAAATTTGGTTTTATGAAACTTTCAGACATCACCTATTCAAATGCTAGTGTTGGAATTTTTTATAGTATTTGTTGATTTTGAAATAGAGGTACAGAGAAATGATTTTTCAAGACCTCATAGATAAATTAACTAAACCAGGAACAGAATTTCCTGACTTTACCCAGTCTGTAGTCATGTAGCACAGCACATTCATTTTTAGATAGATTAATAACTGCAGCAGCTAGAATGTTGTATTGAATTCTAGGCATCTTGATACTTGTAAAAATACTGAGTAATCAGAGGCAATTATTAGAATTGCAAAAACGAATAAAGTTTTAGAGCAACTGATTTAGGAAATCTTAAGGTAACTACGTTTTAATAATGTTACTTGACTGAGAAAAGAGAGGAACTGTTAAGTAGAGTTAAATATTTAAAACAAAGTTGAGACAAACTTGGCTAAATATTATGTATTATAATATTTTTGACATCTGGAAACGTAGGTAAAATTATAATATACAGAAAAGTAGAAAGTTGATTATAAGGAAGAATTTTGTTCTGACAAAAGGTTGAATGAAATGAATCAAGTGTTTTCTTGTATTTTTGGTTTTGGTGATCTGTACGGGTTAAAAAAAAAAATCTTTTTTCTTGACAGAAGATTAGAATCTCCTGAGATAAAGAGGCATTGCCAGAGTTTCAGAGAATGCCTGGGAGCATGGCATCTTCTCAGAGGTGTAACACTAAGCTAACATTTTGGAGGGGAGGGAAGCATGAGATTTAAGTCCATGGCAGGGTTGTTGATGGTAGTTAATATCTATGAAAAGTGACTCACTAAGCAGCTGTAATAATTCCTAGAGAGTGCACATTTACATTGCTTTAGTCATACAATCTGTATAATTATTTATGCCACATAAATCCTCCTTCCATACACTTACTGAGGTTTGATTTCCATATTTCTCCATAGAATTAATAAACTCAACAAAATCAGTTCCTATCTTCCCTTTTCTTAAGTTCCTTTCCTTTTCCTTCTTCCTTCCTTCTCTCTCTTTCCTTCTTTTTTCTCTCTTTCCTTCCCTTTCCTTTATTCCTTCCTTCCCTTTTTCTTTTTTATCTCTTTCATCTCTTTCTTTCCCTTTCTGTCTCTTTTTCTCCCTATGTCTCTTACTTTCTGTCTCTATCTTTGTTGTTGTCTGCCTGTCCTCCTTTCTTTGACTAGAGCTGGGATCCCTGAGGTAAAAGGAACTCCCACTGAATAAGCCCCCTCTACCAATCCAGAACAGCACCTACTTTGTACCTGGCAGTCTTAGAGCTTGAGACCTGAGATGTCCAGTGATTTTTACAGGGTCCTCAGTCAGCATATGTCAGGAGGAGGCCCTGATCCTTAGATTTTCCTGATAACAATGCCAGGTCTCTATCCAATACACTATGCTATTTTTCAGCCTCTGAGTATTTCTTATTAGTTATTTTGTGCTGTAATTTTAATGATGTCCTCATTTACATTTGCTCTAAATGTATATTTTTTGATATTTGTATCTTGTTGTTCAGATAAATGACTTACATTCACAATTGCATTCTTTCATAAAATAATCTAGTTGATTCCTTAGTGATATTTTCTTGCTTCAAAGATTCTTTCCACGTTTACCTGATTAAATAGTTTGAACTTTGTAACTAATTTACCTCAATTTGACAGTTAGATGGGGATGGTTTTATAAGAGAAGCTCCAAAAATACTGAAAGGATTAAAACAAAATGAATGTTAAGTACACAAAGAAAAAGTCATGTCACGCTTTGTTCAAGGAACTCTGTCCTTTTGACATTTGAAAGTCATTTAGTCCTCTTTCCTTTAGGAAGTTAACATTTTAAAGTACTTATGTGTAGGCCTTGTCATCTTCAGATGTTACAGAAAAGTAATTTTATGTACTAGATGCATGTAAGTTGATGATAATGGTACAGTCAAAATACTGAGTGATCTTGCTTAGAGGCTCAATTTAGAAATTATGAAAGGCCTTTCTCTTTTCTGAGATTTCCTAGGAAAAAGCAAGTAGCCAGAGATGGGGGAGGCATAAAAATACCATGTGGAATAGTATTCCTAGAAATTACACTGATTTTCCTATTCAGCGTTAGAGAGACAGTGTTGTACTATGCATTGCATCTCTTCTAGACATGATTCCATTTAAGGGAGTCCCGGGAACATCTATCCAAGAGCTTGTGTGTATTAGAGGTAGTTCTACTTTTTAGAGTGAGCCTTTCTAGAAGTTATTGACAATTTGAAAAACTAATCATAGTGCCTGACAAATAAGCAGTTGGAGACGTCTTCCATGTACAATAAACTAGTCCTTTCTGACTGATGAGAAACACCAATGAGCCAGCCCCCAATGGTGTAATCAGTGAATCATTAGAAGCCATCTGCATGTCTTGTGTGCCCCTTTCTGTAAGGGGAATAGGGCCTGTACTATATTGGTGTTTAAAAGCTCCTTTCAAAAACTTCAAATCCTTATTTGGGCACAACCCTACAGTGTAGAGAATAAGACAAACCGAAGTATTCATCGTAACTCCTCCTCCCACTTTCTTGTGCATGAAAATTGTAAGCAAGTTAGAACCAATTTAATATTATTACAAACTAGAAAATGATTCCTGTGTATTTAGAAAATATGTTGTGGTTGAAGAAGAATGTGAAATTGTGGGAGCTGGGACTACCTTTGCCATGTGCATCCTTCAACATTGCAGGAGAGTTTATTTTGAACTTCAACAGAGGTTATGCAGTATTCTTAGAAGTAAATGCTCATTATTCAGACTTCAGAAGTTGTTGGTTTTTTTCTCCCTCAGGAAGATCTAAACAAATCTTCATTATATTTTTCTGATTAGAAAGCAGTGGACAAATAAGTCAATATGAATTCTTGTAGGTCTGACATATAGATAAGCAAAACTCCCTTCAAAACTACCAGGGATAATGACTTGGCATACCTATAGTAAAATGTGATGCTTATATCACAATCATAGACATGCCTAGGGCACAGGTTAAGTGTAGGAGAGGGAGGTATCTTAACACTCTTTGGAGTGAACTTTACCATTGGCCCTTCCCCACAGATAACTCAATTCCACACTCCATGCCCTAGGCTTTCAGTGCTAATAAACATGTGGTTTAGGAGGCTGATCCCTAGATGGTTACATCGTTCAACAAGTCAACTGAGATGATAGGAAAGTATTTAATAGATTGTAGTGTGTTACATAGATTCAAGATATTGTTATTTTTACTTATTTCTCCACTGAAGTCTTGTTGTGATGCTTTATCTCAGCATGGAGATAAGTCCAGATTTTCAAAAGCTGCATTAGGGGCAAGCTCTAGAAGGCCCTATCAAATCATAAAGGGCTGTCTGCTTAGAAAGGTTGATGATGAATTTGGGGAGAAGGGTTGAGGAGGATGTGTAGAAAGCCCCCTACTCACATGAATTATTTTTTAAAAAAATCTAACCACATTTTCTCATTTTATTTCCTCATAGGATTCAAGACTTTTGTAGCTGTCAGAGAGAATTCACAGTTGTAGAATCTTTTCTGACTCTTCCCAGTGAAGAACTAAATTATAAAGAATAGGGCTAGGGACTATGTTAGTATTTAAAGTTCATTTTTGAAACTTCAAGCCCATATTGAGACTCAACCCTCCAGCACAGAGAATGAGACAAGCTACAGTATTCATTGAAGCTTTCCTCCCACTTTCTTCCACATAGAAATCATTCTTCTGCATAGAATGATTGCCCAGAAGGCCACAGAAAGGTGCATGGTGGGTGTAAGCAGGCTGCAGTTTAATACCAGTCATGATTTCCATATGAGAAGTAACATAAGAAACTTGCATTGTAAGTGGATGGCATCAAGAATGAGAAGCAATAGACAGGAAGCCTGAATAATTACACTAGTAGCCCCATGAAATTAAAAAAAGCTAGAGAAAGACCCAATGGGATGACATGGGCAAAAACTGCATAGGATAGGAAAAAAATGCAGGCATTGCTGTTGACATTGGTGGAGGAAGTACCTACACAGGTGAGACCTCAGATCCATCTAATTATTTACAGGCGTCTTTAGCAATGGACACTGTAAATTTCATTCAAATGAGAATAACTCTGTGCTTTGATAAGTAGTGGAACTTTATGGATTTTTGCACTAAACCTGGGGTCTCATGGGTGTAGAGAACTTCTGACCAAGAAACTCTCTTTACCAAAGCAAGTTGGAAGCTGCTGTGCAATTTAGTCTTAGAGAGTTTCTTGGGGCCACTGAGAAATTAAGTGACTTGCTCAGGGTCCCAAAATTATTATAGACTCAGGTCTTCAGATCTCCAAGGCCAGAGCTCTCTACACCGTGTTTTTCTCTTTATACTACCAAAATGATCTAGGTCTTATCTCAAATTTTATTGCTGTTTAAACATTTGGCATCAGATTATCCGCCTTTGGTAAAGGGCAAGGTTAATAACATTATTGTTACCAGAATCATAGGATGTAAGAGCTGGAAAAGGACTTTAGAGATCAGTGAGTCCAACCTCTTCATTTTAATGGATCCCATGGAACAAAGGGACTTGCCCAAGTTAATTAGTGGCAGGAGTAGAACTTGAAACTTGGTCTTTTAACTCCTAGACCAGGTTCTCCACTATGCCTATGATTTTGTTACCATCACACACCACAACCACTATTGAATTTTAGTACATGGTCTGAGAATTTCTGTAGCCAAAGTTTATCAGTTGGTTATAAACTTCTTTACATTTAGGCAAGCTCATCCTCTGACAACAAACATCTGTTACCATCTTGTATTTCAAGCTTTTGGCACAACCTTTAAGATCCTAGAGTTGCTTCTATACTATGATATGGCATTAGAGTAGGACATTGATAAAGAATTAATTTCTCCTTTTCTTTTGGAGACCATTGGGGTTAAGTGACTTGCCCAGAGTCACACAGCTAATAAATAGGTCACATTTGAACTCAGGTCCTCCTGACTCCAGGGATGTTGCTTTATCCACTGTGCTACTTAGCTGGCCTTAAAAACTGTTATTATTATTTTTTAAGATGGGTCATAAGGTCATAGATGTAGAGCTGAAAGACCATTTAGCTCGATCCTCTCATTTTACAAATAAGGAAACTGAAACCAAGGGAGATTGAATGACTTAGTAAATGTCACACAAATAGTAGGTAACAAAAGTAGGAGTCAGTATTCTTTCCACTGGACCATTTCATAACCACAGTAAAAATAAGAATAAAGTAGGAGAAAAAGAGGTGCTGGAGAAATTTCACATAATTCTGTTAAGATTCTACAAAAATAAGGTAACACATTGAATAATATTCAGAACAATAACTAAAAAAATGACCCAAATGAAGATAATTTAGAATTAGGACATTCTTATTTATGAAAAAGAAGGAAAAGAAAATAATTCTGTTGGAGAATCGCATGCCTCTTACTTTTTCCTTTAGTTAGGAACATGTTGCTTTGCTTCAATTTCCTTATTTTTCTACATCTATAATCTGAAAACCTTCCTATAATTGAGGGAGGGGAAAAATGAACAATAGATTTCATGGTTCAAGTTGAGAAGGTAAATTCTATAGATCTATTGTCTAAGATGTGCTTAACTTAATTGGATAGTACAGATTCAAGGACGATGAATTGAAAGAAAGTTTAATTGCTGATGTCATTTACACTCAGGAACCACTGACAATGGGAGATAAATTCATGTGTTTTCAAAAGGGAATGTAAGCTTTTTCTCAGATTTATTTGTTTTGTTACATTTGAGAACTTGTATGTGTAATATTGTGTTTGCTTTAGAAATGAAAAGTATGGATTCCATGCTCCTGGTACAGCAAAGAAGACAGTCCCAGAGTAGAGCAAAGCTACCCATTTGTAAGGACTTCACAGGCAAGGAAAGATTTTTTTTCTCTTTTTCAGGAAAGGTTCAAACTAGTCATTATATGAGATTATATGTCTCCCATACTCCTGCTCCTTTAGTTTGGTGTGATGTGTTGTTTGTGGAATCTAGGGCGAGATCTAAGAAAATGGGAGAACACGTTGACTTGCATGGAAAGAAAATGCATAAAAAATTCAGACGTAATTTCTTGAGAATCTTGACAATTCTAAAATCATAAAATTATAGCGTTAGAGTTGGAAGTAGCCTTAAAAATCATCTAGTCCAACCCCTTCATTTTATAGATATAGAGCCTCCTCACAGTGGTTAAGTGACTTGCCCAAGAGCTAGAAAAATGTCAGAAATAGAGTTCATTCTCAAACCCTCTGATTCCAAATCCATTACTCTTTATTCTGTTTCATTCTATTAGATACCAAGTGTGAAGCAGTTGTAGAGGGATTTTTTTGCAGAGTCTCTTCTCAGTTTTAATGTTAGTTGCTCAACTGTGAGATTTTGGGTAGTAAGTCAAAGATAGAGGTAAAGTGGTAATCTGTTCAACTCAATTCCATAATGTGAATTGGAGGAAAGGAGAGGAATTATTAGGCAGATACAACATATATAAAGCCTTACTCTTACTAGAAGAGTCCATCTTCTTTATTCCCAACCTTTTTTTTTTTGACTACTGCTATTCTCTAGACAATATAGTGGTAGAAATAGTTATGTCTTGCTAGTAGCTGCCCTAGTGGATTTCTAGTCCATGGCAGACCTGAGGGCCTCAGGTATATTGTTTGTGCTTCATCCCAAGAAGAGAAGCTCTTACTTTCCACCACTACAAAGACCATTATGAGTAGAGGTGGCAGTAGGGATAGGGTGAATGGAGCTTTGCCCCTCAGTGTCAAAATCTGGTAGACACATTTCCTCTGAGGGAGGATGTGCTTCCATGATTAATCTTCATGGTGACAATTGTATCTCTACCTTGCCTGCAGTTCTCTGGAAGCATGAATACTCCTGAAGTATCCTATAGAGGATGGCCATTTCCCCCACCTGTCCTTGCTCCTGCTCAGTGCCCTTACTTCAATTGAATTTGCCTTAGCCATAATTTTGAGCATGCAATTGGACAGCATTAGACCATGTAGTAGCCACTTGTCCACATATAGGGGCACTTGGAGCTGACCTGTGCTATTTGGTAAGTAACCATACGTATGGTTGGTATAAAATAGTGAGAGGCTTCCATAGCAAAGAGGCATTCCAAGTCGTACACTGCCTCTGTCCTTTGTCATGGATGTACTAGTTATATCATCAGAGACAGAATGTCTCTGTGACTTAATTATGATAAGGATAATTATTGAAAGTAGGTGGTTATATTATGCCAGGGGAGATAATTAAATGGGGAAATTGTGCTATTAGCTGGGTTTTTAGTACTGTGTGGTAGCCATATGAAAGATAACATTATGCTGGTACTGTAAGTTTTTTAGATTAAAAAATATTTACAGAGTCAACACTTCAGAGAACATTAAAATCATAAATTAAATTTAGAAAGCCT
The DNA here is from genome assembly GCA_028658325.1 of Potorous gilbertii. Taxonomy (NCBI): domain Eukaryota; kingdom Metazoa; phylum Chordata; class Mammalia; order Diprotodontia; family Potoroidae; genus Potorous; species Potorous gilbertii. The sequence goes on along the minus strand of CM053772.1, from coordinate 211,388,337 downwards.
ACTGAGAAGCCATGAAAATACTTTGGAAATTTCATAATATGCACTAATGAAACTATACATATGAGTTTGCTGACCTTCCTCTTTCATCACAGGGGAAATGAATTTTCTTTCATCACAATCTGGGTTACTGGCTCTTTCTGCAACCAAATTCTTGGTGAATATAAAACTGGTTTCTAGATCTGACAAAAGATGCCATTTCTACTGACTTTGTTGGATTACTGGCAAAACATTTTTGATAGTATAGTGAAAAGAGCATTAGATTTACAGTCAGAGGACCTGGGTTTGAAAGCTATCTATCTGTGTGACTTTGAGGAGGTTGCTTAACATCTCTGGGTTTTAAATTCCTTATTTGTAAAATGAGAGAGTTGGCCTAGCTGACCTCCAAGGTCCTTCTCAGCTCTAAATCTACAATCCTATCAAATGTCCCTGTGGTCTTTCAAGAAATTTCAAAATGTTTAGGGCATCGTTGTGTTAGACATTTAAAACAATAGAATTCTAAAAAAAAATTAGGAATGAGATGGGTTATTTAAGATTTTGAGAATCAGACACCCTGATTTAGTACATGAAGAAACTGGAATCTCAGAAAAGTGAAGTAACGAGAGAGAACATCTTTGTAATACTCTAAGGTTTATGGAGGACTTGCTTCCCAAACATCCAGAAATGAAGGCAGGGCAAATTTTATCATCCTCGTTTTATGATGAGGACACTGAGGATCAGAGATGATAAGTGGCTTGCTAAGTGCCATGCCAAAAGTGAATGACCTTAAATCTCCTGACTCCTCATCCAGCCTTCTTTCTGTTACCATAGACTGCCTCCTATGTAAACTCATGGGGGACATGAGCATTTTCCATCTGAGTTAGAGTTCTAAGAAGCATAAATTTTTAAGAGATTTTTTTTTTACTTTTGTATTTTTGGATTTATAAACTACAGACCCCAAGCTGCAGAAAAGAAGGGAAAATAGCAAAATTTTACATTAACTTCACATTTCTACTTTATTCTTAAGGGTGAAATGCTTAATTTAAGTCCTACTTTATGTTACAATTTAGGGGAAATAAATGGTTTTGGTTTCTGAGTAGGAAATATAGGATATGTTAAATGCAAGCTTTATACTATAAGCAAGGCATAAATTTTTAGATAAATAAATAGTTTTTATTTTTCTTCAAATGTAAATTGAGCATTGTTGATGAATTTGCTGATTTTTTAAAGCTAACCGTATTTTTTATTAGAAGGAATTTATTCTAAGATACGCTTTTTTACAAAGAAGATTCAAAATAGTTACCACAAATTGGTTTGAGAGCCAGATTTCCCAATAATGTCAATTCCCTATGCAAATTTGAAATCAAGCCAAAAAACCCAAAATGAACCTTGGAAATTGTGAGAATCATAGAAATCAAGCTAATTAGTGTTCATTTCCCTCACACAGTTACTCTAATCTTCTGTTTTATTACAACTTTGATTATTTCCTGTTCCTTTAGTTTCTCTTTCTGGGAGGGAATGTTCTCTGAGGCCACAAGAATAAGGGTTTTCTTCCTCATATCTTTCATTTTCACCCAAAGTATTAGCTGGGCCAAGGGGAACATGAGCTGACCATTCCATAGCCTTTTGTTGACTGCTTACAGAGAACTCTGTCTTTATATACATATTTGGACAATGTAGGATAGAAGGAAACTAGGAACAAATCCCTTCTATGCTGTTTCAGGGTCCTTGCCAATGAATATGTGTTGGAAATTCTCCCCATATATCTTCTGACTTCCTGCACTTTGTTTTCTGCCCTCTGTCCTTCACCTTGTATGATATTTGGAGGCTATACCCTATGATTGTAGGTGCTCTGATCTCAAGACCCTTTTAGCTGAGGTTCGATGTTGGGATGAAATGAAATACTTGGGAGTCACTAAACAAAGGATGTTTATTTTGTTCACACAGAGCAGGGACATACAAGATACTAAGGCATTTGACTTGTCAGGATAAGGTCCCTCTCCATCTCCGTATGGAAACATATCTGGTCAGTATATCTCAGAGGGATGTTGAGTCAAGAAAATGCTGATCCTGTCACACCTGTTTTTTTCCTGGGAGACAAAGATTAAAAGGGAGGAGGCAAGTATGACAGCGTGATAGAGTTAAGAGTTATCTTAAAGGCTATCTAATCTAATCACCTCATTTTTATAGATCACAGAATTTTATATCCTCTGCATTTAGTGCCCTGTTTTGGTCATAGGAGGAGTTTAATAAATGCTTGTTGAATTGATTTTAATATTCTCTAAAGACTATATTAATTTAAGTCCTACTTTATGTTACAATTTAAGGGAAATAAATGGTTTTGGTTTCTGAGTAGGAAATATAGGATATGTTAAATGCAAACACATTAGAGTGTTTCCTGTATATAGAGTGCGGTTATTAATTCTGTATCCGAGACAGTGTGGTTTGGTGAGTGGAACACTGGATTTATAGTCAGGGTATATTTGTTCAAAGCCTGATTCTATTACTGTTTGTGTCTCCTTGGTCCAGTCACTAAACTTAAGTTTCATTGTTTGTTAAATATAAAGATGTTGTAATACATGATGCTTAATGTTTCTTCTGTCTCAAAATTCTATAACTCTTCTTTATCCTCAATTTATGAATAATTAATCTGTCTTTAGTTCACATTTAACCAAATCAAATGATTATTTTTTTTTCTTAGGAAGTCCACTAGACTACTCCTTCTATCTTATTTAAACCTCTTTGCCATTAGTCATTTGGTATAATTAACTTTTGTGTGATTGATTTTTCACACTACAAATATACACCTATGTTTTTGGTCTACTCTGGCTAATAGACAACCTTAATCATATGGTGGATCTATGATTTTCTTCCACCAGTGTCAATTATAACTCATTCATATATGACTGTCTTGTCAAGTTTGTTACTTTCATTTTTGATTCACATTTTGTTCCCTCTATCTTTATTAATTTTGTAAAAACAAAACAACTTAAATTATCATAACCTATCCATGCATATATTTTTAAACATCGTATGCATCCCCTAGAATAAAAAATTCTATACTCACTTAAAGAGAGCCTTAACCAAAAATGAACAGAAGAGAGCCATCCAGGATGACTGTGTATTCTTTTCTGAGCAGATGTAACATAATTCTCTAAAGTGATGAAAAATAACATCGTACTTCAGTTTAAATAGAGTTAAAAAAATATGATGCTTTGTGTCTTCAAGGTACATATACACAATGTAATGCTGAGGTTGCTATGGTAACTTTTGAATTGAAAGATAGAATAAACAGTTGCAGAAAACTTGACTAATCCATGGATTTCTGAGAATTTTCAGCTCCAAGTTCATAGTATGCAAAACTTCTTACTAGGAGAGTATTTTGTTTATGTATTTTGAAATTATTTTTCTTTATGAACTAAAGCACTTTTCTTTTTGATTAATTTGACTTTTAGGACCTGACTGAATCCTCAAAGTTCTACTTTATGTAACAAAAGAGTTTCAACGAATTTCTTTTTAAAGCAAAAGAAGTATCCAACCTTCAAACAAGTAGAAATGAATCATAATCCCTCTAAATTTATTAATGTGAACCATCCAAAATATCTGCAGAACTCAGCAGAGACTTTTGACCTCTGACAGAAGAGGTCTTTGATAACTCTGATGACTGCAGATTTTCTCCAGTTTAGATCTGAAGACAGCTTAAAACTGACAGTGGAAATCATAAGATACAGGTCACAATTTTTTCCATCACCTCTCCTAGGAGAGAATTTATTTCTTTATAGAAAGCAATGTTAATTCTGCAAGGAGTTTCAAATAGTTTGCATCCAGGTCTAAATCAGAAACAGTTGTTTTGGATGAGACAGTGTGAATGTGATGTTGTAAAGAAAGAACTTTTTTTTCTTTTTGTTGAATTCTTCATAGTCATGATATGAAAGTTCAAAATTATTTCTTGCTACAATCAGACAGAATTGGAAGAGAGGACTCCATATGAGTGCTCTGGCTACCTCTGAATACATTTCATCTTTATAAGCATATGATTCTGTCTGTCTATCTATCTATTAGTTCTTCAGCTCATTCATTCATTAGTTATCCAGTGGGACTTATTTCATGTATACCATGGTATAAAGTTCATGTCTTACTGTGGTTTGTGATGATGGTTTAATAAATTATGTTACTTGGGGAGGGGGTGGGGGGAAATGGTCAACCTAACAGTCAGTGATCACCAATTACAGTTGGTTGGCTCTCCTCAAAGGATTTCTAGCTTACATCTTAGTTCAGCTTTCACTGACTTTCTGAGATAGAAATGAAAATGCCCCAGTTCCAAAATTTCCAAACACAATAACCATTTCTCCCGTTTGTTTCAGTTATTATAATAAATTTCTCATTTGTGAGAACAACAGTTTTTGCTTATGCATTTCAGGGTGGGAGTGTGGGGGAGAGTATTATGCCAACAGCAAGGGTGAAAAAAACATTCTTTTCGATGCATGAAAATAATGACTAATCCCTTTACATGAGGGCTGTCTTCTAGAGGTTGTTTTTTGAAAATATAACTCAACTGTGCAAAGACATAAAAAAGTATAAAATTTGGTAAATTTTCAAAGATGAGAAGGAAATAGTCTGAAAGAATTTCTAGTCTTGGGGTTCCACATTTGAAAAAATCCCCCAGAGGATCTGGAGTAATCAAAGATCTGGAAAGCAGGAAACAGTACTTTTATTTCAGAAATGTGAATGATAATATAAAAAAAGAGAAAGCAGTAGATAACTTTTTAACACAGCTGTCAAGAAAATGAAAAAGGAAAAGAATAGTGGTACTATGTTACCATGCATGATGGAATAGTTGCTAATTTGCTAATTTGATTTGCTCCCCTTCTGGACAGGTAGAACTAGGACCAAAGGGGAAAAACTAAGGAGAGATCAGATTTAGACTCACTATAAGGAAAAACTTTCTAAGAGTTAGAGTTATCAAAAAAAAGTAATGGTTTCTTAGCAGATAGTGAGTTCTATGCCATTAAAATTATTTAAGTAGAGTTTAGATGACCACTTCTTATAGAGGTGGTTAATGTTTCAGGTAAGATTTCCACTGAATAGCCTCTGAGGAACTTGTTAATGATTAGAGCTATGCAGGAGTGAAATGCATTGCCTATTTGGGTAATACATTCCTTCATCACAGGAGGTCTTCAAAAAAAAGACTGGATGAAAACTTGTTGGTGATATAGGAGAGGGAATTAGCATTCATCCATGAGCTGGCCTTATGGACTTTTGAGGGCCTCCCAACTCTTTGGTTCTGACTCTTGCTCCTTTCTGGACAACCACTGAAGCCCTGCTGTATTAATGAATTGCTTAATTGCTCTTTATTCAGCTCAACCCAAATAATGTAGATTTGATCAGTTTTTCTATTCTCCTCTTTATAAACTCTACAGATTAAAAAGTACAAGATATTTCCCTACCTCTATTAAAATATTTAAGCCCTATTCATTAAGTATAATTACAAAGATAACTTGTAACTCCAAATCAGCATTTACATAATTATAAAATAAAAAATTTTGTTCTACTTACATTTATGAAAACTTTAAATATAAAATTATGAAACTCTAAACATAAAATAAATAAAATATTTAGTATAGGATGTTTTGTAAGAATTAAAAGTACTCCAGAGAGATTATTAACTATAAAACATAATAAATTTCATTATTTGGAATTTTTTTGACTATCAATGATGCTTTAATGAAATAAGTTATAATTTGGAAGATGTTTGACATAATATAATGATATGTAAAGTTTTTAAAAAAGGGTGTTTCTCAAGCTTCTCTTCTTAAAGACTTTTCACAAGACTACCTTTCTGACAGATTGTGACACATCCCATCCAGTACACATGAAAGACAAAGCACTTTTCAATTTTGGATCATCCACATCTGCAAACAAAGCAGTCAAGATTATGACAAAGATGACCTTGCCTCCTAGATTATGCTGTCTCCATTTCCTTTTTCTCTTCATTTTCTATATTGTTATATGACTAGTGAGAGTCTGAGGCCATATATGAACTCAGATTTTCCTGATTGTAGGCCTAACTCTATCCATAAATGATATTATGAGGGGAATGCTGAAATTCTGATAAAGGTATAAAGCAGAAATCCTATTGTCCCAGAATACTATTTTAAAAGAAATACTCTTTCTGTGGAATGAAAGTTGTCTGCAATTTCAGATTTGTTGTACCTTAACTTTTACTGTCAGTTAAAATGCACTTTTAGTTCTTGGTCTAATCAGCTGCTGGATCAAACAGTCATAATTTGGCAAATGTTCATATTTGTACAGTGCCTCATAACTGATAAAACATTTTTTTTCCCACAACCACCCTAGGAGGTAGGAAATGAAAGTATTATTATAGTTCCCATTTTAAAGATGAGGAAATGGAGGCTCCAAGAGGATAAATAATTTCCGCTGGATACCTGATAACTTACTGTGATCTGAATCCATATCTGAATCCAAGTGCTGGTCTCTTTTCAGCAGATCATCTTACTTGTCTCTTTACCAACTTATCTTATGAAATCCTCCAATTCTTCCTTAGGGCGTGTCACTCTTTGTTCTTTCTGCCCTGTCCTTTAGCCCTGTCACGGATGTTCTTTCTCCCCAGCTTGGGTCAATTTTCTATCATTATTTAGGTTCTGTTTCTCCAGGCAGTAAGCCACAAGCATTTATTGTGCCCTTACTGTATTCGACACACTTTGCTGAGTGCTGAGCATGTAAATACAAGTCTCTGTCCACTCCAGTGGGAGAAAATAACCTGTAAAAGGAAGATAAAAAGCGGGGAGGAGAGAGGACCTGTGTGGAGGCATGGGGTAGAAGTCCAGAAAGTCAGAAGCACAGCCAGGAGTGGCAATAAAGGTTGGCTAGAAAATGGAGGCAGCCTAGCTGGTGCTGTCAATAGAGCCTCGGGCGTGGAGTTGAGAAGATGCAAATTCAAATTCTGTCATATTTATCTGGGTGACTTTGGACAAGTCATTTGACCTCTCTGTCTCAGTTCTCTCATCTATAAAATGGTTATAAGAGTAGCTTTTACCCTGTGAGGATCAATTTAGATAATATATGCAAAATGCTTTGCATGCCATAAAGAGCTGTGTGAATGCTAGCTATTACTATTATTTCTCTAGTCTCTCAGAAATAGAACGGTTAAAAAAAGTACAAGGTACTTATTACAAGGCACTTAACTATGCTTGTATTGTAGTATTTTATTTCACTCTTTAAAATGAACCATCCTTCAGTTTCTTCCTAGATCTTGTAGCATTTTCTTTGGGTAATATTTCCTATTAGCATTTTAAAAGAAAATTCTTTTGAGAAACAGCAACAAGGATAAGAACAAGAGCTCTACCCTCCAGGACCCCACCCATCTCCCAAGCCAAATCAGAAATGTTTTTTAAACTTTAAAAACAGGATTTTCCTATATGATAAATATTTATGGTTCTTTTTGTTTATTTTGAGACTAGGTCTCTCTGTCTTAGCTAGGCCGAAGTGCAGTGGCCATTCATGGACCTGGAACTACTGCTGGTCCTCACAGAAGCTTTGGCCTGCTCCTTTTCTGACTAGGGCTGGTTTATTCCCCTATAAGCCCCTGGGGTCTGTCCCCTTGCTCCTGGAGGTGCACCATATTGGTGCCAGATTTGATTGAACATCTAACTGGCTTTAGTCCCCTCACACTTCAGAACTCCAGCTCCTGCTTGCCCAGAATCCTGGATTGCAGGCATGTGCTACCACTCTTGGCTGTAAAACATTAAACAAGAATTTCTTTATAATGCCTTGTGTTATCAGTCTCTACTTTTGCTTATACCTTCCAACATGTGAGATCTATGATTGCCGGCCCTCAACTTTAGAGCTCAGAATGGGCAAGCTACAGAGGATAAAGTAGTCTGTGGTAGAAAAGTTTTGATATATTAGTAAACAGCTGCATAGGTTGACCTGCGAAGATATAGACAAAAGTGATATAAGATGAATGGACATGGTTAGTTTGTGAACTGCATTGCTAGAGAAATATTCACATTGATGAGATAACAGATTCACTGGAGAAATTTAAAAATTACAGAAACATTCTTTGTATTAAAGAATTCAAACTCAAAATCCACACCTGTGATTTCATTATAGGGAACTTCTGGTACTTTCCACTTTATTCTGATTGGCAACTCCTCTATTACTTAGGCTTTTATTAAGTTACTGGAAGCTAGAATGTGCCTAAAACAGTACTTGAATCCAAGACTTAAACCAAAGCCTTTCTTACTCTGTCTACTCATAGTAAGCTCCCTCTCAATGCTAAATAATGGATGAGGTTAGGAAGAGAGATACGATGAAAATGAAATATTTTTGTTATAAAGAATATTTATCTTGTATGCATTGATAATTTTTGATAATACATTTTTAAAAATAATTAGACAAAGCCACAAATGCCACAAATCTATTATCTGTGCTAAGTTGTGATGAGAAAATGAAATATACTTTGAGCCACATTCTCCAGATTTCTTTCTACTTTACCTTCACCCTTTAGTATTTTGCCTTTGTGATAGTTAAATTCCATTGTTTCTATGTTCTTTAACTCCCTTTTCCATTTCTATTTTTTGTCTCCTTATTTTTTCCTATAAATCTAACTTAATGGAATCACAGGTCTAGGAAAAAAATTATTTATTTTGAGTAGTTTAGGAAAAGTGTACGGAATTGGTTATGTCTAATTTATCTTGTATATAGCTTGCTTGAATATAATTTTTTAACTTGTCTCCCCCACCAGATTGTGAATTCCTTGAAGGCATTGGCATATTTTGCTTTTCTTTGTATCCTCAGCAGTAACACAGTTCCTGGCACAGAGCAGGTACTTAATAAATGTTAGCTGATTGCCTGACTAACTAATGAAGAGGAATATTTTTCTTCTGAAGCTATGAGGGGTTTAGGATAAATTCTGACCCTCAGGAAGTCTTTGAATGTCATGGAGGAGGGCATGGTACAGGCTATGCTCTCCTTTCTTCATCTGCTGGGAATTAAATCTTTGAATAGAAGCCATAATGGACAATGAGCTTGGTATCAAGAACTGGTTTAAAACTTATCTACTAGAACTTCAGGATCTCCTTTTTTTTGGTGGCATCTGGAGTAGGGGATCAATATCTTCTTTTAAATATAAGCAACTTTACTGAAACACATCGAAGAAAAAGACTGATGAGCTTATTATAAAATATATTGTATGCAACAACAGGAGACAGTATGGTTTAGTGAAAAGAACACTGGACTAGGTGTGAGGAGTCCTGAGTTCTAATTCTAGTCCTGTTTTTTCAGTCAATCAACCAAGAAACATTCATTGTTTACTGTGTGCTAGGTGCTATTGATTTTAAAAATAAAAAAGAGAAAAGCCCATTCCCTCAAGGAACTTCATTCAATATGGGAAACAACATATGTATGTATGTATAAGAATACCACAAGATATATGCAAAATGAATGTTTCGGGGGAAGGTACCACCTAACATCTAGGGGGATCAGGAAAGGTATCATATAGAAGGTAACATTTAACCTAATAAGAAATGTATCATATAGAAGGTATCGTATAGAGGGTAACATTTAACCTAATAAGAAATGTATCATATGAAAGGTCACATTTAACCTAAAAGGAAATGAAGAATTCTAAAAGGTGGATAAGGATAGAATACATTTCAAGCATGGAAGGGAGGGTATACAGCCTCTGTAAGGGTAAAGAGATGGGAAATGGAGCTGTCCATTCAACTAATAAGTGAATTTATCACATACATGCTACGTGCCAGGTACTACTCTAGGTACTGAGAATAAAACCCTCACCTGTTCCTTTTTTAAGGAAGACAACATATATATATATATATATAGATAGATAGATATATAGATATATAAATGAAGTTCTTGACTCCTGTCTCTTCCTTACCCTGCAAATCGACTCAGATGCTGTCTTGCCATTTTTAACTCCACAACATATCTTACATCCAATTCCTCACTTCTCACACAGTCACTGCCTCAGTACCTTGGCTTATCACTTTTCATCTAGACTATGGTAATGGACTCCTAATTAATCTCCTTCAAACTTCTTTTCACTACAATTATTCCACACATCTACTAAAGGGATTTTTACTAAGCACAATTTTGACCATGTCACTCCCCTACACAATAAACTCCAATAGTTACCTGTCACCTCTAAGACAAAGTACAAACTCTACTATTTGGCCTCTAAAATGCTTTACAACCCAGCTCTAGCTTGTCTTTTCAGATTCATTATACATCATTTCACTTTCCACATTCTATGGTGCAACTAAAGTGGGAATTCTCATTCTTCATTTCTTCCTCCATCCTTATTTCTCATTCCATCTCTCTGCATTACTTTATACTGATCATTTTTTTTTATGCCTTGAATGCACTCCCTCCTCATCTCTGCCTCCTAAACTCCCTCACTATCTTCAAGAGGCATCTCAAGAACCCCTTTCTGCACAAATTTATTCCTGATCTACTCCAAACTTTAGTGCATTTCCTCCCTAACCACCTTGTACTTGATTCTCTTTTTTTAGTCTAACAAATTTATTCTGTGTATACTTTATAAGCACACATAGTCTATCCATAGAACACAAGCTCCTTGACCACAAGGATTGTTTTCATTTTTTGTCTTTCAAATCCCTAGGGTCCCTAGCACAATGTCTTTCACATAGTAGGCACTTTATAAATGCATTTTGATTAAAATATTTGTAAAACATATATATGGTAAACTTTTTGGGAAGACATTGGCAGCTTGAGGAATCTTCATGTGCACAGTTTGCAAGGCAAAAAGGGATGCTAAACTAGAGATGATAATTACTGTTAGCTAAGGTTTTTATTTTTTAACATGAGATACACTTTTCCAATGACTCAGCAAGAATTCTTGGTGATTTTGTAGTTCCTGCTCAATTTTCCATGTGACCCATGTTGCTATATATAATTAGTTGCTCAATACTTAATAATTGCTGTATATATTAGTCTAAATTTGACTACTTTTAACCAAAACTAGATAGAGAGAAGCTTGGATGAGGTAGAGGTAGAATTTGAGTCCAGGACCCTTGACTCCAGAGTCAGACTTTTAAAAAAATTGTTCATTGTTTACTGTATTTATTTTATACTATTGTTTTCTTATTTAGAACTTCATAATGAGGTTTTCCTAGTTCAGAACACAATCAGTTTAAGGGTAGTTGCTTTAGGAAATGAGATCTCTTTCTCCAGGTTTTGAGGGTTCATGACTGGATGCCTGGCATTGTGTGAAAAATGGTGTACTGTTTTGAAGTGGCAAAGACCAAAGGGAACTTGCCCTCCTCTTCCCAGTGACTTACACTGTAATCTTAAACTTCCGTCTCATTTTTATCTGGTTGTTGAATATGTCAGCTTGCCTTGTGTGAGAAAACAATGAGGAGTCTTAAATTGCCAGCAGACCTGAAACGACATAAATGTTTAGTTAAGGAGCACTCTTGATTGTTCTTACTAGGCAGGTGTAAAATGGCAGGAAAGCTTTTTTAATTAGACTTTTAAAAAAATCTCACAATTCCCTCCTAGGTGTAAGTATATTTACAATTGCACCATTGAGTAAGGAAAACAGAGGGAGATATTCAGATGGGCCCATATGGAACAGTGATCGTGGAATGAACAGGGATGCTTGCTCGCCTCACCGAGCTGGGTTGGGCAAGCTTGCTGCGGGAGAAGTGCTGGATTTTAAATTGCTTAAACTCATCAGAGCACGTAAGACCTCCTTGTACGATTACATTCCAGATGCCTGATTACGGTTTTTTAATATAACAAGTTGCCAATTCCTCCCTCTAGAGAACGATTGACAGATTGTAATGCAAGCTGTTGATGTTCTTGATGGTAACTCTAAGTACGTCATTGTCGCCAGCGCTAAGGAGTTGGAAGTCAGATTATGGAAGCATCGCCTTGTGAAACGTGTGCCAGTGTTTGGTGTTTTCAGCATTCTCAACTGGCATCGGGAAAAATAAACTCTCTGCAGAAAGGAGGATTGGGGAGTTTGGAGGAGAAAAAAAGCATCAGAAGCCGGCTAAGTGTATTATAATGAGGAGCCAACAATTAAATTAGAGAACATGTTTCACTGAGCAAGATGTCTTCATAAGAGACAAAGGGAAGCCGAGAGAAATGATTTATAGGAGGATTAAAAGGCTATAAAATCCTAGTTTGTTGACGTTTCTATCTTCTAATTTTACTTTGTTGGGGTGGGGCAGGGAAGAGGTTTGGGGTGGACAGGATGTTAGATTACTGACTAAACAAAATTAAATAGGTCACAGGAGAGAATGGGTAGGTTGGTCAGAATGGGAAAGCTCTTCTCTACAAGACTCTTAAATAGAAAAGAAAAGAACTCAACTTATATTCATGTCTTTTTAAAGGATGATGGTGAGATGTTACAAACCATATTTGCCAAACAGATACAAAAATAATAACAATAGCTTATATTTCCATATTGTTAAGGTTTGCAAAGGGTTTTACATAAACTATCTTGTTTATCTTATACTGTCACAACAACAATGGAAGGTAGTAGCTATCATTATCGTCATTTTTCAAATGAGAAAACTGGAGTAGACAGAAGTTAAGTGACTTATTTGCCCAAGTTCATGTTGCTAGTAAGTGTTTGAAGCAGGATTTGAGTTCTGATTGGAAATTGTAAGTATAATATTTAGAAGGATTTCTCTATATGGGGAAATTTAGGCTTTTAAAAAGATAAGAACTTTTTGATAAATTGGGTTATTTTTGATAGCATAAGTAAAATAATATGATTGAAAAACTGATGTTTAATATGAGACACACTCAAAACAGTTTATAGAACCTGCCAGAAGAAATGGTGCTCATTTTCAAATAGACAAAACAGCCTTCCTCAAGCTAGTGTAAAGTTTGTTCATTAGACTTTTATAAGCCTCCTATTTGCAAATGGCCCTTCAGAGAGAACTAAATTCAAACAAGTTTTTATTGTTCCCTGTCAGAGGGTCTATTAGCTCAATGTTTTAAGGAAACAAGAGTCATTAGTATGCTTTTATTACATTTTGGGGAGATTATTTCTAAAGTTTTAGTAAGACTCTTGGGTCAGATATTTTGCCTTTATTAAGAAATCAACAGGAGCAAGAAAGGGGAAGGTAAACTTTAGCATAAAGCAGTTGCTTGAATGACCAGATTTTAGAGTCTCTTTTTTGGGAGCTTAAAGAGTATGAACATGTCAATGGATTGTAGATTTTGAACTGAAAAGCTCTTTGAAGCAACTACTATCTGTTTGATCCTGAGCAAATCAATTAATTTTGCCTGCCTTAGTTTCATCATCTATAAAATGGGGATAGAAATAATAGCATAAGAAAAGCTATCTCCTGGAGTTATTTTTCAAAATCAAGTCAGATAATAAATGGAAAGCACCTTGCAAACCTTAATGCGCTAGGTAAATGCTAGCTAGTATTGTGGAACATTGATCTAAGTGTTTAGAGGAGATATAAAAAGAAGTGCATAAGATTGTTTTATCAGAACTTCTCAGAACTAATAGTCTAATTCAAGAAAGAAAGTGGATGTGCAGAAAACAATGATGATGATGAGGAGGATACTAGTAAAAACATCCTTAAAGATCAATCCATTGGTTAGATTGTGGGGGGAGAAGGCAACAAGAAAGTAAGTTAAGGACATTCATTTTGATGCACAGTAGGTCTGCATGCTCTGAAAATTCTATAGTAACTGTGAAAGTCTGGCAGCAACCCTGATACAACAACCAATTGAGCTCTGGCAGTATCAGAGACTGAGTCAAGTCTACCCTCAAAGATGCTACTTAAGTTCTTAGTGCCCTGGGCCACTCTCTAAGGCTATATGGTATAATTGAGTTGGTTGATTTGAAATAATGGGATGAATTTCTTCTGTGGAAGTTCCCTATGTTGATGAAATCACAGGTCTGTAGCCTTGTTTCCCAAAAGATTTGGTGGGTGGTAGAGGAGCCCATAACTGGAATTCAGTTAAATAAGAATGAACTTTTTCACAGGGCTCTAAAAGAAGAAAAACATATTAAAACCAGTTTTTCCAAAATTTATGCCACCACTAAAATTTATCTCTTTCTTCTCTCTCAGTTTCCCAAAGATGAAAAGATCAAATAGCAAACACTGAAGTACCAAATCTAGATTAAAAATCTATCAAGAAACTTTCCCCAACCAAGCTTTTTGTTTTTTAAAGGAGATTCAGTCTTGACCCTCACACGACAAAAATTCCCTGATATGATGACAGGGAGAATTGAATTGGATTTAACCATGACCTACATGTCTACTTGCAATTTGATTCTCTCTGCAAATGAGTCATAGCATAAGCAGAAACTTAACAACTTTAGGAGCAATGAGGTCACAAAGGATTGTTAAATCATGAAAATCATTCTGAAACAATCTTTTGCACACATGTCTTTTGAGTATAAATGTTTGATTTCAACAAACTACTCCACTTCCCTTCTCATCTCAACCTCCCCTCCCCATGAATTGTTCATTGGAGCATGTAAAATAAATATGACAATACTTATTGAGTTCATGTACTTCACTGTTGCAGAGTTCTACCTTAGCTCTAATGTGGCCAAAGTAGAGTACAGATTGGGTAATTTGAAATAATTGAACGGGAAGAATAGTCAAGCTAGATGAATTGGGCTTCAGAATAGGTTTTCTGGTTCATATTATCTACACTGAGAAGAATCATGGCATGGTATGTACCTCCCATGCTTGTTGTGAGGATCAAATGAGAAAATTATAAAACTATTAGCACAGTGCTGGCATTATATAAAACACTATTACTATTATGAATAGTGAAGAGGTAACTGGCCTTGGATCCAGGGGTTCAAGGTCCATCTCTGGCTGTATGACCCTTGGCAATCCACTTCAACTTTCAATGCTTTGAAACTGTAAGTCTGTAAAGATTTACCCACAAGGGATGGTAGAAGGAGTGTCCACATTTGGGACTTCTTTAGATCAATGGAATTGCAGGTCCCATCTCTATCCCAATTATCTGAATTAGGCTTCTGAAACAAACAAGGGAATAACTGGCAGTCATACTATCTGCTTCATTCTTTGATCAGTGGACCTAGGAAGACAGTGATTCTGTATTATTTTTTAAAAAGTTTCATTTTTTGTTTTTACATTATAGTTGTTTCTTCACATATACCCCCAGAACACACCAAGTAAGCCTTCCCTCATAACAAAAACAGTTAAGCAAAATCAACCTACAGAGGAGTTGTTTCTGATTGCACATGTAACATTGCACACCCATTGTTACACACCTGTCCAACAAATGGAGAGGAATGCTCTCAATATGCCCCCTCACTCTCCAAAAGATTAGCCCTTACAGAGCAACTGTAATATTTTCTCTAATTACATTGTGGCTGTTTCATATATTTTTCTAGTTCTGCGTACTTTTTGCTCTGAATCATTTCATATAAGACTTCTCATGTTTCTCTGAACTCCTTATGGCAATTGCTTCATGCACTGCAATAATATTCCACTGAATTCATATACTACAATTTGTTGAGCTATCTCCCAATAGATGGGCACACACTTTGTTTCTAGGTTTTTTGTTTTATTTTTTTGCTATCATAAAAAAGGTAGGTAGGGCATAATTTTTAAAGAAATAGTAATATTTAGAAATACGAACTATTAACAGAATAGAATACTGATTATAAAAGTAAACAGGGCCTTGGATAACAATCTACTATTTCAGTGGCTAAAATAGGTCACCAATCAGATTTGATCTTCTATGATCTTAGATATTGGATTTTCTGTAGGCCCAATTATATGACTTTGGATTCTCTTTAAAAAAACTTCTGAACATGATGAACAACAAGTAAATTGAGCATTTCCATTTATATATGTATATATGTGCATATATATGACTAGAAAAACAAGATTATACATAAAACTGTATTATATACGTAAAACTTATGTCTACTTGCTTTTCTTTTTTTAAATATGGAGTATATATCAAAAGTCTTAGAGCAATGTTAAGATTTAATGACGTAAGAAATATAGATATTATAAGCTTACAAAAACATTTGAAAATGTTAAATTATTGATATATCTCTTATTAAAATTCAACATAATCACCATCTTGTGCTATGCATCATTCTAGTTGATTTTCAAACTTTGTAAAAACTTTCCTATTCAGTGACTAAAAGAGAAGAGAAAGGGAAGGGAAAAAAGCATTTATATAATACTTATTATGTGCCAGGCACTGTGCTAAGTGCTTTATAAATATTAGCTCATCTAGTCCTCATTATTCTATGCTCTAGAAGCTGTTATTAAACCCATTTTTACTAAAGACTAAAAAGATTGAATTTGTAATCCTAGTCTTAAAGTGCTTCAAAGAACGAAGGTTTGATGCATACACAACAGTTTTGATGTGACCCCCACAAGAAAGAATCTCATAGAGACAGATCAGTTGCCTTAAGTTGTCAAGTCAGAGGCATGATTGCCCCTAATAATTCTACTGGTCTGAGAAAGTGTTATCCAGAAACGGTTACAAACACAATGCATAATGAAAGGTGTCCGGTTTTATTAAGATGAAAATTATATTACTCAAAATTAACAAAACCAAATAAGTGATAAAGAAATAGAAATAATTATAATTTCAAATTATCTGCAGGATAAGTTATTATCATTCACACTTTTGAAATTATTAAAATTTAAAACTGTACTAAGACTTTTGGGACAGGCTGTTTATTTCATTAAAAATATCTTTCAAAATTGTCCAGCTTGTCTGTGATTTGTGTGTGTGTGTGTGTGTGTGTGTGTGTGTGTGTGTGTGATTTTGCTTCCGTTCCATTCTATTAAAAATGTTTCAGTGACCCTCTTCTCATTCTTTTGACCACCCTATCCCTGAAGAGGGCATTGATATGATCCCAGATATGAGCAAGAGGAATTCTCTTGGATTTCCTAGTTACACAGCTTTGTGGTCTGGTTAGTAAAATGACTTACATTGGAATTTCATTAGAAGTGTCCATGAGGCCAGAAGCAAACCATAGAAGCTACAAAATGACGACATTTGCTGCTTGCCTCCCTACCATGACCCATTTGGATGCAGGTTTGGAGTGCGAAAGTGGTTTCTGATCGTAGTTAATTGTTTGTTTTTCAGCAATTTATATAAGTGATCACTGGTGTCTTTGCCTTCTTAGTGCCACATTTTTACCGTCATTCTGTTTTTGAAAAAACACCAGTGTTTTCTTGAATTTTCCTCTTTTTTTTTGTTCAATAGAATTAAATGATGACATCCAGTTGTCCTTTATGTCTCTTGGAAATAACACCTCTTTATTTTGACCTTTGACTTTCCTAATTTTGACTTGATGAGTTCATGTTATTTCTCCGTAGTTCTTAGACACCTGTCCTGCTACCACATTTGATGACCATCACATTGCATTGTACATCTTAATAGAGATATAAGTTTGGCCAAGTGTGGGTCAACTTCTTTTTATTACAAAAAGGATTGGCTTTTACGGCCTTAGAACTTGCAGGTAGATTGGTGCAGTGGAAGGAGCTCTGGTTTGCAGTCAGATAATCTGGGTTCAAATTCTGCCTTTTGTCACCAGTGTGACTTTGGACAATGAACTTAAGCTCCCTGAGCCTCAGTTTCCTTATCTGTAAAATGAGGAAGTTGGGCTAGATACCCTCTAAATTCCTTTCTTAGTTAGGAATACACATCTTCCTGAGTTCAAATCCATTCTCAGACATTTACTAGCTGTGTGACCCTGAACAATTCATTTAACCCTGTTTGCCTTAGTTCTTCATCTGTAAAATGAACTGGAGAAGGAAATGGCAAGCCATTCCAGTATCTTTGCCAAGAAAATCCCAAATGGGGCTGTGGAAAGTCAGATATGACTGAACAACAATGACAAGTTCCTTTCTGACTCGAACTTTAGGATCAAGTCTGCAGAAGAATACCAAGCTCTCTTGGATTCTTCTAGGTCTGAGACTTTCTTCATACTGGGTACTTCCCACTATTTTTCCAAATTTACAAAAGGCAGCTTTCCTGGCATGCATTTACTCCCCCCCCAACCCTCTCTCTCCTTTTTACTATCAAATAATATCTTTTGTCAGACTATCTCCAGATCTTCTCTGCCTATTCAAATGCAAAAAATGATTTAATAGAAGTATTTAAATATTTATAGACATAATAACAGATTCTTAATGCTGTCATGTCTTAGGTAATAGAGTCTCTGTATGAGATACCTAAGAAACAGTAAGCTTTTTAATTCTTAAGGAATAGGCCCTTTAGTTAGATCCAAATTAATATTAAATTCAATTTTCAAACTTCATGTTATGAATTGCGGACCACATGCTGTGTTACCAATATTTTAGTTTTGCAAGGCCAACAGTAGGCATGTGGAAATGTTGTTGTAGGCAAGGGAGATGTTTAGTCTTTCAATCAGACTCTCAAAAAATGGCTACATTTTGAACGGGTTGGTTGTGAGCACAAGAGGAACCATCAAAGGAGAGATGGTTTGATGTGGCAGCAAGAACACTAGACTCTTGGAGTCAGAAAGAGTTGGGGTCACGCTGCTAGCAACTAACCTCTTTGTGCCTCACTCTCTTCATCTTTTAAAATGAGGATTGTAACAGCTGTTTTGTCATATAGTTGTGAGGAGAACGTGACAATGTATATGAAAGCATAAATGATCAAGCACTATATAAATATGTGATTATTGATATTAGGGAGATGAAATGATTTTAATACCTGTCTCCATTTTTCAAATGATGACAAAGTTTTAACATTTATATAACTTCACAAATAGATGGAAGAATTCACCTGTCATCATCAGCTCATAGATCTAGAGACAAAAAGGACCTCAAAGTCCATCTAGTCAAATTCCCCTCGTTTTCCAAATGAGGAAATTGAGACCCATGGAGGGTTCATGGTCACACAGGTAGCCAGTATCAGTTCTTTTTTACAAAGCCAGTACCAGTACTATGGTACCATGTTGCCTCCAATCTCTTAGCCTTTGGAAGACCGTGGGCATTTTGTACCATAACACTTATTTTTATTAGAAGTTATTTAATGAAAAATATAATAGAGAAGAGAAGATGCTTTGTTTAAGTGAACCATACCACCAAACAACCTACTGAACAATAGGAAACAGTGAGATACTCTTTCTGATTACAAATTTAGTTAGATCAAGGTTATTAGAATAGGTTCATTAGGAGAATTTTCTTGTAATCAGAAAAGCATTATTGACAGTGGCCTGTAGAATTTCAGAGTTTGTAAATATTTCTCAAGCTCAAGAAGATGTTGGAATACATTGTGAACAGGAATTTAGAAAGAATTTTTTTTTACCCTAGAGTTTTGCAGAAATTTATTAGAAGACTGGAAAGTGCATCAACTTGTCTCAGGCTCATTTTTGCTCTTTGACCCTATAGTCCCTCTGAGGCATTCTTTTATCAACTCCTTCTCTCAGAGATGAGTCTGGTTCCCAACTGCATCTCCTTTTCAGTGTTGGAGAAGTTTCTCCAATACCATCAGCATGAGCCCCCGTGTGTCACTTCCCCCCAAATCAGTTGACAGTCAATTTTAAGTAATTTGTAGAAATGAATGTTTAACTAAGTTTGTCGTAGGAGTAATAGTAGGCACAAAACATTCCCCTAAAAGACACACTTTTTTGGGAAGTATATACAGAGTTCAGAAGAAAAGTTCGCTAAAGCTTAGAGACCATTTGTAACAAAGGGATAACAGTTTCTGGTCACTGGAAGTCTTTTTCTGACATATTAGGGGAACTTAAGAAGTTCCTCTGCATGGTAAAATTATGTCTTTCTCTGCAAACACTGCTACTGGCTGACTTGGGGACACTTGTAGAAAGGAAGAAAAGGAAACAAGCTGTGTTAAGTGCTTTACAAATATATTCTCATCTGATCCTCCCAACACCTTGAGAAGTAAGTGCCATTATCATTCCCTTTTTAAAGTTGAGGAAACTGAGGTAGACAGAGGCCCAATGCCCAGGACTGCACAACTAGTTTAGTGTCTGAGTCTAGATTTGAACTCAGGTCTTCCTGCAGAAACATTGAACAACAAGAATTGTATAATCAAAAGAACCTTATTCTTAGATCAAGGAAAATAAGAATGTTCATCAATATAGAGCAAGTCATGGGGGCAAAATGGAATTTCCTCAACTTCCTATTGAAAAGAAGATATATAGAAGGAATTAACTAGGGAGTTACCTTACTTATGGTGTTAAAGAGAAATGAATGAATGAAAGTGCACTTATTAATGACCTACTGTGTGCAAATCTTCATGTTGAGCACTGGGAATACAAATAGAAAAAAAAGACTGACCTTGTACTCAAGGAGTTCCCATGCTAATAGATGAAGGTTCGGTGGCAGGGCAGACAGAAAGGCATCGATACAACACTCATGGACAAAGCATCCAGTACCCATAGACAAAGTGTCCAATACCCACGAGCAGCAGCATGACCAACTAGCTAGGAAAGCAGGTAGAGACACTGAGATTGTGGTGAGAAGCTCAAAACAAGGTAGAGAGAATGTCAATTCACCTTTCAGACGGCTATGGAGTAAATACCATTCCAAACTACTAACCTGTGCTAAATTGACACCGCTGCTATGACACCCGTGTCACTTATGTCTCCATTCCATGTAACTTCCTCTTTGTTGTCGAGGACAATGTCAAAGTGACAGTCACAGTGGCAGCTGCATGGAGTGTGAGAAATCCAGTAAATGTTTCAAGTGCAGTTAATATAACTAGCCCAATAAATATAGGGCACCCTATACCTATAAGCAGTCCACACTCTATGACCTTTTCTGTAATGTCCCCCAACTCCAGTCAAGCTCCCTACCCCAGTCATTGCTCCAGTAAAGAAAGCACACCAAATTACTGTTGCATTTCCAATTAAACTACCCACAACAATGACACTATCTGCCCCACTAAATAAATATAGCAATTAAGACAAATAGGCAAGGCGGGTGGGGAAGTGTCCTAGTGTCATTTCCATTGCTAATTTTCCATTGCTACATCTTTTTCTGATGTTGAATCCTTTGCCAGAGCCAAGGACTTTGGCAAGAACTTTCTTTTCTGGGTCTTTTAGTAACTATGGCTGTAGAGGAGGCAGAGGCTATTATACCTGCAGAGGTAGCTAATAAGTCTGTTGTACTTACCTCTGAATGATGACTGTAGCAAATGATTTTGGAGCAGGATCATGATGGGTAGATATTATCATTCCATAAGTTCTTGGGCTTATCAGTCCATTAGTGACAATTGGCCAATGGAGTTGGATTCTGGGATCCTCTCTCATCATATATTGTTTATTCCCTTGTCTGATATATGGGGAGGGGACAAAATGATACGTACCCCTCAATGCAGAAATTATTTTTTGTAGTTGTTTATATATCTTTGATAAAGTACTCTGATGGATAAAGTCTAGAAGCGATTAGCAAATTATTAGAATATCCATGCTGACTCATCAAAGGGGAAAGACAGTGCAGCATAGTGGCTAGTGTTGGACTTGGTATCAAAAAGACTTGGGTTCAGATCCTTTGATACTTATGACTTATATGACCCTGGATAAATCACTTCACCTTCCTGAGCTTCATTTTCCTCATCTGTAAAATGGAGATAGTAATACATGTGCTACCTGCTTCACATGGTTGTCATGAGGCTCAAAAGAGAGACTTGTAAAACACTTTGCAAACTTTTAAACACTATGTAAAAGTTAATTTATTCTTATCAATTTTAATAATAATGACAGCCTTAGGACTAATAGATCAAAGATAGATGCATTGATTAGTTTCCCAGACTTGGCAAACATTGCTTGGATGTTCAGTCATCAATTAAGTGAACAACCTTTAGTCTGAGAAAAGAAGTATTAACAGGCCTAAAGCAGTCTATTAATTTTCTAATCTAACTGGTTGATATATACAGGCATAATTGATCCTTTCAATGAATAAACCAGACCCTTGAAGTTAATGACTCACCTATTATGGGTGAAGGATAATGTTCAGATTATTAGTGTTCTATTGAAGGTACTGATAATTTAATGTCATATTGGTCAAAGAGGAGCCATTTATTCCAAGGAATAGTGTAGTTTATTCATCAAGTATGTCAGTCCTGTATGTTTTTTTCTTAAAGTATATAGGAAAGGGGCATAAATATACCAGATCCCCACTTTCTTAAATAATTTTGGTGTAAAAAAATTCTGTTAAATTCTGCGCTGATGTGTTCAACACTGTTCTAAGCATCAGGAGAAGTATGAAAAGATGTTCTCCCAATTGTATGTCACCTGAAGAGGCTTCAGAGGAATGAGGGTAATGTCAAGGAGTCAGGCTAAATCTGTCAATAGAGGACAAAGACTCTTCTTGACTTCTCGATCTATAGGCCAAGCAATGGATTTTGCTCATTTGAACTTTCTTTTCCTGTGTTTTCAAAGGTTTTTGTTTGTTTATTTTCTTCTAGACTGTGAAAGGTCTCCACAGAGATTTAGAAACTAAATCTGATCTCTCTGGTGTTTGATAATGGCAACTTTCCTCGGGATCTTTAATTTCAATTAAGGATATTATTTTTTTAATGGGACAGAGAAGAGGAAGAAATAGAAAAAATAACATTTCTAGTCCCTTGGGTCTTCCCTTCTCCTCAAGGAAATTCAAGATTGAGGCAGAAATATATTCCCCCCCGAGTTGGAATATGGCCAGGACACTGGTCATTTGTTCCTCTTTCTTCTCTACCTCATTTTTCTTCCTTTCCCTTCTGTTCTTTTTTTCCCTAACCATCAGGTGGGTGGGTGGGGAGCTGGCTGACTGTTGGTTGGCAACAGAAATAGCTTAAGAGCGAGTGTTCTTGGGAGTATTTTCACTAAAAGATGAACTGGAATAACAACGAATTATTTTTTCCCACATCTCAGCTGTTTACATTAAAAGAAAGCAGGCAAAGGGGGATTATGCACACCAAGATAAAAGCCTGACTATAAATGTAAAGGCATAGGATTTTTGAAAGGTAAAAGAGTGAAAAATGTACACACCTCAGGAACTATCAGGGAGGTAGGAATGTTTGACCCAATGCACAGCAAAAAAATGGAGTAATGAATAATAATAAATTAATCGCTCAATTGTATATTTGTGTGTGAGGGAAGAGGGTAAGTAGGTAGAGTTGAGGATGAATATATATGATCTAGGAGGGAACTGGCTCAGTCACTAAAATAGAAAAGAGGTGAAACTAAAACATACTAAAAAAAATTGTCAGAAGTTGGGCAATTGGAAAGGGACAGGTGTGTTTAATTAACTATCATTTTCCTGTTTAGTAATACGTAACCTTATGTTAGCTACATTGCATTGTTAATGCAGAGAAATCATGCTGGAGACTAAGTCATTTATCAAAGATACTCCCAGCAATGGAATAATGTGTATTCTGTGTTTTACAGCCACAGTCTGTTGATGATGTTCAGACAGTTAAAGAGGATTTGTCCAATTAGCAAGGACTTATCTTTTAATGGGACTATCTGGGCCACTACTTTGGTGGTGAAAGAATCTGAAGTTCTCTGGATAACACTGCTGGCACTCTTTATTACCTGGTTCTTCCATATGTATATGAACTCCTGTATCTTTTTTTTTATGATAAAGTATTTCTGCTCTAGCCAGCCTGGTCTTTTTGTCACCAGGATATTTTGCTTATTCTGAATTTATCTTAGAATAATAGATAGTAGAGTTGGAAGAGACAATCTAGCCTTTATCTGTGGGTGACTTTACGCAGGGGGCTCAGCTACCTCATCAGGCAGGTCATTCCATTTGGGAATAGCTATAATTATGAGGAAGTTCCTTCTTGTCCTGAGTGGATAAAAACCTCATACAACTTTGTTTCTGTAACTTCCACCTTTAGGTCTTGTTTCTGCCCTCTGGATCCAGGTAGAGTCAAGCACTTGAAGGTGATGATTTCGCTTTTTCGGCTCTTTTCCTCGCTTGGAATGACCTATCATCAAACTTATGTACCTCACTTTCCTAAGTACCCAACCCAAGACCCATTCCTTTAGTCAGTAAACATTTATTGAATGCCTACTAAATGTTAAGAGCTGTACTAAACCTTGAGGATGCAAAAAAGTCAAAGGGCAGTCTTTGCTTACAAGGGGCTCACAGTTTAATGTGGAGAAAACATGCAAACCACTATGTACAAAGAGGCTGTATACAGGACAAATAGGAAATAATCAAGAGAAGGAAGGCAAACCTGCAATTCTCCCCACAGATGTTTTATAAATCTATGTCTCCAATCCCGACCTCTCTTCTGAGTATGAGACCTGCACTTCCAACTGTCTATAGGACATTTTTACCTGGATGTCTCATCAGCTCATCAAGCTCCTGTCCAAAGTCACACTCAGGGTCTTCCTTCACATCCCTGAGCAATCCCCAAGCTTCAAGTCATCAAAGGTCCTAGAGGTCCTGAAGTCCTTTGGAACCCAGAGACTGGGATTGAGTACCTTCTGTATGTGGGGAGTATCTTCTCAAGGTGTCTAAGCTAGTCACAACAAGAAATTCATTCTGGAAGCAAAGCCCCAGTTTTCTCACAATAGTTATTGATGAGTCCTCATATCTTGAGTGTGACTTTGGTTTGGACTGGGGTTGGGACCCAGACAACTAGCCAGAATCTTCTGCTTCACCCCCATCTCCCACCTCCTTTTTGTTTCTCAGCTCCTTAGTCTTCAGAGGGACAAGCTGATGATATTAATTCCCCTGAATGGATACTGTTTTTATTTGTTATAAGACCTAGCTCTCTCGATTCAACTTTCATCTGATCAAGGTCTCATTTTATTAGTGCTTAGTTCATTTCATCTTTCCTCATATACTGAGGAGTCTGATGCTGGTGGCTCTCTTGTATCTGAGAGTTCTTAGCTGTAATGGGTTACGCTGATCAGGTATCCAACTTGTTTGGCATTAAGACAGTAAGCTCCTGAGGGAGTCATATTATGGGAAGCTTAAGGATAGGTGAGTTGACCCAGGACAGAAATGGAGGTCAAAACTCCTGTTGATCAGTAATGTCTTTAAGCCATGATTAACGCCTACATTTCCAGACTGGATGAGAGGGAAACTCAGTGTCTCCTGCCCCAAGTAAAACTAATGGTCTTTATGATTGAGTTTTCAATAGATGTTTACCTTTAAAAAATTCCCAATGTGGATACCTTAATGAAATGTGCTATACAAACTTAATACATATCAATGGGGGGCCT
The DNA here is from genome assembly GCA_028658325.1 of Potorous gilbertii. Lineage (NCBI taxonomy): Eukaryota > Metazoa > Chordata > Mammalia > Diprotodontia > Potoroidae > Potorous > Potorous gilbertii. Next base: position 211,363,154 of record CM053772.1, on the reverse strand, counting down.
GTGAGCTATGATTTGGAAGGGATTTTGACTTACAAAATACCTAGAACCTATTGTAGGTTTCTGAAACCCTATGGGAGCCACGTTGTAGAGACTTATCTAGGATGTCCATTTTAGATGCTCTGGTACTATAGGGATCCATTAGAAAAATTATTATGGTTTTAAAAAAAAAATTACAGGCTGTAATTAGCAAGATTTTCAGATAGATGTGTGTGTGTGTGTGTGTGTGTGTGTGTGTGTGTGTGTGTGTGTGGCCAGGACACTTTATAATAACCTCTATGGTATTTTATGTTAAGGTATCATTGAATTACTATTATTTATTGTTATGGTGACTGAGTAGTGGTTTAGGAAGCCACCATCTCCGGAAGCAAAGTGTATGTTCAATATCTAGAACACTGGAACACAGCAATATTTTTACACATAGGATTTTTAGTTGAAAAAGAGTCTCATGTCCTGAAGGATGAGGTTAAAATTTCTTTGTGGTGCTGTAGCTATATAGCTAATGTCAAGATTGGGGTCCTAGATGTGGAAATATCTGCAAAGAGAGAGTTGCAGACACACCTTCCCTCTGTTGATTATTTCCCATTTATCTCATGTACAACCTGTTTGTACATTGTTGTTTGCATGTTGTCGCCCCCATTAGACAGTGAGACTCATGGAAGCAAAGGTTGTCTTTTGACCTTTTTTGCATCCCTAGTGCTTAGTAGTAGAGGCAAAGAACTTACTAAGTGATATGAGGTAAAAGACCAAACCTTGTTTGTTTAATATATATTATCTGACCCAGTAAGCCATCTGCTATCCCTGGTGAGGTAACAGTGGGAGAACATACCTGGAAATGGATCTCTAGGCCTCTCACTGGGAACGAGAAGATAATACACAGAATGCTTATTTTCTTGATTGGAAAGGGAATGCCCTGAGACAGGTAGCCATGGTGGACACCTGAAAGTCATGAACAGGTGATGATGCTGACAGGCCTCTGTACTTCCAAGGTCATGGATCTTACTATTCTAGGCTTGGCAGGGGAAGACACATGGCTGAACTAGGACATGCTACTGAAGTAGCCATGGTGACCACTGACAAAAAATTGCTAATGGAAGGAGTAAGGGGCCAACGTTTGGTTTTGTAGTACAGGTTAGTGGACCCTGAGCTAAGAATTCTTAATTGTTTAAAAATACCAGAATTAGTGTTTAGCAAAGCAAAGACAGCTCAAAGATATTTGGTTCCCCAATAACTGAACTTTGTCCCACTTTCCTCCAGCAAATAATTATATCCTGGTCTCTCTACTTCTAAAACACACAATACTTATATGCTTACAGTGCTAGAGACATGCATAACAAGGTACTAGGTGAGGAAGACTGAAGAGGCAGGTGATTATCAACTGGAAGGGATCATAAAAGCCTTCGTGGAGAACATGGCATTTGTGTTGGGTAGCAAAGCCTTGGCACGAGTTCAATGGGTTGAGATGGGGAGGGAACCCAACCCTGAGAGAGAGAGCACCATGGACAAAGTTCTGGATTAAGGGAGGAAAGCACACGGCAGATTTTTGATTGCAGTAAATGGAAGATAAAAATGTGACATATTTGGAAAAGTAAAGGAGCACTAGAGAGGGGAGAGCCTTTAATTCCAATACAGATCAGCTTGAACTTTACCGAGTAAATACAAGGGAGCCACTGAAGTTTTTGAGCACAATACTAACATGAGTAGATGTATGTTTTTATAAATAAGGTAATTCTGGCAGGGGCAAAAAAGATGAATTGAAAAGAGGAAATCATACAGGTAGAATGACTTATTAGGAGGCTTTTTTAGTAGTCTAGGAGGTGAACATGAAGGTCTGTCCTCAGTGGTTGCAGAGGGTTTGGATGTTTCACAAATATAATTGACTAGACTTTGTAATTGGTTAGATTTAAGAGGGAGAGGGAAGCATTAAAGTAAAAACCAAAGTTTATTCTTGTTTCCACCATACCAGAAGCATTTGGAGGAGGAAAGGAGCAGAAGGTAGAAGAAGAATGGGTGAGAAGGAATGAGGAAGGAATTTTTACTGAGATCTCTCTCTCTCTCTGTCTGTCTCTGTCTCTGTCTCTGTCTCTCTCTCTCTCTCTCTCTCTCTCTCTCTCTCTCTCTCTCTCTCTCTCTCTCTCTCATTTGATTAGGATAGGGAACTCCCAAGGAGAAAACTCCTGCCCTTTCAGGTCATTTGGTTTGAGAATTGTCAGTGGCCCTGAGAATCAGCTAGTAAACATTTATTAAGCATATTAACTATGTGCTAGGAACTGTACTAATCCCTGGGGATATAAAGAAAGGCAAAAGATAGTGCCTGCCCTCCAGAGCTAACATTCTAGAGGGGGAAGATAACACATTTAAGAAACTGAAAAGTGTTTGTGTGTGTGGTGGGTGCAGGTGTGGGGTGTGGTGGGGGTTGGAGGGAGGTAAGGGAAGTCTGCGATGGGGAGTAGGGAAAGTCCTGGGCACTAGGGCATGATGCCATTCAGAAAAGTGAAGTCTTTTCTCTGCCTTTCACTCTTTCCAATCAGAGGGAGGGAGGGAGGGGGCCCAGGGACAGTGGGATCCTCATGAGGAATGAGTTCTTGTAAAAAGGTAAGTTTGTTGGGAAGGGGGAATGATAAAGTCCAGAGGAGTGCAGTTGGTGGAAAAAAAGAGAGATTAAGTGACTTTCTCCTGGTCACACACACACACACACACACACACACACACACACACACACACACACGTTAAAGACAAGATTTAAACTAAAGTCTTCCTGAGTGTAAACCAAGCTCTCTATCCATTATGTCATGCTGTTTCTCAGATATAATACTATCTCTAAAAATCTAGCCAAATATGTGTCTAGAGGGAAATAAGTCAGCACCTAAAACCATCAAGGATCAATTTATTATTTTAGCAACCCTCAATTTCTCTTTTGAACGCCTCCTTTGTCTTTTAAGGGATATGTATGAGTTCAGCAGATAATAGAGAAGGAGCGAGACTATTGTAGGAGTGGGTAGGAGTATAAGCAAAGGTTTGGGAGGGGAGAGGAAAGTTCATAGGGTTTGGAGGACAGAGACTAGTCTATGCTTTGGAAGAAGGCCAGAGTCCATTGAGAGGAATATGTCAAGTACTTGAGGGGACACAGTGGGGCCTAGAGATAGATAGAACTACTACCCCAAAGCACAGTGTACACACAAAAGTTATAATACTATAAGATGCACTGTGATCTTGAATCAAAAAAGCTACAAGGTACTATGAGAGTTCATTGTGAGGAGAGATCTGTTCCACTTTGGATGATATGTCCTTTGAGTTGTGCCTTTACTGTTGAATTGTAATTGTAGAGACTGGCATTCTTGGAAAAGAGAATAATGTAAGCAAAAGTGCAGAGGTGGTAAGCTGTGGGAAATATTCAGAGAACAGTGAGTAGTTCAGTTGGTGGAAGCATAAATTGTATGAGAGGGGATAGTGAGTGGTAAAGGGAAATTTGGGTCAAATCATGGAGAGCCCTAATGCCTGGCTAAGGAGCCTGGTCTTTATTTGTTAGGCAATGGGGAACCATTTAATATTTTTTTGTGTGGTAAAGTGACATGGTAAGAGTTATACATTAGGGAGATTAATCTGGCAATACTGTATAGGATGGATTAGAGTGGGGAATAGGGAATTTAGTAGGGATAAATGAAGAGCCCTGTATTTAGGATAAAAAAAAAATCAACATTGCAAATATAGGACAGGAGAGTGAAAAGCACTGGTGGTTTAAGGGGCTACACTGCTTAATGTGAATCAACAGTGTGTCACAGCAATTGAGAAAGCTAAGGTAATCTTAGGCGACGTTGACAGAAGAGTATTCAGAACAAGTAGTATTCATAATGCCAGTGTACTCTTCCCTGGCCATATCACATATAATAGCTCACATTTTTATAACACTCTAAGCTTTGGGAAGCACTTTACTATCCCATTAAGGTGTCACAACAATTCTGTGAGGTAGGTGTCATTTTTATCCCCCTTATATAGATAAAAAAACTGAGGTGCTGAGATATTAAGTGATTTGTCTAGGATTGCCTTGTTAAGAAGTGTCTAAGGCAGAATTTGAACCTAAGTCTCTCCTGACTTCAAGACCAGTACCCCCTCACATGGCCTCTTTTGATGTATTGGAGGATGACTTTTTAGGAGGTGTTTGAGTAAGCCTTAAATATAACAAGAGGAAGATTCCTGGTATGATGAGGAAATTGAAACTGTGTCACATGAGGACCAGCCAGAGCCCCAACTAGCAATTTTTTCCTGGGCAAGTTGCACAAAACAGATCCTTAATTCAACTTTTAAAGACATATTTAATTTTTTGAGGGGTGTGTGTGTGTGTGTGTGTGTGTGAGATCATAAGACACAAGGCTCCCTGGGGAAAGAGGCTTCAGGACACTGAAGGTGTGAGACCCCATAACGTTGCAGGGCTGCTGATGGGAAGATCATGGATGAGGAGAAGGAAGTAGGGTTAGGCTCAGAGGAGGGAGGAGTTCATCTAGGGTGCTAACTAGTAGCTTCCCATTTTTAAATAATTAAGCTTTCTCTTTTAATTAATTATTTTTACTAATCAGGAGCTAGTATCAATTGTTTTTGAATAGCTAAAGAAAGTGCTGCCATTGCCCTAGGACATAGCCCTAATGACTCCACCCTTTGTTATGGCTACAGGATTAATTGAAGGAACCAGGGGTGTGTAGCCTGGAGAAAACTTAGGGAACTGTGAGCATTCTCTTCAAATATCTGAAAGGTGCTCATGTGAAAGAGGTATTCGATTTGTTCTGTTTGATTCTAGGAGACAGAACTAGAATCAATGTGTGGAAATTGCAAAGAAACAGGTTTTGGAGGTAGAATTGGTGGGATTTTGTGTCTAACTAGATCAGGATTCTAACCTTGGATCCATGGACCCAAGGCATAGGTGGATAGATTTCAGTGGGATCTTTGAATTTGGATGGAAAACATATCATTATTTTCACTAACCTTTGACTGAAATTTATCATTTCCTTCAGTTAGGGATGTAGGGAATAAACCATTATTCTGAGAAGAGTTCCATGGGCTTCTCCGGGTAGGTGAAAGGGTCTACAAGACAAAACTAGGTTCAGAACCCCTGAATTAGATGTGGGAGATGGAAAAGAGAGAAGAGTAAAAAACCAAATGACCCAGATGTTTTTGAATCTGGGAAATGTGGAGAAGGGTGATGGTAACATTGAGCAGAAATAGGGTAAGTTTCTTATATTCTGATTTGGGGTTCTTAAAAGCGAAGCCAGTTGAACACAAGTTCTGGAATGTCCTACCAAGCTGGAAAGGCTTTGAGATGAGTCTGGCGAGACAGACTGTTTTTCTGTCATCATCCTAAGACTATTAGTCACTAGCCTAACAAAGTTCCCACAGGCTCCTCAACAGCTTGGCTCCAGGGTTAGGAATTTGGGGGCTACAGCAACTTGTGAAAACTTTCTACTAAGTTGAAGATGGGTTATAATGTATAAGGGTAAAGGGAGTATCCATACTGACAAAATAATGGCTCCTTAATATATTCAAGAAGTATTTTATATTCTGCGCCACACTATTTACAAGGAATCATTGCCAACTGAAGCACATTTCAATTTTTCATAAGCATTATTTACCTATAAATTGTACATTACCATGTATCCTCATTACCATGTCTGAATATAGAGTACTTATAATTTCCACAATATAAATCTAACAACATTTTAATTGATGTTTCTGAAATAAAGTATTCTGAATATAGAATTCAATTCATTTTTAAACTTCCGTTAGCATTTACTATTTTGTATTTTCACTCTTTATTATATGTTTATTCATAGTGCCTCTAGGATAAAAGACAAACTTTTCAGTTTGAAAACCCTTCATAATCTTCATCTAATCCTTCTTTCCAGGCTTTCTTTGCACACTGCTCCCTTTCATAAATCCTATTTGGCCTTAGGGAGAAGACTGACCAAATTAGTTTACTTTTTGTTACCTAATCTTGAGGTTCCACCTCCAACCTCCATGCCTTAGCATAGCCTGTTCTACATACCTGGAATATATTCCTTCATCATCTCCACTGTGGATTGTAATCCTTTCTCACCTCAACCTCTTAGAATCTTTAGCTTCTTTCAAGGCTTAGCTTATGTGTCATTTCTCATCTCCATTATCAATGTTTTCTCTGTCGCTGTCGGTTTGTCTCTGTCTGACGGTCTCTTTTAAATGATCATGTATTGGTTTAAAAATTCTATCCTCCCAGTAGAATTTAAGCTATGCGAGGGCAGGGCCCTTGCTGCTTTTTTCTCTCCCCGGAAGGTACCATTAATAATTTTTGTATACAGTAGGTACTTAACCAATGCCTGTGAGATTGTATCAAACTGTTAAATAACTATTAGTATATATTCACCTTAGCTTTATACCCTAATCCCAATTATTCACCAAGACCCTATTAAGTCTTTTTTTTTGTACCCTCCCTACACACTCTCCATCTTACCCCCAGCAACTAGGACAGTGTTGGTACATGGTAGACCCAGTAGAAATACTTGTTGATAAACCTTAATCTTAAAAATAACTTCCACTTTTATTGCATTTTAAAATTTATTAAATGTTTTCATCGCCCTGTAAGGCAAGTCATGCATTTTACGGATGAAAAAGCTGAGACTCAGTGAATTGAAACAAACAATGAGCATTATAGCTAATATTCATGTAGCACCTACTAAGTGTGAGGCACTGTGGTAAGCACTTGATAGAGATCATCTCATTTGTTCTTTACAACAACCTTGGGAGGTAGATGGCTATTATAATCCCCATTTTACGGTTGAAGAGACTAAGGTTAAACAGTGTTAAGTCATTTGCTCAGGGTCACACAGCCAATAAGTGTTTGAAGTCATATTTAACTCAGATCTTTCTGATTTCAGGTCTGGAGCTCTATCCACGGCACCACCTAAATGATTCTTCATCAGCCCATGGGCTGCTTTGTGATGTTAGTAGCTTTTCAAGGCTAAGATAATTGGGTTAGTGTTGGATGTGATAGAAAGATTTTGTGGATTTCAATGACCTTGGCTTGGAGACAGACTGGTCTTTCTTGTGAAAGAACAGGTAGCTGCCAATAAAGTGTGATTATTAAAAAAAAAAAAATCTCCCTCACTTGGCTGAAGTAGCAAATATTTATCTTTATGATAATATTAAGTGAAGGGAAAGATTTCATGTTCTCAGGTTATGGTTAACTCTACATGTTATCTTAGAAGTGTCTTTCAGGTTTTTTTCATTGGTGTTAGAAATAGCTGTTTGTTAATTCTTTTTGCCTTGAATCCTAAAGAGATGAAATGAAGTCCTAAGGCATTTCTTGGGTGATTACTGTGTACTACGGGAAGAAATGAAGGAAAAGCTATCAAGAAAAGTGCTAGGTGGTATAAGACAGCACGAAGACCCTGGGGCAGGTAGGTGACACAGGGGATACAGCTGTGGATCTGGAGTCAGGAAGATCTTATGTCCAATGTGGCCTCCCTTTGTGACCCCATGCAAGTTACTTTAACTTTGCCTCAGTTTCCTCATCTGAATAATGTCACCTGCCTCATAGGATTGTTATAAGGATCAAATGCCATAATAATGGTAAAGTGCTTAGCTCTACATAATAATTGCTGTGTAAACATTAGCTATTATTACTATTTTAGGGAGAACAAGACGTATGCTATACCTTAAAAAAAACTTGGGTGATATTAATATTAATTAAAGACTATATTAATCAAAGTATTATATTTAGATCCAGGGAATTCCATGCGATTCCAAACAGGGTCAAACCACATCTAGAGTATTGTTTTCCATTTTAGGCATCACAGTTTAAAATAAATATTGACACTCATGATACTATGTTCCAAGTAACTAAAAGAGAATAACAGACTAAAACGCTTAACCCAGGTTTTATCTCATGTCATAAAATTTGACAAGGATGACCAAAAATAGGTCAAAAGTCAATGTCTGAGCAAATATTAGACACACAGATGTACTGTTGGTAGCATTGTGAAGTGATTATTCTGTTGCAATGAAACAGCATCATTGCTTTGGAGGTCATGAAACCTAATCCCCTCATTTGACAGATGAGGAAACTAAGATTAAATGACTTATCCAGAATCCCACTTCCTAAATATCTGAGCTAGGGTGTGTACCCTCATTTATAAACCTGGAATTATGTAAGATAAATTAGATGACCTAGTGGATAGAATGTTTGTCCTGGAGTCAAGAAGACCTGAGTTCAAATTCGGTTTCAGATGCTTACTACCTGAGCAAGTCATTTAAACCCTGTTTCCCTCAGTTTCCCCATCTGTAAAATAAAATAGAGAAGGAAATGACAAGCCACTTCAGTATCTTTGCCAAGAAAACCCCAAATGGGATCACAAAGAGTCTGATACCACTGAAACAACTGTACAAGCACAAGAAAAAAAGATGCTGAATAGTCTATATTCTTTGATCCAATGGTCTCAATACTAGTTATATACCCCATGAAAGGCAAAGACAGAAAAAAGGTCCAGTATGTGATTGGTTGGTTAGCTGCTGTTCTTTGTTCTTGAAGAGGACCAAGATAACATCACTGTGTCAGGGCCAAGGTAGTGTGTCTGACGACTGATCAGACCAATATGATCTTGGAAGGTTCTATTACAGGTTGGGTCCCATGAATAGTCCACATGAATATCTGGACTGGAAATGTCTCTAAATTTGTGCGTCTTAAAGAATAGGAAAGAAAAGTGGGTGAGTACAGATTGCCTGGAGAATGTTTGTAAAAACGATGGCATACGAATGTAATGGGAAATTACTGCACTATAAGAAATTATATATTTTCACGAGAATTCTTGTCTAGCCATGAGTCCTTTATTCTGTACTTGTGCAACTGATTTAATTTAACCCAAGTGTCAGACTTTGCATTTATCTCCGTGGAATTTAATGTCATTGTATTTGACCCATTGCTCTAATTTGTTGAGATCTTTTCCATCCTCTTTCTGTCATGGATTTGTTACATATCTCTCTCTGCGACGTTATCTGGTAAGCATATCATTTATACTTTTAGCAAAGGCACTGACAAAACTGTTGAACAACGTAGGACCAAGGACTGGCTCATTCTGCTAGAGACTGCTCTTTATACTGACATCAGTATATTAATCACTGCTTTGTGTTTGGTCATTCAATTTATTCTGAATCTACCTAAGCCAGCCAGCATAGGGTAGTCAAATGATGATGAAGCCTGAACTGTCATATGGGGGGAAAGTTGAAGAAATCTATGAGGATTAGTTTTAAGAATAGAAAACTTCATGGCTGTGATTATTTTCTTCCATTATATGAAGGGTTACCATGTCAATGGAAAGTAGACTTTTTTTCTAGCTTTTAGAGGGCAGAATCAGGATAAATGGGAAACAGATTTTTGGCCAATAAAAGGAATATTTTTAAAAAAATATGTTGATATATCTACTTTTTATGTTCCTTTATTTCAGAATATAACCATCTCCTTCTCCCCTCCATGATATATTCTTTGTAATGAAGAGTAAAAATGTTACAGGGAAAAAAGCAATTCAACACATCACCTGAATCTGACAGTTTATGCTATATTCTACACCCATAGTCCACCATCCCTGCAAAGAAGGTAGAGAGGTATATTTTCTCAACTCTTTTCTGAGGTCAGTCATAATTCTTATTCCCTCTCCTCTTTTCCTTTCTCCTCTTTTCCCCACCCTCACCTCCCCACCTCCATTCCCTCTCTTCTCTGCTCTCCTCTTTTGTTCTAGGAAGAGCTGTCTTATCATGGAAGGAAGCTGCTTTTTGAAACAATGAGTTTCCTGTCACTAGAAGTATTTCGGGGAGACTGGATTACCATACGTCAAGGATAGTGCAGAAGAGAGTCTAGAATTGAGTGAACTCTAAGTCCTTTGCATCTCTTAGGGTCTATAATTCTGTGATTCTGGGTCACAAGGAAACTTGACTAAGTATTGGGGCACAAAAACAAAGAAACTAAAACCAACCCAGATTTATGCAGACTGTGTTAAGAGTAGTACAACTGGTTATTTCTGGTATTTTTTACCTTTTGCAAAACCATGGAAAATGATCATCATGAATAAAAACTAACTGCAGTTTCTGTTAGCATGCATGGCCATTGCAATTGGATAGACTCAGTCTGGGCCACAATGGGGGGAACTGAGTATGTGTAGATGATGCAGAACAGACGTCACTGCTCTAATTAACTCATGCTCAATTTCTGTTGCTTGATAGGGCACAGAGTACAGGAAAAAATGATCTTAGAAATACTATCTTCACATATAAAAGCTGATAGTTGTAAGCAAGGAAGAAAATAGCCCCAGGGCTGACACACTAAAATGTCAAGGTAGACTCAAATTGTTAACCTTTTTGCTTCTGAAGTTTAAATAAAATGCTGTTGTCAAACCATTTTAATTCATTCTTGCTGCCTACCTGACAGTAAACTCTGCGCATTAATTGTATGTCTGTGTGGAAAAAATGAAAGCATCTTCTCTGATCAGCTCCAATTTTTAGTCTTTTTTTCTCAGAGTGGTTCCAGTTCTAATCTTTAAGCAGAGATAAAGAAGGAACACCCATTGGACTTTTGATGGTTGTTTTTGTCATTTCGTTCATTTCCTGAGCAGCTAATGCATGGGGAGTGTGGGATGGGGAGTGGAGGAGAATATATTTCAGGCAAAGAAATATCATGAACAAAGGTACAGAAATGGGAATGAGTAATCAAAGAATGACACAAAAACTGGTCTTTTTGAAGGTGAAAGGAACGACAGGGAGTAATGAAAGAAGAGGTATGGAAGACCTCACCCATGAAAATAGTTGTACCTTTAGACCTGCAAAGGAATCTGAGTTCACCTAGTCAGGTCCCTCAGTCCAAATTCTGGCTCAGAGAAATGAGTTGAGTTGCCCAAGGTCACCCAGGTATAAAATGGAAGTCAGAATTGTAACTCAGACTCTCTTACTACAAATCCACTGCCTTTCCCACTAGGTCAGGAATTTAGATGTGAATTGTGTATAATAGGAATAGTTGTAGATTCTTGAAAATCTTATGCTATTGTTCCAGTAGTCTAAATATGAAATCATAAGGTCCTAGATTTAGGGTGATGACCAGTGACAAATCAGTACTGTCAGAAGGTTACCCCAAGGACCCCTGGATTTGAGGGTCTCCAGAGTACTTCCCTCTATAGGCTATCATTCATTTCTCCTTCTCTTTACTCCCCAAGTTCCAGTTCAGTAGGTAGTTATTTTATTTACCTGAGAAAGGGAAACTTCTTCCTCTCTTGGTGTAATCTGGACATCAAATAAAGGATTATCATTGTTGAACCTCCTTGTTGTCTTGGGTGAAGCTGCATTTCCTCCACCTCAGGGATTTGAATGGTGTGTGTGCTGAATGTGAGCCCTTTCTTCCCTGACCCCTGCCCAAAGACCAGCTCAGGTGATTAGTCTGATTAGTCTCATTGCCATGGCAATGCCACTTAGCCCCTAACCTGGTGTCTGGGCCAGGGGCTGAATTGCTGGAAAATTGGGGCATTCCCTCCTGGAAGAGATGATGGTAGGCTGAGTCAACTCCCTCTTTCTGCATTGGACTCACATTGCTCCATTTCCTATATTAGAGAGACTGGATTATGTTGCTTTACTTCCTGGTAAATTCCTGATTCATTTGGAAGCCTAACTCAAATGCAGCCTTCTTACTGAAACCTTCCCTGACTCTCTCAATTATTAACAGCCTTATCCTTTAGAACTCATATAGTACTTTATTTTATAGCTCTCTAACACACCAGTAATTACCCCCATGCTAGTGTCTTCCCTCTGAGATTATTTACCTTACTAGAAATACATGTGTATAGACACATAAATGCACATATATATGCACATATCTAGTTATTTGAAGAGGTTAGCAACTGCTTTTGCCTGTCTTTGTGTCTTCAGCATTTAGCACAGTGCCTAACATATAATAAGCACTTAATAAATGCCTATTGATCTGTGAATAAGCGTTATCTATGTTTTTGTTCTATTTTCGTTGCTATAACCATATAGTGATAATAGCTAATATTTATATTGCACCTACTATGCGCCAGGCACTGTGCTAAGGGCTTTACAAATAGTATCTCATTTTATCTGCCTGACTGTAGGAGGCACGTATTAGTATCTTAATTTTACAGCTAAGGAAACTGAGGTAGCTATTTAAAGACAGCCAGGTTCATGCGGTTGATGTCTGACATCACATTTGAACTTAGGTCTTCCTGAGTCTAGGTCCAGCTGCTCCAGTTTGGACTGCAGTGAAGGTTAGGAAGAGGGATTGAGATAAGGACTGGACCTGTGCTTTCTTTGGTATTGGGAGAAATCTCTCTCTGCCAATGTAAGTTAGCCCCTTCTCTGTAACTTATCATATTAGAGAGATGCCTAGAACTCTGAGAGATTAAATCACTTGACCAGAGTCACAGAACCAGAGAAAGGTCTTGAAACCAGGCTTTGAGGCAAATTTTGTGACTTTCCTAGTGTTTTGTTACACTTTTCAGCAAGCTTCCTAAATATATGTTGAATGAACTGATAAAGTTGTATTGCTGTTGTTATTTTTAAATAATCTTAGTTGTTTATATTGTTTTAATTCTGCTTTTTAAATCTGTATCATTTACAGCTTTCCTCATTTTTTTGTATTCTTCATATTTGTAAATTTTTAGTGCATAATACTTTAACATAATTTTTTGAGCAATTCCCTAGTTGTTTATATATATATATATATATATATATATATATATACATACACATGTGTGTATGTATATATATATACATACACACATGTGTATGTATTTTCAGATCATTTCTTACTTTTTTGCTATTACAAATACAATAGCTATGAATATTATTATTCATATTAAAAAGCATAGGACATTCATCCTCGTGTATTCGCCCATTCCTTCATTTCCTTCTAGGATAATTTGGTACTAACACAATTCGACATGAATTAGTGAGGCAGGCAAGAGATAATTCCATCACTGTTTCTTTTTCTTCTCCCCAAGTGAAACAGGCTTAGTCATTTTAATCTCCTGTTGTATGAAACTTTTCTTCATCCCAGCTATACATGCAGAGACTAAAATTACCTTGTTGACCTTTGTTAGACCTTTATATTCCTGCTATTTCTCTTTTGAGGTAAGGTGACTTAAACTGAATGCATTATACATAAAAGGTGAGAATGTCCCATTGACTTGTGCCATAGCCTTAGAACACTTCTTGTATTATCCTTTCAGTTCTTAATATAATCTAATTTATTCACTTTTTTGACCGCTGCTATGCATCCAGTAAATGTCTTCATTGAGCTGTCATTTAGATTCATCAGCATGTGAGAGTCTTCTAAACAGTTCTTTTCAGAGTTCATATATCTGTTTCCCAATTTTCTGTAATGAGTTCGATGTATTTTATGTCAATTAAAAATGGAATGCATAAGATTTACAATGAATTCCTATACAAGATGCTCATTGGTGCATAGGTTTGCCATACTAAAAATAGGCAGTATTTTATTTTGAATACTTGTTTTTATATTGTTTTCTTATTGTAATTTCTATGCAGCCTTTCTTACAGTGGCCCCACTCTTCAAGTACAGTCATGGGCTTCAGATGAATGGGTTCTGCAATAGATTGTCCCCAGAGTTGTGTGGTCGTGGATCTGAGTTATCATGAGGTGGTAGTTCCTGCACGTATAGGGGCCACCACTGTCATGAATGGAACTGAGATGAGTAATGGGCAGAAGATTTCTGGAATGGAAAGACTAAGAACCATATGAAGGTGTTTGAAGTGAAAGCAGGATATGGCAAAATCTGAGAGATGTGGCAGGAGGAGAGCTCAGCAACAGTTTCGGGCATACCAAAGAGTTTGCTCACTTTGTTTCACTCATTTGTTTTGCAGATTTATTGGGGTTTTATGTCTAGCTATAGTTGGCTAAAGATGGTGGACCCAGGGCAATTTTAGGTCATATCATTCTATTTATCAAGGTGGAGTATGTTATGGAGTATCTCTACATCTATTCCAAGTCACTCATTATGTAGATATAGCAGTTGATGGCCATAGAGGTTAAATTACTTCCTCAAGTTCTCACAGGTAGTAAATAGCAGGGATGGGGTCAGTTTGTGTCAGAAGTCAGATTTTCCTGACTTTTAGACCAGCCTATTCCCCACTATGTTAGGCTGCCCTACTAAATATCATTTTTGTCTTAGGTAAAATAATGGAGACTTTATGGACACGCATGCTATTTTCATTATTGAGGTCTATTGAAGGTGGGAGAGTTAGAGGAGAAAACAGATTTAGAAAGTGAGCAACTGGTTGAGAAGATGGGTCCTGGGGGTACAATTTGGATTTGTGGACCCTAGTTTAAAATACAAGAATATTTTGGCCAGGAACATAGTACTGGAAACTGGACTAGGTAAGAATATATTTGCCTGAAGGCTTATGGTCAGCTAGTCAACTAGTGTAGATCATAACCTCAGTCAGGTGTCTAGATGTAAATTACAAAGTATATGTAATAAGCAAGATAGGCTAGAGAGTCTAACGTATGGAAGCAGATCTGATCCTATAGGTCTCACTGAAATTTGTTGATATGACATGTCATAACAGGAATATGTTCTTGAATGGTATATCTTATTTAAAAAACAAACAGGATAGGCAAAAGGGGTAGCAGGTCAGAGCTGCAATATATATCATATAGATATACTTTGGTGAGAAAATTCACTAAGGGGAACAGTGTGGAGAACACTTGAGTAAAGATCATCAAGGACAGAGCAGAAGTGACATTATCTTTTGGAGTATACTTTAGACAATCTGAAAAGTAAGAGAATATAGATTCAGAATTTAGGAAGATGGCAAGCCTGGTACAGGATCCGAGAATGTCAGGGAATTTAAGAATCAATCTTCAATTATCCAGACATCTGCTGGTGTTCTTGGACAAAAGCAATGCAGCAAATAATCTCTTGATTTGCCTTAATGACAACTCCATCCTTCAAAAGGTGGAGAAGATAACTAGGGAAAATGGTATTTTGGATATAACTCATACCAACAAAGCAGATATGCTGATGCGGGAAAATTCAGGAACCAGGCATGGAAGCACGGTGAAGAAACATAAGTGCAGATCAACTAGCTCTTTTCCTGTGGTTTTGTGACCAGTGAATTTCCAAATATTGCTGTCATTCTTACATTGTAGCTACTCTCTATGGTATCAAGGTTAAAGTATATGATTTTTTTTGTTGTTTTGGTGAAAATGATGGGACATTTTAGAGGAAATAATTATATTTATTTTATTTATTCATTTTTTCCATTTATTCATTTTTCACTAGGGAAGAAAGATGAAGGAAGGACAGATAATATGAAATAAATGCAAAAGGCACAATTCTGCAGAAATGATAATGAGGAGTCTTAATGCTGACTGAGAGTGAGCTGAGGCTGATAAGGAAAGCTAAGTATAACAAAAACATTTTTTAAAAGCTATATCAAAGAAAGAAGTGGATCAAAGGAAGAATAGGATTTGTAAGAGGATAGTACATGAAGGAGAGAAGGTAAAACCATTCAACTTTTATTTTCTTTCTGTTTTCTCTGGCAAAGAGAATAAACAAAATTAGTAAGTATGAGTCCAGTTCCCATTGATGATCTCAAGTCACCAGGCCCAGATGAACTACTTCTGAAAATATAGGAAGAGCTGACAGATGTGATTGCTATGTCATTACTAGTGTCTTTGGAGAAAGAATTGAAAATAGTTGAGACTTTGTAGGGTTAGATAATGACAAAGATTCTGATTTTTAAAAAAGGAAAGAGAAGGGAGCCTGCCAACTCCAGGTCAGTGAGCTTGACTTTGATTCCTGAAAAAATTCTAGAAAATGTTAGGAGGTTATTAGTGAATATCTAGAAAAGGGAGCCGTGCTTATGAAAAGTCACCATCTTCATCAAGAAGAGGTTGTATGCCATTTCCTATTTTGATTGGATTATTGAACAAGAGATTCAAGAGAATGTGGTAGCTACAGCTATAGTTTTTATAAGCAATTTGGATAAAAGCATAGATGGCATGTTTGTCAAATTTGCACACGATACACCTGGATTGTGGGCCAGGATTCAAAAAAGACCTTGATTATTGGGCCAAATGTAAGTGAGGATAGTTAACATGGATAAATGCAGAGCTTTACACAGGTTTAAAAAATAATTTTCAAAACTGAAACACTAATACACTGCTGGTAGAGTAGTGAACTGATCTAGCCATTTTAGAGAGCAATTTTGAACTATGCCCAAAGGGCGACCAAATTGTGCCTACCCTTTGATCCAACATACTACTGCTAGGTCTGTATCCCAAAGAGATCATAAAGGACTCAGGTACAAAAATATTTATAGCAGATCTTTCTGTGGTGGCCAAGAGCTGTAAATTTAGGGGTTAAGTTGTGGTATATGAATGTAATGGGGTACTATTCTCCTATAAGAAATGAAGAGTAGGCAGCCTTCAGAAAAACCTGGAAAGACTTATATGAACTGATGCTGAGTGAAGTGAGTTGAACTACGAGAACATTGTACACAGTAACAGCAACATTGTGCCATGACCAGTTCTGACAGACTTAGCTTTTCTCAGTAATACGATGATCCAAGACAATTCCAAAAGAATTGTGGAGTCTGGATGCAGATTGAAGCATACTATTTTCACTTTGTTTTTTCTTTCTCATGATTTTTCCCTTTTTGCTCTGATTCTTCTTTCACAACATGACTAATGTGGAAATATGAATAACCTATCTCAGACTGCTTGCTGTCTTGGGCAGGGGAGAAGAGAAGGAAGGAGGGAGAAAAACTAGGGACTCAAAATTTTACAAAAATGAATGTGGAAAAATATTTTTACATGTAATTAGAAAAAATAAAATACTGTTAAGGGGAAAATCAGTGTCATAAGTTGGTTAGTTGATTGTGGTCCTTCATCGTCGAAGAGGACCAAAATAACATCACCATGATAAAGTGAAATTTCAGTGTGTCCAACTGTGGCTAATCAGATCAATATGATCACGGAATGCTCTATCACAGGGTTGAGCACAGATAGTTCATGAGCATATTTGGGGTGGATATCCCAAATTTGCACATCCTACATTACTTTGTGCTGCCTCGATTCTGCATTGCTCAAAGAGCACAGCACCCTTAGTGATGTGGGCACGCCATGCTGAGTGGTCCTGTGCTGCTTGTTATACAGTTTCACATGTTGTACAGTCAAATCCAAAGTTCTTGAGAGAGACTTTGACAGTGTCCTTGTATTGCTTCTTCTGACCACCATGTGATCATCTGCCCCATGCAAGTTCTCCATAAAATAGTCCTTTTGGCAAGCATACATTTTGCATTCGAACAATGTGGCCAGCCCATCAGAGTTGCGCTTTCTGAAGCATAGTTTGAATACTTGGCAGTTCAGCTCAAGCAATGACTTTAGTGTCTGGTACCATATCCTGTCAGGTGATCCTCAGAATCTTCCTAAGACAGTTCAAATGGAAGCAATTCAGTTTCCTGGCATGGTGCTGGTAGACTGTCCATGTTTCATAAGCATATAACAATAAGGTCAGCACAATGGCTCTGTAGACTTCAGTTTGTTAGTCAGTCTAATACCTCTTCTCTCCCAAACTTTTCTTTGGAGTCTCCCAACCACTGAGCTAGGTCTGGCAATGCATGAATCAACCTCATTGTCAATGTACATTGTCAAGTGTACATCCCTGGAAAGTACGCTACCAAGGTAAGTGAACTTATCCACAGCATTCAAAACTTCTCCATTTGTTGTAACTGATGGTTCCACATATGGATGGTGTGGTGGTGGCTGATGAAGCATCTGTGTTTTCCTGGTGTTAATTATTAGGCCCAAATTAGCACAGGCAACAGAGAATTGATCCATACTTCGTTGCATCTCAGCTTCAGAGGCTGCATTGAGTGCACAATCATCTGCAAACAGGAAATCATGCACCAACACTTCCTCCTCTTTGGTCTTGGCTTGTAGCCTTTTCAAATTGAAGAACTTACCATCAGTATGGGAGTTGACCTAGATGCCGTATTCATCCTCATTGAAAGCATGTGACAACATGGCTGAAAACATCATGCTAAAAAGCATGGGAGCAAGCACACAGCTTTTCACTCCATTGATGACTGGGAAGGCAGGAGAGCATTATCCATTATCCAGAACCTGGGCAAACATGACATCATGAAATTGACATACAATATTGATGAATTTCTCCTGGCAATCAAGTACAAGATGTATGAAGCATGGATAGACATCATCTTCAAAAGATCTGGAACTTTTAACAAAGTTTAAGCTCAATATGAATCAACAGTGTGATAAGACAGGCAAGAACAACACCAGCTTAAACCCTAAACACATTTGTAATTTACAGGGTAGAGAATTAGGAGTAATATTGCTTTATGTAATGTGAGAAGCAGTGGAGGGAAATAAATATCTAAAAAGCTCAATGGGAGACCCAGCTAAACAAAATCTACCTGAAGATATTTAAGGATGAAACTAGGAGGACAATGAGCCGATGAAAAATGGGGAAAGATTTATTATTTTTATTTCTATAATAAACTTCATTGATGCCAATGAGACTTTTCATTTGGATTGTAACATCACAATCTTAGATGTCCTATCAGAAGAAATAGAGATAGCATGAAAGAAAACAAAAATGGAAAGATTAGTTGAACCAAAGTATATATTAAGTAGGTCTAAGCTGAAACTGTAAAAACTGAGAGTGTTAAGGAACCAACTATCAAATTTATGGTGATGATAGGAAACCAAAGTTTTAAACCAAATATTGGACCCTATGTTACAAAAAAAGTGAGCATGGCAATATCTATAACTGCCAACTTGTATATTTACTTTCCTATCTCTATACATTTTTTAAAGTTAGTCTATACATAGTTTGATATTTTCCAATGATGTGCTTCTTCTGATTATGGAACAATCGTAAAATATAAAAAGAGATAACTTCTCTTGATTCTCCTCTGATAATTAATATCAAGTGAAGCAAAAATCAAGGATGTGGATTCTTACCAAAGATGTTTGCCATTGTCATAGAGGATGCTCAGTGCAGTGTTTAATAGACTTTTTGAAGATAACACTTGTGCTGAGTGTGTTAAGCCTTGAACCATTGTAGTAACTCCTAAATGAGATTTATAATTACTCAAAAAGAGCTTGTCTTAACTATCCATACAGGGAAAATCAAGTGGATGAAGAATGCCTGTTGTCCAGATTATGTCATGCCGTTGGATGAACAACCCACAGAACTAGTTTATTACTATATTTATCTTAGATGCTATGAATGGACAGTGAATTGGGACCAAAATTAAACAAGAGCAAGAGAAGAACAGGTTAGATTATTTTGGGAAGTTGCACAGTGTTTTTTTTTTTTAAAATAATTGTTATTCATATCTTTGTTTTGATATCTCAGAGATTTCCCCATGTATCCCATGCCTTTTCCTCTCCTAGTCTTCTGTTATAATAAAAATTTTTTAAAAATAAGAGAAAAAATTAGTAAAACAGATCAATATATTGAAAAAAATTGATATTATATATAATAGTCCACACCTGTGGATCCCCACATTGAAGAACTGGAAATAACAGAGGAAAGTGGTAAAGAGGAAAATTTAGGCTTCATGTAAAGTATTTAGCATTTAGAACTGTCTAAAAGTAGATTGGGCTGCCTTTGGAGGCAGTGGTTCCCCTTTATGTTTTCAAGTGAATGTTAGCTGACCATTTGTAAGTGATGTTGTAGAGGGAAGGAAATTCTTTTTCAGGTGCATTTTGGACTGGATGACCTCTAGCATCCCTTTCAATTCTGAGACTATGGAAGGCTAAACATTGTTCCACTTATTTAAAAAGGGGGTAGGGAGAATGAAATGAACAAACCATGGTACAGTAAGCACGACTTTGATTCCTGGCAAAATTGTATAATATATTATGGAAAGGATTTTCAGCATGAAGGAACAAGCCCCTTGGGATAAAGGAAGTACTAGTGGAAGGATGGTGAAATGTACAGAAAGGAAAGGCAAGGGCTTTATCAAAGGCACACATTATCCACTTCATAGTTGGTATTTACCCTTTTGGTTTGTAGGCCTTTTTGGAAGGTGGGAGACCTTAGGGGCAGTGTTCCCCATCTACTCCTATTTACTATTATGACCCAAAATATATAAATTGGTATAAACCCCAAACAACCTTGTGTAGTTTTACCCTGGGCAAATAGCCATCATTGTGATTACATATTTAAAATGTTTATATTGCGCTTTTAAAATTAAATTTATGCACACAGCAGAAAATATTCTTTAATCCTTCCTGTGCCATATTTTGGGGTCATTTTTCTTTGAGACCTTTGTTGTACAACATACAGAAGTCCCCTATGGATTATTAATGGTTTGTGACCTATTCTTTGGGAACCACTGATATCAGCAACTTAGTCATACCAGACAATGTTTCCAGTGGGATTTGAAGACTACATAATGCATAATCCATGATCATCTTGGAGAAAACAGATGGTTCACTTCCATTATGGTTGGCATCCTAGAGCCACCCTATAGAACATTATGATTGCCAGATAGTTTGCTTTCATATTTTTTTCATTGATAGCTAAAAATGCATTAGACCAAAATGTATAATGGGAATATCTTATCTCTTTTTGAGTGGATGTACTCTTTTTTAGGTTATATAATTTACCAGTTGGCAAGATAAAAAAACAAAGATGGAGGGGGAAACTTGTAGCAGGTGTATTGTATGTTCTTGCTTTTCCTAGTAACAGATGGTGCTGAAAGAAGATCATCTCAATGGGGTCATTATAGGATAAGGCATAAGAATAAATAAACAAAATTATATGTTTCAGATAAGACCACAGGGCTTGGTCATCAGCTTCATCATTGGGAAAATAACACATGCCCTGAGTAGGTTTACCTTTTAGCTGAGAATAATTATTTAAAAACTTCAGCACTTTGCCTTCTCTTATTTTTTCTCTTCCTTTTTTCCTATAAATCACTCCCCTACCCGGCACCCCCCACTTCAATCAACCATCTTGCCACTGATTTGAATTATTGGTAGTGTATTAAAAGGACTGAAAGTGACATTATTAGCAATAGTGCTTTGTACTAAAAGGGAGAAGGTAATTTTCCTAAGAGTTCCTTTCCAGACTCCATGCCACCCCCCTCCATCTCCCAGCTTTTACATTTTAATAAATTTGATAGAAGACTGGTCTTTGATCTTGTTCTCTTATAAATAGGACACAGAAAGGCAGGTTAATGCTGTCAATTCTACACCAAAGCATCTCAGATATTTTGCTTGAAGAACACTATGTGAGCATAACCTTTATTGTACTGAGGATGTTATTATTTTTCATGAAAAGTTAATTATCATCTTTTTTTGGCATATTTGATCCAAATCCTCTAATGTGTATAAATATATGTTTATATAATCATTCCTGCTTCAAGTGTATCTATATATACACACAAATGTATACACATATGTACATATGCATGTATATTTAAAACACAAAAACACTAAAGCTTGTAGGTCATTAGGACATAAGCTTATCTGCTTTCCCTCACTTGTTTAAATTTTATTTGCTAATATTACAATCTCAGCAGTATTTGAAGAATATTGTTTCCTTGACCTAATGCAATTTTTTCCACATGATGTGCTGTTAATCTGGTCCTTATCTACACTTCACTTGCTGACACCACTGTTTAGTTGGTTTGGTGCTAAAATGCATGGAAAGCAAATACATATCATCCTAACGTTCTGCCTGATTCTTTAGCATGGTTTATATTCATTAACAGAGATTTCTGCTGTCAGGTTGGTAAATGTCCTTCACCCCCTTTTGAAAGGAGAGAAAATGCTTCTGTGATGACTCAGATAAGAAGGTTGCTGAATGATAGGAGCTTTTCAAAAATAACATTTGTCCCCAAACCCTTGAATGTGTATGCATGTGGGTTTATGAATGTATGTATATGACGGCTTAATGACATTTATCTGTCATGTTTCTCATCATTATAATTGCTGATGATTTTAGAAATACTGGCTTCATATTTGGGCACAAGATTTACTGTATTGTTTCCTTGACTTGTTTTTTCATTTATTTGAATGGGGTCATTTGGAATGTGCCTGAATGATGCTGTTGAAGCAGTGATGGAGTCTCGTTCAGTGGGAATGTTTGTGGGCTTGTTTAAGTTAATATTTGATTGCTGATTGGACCCAGTTCTCTACGGGCTAAGAATGTGCTTAAGAATGAAAAAAAAAAGCCCAGACTATTTGCAATATCAAATGTGAATGCTTTTCCATTTCAGTTTGGAGCCTGAGTGGCAACAAGGCTTGGGAGAAAAAACAGTCTCTAACCTCAAGATAAATATCTCCCTTCAGAGATTCCCTGTTTACAAGATTTAAGTTAATCCCCTGTCCGGTTTCTATCTGCTCTTTAAAAACATGGAGGTCATTAGAGAAATGCAAATAGATCAAGCTAAAGAAAAGCCAGCTCAACATCCTATTTTACTGAATAGTCCAACAAAATCAGGAAACCACTGGAGTATAAAGAAAGAAATTAACCATTAGCATCAGTAGCCAAAAAAGCTTTGTGTCCCTCTTGTGTAGAAGGGAGATCAAAGAAAGCAGAATTGTCACAATGCTGATCTTACCAAAGAAGTGTTTTAAAAATTATAATTCTATGTGACTAATTTGATCAAAGCAAATCTCAACTATGTAATTAGACAATTTAATATGTATATTCTTCTTAGGAATCTGTTCTGCCGAGCCTGCTGATGATTCAAACCTGCATTTTATTAATTTTTTAATTATGAATTTTTATTGGTGCCTTTTTGTTTTTGACACCAAAGTCATCTCCTAATTTGTCTGTTATGCTTAACTGAACACTTCTTTGTTACAAAGGAAAACAGTTAAATAAAACCAGCTGACAGAATAACTATCGCAAAGAATTAAATGCTTCGTTCATTCATTCATTCATTGTACAGTAAATGTAATAGTGTAGACCATTAGTTCACCACTTCTTTACTGAGTAGGGAAATGCATCTTGTCATCATGTTTTCCAGGATCAGGATTGGTTATTGCAATTAATCTGATTTCAGCTGCCCTTTAGCATTGTTTTCATGTACATTACTGTAGACATTGTGTGTATTCAGATCTACATTTTACAGGCAGCATTTAATTATTGCTAATATGTCATTTCTCACTTTTTGCATTGTCACCTTACCTTGATAGCACAATTATCTGTTCCAATTTAATAGGAATAAATTTGCACATGAACCATTGCAAAATAAACATTGCTTAGAAACCTTCATTTTTCTATTCTATATTTATAGTTAATAAAGAGAGGAATTTTATTTTCCCCTGGTGACCACTTGTCCTTTGTTCGGTAATTAAGCAAGCCAGTCAGCGTGTGCAAATTTTAGCCTTTTTAACCTTTGCAGATTTACAAACTCTGTTATTGGTGTTTGACAGCGGCAGAACGGTCTGGCAGGAAGCCAGAGAGGAATCTAATGTTAACATTATGGAATATATCAACATATTGTGGGTGAGAAATTCTGAAGATACTCTTTCAGAATGTGTATTTTAGAAATGAAAATCAGGCTCATGGCTGAATATCAAAAGCTAGGAAATATATTTTTTGGATATGTATTGATGTTATACATATGGATGCCGTATAACTATATACATATACCCACCCACAGAATAGATGTTCGACTGTAAGTTAATGATACTGTTTTTTGTGTGCAGTTGGAGTCAGGAAGACCTGGGTTCAAATCCCCCCTTCTGACACTTATGAGCTATATGGCCATAGTCCATCTCTTTGAGCTTCAGTTTCCTCATTTATAAAATGAAGGGTAATAACACTTGTCATATCTACCTCATAGAGTTGTTGTGAAACTTGGAGGAGATAATGCATAAAAAGCATGTTGTGAAGTTTTATATATACATCAGTTATCACTAATTACTTTGTGATCTACCATGATGACCAACTGTTAGGAAATGTGAAAAATTATTTCTTTCACAAACACATCAGAACTTCTACATCCTAAAAGTTGTTGACACCTACAAAGCAGTCACCTCATGAGACTATACACTTTTTTCCAAGATGCTGGCTTTGCTGGGAATAATTATGAAATTCTAGAAATAGCCTTCTGCATCAGCAACACATCATTCTTTTGAATATATTCAATGGTGGCACATCTTTATCCTTTGTGAGTATATTTCTTTTTTTTTTTTAACAACCAGATGTCTTTTGGAGTCATGTTTAATGAGTAAGTGAGTGATTAGCCTGACAAATATTGTATTTAGTGATTGTTGAGAAACATCTGTCTGCAGAAACTTCCTCTGTTGTTGACTAGGACCACTCTGATGGATTCTGCTACTGGCTGATCACTAGTGGTTCCTATGATGGGACCTCTGGTTTGAAACTCATGTTACCCAAACTCATAAAAGTCAATACTATGCCTGAACAGTTCCATCTCCAGAAACTTGTTCAACTAAGATCAGGAAAGAACACAGAAAAAACAGAAACTTTAGGTACTTGCAGATGCCTAGTGTCCAGGTAGGGGCCACTTATGGCATTGCTGTTTCACTTAATCAATAAATATTTATTGAGTGTCTTCCATGCGCCAGGCACTGTGCTAAGTGCTGTCAGGAGATAAAGGAGACAGACACATCAGTGGATTACTCCTTGGTATGTAACCTTTTATATTTTACATAATCAAAATGGTTCATTTTATCATTGGTCATTAATTCTTCCACTTCACATAGATGTAAAGGGTCATTTCTTTCTTGCTCTTCTAATTTGTTTATGATATGACTGACCTTTAATGTCTGAATCATTTATACATTTGGAATATATCTTGGCATAAGGTATGAAGTGTTGTACTATTCCTAATTTTTTTCAGGCTACTTTCTAATTTTCTAGAAATTTTGTCAAAAAATGAATCCTTACCTTGGGCCTTTTTGTTTTTTGAATACTATGCTACTGTTTTCTTTTCTTTCTCTATATTGTGCATCTCATTTGTTTTGCTGATTAACCTTTCTATCCTATAGATTCAGAGAAAAAAATTCTTTTGTTTAATCCTGGCTCTGAAACTTTTAGGTGTGTTGTTAAGCCTTTCATTTTTCTGAGCCTCAGTTTCCTCATTTGTAAAATAGGGGCAATAATGCTTTTATTACCTACCTCTTGGGATTAATGCCAGAGAAGCACTTTGTAAAAACAATGTATTTTAGAAATAAGAGTTATTACTGGCATCGAATCAACCTTGCTTCTGGTTGTATTCAACTTACACTCTTGGTCCAGCAACTGGCTTCTTGTCTTGTCCATTTTGTCCAAGCTATCCACTTTGTATTCAAGTTCCTGTTAACTAGGTCCCTACTTTGTGCCTTTATGCCTAAATCCCTGTTTCGGTAGCCTGCTCTATAACTCAGCACTTCTAGGGTTGGAGCCCTGCATTGCTCTTCCTGTGACTGGCTGGGTGACTGGCTAGGTTTTTCTGATTCTAATCATTTGTTCACTGGACCTTTTTTTTAAAAGATAAAACATTTGTTAATTTTATTACAAAAAGGAAACAAGAAAACCAAATTACTAGTATCAAAAATGAAAGGGGTGAATTCACCACCCAAATAAAAAGGACATTAAGACAATTGTGAGGAGCTATTTTGCCTAATTATATGTCAATAAATTTGACAACTTATTGTTTCCAAATTTGTTTGTTTTTAGTTTTCAATAATCGCTTCTATAAGCTCCAAATTTTCTCTTCCTCCCTTCCCACTCTGCCTCTTCCCAAAATGGCATGCAGTCTTATATGGGTTCTACACATACATTCTCATTAAACACATTTCACATTAGTCATGTTGCATAGAAGATTAAAATGAATGGGAGAAGCCATGAGAAAAACAAAACATAGCAAAAGAAAAATATTCTATTTCATTCTGTGTTCCAATTCCATAGTTCTTTCTCTGGATGTGAATGGCATTATGCATCATGAATCCTTTGGAAATGTTTTAGGTCCTTGCATTGCTGGAAAGGGCTAAGTCTATCAAAATCAGTCCTCAAATACTATGACTGTTACTGTGTGTAATGTTCTCCTGATTGTACTTGCATCACTCAGTATCAGTTCATTTAAGTCTTTGCAGGTTTTTCTGAAGTCCAATTGTTCATCATTTCTTATAGCACAATAGTATGCCATTAAATTCACATACAACTTGTTCAGCCATCTAATTGCTGAACATTCCATCAGTTTCCATTTCTTAGTCACCACAAAAAGAGCTACTATAAATATTTTTGCACATATGGTCCTTTTCTCATTCTTATGATCTCTTTGGGATAGAGCCCCAGAAGCAGTATTGCTGGGTCAAAGGGTGTGCATTTTTGTAGCCCTTTGGGCAAAGTTCCAAACTGTCACAGCTCCACCAATAATGAATGTGTTCCAACTCTTCCACATCTTCTCCAACATTTCTCATCATCTTGTTCTGTCATGTTTGCCAATCTGATAGGTGTGATGTGGTACCTCAGAGTTGTTTTGATTTGCATATCTGTAATCAACAGTGATTTAGAGCATTTTTTTCATATGACTATAGATAACTTTAATTTCTTCCTCTGAAAACTGCCTGCTCATATCTTTTTACCATTTGTCAATTGGGGAATGATTTGGATTCCTGTAAATTTGACTCAGTTCTCTATATATTTTAGAAATGAGACCTTTATCACAGATACTAGTTGTAAAAATTCTTTCCCAGTTTTCTGCTTCCTTCCTAATCTTGGTTGTATTGACTTCATTTGTGCAAACACTGTTCAATTTAATGTAATCAACATTATCCATTTTACATTTTAAAATGTTCTCTATCTCTTGTTTGGCCATAAATTCCTCCATTCTCCATAAATCTGACAAATCAATTATTCTTTGCTCCCCTAATTGGTTTATAGTATCAACCTTTATACCTAGACCACGTACCCATCTGGATTTTATTCTGTATACAGTGTCAAGCGTTGGTCTATGTCTAGTTTCCGCCACACTATTTTCCAGTTTTCCCGGCAGTTTTTGTTAAACAGTGAGTTCTTATCCCAGAATCTGGGATCCAGGGGTTTATCCTTCCTTGAAGTCTTTGAGCAGATTTTGGATGAACATTTATTGTGAATGATGTAGAAGAGAATCGTATCCAGGCATGGGTTGGGCTTACTGAACTCTGAGGTCTTCTCCAACACTGAGAATCTGTTATTCTGCAGTTCTGAGTCTGTGACCTAGATTACATTATCTCTGGTGACTTCTTCTGTTCCACATGAGGCAGCTGACAATCTCAGTGGATTAAAGACTGGGCCTGGAGTCAGGAAGACCTGAATGCAAATTCAGCCTCAGATATTTCCTAGCTTTATGACCCTAGGTAGATCACTTAACCTGTGACTGCCTGACAAAAGGATCTACTGGCTCCACTGGTGAAGGAAATGGCAAGCCACATCAATATCTTGGTTAAGAAAACCCCATGGACAGTTGGTCCATGGGTCCCAAAAAGTCAGACATGACCGATCGACTGAGCAACAATCTGTTCCTAATATTACAGGATCCTATGAAATTAGATGATTTCCTAATTAACTTTTAATGAAAGCACAAGTTATTTTAGAGAGATGAATTTACAAGAAATTCAAATTTTTAAATTGTAGTTGCAATAAAAAACAGTAATGCCTGAATAGTTTTATATAATTCTTGTAACTGGTTATTTATATTTCAAATTTACTTAACCCACTAAGAACTATTGAAAATGTCTTTTTTCCTTCACATAGAGGAAATCAGTTTCTTACTTTATGGAAGGATTAGGTTAACCTCCAACATACTTGGTTAATGTTTCATATAACAACAATTTCCTTTTTTTATTGAAATTTCTTATTGAACATTTCATTGTATTTTGAAAAGTCCATTAAAATGATTACTATTTTTTTATATTTAGAATCATAGAATTTTAGAATCTTAAAGCTGGAAGGACCTTAGGGACGTGGAAACCAGTCTTACTCAATGCCTGAACCTCCTTTACATTTCCAACAGCAGGTCATCCAGGTGATGGAGAGTGTGATCTTTATAGAGAAGTTCATTTAATTTAGGTACGGCTTTCATTGTTAGGAAATTTTTCCTTATATTGGGTTGAAGTCTGGTGTAACTAACTGCCATCCATTTGTTCCTAGTTCTGCCCTATTGAGTAACACCAAGTAAATGTGATCCCTCTTCCACTTGAGAGCACTTGAGATATTTGAAGGTAGCTATTATTTTCCTTTAAGTATCCTCAGTTCACCTAACCATCTTTTCTATGAAAGTGGTTTCAATTCTCTCACCTGGTTGTCCCCTGAATGTGATCCCATTCATTAATTTCCCTCTTGTAATGTGTTACGCAGAATGATAACTGTAGTCTAGCTCTGGACCAGCCATCACTGAGCACAATAGAATTCCCCATTGAAGAGTGGAAAGAAAGGATCCACAATGCCTGGCACATAGTAGGTACTTAATAAATATATATTGAAGGACTGACTGCTAGGTCAGTCCAAATCAGATGATTTGAGTTGGAATCCTGACTCTGTCATGTGAGACCCTGGAGGAATCACCCCATTTCTCTGAGTTTCGGTTTCCTTATCTGTTCAGGGAGAGGATTTGTGTAGATGATCTCTAAGGACGTTTCTAGCTTTAAATCTATGATTATAATGACCTTCCACATTCTGGACACTATTATTAATGTAGACCAAGATCCAGAAGCCAGATAAAACCAAATAATCATACTCTGGAGCAATATTTCTAATATTGTGACTAAGGCCAATTGGTACTTATTAATGTCTACTATAGAATTTTATTTGAATAATTCTTTGTCCATCTCCCCTTAAAACCTATCTTTTCTTGTTAATCATGTCTACTATAGAATTTTATTTGAATAATTCTTTGTCCATCTCCCCTTAAAACCTATCTTTTCTTGTTAATCATGACTTTCTCCCTACATTTTTGTTTGCTCACATCCTGCCCTGCCATTTTCCTGTTTGACACTCATAGCCCCTCTCATGTGTCCAAGTCTTTTATCTATAAAACTCATATTAGTCTTATCTACAAGGGTAAGGAAGGACAACTAGGGCTGAGGATAGCCCACTAGTACCAGAGGCATCATATGCAGTGCTAATTGACATGCAAAATCATGAAGTTCCCCTACAGAGCAGATCTAAAACATCAGCACCCTCAGAGAAGAACAGCAGACCCAGTCCTTTTCTCTTGATGCCTCTGGTTTTGTTGCTGACTTGTTTCCTTTTTTGAAATTATTGGTATGTATTTTCATCATGCATCAGGTAGTACACTCTATAATTTCAGTTCAATTTAATATGCATTTATTAAGTAAAATGCTCTTAAGATACAAAGACTTAAACTACCAACAATCCTTGCCCTCAAGGAACTTATATTCTATTGGTGGATATAATAAGTAAGATAATTGTAAAAGAGATAAAGGGTCGAAAACTAAGGGGATCAGGAATGGCTTCCGATCAGAGTAAGCACCTAGACGTAACTAAGGAAGCTAAGATGTCCAAGAGGCAGAGATGAGGAGAGAGTGCTTTCCAGGCTTGGGAGATATCATAATAGATTAAGAAGGACAGTAGAGTGAACTAAGACTGGAATGGTAGGGTAAAGTCAAATGGGTAGAGTTTTCTAAACTAGGCTTAGGAATTTGTGTTTTATTCCAGTGGTAGTAGTGAGCAGAGGATGCTTGAGCAGAGGATTCACATGGCAGACCTGGGCTTTAGGAAGATTCTTTTGGCAGGCTTATGGAGAATGCATCGGAGACAGGAAAGACTGGAAAGTAGAAGAGTAATTATGAGTCTATGATGAACTCTGTGATCTTAGAAAAAGAGGGATAGAATGGCATGAAATAATGCAGCACAAAATGACAGAACCAAGAGATTGTTGTATATAGTAACAACGATATTGTTTTAAGAACAACTTTGAGAAAATAAGTCACTTTGACAATTATAAATATCCAAATGAACTACAAAGGATGTATGCAGGAAGATTTTACCTGCATGCAGAAAAAGAACTGATAAATAGATGTATAGACTGATTTTACACATACAGTGATCCCTTCCATCTTATGGGCATTAGGGGTATGGTGCCCCAATGATCTGGAAAATCTGCGTGAAATTTTTTTGGCTTTCCTTTTGTGTCAGAGAAGAAGTCTGAACTATGATGGTATTAAAAGATTAAATATGTTGATATTATACAATACTATACAGATATTTTATGCATTTCTGAGTTTCTAAACCTTTTCTGTTGTCTGCTGTCATTCACATGTAGTCTGTGGTTTCTGCAAAATTCCACCCCAAATTTCCAGTTAATTTTTTTATGCTGTGGGGAAAGTCATGATATGTATGTATATCTTATATCTACCTAGTTATATGTGTGTGCATATATCTATATGTGTGTGTGTGTGTGTGTGTGTGTGTATGTGTGCGTCTAATGGTAGCCATCTCTAGGACAAGGGTAGGAGGAGAGAAAAAAAGAAAAGAAAAAAAGAAATTTATGTGATAATGTTATACATTTAAAAGGAACAGCAAATTGTATATAATAGATTTGCAATTTCATGTGCAATCTTCTTTTTTTATCATAGTATGTTATGGAAATAACATAAAATTAAATACATTTAAAGAATAAAAAAGGGAAGTCTATTACAATAGTCCTGGTAAGAGGTAGTAAGAGTTCACATCATTACCACGGTAGTCCTCTGAACAGAGTGTTGGTGACAGAGGATCAAGGACATCATGAAGATGATATCTTTGACTTGAGTGTGAGTTGGATTTGAGTGAGACAGAGCTAAGCAAAGTCTTCAACCTAACCCTCTCTCCAGAGTCATCATAGTTCAGGGGCAAGACAAAAATCAAGTCTATTGGTGATGGTGCAGTGGGTGACAAATACAGGAGATGCTGTAGAGATAAATCAACAAGGTAGAACAAACTGGGAATTGGTTTAAAAATAAAGAGGAAATTTTGAGCTGAAATGAAAAAAAATTTTGTTCAGATTTTAAGAGGTGAGCGTCCCTAAAGTATCAGGATACTATGAATAGGCTGACATTCATTCCCTATACCTTTAATGATTTTATAAAGTGCAATCAAATGCCTTCCCATGCTTCATCCTTCTAGACTCTGGAAGAGGCAACCTTGGACAGTGGACCAAGGGATGGACTTGGAATCAAGAGAGATTTGGCTTAAACCATGTGTTAGTTGTGTGCCCATGAGTAAGCCACATCTCACTAAACTTGTTTCCTCATATAATGGGGATAAGAATAACTACAAGATAAAGCTATTGCAAGGATAAGATGAGATGATGTGCTTAAAGAGCTCTGCAAACCTCCAACTGTTCTCTTCACATCAGCTCATGTAATCCTCTGAAGGGTCTTTTTAGTTTGTCCTGTCTAGTTTTCTATAATGCTCTAATTCCCATGACATTAATTATCTGAAATTTAACCACTCTTTTCCTGTTGTCCTATATAAAGCAAGAAACCTTTCTTGTTAACGTCCTCAATTGCTTGACCCTCCCATTTTATTTTACTTCTTCCACAGGATCTCAACCACAAAATGCTGATGAGTTGGGTAAGAGGTATTTCTCCTATCCATGTTGGATGGGACACTGAGGCCCAGATTTCTGAAGTAGAGTCAGTTTTCACACTATTAATGATAAGACTATTCAGGTCATTCATTTGTAAAGGTCAGGGTTTCTAGTCCTGCTCAAATTCCTCTAATGATAGAAGGTCCAGATAGTAGGATTGACTCAATCAACCAATTAATGGTATAAACAAAATGTGAATAAGCCCTGAACCAATGGAAGGAGTGAAGAAACGTGATCATTGGATGGAGACACATAACTCCTCACAGAAATGTCTTGTGTTTGCCTAAAAAAATCAGCCTCATATTCCCCTTCTTTACATTAATTACTTTTTGAATGTAAGGTTTTTTTTTGAGGGATAGGACTCTCTTTTTTCTTGTATCTATATTTCTAACCTTTAGAACAGTGCTTGGAACATAATTGGCATTTAATAACAATAAATATAATAGCATTTATATAGAACCTACTTGTGTGCTAGATGTTGTGTTCAACGCTTTGCAAATATCTCATTTGATCCTCACAACAATCCTGGGAGATAGGTACTTTTATTATTCCATTTTCCCATTGAAGATACAGAGTCGAACACAGGTTAAGTGACTTGCATAGGGTCACACAGCTAGTGAGTGTTTGAAGCCCTATTTAAACTTAGGTCTTTCCGAATCCAAGTCCAGTGCCTGGGTTGCTTGCCTTGTCTGTCTTCCAGAAAAGTGGCCCCAAAAGGTGGGATAGTGGCATGGTGGATAGAGTACTGGTCCTGAAGTTAGAAATCAAATGTAGTCTCAGACACTTACTAACTGTGAGACCCTGGGCACATTACTTAACCCTGTTTGTCTCAGTTTTGTCATCTGTAAAATGAGCTGGAGAAGGAAATAGCAAAACTCTTCAGTATCTTTGCCAAGAAAACCCCAAATGGAATAACAAAGAATCAGATACAACTGAAAAAAATTGAACAACAATAAGAAGCAGTCTGTTGTACCAAAGTCTTCAGACTTATAGCCTTGTCTTTCTCAACATGACAGCTCCAAGTCCATAACACTATGTGAATTAGTCAGCCAACAAATATTTATGAAGCACCTATTTGCTATTCCCTGAGCTAAATGTTAGGGGAAATAAATACAAAGAATGAAACAATCTGTAGTTACAGGGCGCTACATTCTAATGGAGAAGACAAGTACATAAAAATATAACAGTAGTTTTATGAATTGTGTGTGTGTTTGCTTAAAGATACTACATTCCAATTTAGAGAAAAAAAATACAAGTAATTGGGAGGGAGAGCACCCGTAGGTGGATGGATGTTGGCTTCATGCAGAAGATGGTGCAAGAGCTGCATCTTAAGGAAAAGTGGAATTCTTTGAGGCAGAGATAAGGAACAAATGCACTAGATACATGGGGAAAGGCTGATGCAAAGATACAGAGATAGGAGATGAAATATTAAGTGTGAGAAACAGGGAAGAGAAGACCAGTTTGGCTAGATTATAGAGTAATGCCCAGTGAAGTTGGAAATGGAGGTTTCCATTCCTGGTTTTATAGGTCCATCAAAGCTAAATAAAAGAGTTTCTGTTTTATGCTTAAGGGCATTCTAGGAGTTAATTTTTTATCCTAGAGACAGCCACTGAAGTTGGTTGAGTAGAGAAGTCACATGGTCAATTCCACACTTAAGGATGATTATTTTTGGTAGCAGCATGTAGGATGGAATGAAGTGGTAACAAACTTGAGATGAGGAGATCAATTAGGATGTTTTCACTATAATCTAGGCTAAAGCAGATGAGAGCCTGAACCAAATTGGTAACTGTGTGAATGGAGAGAAGAGGTCAGACAAGGGAGGTGTTGTGGAGGTAGAAATGCCCAGATTTGATAACTAAATATATGGGGTGAGGCAGAGTGATGAGTCAAGGATAATGCCAAGGTTAGGAGCCTATGAAACCAGAAAGATGATGGTTCCTTTGGCAGAAATTGGGAAGGAAAGAAGGAAACAACCATTTATTAAGTGCCAGGAACTGTGTTAAGTGATTTAAAATGATTATTTCATTTGATCCTCAAAACAACTCTAGAAAGTAGAGGTCATTAATCCTATTTTACAATTGAGGAAACTGAGGCAAATAGGAGTTAAATAATTTGCACAGGGTCATACAGCTAGTAGATGTCTGAGTCTAGATTTGTTGTTGGTGGTGGTGGTGATGGTTATGGTTCTTCATTGTTGAAGAGGTCAATGATATCATTGAAGGTGAAGTCTTGGCTTTTATGTGAGTTGGATATGAGTGGGGTAGAGACCACGAAGTCATCAAAGTCTGGTGGCAAGACAAAGGTCAAGATGACTGGCATTAGCCTAGGATGCAGTGGGTGGCCTTGGCCTTCCTAATTAACGCCTTTTCCAGGTTTCAATTTGTCTGAGTCTATGCCCATTCTGAGACTAAGGACTGGGTAAGATTTGAGACAAAAAGTAGCTTAATTTACCATCACAAAGATATTAGTCTGCAAGGGGAAGAAACTCAGGGTTTTTGACCAGAACAGAAAACAATTGCTATTTGCATTCACTCAGAGACTTGAGTTGTGGCTATTATTGGTTATTCAATGAAAGCTGGAGTGATTTGGGTTGTAAGGTGGATCCAAGTCTTTTCAGAACTACATTTCAAGAAATCAAAAATGAAAGTCACACAAGACAGAAAGTAAATTGTCTCAATTTTTTGAATAAAGAAAAGTAATAAAATATAAATAAAGAAGTAGTTGGAGTCATCATATAAATTTGAACTCATCTTGACTTCTGACTCAGCATTCTATCTATTGTGCCACCTAGTTGTCTCAATTTGGAATAAGGGAGGGTTACTTCTCATCCTCTTTAATTTTGGCTCAATTTATTGTTCAGTGCTGTGTTTGTCAAAGATATATGTTCTGGTATATTAACTCTAAGGGTTGTTTATTCAAGAGTAAATCATAGTTTGGACTATAGGTATACTTCATTTTTCTCTCTTTTTATCATCTCTCTCTCTCTCTGTCCATCTGTCTACCATCTATCTCAGACCTCTGATCTCTGTGCCCTCTTTCTTGCTTTATATATATATATATATATATATATATATATATATATATAATATATAATATAATATATAAAGTTATATAGTTGTATATATTATATATATGTGTATATATCTATATCCATATATCAAGATAGTAGGCATAGAGGTCTGTTCTAAATAATAAAATTCATAATTTTTTAAATTGGGGAGTATTTTTCACACATTTGAAGATTCAATCACTTCAATTCCCTCAAATTTATGTGCCTTCTCTTGGTATCCTGGTTTGGTCCAACTGCTTCTTCTCTCTTTTTTTTCATTTTTTAGTTGCATTCCCACTCCTATATTCAGAACATTAGGAACTGTGATATAAAAATCTGAATGAAGAGGCTCTGCTGTTTCTGATAAAGAAAATTGTTATCAAGATCTCTACAGATCTTTTCCATTTTCATCTGTGTTTTGACTCCATTCCAGTTTTATTCTTAATTCTCTTAGGATGGATCTCACTCACATCAAATTTTTCATAAGTGTGATCTTCCTTCTAATATTTCTTGCTGTTTGATGAGGCAATACTGCTTCTAATTTTCCATCATTCTTTGTAGGACTTTACAAATGCATTGATTAGTACTAATTAGTGCTGCCTTTGACTCATCAAGGAGAACAGGTGTTTGTTGACTGAAGAGAATCCTAGACTATTTTGGCCTTTTCATTGGGGTGATCTCAATTAATGTTAAGAGCAGGGACTATCTTTTTGCCTTTCTTTGTATCTCCAGTATTTAGAACACTGCCTGGCATATTTATTCTGACATTTTTCAGTCATGTCCAACTTTTCATAGACCATTTATGGTTTTTCTTGGCAAACATACTGGAGTGGTTTGACATTTCCTTCTCTAGTTCATTTTACAGATGAGGAAACTGAGGCAAATAGGGTTAAGTAACTTGTCCAGGGTCACACAACTAATAAATGTCTGGGACCAGATTTGAACCTGGGAAGATGAGTCTTCCTGACTCCAGCACTCTATCCATTATACCACTTAGCTGCCTCCTGGCACAGGATAAGAGTTTAGTAAATGTTTATTGAGTAGGAAATAATTCTAATCAGTAAGTTAATCTTTTTAGGTGAGGCATAACCTCTTCTCATTTTTATTATTTTTTTAAATTTAAGGTTGATTTTTATCTTTAATAAGTAGAGATATGACTATATATAGCTGGATGATTCAGAAATAACTCCCACATTGATTACCAGCTGTTTCCTGACTGTTGAGTTATTGTCAGTTTCATTTTTGTGATATTCTATGCTTGCCATGTCTGGTGAGTCCCAGTTCTCTTCTTAAAGAAAGTGCTCATAATATACAAACATAAGGCTTGTGTGCAGTTTATAAGCCTTTGATCTCCTTCACTTCTTAATCCTGAGCCATATTTTTCAACATTTCTTCATAGTCCTCCCCAAGGTCCTCCTTTATTTGCAGTCACTGAATATGAAAGTATATGTTCATTTAATTTAGAGGGCTTATTGAGGTTTTTCATAGAATTTCTTGCAAGTGTTGGCTTCAAAGGAATGATCATTTCATGGAAGATTTTTTTTCTTATGCTAATCACAAGCATTGTGATGAGAGATGATCAAATGTCCCATGAAATGAAATATCCTGTTGCCTTTGAATGAGTGATAAAATCAACTCCATCATTTCCTTTATTCACCTCTTCTAGGAAAGCTTGCAATTTATCCTTTCATTTAGCTATAATTTCCTTATATCTCCTCATTTTATTTATAGCAATAGTGTCAGTATTGATATGATTTAGTTCATCCACTAGCATATCAACTTGTTGGTCCTTACATAAGGATCTTGCACATAAAGTACCAACTGTTAAGTTAATCTTTGCCGATAGCTTTAAAAACTTGGTGATTCTTAGCACTCTCTATTCCTTTGCCATCTGGACATCCTGAAGTAGGAGAAGGTATACAAAACTGAGAACCATTTTGTATTTTTGTTTCATGAGTTGCCATAGCCATAAAACCTAATGACCAAGTCAGTGAATCACTCTGTCCTAAGCTGGGCTGATCTTCAGAAAGCAGATGTAGTCTGCTGCTGGAATTCTACCAGTCTGACCTACTTGCAGTTTCCCATTCACAGGATTCCATTTCTGAGACCCTTATTCTGGCATTTTCCATCTGTGTTCTGAAAGTCTCAGTTTCTTCATCACTAAAATGGAGATAATACTACCTATAGTTTACCTTCCTCACAGAGTGGCTTTGAGTCACGAAGAGGATTATGTGTGTAAAGCACATTTTACAAACTTTAAGGTGATACATAAATTTCAGCTACCACCACTCTCATCACCATCATCATCTTCCTTCCCCTTTTCCTTCTCTTTCTCTAGTTGTGCTTTTTCGAACACATACTGAGTGTATGATCCTAGGCAAGTCACTTATTTTTTCTGTACCCTGAGATAACTTTCAAAAACTCTAAATTGCACATGGTTTCTAGACCCTTTTGAATCAGCATTTTCTTCTTTCGCTATACCAATGAAATCTCAAGTCTTGGTTCCCAACCCCCTTCACTGTTTTTTTTTTCAGTTCCATTTTTAAAAGTTTATGGAAAGATTTTTATTAATTTTTCTTATCACTATCTTCCATCTCTGTTACTTACATTGTCATTTCAGATCTTTCCCAAATGTGACACATTCACTAGTTTTATTGCATTTGAAACACAGAATTGTTGGAAGCTATGGATAATAAATTTAGGAGATACTATTTTTATGAAATTAAAATCCAGTTGCACAACAGAGCAAAGAAGGTTCCTTTTTCTTTTTTGGTAGACTGGCATGTCCTTCCAACCAAGCCGTAATATTGCCATAGGCTATTTTTCTTTTTAAAAAAATCCCTTTTGGATACCTTTTTTTCATTCAATAAATACTTCCTAACAAACAAACAAACAGATCCCACTACAAAGTACACTCCTTGAAAAAAGATTTCTGAACTGTTAACAGAAAGGAGCAGGATAACTTTTAACTTTGGTATTATGGTACTAATGTTGACCATTATATTCCATTGCTATAAACTTGGTGGTATATATTGACTTTACCAACATCATTGTTGTCACTCTCGTCACTTCATATATGTTTTTCCATGTTTCTCTGAGTCTTGTGTATTTATTCTTCCTTCTGGGAGAGTAACGTTCCACCATAATTTGTCCAGACATTCCCTAGTTGGGCTTCATTTTGTTTCCAACTTTTTGTTATTATGAATAATACTGTTATCTATGTTTTTGTACACATGGGTCTTTAATCATTTTCAACTACCTCCTTAGGGGATGATGTGAAATCTTTGGGTTAAAGGGTATAAATAATTTATTAACTTCTTGAATATTTGCCAATTGTTTTTCAGAATGGTTGAACCAATTTTGAGCTTCACCAGGAAATAATATAGCTGTCTTTCCATACCCCACCTTAGTTAAGTCAAATCATTTATCATTTATTGGAGGCCTACTATGTGCCAAATGACGGGTAGATGGCTTAGTGGATAAAGCTTTGGGCCTAGAACCAGAAAATTGTTATCATTGTTCAGTTGTTTCAGTAGTGTCTGACTCTTTGTGGCCCCGTTTGGGGTTTTCTTGGCAGTTACTGTGGTGGTTCGCCGTTTCCATCTCTAGTTCTTTTTGTACAGATGAGGAAACTGAGACAAAGAGGATTAAGTGACTTGCTCAGGGTCATATAGCTAGTAAGTGTCTGGGGTTTAATTTGAACTCAAATCTCCCTGACTCTAGACCCCATGCTCTAGCCATTGTGCCCACTACCTGGTCCCAGAAAGACTTGGATTCAAATCTAGCTTCAGACATTTACTAGCTGTGTGACCCTGGGCAAGTCCCTTAATCTCTGTTTGCCTTAATCCACTGGAAAAAGTAATGTCAAATCACTTCATTATCTTTGCCAAGAGAACCTCATGGACTGTATAGTTCAAAGAAGAGTCAGATACAACTGAATGACTGAACAACAACTATGTGCTAGGCACTGTGCTAAAGACCAGGAATAAAAAGAAAGGCAAAGACAGACTGTACTAGCAAGAAGCTCCTGACCTGATAATGGAGATACCATGCAAACAACTGTGTACAAACAAGATTATCTGTCTAACTGTCTATCATCTATCATCCATCATATCATGTAAATTCAATAGAATCACAGAAGTCAGGCAATGTATTTAAGGGGGTTTTGGGAAAGGCTTCTTGTAGAAGGTGAGATTTTAGCTGAAACTTAAAGGGAAGCCAGGAAATGGAGATGAGAAAGGACAATATTTTAGACAGTATAATCAGTCAGGGAAAATGCACTGAGTGGGAAAGATGTTGTGTTATGTAAATGGTAAAGTAAGAAGGCCAATATCACTGGATTACAGAGTAGGTGAATGGGAGCAGAGTGTAAAGAGACTATAAAGGTAGGAAGGGGGTCAGGTTAGGAAGAGTTTAAAAGCTAAACAGAGAATTTTAGATTTAATTCTGGAGGTAGCAGGGAATCACGCGAGTTTAATTGAATGAGGGAGAAGGGGTAATGTAGTCAGATGTTCTAAAAATTTTAATCAGAGCCACATTGAATATTTGTAGCTAGGATATCATTCTGCCTGGAATCATTGCTGGAGCTGATTTCTGTGATTCCCATCTCCCATTCCATCTTTCTCTTAGTTACATGGATCAGATGCTTACTAAATGCATGTGTGATTAGCATCAACCTTTTGGAGAGGAGATTTGTTTAAAATGACTGAAATGCAACCAGTCATCAATATGGTGATTCTTGACATTTCAAAATCAACTTTTGAACCATCAGTTGCTATACCTCAAGTTATAGATATGGAACTTGTGGTCTTGATAAGCATGAATTCTACAGTCATTTTTGTTTTGGCATATACAAGAACACATATGTTTCACCAACATTTCTAATAGTTGTGTCTTTTTGAAAGGTTAAGGAAGGCTGTTGATATTTTACCAATTCCTCAAAAAATGAGCATAGTAACAATATCACAGGTTTTGAGGTAGAAGGGATCCTGGGAATCTATAGAGATTCCTTTGTTTGTCCAAAGGTACCCAAGTAGGAAGTAGTGATATCAGTATTCAAATCCAGTTCCTCTAACTTCAGAGCCAGTGATCTTTTTGCAGTAAAATGCTGTGCCTACGCCTGGTGTCTTGCCTTGTGTGGCTACTTCTTCAGCTAAATTTCCAGCACCGTGCTACGCTTGCTTTAAATGCACTCCAAGGCACTTTAAGCTCAGTTGCAATTTCTAAAGCCTTTACAGCTGGTCGACATTCCATTTTGTCTTTCTTGTTTTACCAAGAAAAATACACACGCATCAACCTCATGATGCTGACCATGCTTAGACCCTCAAAAATGCTTTTTTATGGAAATAGGATTCTGAAGTTTTTACTTCTCTGATCTCCAAAACACATTCTTTTCATCAACACTGTATTTCCTTCCTTCTTCCTTTCCTATTGTTTGTAATTTCAACCTAATTAATAGCTGATGTTTTAAAATGCTTTTCGTAACCAAGTCTCAGCCTCTGAGTGATAGAATCCTTTCTCCCCTCCCTAACAGGATCATCTTTATTTTTCAAGATTTGAAAGACATGGGCAATCTTTAGAGTCATCTCTCAGAATGATCTCTAACTCAGTAACCAAGATAACCAAGGCTACCTGTTGAGAAGGGGCAGGTGGTGCTTTTATGATGAATAAACATGAGGCTTCCAAAGGGCTCATTTTAAGTCACAGCTTCTCTATTAGTGATGCTAAGATTGTACCAAGCTGAACTAAGGTCTTGTGTATAAGCCAGATTTGGGGAAATTGTGTGCTTTTTTTGTTTGTTTGTTTTAACAATTAACTTGCACCTTTGAGGCTATATGGTATTTTAGTCTCCTGAAGAAACGAATGCCTTTACTAAGGAAAACAAACAAACATTATTCCCCTTACCTTTAAAGAGAATTTATACAAGAATAGGATTTCTGGATTTTATAAATCCATTAATTCAACAAGACTTTCTTTCCTTAATTTGTGAAAAGCTGTGTGGCATAATGGATAGAAAGGTTGTCTCAGAGTCAGGGAGAACCTGGGTTTGAGCCCTGACTCTGACATATTTTGTCTGGCTATGTGAATTTAGGCAATTTATGCCCCAGAAAACTTCCTAATCCTATAATTCTCCAAATTTTTTCCCATCTGTTTTGGTAGAGGGAGTTTCTTCATCAGGAATACTTTATACCCATTAAATTACTTGTCTAGTCTAAAAAATGTGTAAGATGCTAAGGATGCAAAGACAAATGCAACACTCCTTCCTTCAAAAAGCTTATATTTTACTGGAGGATATAATTAAAAAACATGCAAATTATGTGCCAAATAATACTAATTTTAAGAGAGTGCTAATAATGGCGGGGGGAGGTTATGGTATTTTTTTTTTATTTAGTAAAGGTTGGGGAGGAAATTGGGAAAGGTCTAATATAGGAGTTAGCCTCTGAGCGATCCTTTGAGGAAAGTGAGACATTGTAGGAGATGGGAATGAAGAGGGAAGAAATTCCAGGTTTTGGGAATCACTGAGGAGCTGTTAGCATAAAATAATATAGGATTTTTCATTCATGCACTTGGAAACATGGTTATTCATTGTTCTTTTTACAAGGACCCATGTAATAAAGTCTTCTGTGGATACACACACACATGCACAGAAAAAGCACCTTTTGTGCAGGGTACTATGCTAAGCACTTTTTATAAATATCTTATTTTATTCTCACAATAACTGAGATATAGGTGCTATTATTACATTTACATCTGAAGAAATTGAGGCAAACTTGCCTGAAGTCACACAGTTATTAAGTATTTGAGGCTAAATATGAACTCAAGGCCCAGTACTGTATCCACTGACTATTTAGCTGTCTCTCAAGGCTCCGTGGTGAGCATGGTCAGGATTAGCCATGGCACCCTAAGGACCCTGGGACCTTTCCATCTAACTTGCAGCTGAAACTTTCTATTTTTCTCCTCATTAGGTTGTGATGTCTTTGATAACTTACTTTCTATTTGTACCCCCAGTGCTTTGCACACAGCCAGCACTTAATGCATGTTTTTTTCACCCATTTATTCATTCATTTGAATCTACATCTACTGATAGTGGGTTTTTTGACTAAAATTAAAAATTTTCACTTTTCTTCCATTTACACATGGAAATGGGGTTAGACTCATTCTTCTTGGCTGCAGTCCAGAACCCAGGAGTGTTTTGACAACTTGGTAAAGGTTATGACAACCTAAAAGGTATTGCTAAACAATATTACATATTGCAGCCTTGTTAAAATCAAAAGACCAGATGACTTACTTGGAAGTGATAACTACCTATTACTTTCCAAACCATGGAGCATCTATCAAGTCTACTTTGTGTACTTCTAGGAGAAGCAGGGGGAGCAGTTCAACTGAAATATAGAAGTGCTTCCAAAGGTTGATAGAGAACTGGTCTCAAAGCCAGAAAGACCTGGGTTTGAGTTTTGTCTTTGACACATATTGACTGTGTGACTATGGACAAACTGAATCTTTCAGGTTCTAGGCCAGATGGCTGGAGGGCAACATTGGGCCTACACACTCTGGAATATACTGGAGTCAAATTAAAATTGGGAAATCTTTAGCAAAATAGATAAAAATATAAGAAAACATCGATAATATTAATAGGTGGTTTTCTAAGTCAATATGCCGTCCAAAGGGATCATTATATATGATTTAGTGGTCCCACTTCTACTTGATTGTAACATAGTATATTACTTGAGGCAACATGGTATATTAGAAAAGGCACTGAATTTGTAATCAGAGCACTTAGGTTTGAATCCAGGCCCTGACACTTACAGCCTGAATGACCTTAGGCAAATTACTTAACCTTTTCTAGCTAATAGGTTTCCCATCTGCAAAATGAGGGGTTGGTCTATATGGCCTACAAAATCCTTTCCAG
This sequence comes from Potorous gilbertii, assembly GCA_028658325.1. NCBI lineage: Eukaryota > Metazoa > Chordata > Mammalia > Diprotodontia > Potoroidae > Potorous > Potorous gilbertii. The sequence continues at coordinate 211,320,586 of CM053772.1, read as the reverse complement.
CTCTAAATTTTTGATGCCATGACTTGCCCATGGTCACATAGCTATTAAGTGTCAGAGGCAGGATTCCCTAACTCATGATCATACAATCACAAGACTTAAAGGTAGAATGAACCTTTAAGGTCATTTTTTTGGTCCATCATTTAGTTCATTTCAGAAGGGAGGAATCTGGGCTTAGAGATTTGAGGTGACTTTCTCAAAGTTACACAGGGTGTAAGTGGTACAGTTGGGTTTGAACTCAATTCTTCTGTTCCTAAATACAGAATCAAACATTTCTTCCCAATGTAATATGCTACCTCCAAGTCCACATGCTCTCCCGGTGAAATACTGCCTCTCTATGGAGTATCCCCTGAAGCTAATGGTGTGTTCCCATGGACTGCTTTATCCTTCTAGTTGATGTTAGTCCATGTTTTCTGTTACCTCTTCTTTCAGGTTCATTGGTCCTTCAAATGGAATTCTTTCCCATTAGGAAATTTTTACTTTCCATTTTTCATTTTTGAGGACCTTACAAGAATCTTAGAAGAAATGGATCTGTCTTCCTAAAGAAGCATTCCTCTTTAAAATGTCATTTGCAGTTGCCTGACTGGAATGTAAAATTTCATGGTTTAGGCTATCAGTTCATGTGGCAATACCCTGTCGGAATTGAACTGACTTAATATATAATTAGCATTCTTTTCTACTCTTACCTTCATCTCCTTAATGAGTTGGGAATTATGTTTTTGCAATGTATTCCAGGAAAGCAGAGATAGCCAAAGATCCTCCCGAGATGCACCATCTTCTCTGCAGGCACCCATTTTGCTCTGATGAAGAACAGTTTTAACTTAGAATTTATATTTTAAGCTTCCTTACAATGATGGAAATACCATCATACAATAAAGTCAGCAGGTTGTGCTTCCTTAAAACCCCAAGTCCAATTGTTGTGACCTTCACAATCAATTTAATTAACTGGATTTCTCTGACTGAAAGCAACAGTGTTGTTGTTTTTTTAAAGACTGTCGAAATGTGTTAATAGCTCATCAGCAGGGTATTAATGTTCATTTTCATCCAACAAAGAAGGCAGATATGCCTTTCACAGTTTATTAACTTTAAAGTTCCCTAGACTAAAATCAACTGTGAAAGTTAGAAGCCTATTAAAAGTTAGAATGAGTGACCTGGTTGACCATAATTGGTATCTACATGTGTTTTGACAAGGAGTGGCATATTCAACCATCAAGGGATTAGAATATGTGAACAAGTTAGAAGTACTTGTGAGGTTAAAAGATAGAGCTCCAGAAACTGTTGCTAATTAAACTTCAGGGAGAGGAGTGAGTTTATGTACAAGAAAGAAGCCCATGATGAAAGTTTTTGGAATTTATTTTAAAAATATTCTAAGAAATAGGATTATAGTCCAGAAGACCACACAACAAAATCCCATATATTTCCTTTGTGGCTCCCTCTTGATAAAAGTAAGACAGCTTATCCAGGAAAGACGAGTTAGATCAGCTGATAGGGACTGTCTCTCCCCTATTGAATAATCTCCAATGGTTCCTCATTCTCTCCAGAATCAAATATAAAGCTCTCTGGCTTTTAAAATCCTTCATAACATGGCCCCTTCCTACCTACCTTTCTACTCTCCTTATACTTTATTTCCCTCTGTGTACTATTCTGTTCCTCCCAATACAACACTCAAATCTCCCAGCTTCCATTCTGGGACTTTCCCCTGGCTATTTCCCATTACTAGAATTCTCTCCCTCCTTGTCTCCTGGCTTCCTGGATTTCCTTCTAGTCTCAGCTAAAGTTCCACCTTCTGCAAAAAGTGTTTCCCATTCCACCTTAATTGTCCCTCTGAGACTCTTTCAATTTATCTTGCATATATCTTATTTTTAAATAGTTGTTTGTGTGTTTTGTTTCCCCCATTAGTCTGAGTTTTTTGTGAGTATAGCCATTTCCCCCACTTTCTTTCTATCCCTAGCACTTAGTATAGTGCTTGGCATATAGTAGGTGCTTAATGAATGCTAGATGACTGACTATGGGCCCAAGCAAAGTGGGATTTTTGTTGTTTTCTTTCTGGAGTTCAGTTTCCTAGGTTCAGGCTAAATTGTGAACATTTGAAGCCTCAATCTCCTTTGAACTACAGTAATTCACAGCTGTGCTGATTTATGTGGGTTGTGATACCTTCTAGCTTTGAGCCTATTAGTTGAAAACTATATATACTAGCAGGTTGGTATTTTGTTTTGTGGGTTTTGCTTCTGAGAAGGACCTTTTGATTTCCTGGATGGGACTCTGAGTAGCCCTTTGTTAAGACTACTTAGATGTTGTTGGTGCTACCACATCTGGTGTTGTATGTAGGTGGCTATATTACTTTGTTCAGACAGTAGGAGCCCTGTCTGTTGATCTTTGTGCTAATTTCTCTTCTTGTATTTTCTCCAAGTTCAGGGTGTTAACCTTTCCCCTAAATTAGTGAATGACTTATATGTGTTTAAGTAAAGAAGGATTGTTAACCCCTTTGAAGTTGTCTTTCCTTTAACAAAGCAGTCAAAGAATCTGTGCTAGCAGGCCATCTTGGATGGAATAAAGTGTTTGCTAATTCAGATCTTCAGCATATTATCTATCAGAAAATGGATTGACTGGTTTCTAATTTTTTCTTTTTGGCATGATCAATACTGTAATTGTCATCATCATAGTAACTTAACTAACCTTGACTGATAGGTACTAAACGCCCTATCATATGGTGGAGAGGCAAAGTAATGAAAAAACTCAATTCAAGTCAATGAATATTTATTGAGCACCTACTATGAGAAGAATGGGAGGCAAAATAGCATGAGAGAGAGAGAGTGTGTGTGGAAGAAGTCCAGATTTAGAGTAGGGATATCCTGTATTCAAGTCTTGCCTCAGACAATACTTGGATGTGTGACCCTGACCAAGTGACTTTATGTTTTAATGTTCCAGGCAGATTTCTGAAATTATAAGTTGGACTACAGTTGCTTATTTGTATTGGTAGAGTTTCTTCAAAATTCCACGAGCAAACAAAAGTGTGAAAGTTCATGCCCTGAGGATTCTGGGAAGATAGCGGAGTAGGTTAGAAGACTTTTGACTCTTCAGATTTCTTCCCCAAAAAAAGATAGAACACAGCCTCAGAGAACAGAAATAAATAAGAGGTAAAGCAGTTGTTCTCCTAAGACAATATGAGAAGACCCGACCTCCAGGGGCAGAGGTTTGGCCTGAACAAAGTGCAGACACTTCCAGGCCAACTCTGCAGAATCAACAAACAATTAGCCCTGAAGGCAGGTGGGTTGAGAGGCAGCTTCAGTCTTAGAAACTTTCATTTTGCAAACAGTGTAGGGGGGATGTGTCTGAAGGGGCTGAGTAGGAGAAGATTGAAGGGCCTTTCACTGTTGAGTCACTACTAAGCACAGCTGTGCATAGCAGAAGCTCCTTACTACAGGTAGAAGGAGCTAGCCCACACTTGGTGAGTGCAGTAGTAAGGGGTGGGGACCCTGTTAGCTGTGGGCACTTACATGAGAACAAAGTCCCTGGTTTCAGTTGAGGGCAGAGAGAACAGAAATAGCTTCTAGCCACTGGAGGGACCACAGGGAAAAAGATCATTTATAGGACAGTGTGACTAGGGTGTGGAGGGGCGGCGCTAGCCATGGCTTAGGAGTGGAGAGGAGAGCTCAAGGTTGGACCCTGAGACAGACCTCAGAAAATAACTGTAAGGAGGACCTGAGACTTGGGGCATCATGCCCTTGCCTGGAGACTGCAACTTGATTACACTAATAGCAGCAAAAACCAAATAAAACAATAAATAAACAAATTCATAAAGATGAGAAAGCAAAAGAAAAAGAACCCAGTCATAGATAGTTATTATGGGGTTAGAGAAAATCTGGATTCATATTCAGAGAAAGATAAAAAAAATCACTCCTTTTTCAACGAGAAACATCAAATGGGCCCCAGCACAACAAGAGTTCTTGGAAGAACTTAAAAAGGACTTTAAAAATGTGACTTTAAAAATAAGACAGTCTGATGAAAAAAGTAAAAAAAAATAAAAGCAATCTAAGAAAATCAAGAAAATTATGAAAAGAATGTCAACCAACTTGAAATAGAGAATCAAAAACTTAAGGAAGAAAATAATTCCTTGAAAACTAGAATTGGGTAAGGGGAAGCTAATAATATATGAAGATGCCAAGAAATAAAACAAAATCAAAAGAATGAAAAAATAGAAGAGAAAGTGAAACATCTCATCAGAAAAACAACAGATTTGGAGAAGAGACTGCAGAGAAATAATACAAGATAGTCAGACTACCTGAAAAATACGATTAAAAAAAGAATCATGATACACTATTACAAGAAATTTTTCAAGGAAAATTACCTTGAACAGGAAGGCAAGGCAGAAATAGAAAATATCCATCCATCACCATCTGAAAGAGATCCCAGGAAGAAAGCTTACAGGGATATCATAGTGAAGTTTCAAAGCTCCCGGGTTAAGAAGAAAATATTTGAAGCAACAAGAAAAAAGAATTTAAATATCACAGAGCTACAATAAGGATTGCATAAGACCTATCAATTACTCCATTGAAGGAGCACAGGTTTTAGTATACTATATTCCACAGAGCAAAAGAGTTGGGGTTATGATCAAGGGTAACTTACCTAGCAAAGTTAAGTATAATCCCGAATGAAAAAAATGAACATTGAACAAACTGAAAGACTTTCAGGTTTTTGTGACAAAACCCCAGAACTTCAGGAAAAATTGGACATATGACATCCAGGAGACATAAAGATCAATTATAAGTAATTCAATAAAGTAATATTATTTATTTTGTATATATGAAAATATTAACAGTACTCTTGTGATCGTTATCACGATTTAAATAGTTTAAAAGAAAGACTTGGGCTGAGCTGAGGATGATGGGGTGATGCTAAAAAATAAAACTGTAGGGAGAGATAAAAAGGAGTAATTATCTCACACAAATGAGGCACAAAAAGAAAAACTGATACAAAATAAGCTAGTGGGGAGAGGACTGGTAGTGTTGGAACCTTACTCCCACTGGTAATGGGTTAAAGAAGGGAATATATATATATATATAACATATATATATATATATATATATATATATATATATATGTTATATATAATATATATATACATGCACATATACATACACACAAATATAATACACATATGTGTGTATATATACACACACATATGTGTATTATATTTGTGTATATGTATGTATATATGTATAAAAGTATTCTCCAAAGTCTTTCTCAGAAATAATAGGCAAGGACATAGGATGGGGGAAAGGATAAGGGAGGGACTTTTAGAGGGGTAGATACGTTAAGGAATAGGAGGGCAAGATAGTGAGTAGAAGTAAAGTACAAGAAGGAGGAAAGATAGGGTAAATGAGGGGAGGAGGAGAGTGAGGAAAAATAGGAAGGAGGAAAATATACAACAAATAATTATAGCTTAGAATATGCATGGGGTGAATTGACCCATAAAACTGAAATGAATAGCAGATTAAAAGTCTGAATTCAACAATATGTTGCTTTCAGGAAACATAAAAATGGGAGACATACACAAAGAGGAAATAAAGGGCAGGAATGGAATTTATTAAGTAAAAAAAGGAGGGATAATAATCATGATTTCAGACAAAGTTAAAATAGGTTTAATCAAAAGTGACAAATAGAGAAACCACACGGTCAGTAATATTATTCAATATTGTTTTAGACTGTTTTAATACCTATTTAAATACCTGTTTTAGACTATTTTAATACCTATTTAAATACCTGTTTTAGACTATTTTAATACCTATTTAAATACCTGTTTTAGACTATTTTAATACCTATTTAAATACCTGTTTTAGACTATTTAAATACCTATTTAAATA
>CM053772.1:211244336-211314225 GCA_028658325.1 Potorous gilbertii | reverse complement strand
GTATATATGTACATACATACGGATATGCATGTGTACACATACACATACACACACACATAAGTATATATGTACATACATACGGATATGCATGTGTACACATACACACACACGTATATATATAAGTATATATGTACATACATACAGATATGCATGTGTACACATACACACACGTATATGTAAGTATTTATGTGCATACATACAGATATGCATGTGTACACATACACACACATATATAAGTATATATGTACATACATACAGATATGCATGTGTACACATACACACACATATTAGTATATATGTACATACATACGGATATGCATGTGTACACATACACACACACGCATTTAAGTATATATGTACATACATACAGATATGCATGTGTACACATACACACACACGTGTATAGTCATTACATTGGAATAATGATTGAATTTAGGGAATGTGATGAAATCACTATCCCGGAGAATGTCCACAGAGGAAACCCCCAGGACAGAGCTTTGGGAAAACCTAGGGTGGGAGATAGATGATGAGAATGAGGAAGAGTCAATAAATCAAAGAAAAAAATGTAATAAGCACTTACTGTGTTCCAGGTGTTATGCTATGATAGAAAGAAAAGCAAAAGCACCATCCCTTCCTGCAAGAACCTCACATTCCAGTAGAGGAGATACTGAAATATGCAGGATAAATTGGAGATGATCTCGGAGACAGGGCACTGGGATTAGAGGTGATTGGGAAAGGCTTCTTCAGAAGGTATGATTTTAACCGAAACTTGGAAGGATCATCAGGACACATGGAGGAGGAGGAAAGAATTTCAGCTATGCAGGACAGCCAGTGAAAATGCATGGAGCTGGGAGATGGAGTGTCTTGTGTGAAGAGTAAGGAGGCTAGTGTTTAATGGGTTGTAGAGGATTTGAAAGTAATAAGCTATATGAAGACTGAAAAGATTAAGAAGGGAAAATAGAGGGTTTATATATGATTCTGGAGGCAACAGAGAGCCATCTGAATTTATTGAACCAGAGTGTGTGTGTGACAGTGTCTGCCTTACCCTTTAAGATCAGTTTGAGAGCTGAAAGGAGGAAGGACTGGATTGGGGGACTCTCCACGCAGGGAGAACAACCAGAAAGCTATAGCAGTAATGCAGGTGGGAGCTAAGGAGGACCTACACCAGGGTGCTGGCAGTCTCGAGGGAGAGGGTGAAGCATGTATGAGAGATGCTATGAAGGTAAAGCCCATAGACAGTGGGAAATTGAGGATGACACCTTGGTTGTGACCAAAGTAATGGAAATCTTTCAGAGGGATGAGGGTGGTTGACCTTATCACAAGCTATCACAAGTGTTTAAATAGAATAAGGATGGAGAAAAGACCATAAGACATAAAAAAGATTAAAATTAAGGTGATTTTAGTAATTTTAGAGAGAGCAGTTTCAGGAAATAGTAGGCGGGGGGGATAGAGGGCAGATCTTGAGGGGCTGAGTAGTAGGTGAAAGGTAAGGCAGTCAAGGTAATAACCTATTAAGGTCTCTTCTAGGATCTCCATGGTGAACGAAATGAGAGAGGGAATGTCAGAGGCAAGAAAAAGATTTTTTTTAAGGATGGAAAAGAACTGGACATGTTTGTAGGCAGCAGAGAAGGAACCCATAAAAGTCGGAATTGAGAAAGAGTGCATGATTGAAAGGGAAAGTTAGCAGAGGAGACAAACCATCTCCTCGTCAGTTACCAGATCAGAGACCAGATCTGAGCCAATGGGACTGAGCCCTTTTGTCTAAGGAGTATCTGGCCTGAAGCACAGTTGTTTGTCCAGCTCAATGAGTGCTTCAGGTGGCCCACTAACTACATGGGCCAGATTGACTCTCACCATGCTTCGCTTAATATCTGCCCAGCAATCTTGCAACCCAGCATATATCTTCCACGCTGTCCTTCCCACTTTCCCCCACCTGCAACTTTACTTTCCAAATCTTAAACTAGAATCAAGTCAATAGTGCCGTTTTTACTGGGAAGAGTATGTCAGCCTGCATTCTACTCTCCTGTGGAACTACTCAATATCCTTGAAACTCCCCAAACCAAAATACCCCTCCCTGCTTACCACTGTATATGTTGTTTCCTTCTTTTAGAGTATAAACTCCTTGAGAGCAGGGATTATCTTTGTTTTTTTATTTTCATTCACTTCCATTAACTCAGTGCTCAAGATATAGTATGCATTTAATAGATGCTTTTTCATTCATTTATTTATTTGATCAAAGATGCAAATAAAGGGGCTGGCAATAAGAAAGTAATTTTTTCTTCAGGGATTAGCGCTATGGAGAAAATAAGGAGATAAGGTGATACAAGGGAGTTCTGGGTTATGGACAAGGGAAGAGGGTACGTAAGGCAGATTGCCTTGATTTTACTAGTAAAGTAGAAGATAAGGTGCCATGCTGAAAGGCACCTGGACTAGGGACCTTGTGTAGAAAAGAGGAGTTTAGAACAGTTGCTGTAGGCAGTGTTATAAATAATCAAGGATTTTGTGCAATCATGAGGATTCAATTGAGATTAGAGAAAAATGTGTAGTGGCTCAAGTTGGCATGGTTATTTAAATTCTCCCATCAGTGCTTAGCAGCCGTGAGTAGGAGGGGAAAAAAGCGGACAGTGGAAGAAAGCAAGCTTGGGATTTGGCAAGGTACAAGCTATCCTAAGAGAAGGAGATGAGAGTTAAAGGGGCTGGGTTGTGAGGGGGAATATATGATCCAGGTTCTGAAGGGTGGTTAGTGAGGCCAGAGCAAGGGTGATAGACAGGGAAAAGCATGGAGAGCTGTACTGGAAGTCATGGCAAGGGTAAAAAGAAGGCTTATGAAAAGTGAGGAAGAGGAAAGGAATGGTAAGTTGTGATCAGCTAGGAATTTTAGAATTCAAAATAATGAGGATAGTTACAGATAATGGTTAGATCTAAGGTACAACCGTCCTTGAGAGTGGCTGGGGCTGGGTGAAGAAATAAGTCATGGGAGCTGAGGAGACCAGTTAAATCAGCAGCCAATGCGTTTGGATGGAGACAACTATGTATCTATATCTCTACATACATCTTTATGTACACACATATGTGTCTATATGTTATATAAATACATATATTTAGGCATTTATATAGGGCATGGGTTGGAGAGCAGAGGAATTCTGAGAGCCAAGTACCGAAAGGAAAAAAAATTGCAAACTATTATACTCAATTATATATCAACAACCGAAAATACAAATGAAATGAATATTTATAAAAATTTAAAATCTTTGCATGAACAAAATAAGAAATAAAGAATCTAAATAGCCTGATATAAAAATAAATTGAGCAAATTGTGAATGAATAATGAGAAGGGAAAAAATCCCATGTCCAGATGGATTTATAAGAAAATTTTATCAAATATTTGAAGATTGAATAGCTCCTGTGATACATAGTGCTCACAAAAATAAAGTACTCCACTGAAGTTCCTTCAAAGAGAAAAATATTGTCTTGATATATAAGTCAGAGAGAAATAAGACAGAGAAGGAAAACTAAAGACCACTATTAGGTATTATTATTTTTTGTAGGTACTGAACCTATGATTTCATTGTGATAGGAAACTCCTGGTGAAGAAATTTCTTCAAAAAAGTGCTGCACCTGCTCACAACTTATAAGGTAGAAACATTTCTCTAAGTCTGATATATTGGGGAACAGCCTGATCTCTAGTGGATAAAAGGTTGGCCTGAGAGTTAGGAAGGGCCAGGTTCAAATTCCATCTTTGATATGCAGAGGCTGTGTGATCCTGGGTAAGTCACTTAACATCTCAATGCCCTAGGCAATTCTTTCAGATCAAGAATAAATATTGATATAAACTATCAGCAAAGAGGCTACATTAATATTTTCAAAAATCATTGGATTAATACCAAGAAGGCAAAGACATTTCAGGAAAACTACAAATCATACTTATAGCAAAAATAATACAAACCAAGTGATTTTCCAGTAATGTCTGACTCTCTGTGACCCCATTTTGGAATTTTCTTGGCAGAGATACTGGAGTGGTTTGCCATTTCCCTCTCCAGCTCATTGTACAGAAGGAACTAAGGCTACTTTAGGGTTAAATGACTTGCCCAGGGTCACACAACTAGGGATGATAAGCAGGAGGAAGATCCACCCACCACCCTGCCATGTCACTACACATCTATCGGGGAAGCTTATTGATATTTCCAAGGATCTATGATTTAATCTAATAGTAGTTTCTCCACTGGTATAGATCCTGCTACAACTCCCTGAAGCACAGATCTGCCTTTGGCCATTCTCTGCCCAGTGAACTTTAGTGGCTTCCTCCCACCTGTAATATAACGCCTTCCCAATAACTCCTGAAGATGATTCTTTCTGCCTCGAACTACAGTGCTACCTATCTGCCCAAATAATCATCATAGCTAGCATTATATAGAATACTTTAAAAGTTGAAAAATACTTTACATATGTTAACTTATTTGATTGTCACAACCCTGGGAGGTAGGTGGTATTATGAGGAAATGGAGGCTGAGAGAGGTTAAATGACTTGCTCAGGGTCACACAGCTAGCAAATGTCTGAGGACACACTGGAACTCAGGTCTTCCTGGATTCTAAGTCTAGCACTCTATTCGTCATACTGCTTCACTGCTTACCATGTACCAGGCATTATGGTATCAATAGGGAATACATAGACACATTCTTATTCCTCAAGACGTTTATTTACTTTCTGTCTTGGGAGGAAGAGAATAAACATACGCACAGAAAAATAAAAACAAAATATATATGAAATAAAGACAATAATTCCAAGTCAGAGAGATTGTTAAAAACTGGGAGGATCGAGAAAAACCTAAATTGAGAGGGTGGTACTTGAGAGAAAGAGGGATTTCTAAAGGCAGAGGTGAAGAGGCAGAGCATGGGGGCCCTAGACAGAGGGAAGAGAGGGAAACTAAGTCAGACTACTTGTCTGGAATGTAGAGAGTATTAAGGGAGTAAGGTGACATCAGTCTTGAAAGAGGTTGAAGCCAGATTCTCCAGATACTCCAAACAAAGGTAAAGGGCACAGCCCTCCTTTCTGTTAAAAACTGATAAATGAATTTGTTTTGGGTATAGTGGTAGGGTTTGAACTTTGTAGTAGGGTCTTGTGTGTGTGTGTGTATGTGCATGTACATGTGTGTGTGTGCATACACGGTATTGGGAAGGAGTAATCTTGGAGGTAATAGAGAGTCACTGAAGTTTATTAGGTGTAAGAGTGACGAGTTCAGATGTGTGCTTCAGAAAGCTATAGAGGGATCTGTACCAGTGGAGAAAGTATTAATAAATGAAATCATAGCTCTTTGAAATATGTAGTGAGATGCCAGGATGGACTAATGATCTTTTTTCCTGCTTATTTATCTTCCCTAACATATGGCAACCAGATGGTGCATTGAATGGAGCACTGGACCTGGAGCTGAGTTCAAATCCAGTCTCAAACAGTAGCTGGGTGCCTCTTGGCAAATCACTTAACCCTTTTAACCTCAGTTTCCTCATCGATAAGATGAACTGGGGAAGGAAAATGGCAAACTACTCCAGTGTCTTTATCAAGAAAATCCAGTGGAGGCATGAAGAATTGGATATGACTGAATAACCTGGATATTGTGAGAAGCCACCTGAAATGTACTTTAGTACCCCGCCCCCCAAGAAGATTACAGGAAGCTGGGGAGATCTTGGAGGAGGAAGCTTGCTCAGTTAATCAAGGTGGATCATGGACCCTGGAGGACAAAGGGAGAGAAAGTAGGGCATTCCTGAGAGCAGGACATGCTTCCATGGAGTGAGAGGTCTGGAGAGCATTGTGCCAGGACATACTCAGAAAGGAGTCCTTCAATTTCAAGAAAAATGCACCTGAAGAGTGACCTAACAGAGATACCAACTGCTAGCCAGGAGTTGTTAGGGCAGAGAACCCCAGGGGGAGGCAGACAGCAGCCCTGGGAAGAGGCTGTGTTTGTGCAGCTGTCTGTAATCATGAATTACCCCCAGGGCCATAAAAGAATGTAAAGCTAATTGTGGTTTGGATATTGTGGTGAGGGCCTCTCCTAGCAGTGCTTAGGATAGACTATGGAACAGTTACTGAAAATGTGAAGTGGAACAGAGGGTGTGTGTGCACGCATGCAAAAATACATGTGTGGAGTAGGGCTGGAGGGAGACAGAAAAGGGCCAGAGTGTGAATTAATTAGGGAGCTGGGGCACAGTGAGTGTTGAATATTGGGTGGTCTTCATGTGAACAGAGTGTAGATCATATTTTGGATCCCATTTTATTTATTTTCTTCTAATTTATTTATTTATTTTGAGTTTTCAACATTCATTTCCACAAGATTTTGAGTTCCAAATTTTCTCCCCATCTCTCCCCTCAGCCCACCCCAAGAGAGCATGAATTCTGATTATCCCTTCCTCCAATCTTCCCTCCCTTCTCTCACTCCCCTGCCTTCTCTTTTCCCCATCCCCTCTATTTTCTTGGAGGGCAAGATAGATTTCTATACCCCATTGTCTGTATATCTGATTTCCAAGTTGCCTGCAAAAACAGTTTTTAACATTTGTTTTTAGAACTTTGAGTTCAACTTCTCTTCCTCTCTCCCTCCCTGCCTATCCCCACTGAGAAGGCAAGCAATTTGATATATGTTATATATGTGTAGTTATGCAAAAGACTTCCATAAAAATCATGTTGTGAAAGGCTAACTATATTTTCCTCCATCCTATCCTGCCCCCCATTTATTCTTTTCTTTCTTTTGATCCTGTCCCTCCTCAAAAGTTTTCACTTCTAATTACCCCCTCCTCCCATTTTCCCTCCCTTCTATCATGCTCCCCAAATCTCACTTATCCCCTTCTCCCCTATTTTCCTGTAGTGTAAGATAGATTTTCATAGCAAATTGAGTATGCATGTCATTACTTCCTTAAGCCAAATGTGATGAGTAAGCTTTACTTTTTCTCTTCACCTCCCCTCTATTCCCTTCCATTGCAAAAGCTTTTTCTTACCTCTTTTATGTGAAAGATAATTTCCCCCATTTTATTTTTCCCTTTCTCCTCCCAATATATTCCTCTCTTACCCCTTAATTTTATTTTTTAAGATATCATCCCTTCCTATTCAACACACCCTGTGCCCTCTGTCTGTATATATATAATCCCTCCAACTACCCTTGTACTGAGAAAAGTCTCAAGAGTTATAAATATTATCTTTCCCCATAGGAATGTAAACATTTAGTAAGTCCTTTATGATTTCTCTATCCTTTTTTCATGCTTCTCTTGATTTTTGTGTTTGAAAGTCAGATTTTCTATTCACTTCTGGTCTTTTCATCAAGAATACTTGAAAGTCCTCTTTTTCACTGAATGACCATTTTTTTCCCCTTACGTATTATACTCAGTTTTGCTGGGTAGGTGATTCTTGGTTTTAATCCTAGTTCCTTTGACTTCTGGAATATCATATTCCAAGTCCTTTGATCCCTTAATGTAGAAGCTGCTAGATCTTGTGTTATCCTGATTGTATTTCCACAATACTCAAATTATTTCTTTCTGGCTTCTTGCCATATTTTCTCCTTGACCTGGGAGCTCTGGAATTTGGCCACCATATTCCTAGAAGTTTTCCTTTTGGGATCTCTTTCAGGAGGTGATTGGTGGATTCTTTCAATTTTTATTTTGCCCTCTGGTTCTAGAATCTCAGGGCAGTTTTCCTTGATAATTTCTTGAAAGATGACTAGGCCCTTTTTTAGATATGGCTTTCAGGAAGTCCCATAATTTTTAAATTGTATATCCTGGATTTATTTTCCAGGTCAGTTGTTTTTCCAGTGAGATATTTCACATTGTCTACTATTTTTTCATTTCTTGGGTTTTGTTTTATAATTTCTTGATTTTTTTCATAAAATCATTAGCTTCCATCTGCTTCATTCTAATCTTTAAGGAATTATTTTCTTCAGTGAGTTTTTGAACCTCCTTTTCTATCAGGCCAATTCTCCTTTTTAGGGCATTCTTCTCCTCATTGACTTTTTGGTTCTCTTTTGTCATTTGGGTTAGTCTATCTTTTACAGTGTTATTTTCTTCAGCATTTTTTTCATGGTTTTTGTGCATCACTCTCATTTCTCTTCCCAATTTTTGCTTTACTTCTCTTACTTGATTTTCAAAATCCTTTTTGACCTCTTCCATGGCCTGAGATTAATTCATACTTTTCTTGGAGGCTTTGGATGGAGGAACTTTGTTGCCTTCTGTTTGCATGTTTTTGTCTTTCTTGTAACCAAAGTAAAATTCTATAGTCTGATTCTTTTTCTAGTTTTTGCTCATTTCCCCAGCAATTTACTTGACTTTTGAGCTCTGTCAAGGTAGATCTCTACTTCCAGTGGGGGTAGGGGATGTACTGTCAGCTGCTTGATTTCCCCACAACCTGTGGGCCTAGAGCTCCAGAAACAGTGACAGCAGTTGCCCTTGCTGCTGCTGTGGCTGCTGTGGGTCCCTCTGCCCCTTCCCCCTCTGTTGCCCTGGGGCTGAGACCAGACCACTCCACTCTCCCACACTGATCCCTTAGGTTTTTCCCACTGACCTTCCAATTTGTCTTTGGCATTTTGAGATTTTGAAGTCTGGGAACTGCCACAGGTATGAGAGATTCAGTCTCCCCAAGGCCTGCTCAGGTCCTGTCTGTACTGGCACACGCCACACTGGATTGCATTCTGCTCCCAGTGTGGCATGATGGACACTTCCCAGTGACCTTTTGGATTGTCTTGGGCAGGAGATTTTGCTTTACTACGTCATTCTGTGAGTTCTGCAGCTGCATAATTTGTTTAGAACCATTTTTTTACCGATATTTGGTTGGGTTTGGTGGGAATGTTCTAGAATGTCCTTACTGTTACTCTTGGTTCCTTGGATCTCATTTTAAAGGGTGTGAGAGGAAAAGCATACAAGGATTATAACACTGGAGTCTATTTCATATTGAGTGTCTTGAGAATAAGACTAACCTGCATAAAATGGCAGGGCAGGTAAGTGGTTCAGTGAATAGAATGCCAGGTCTTGAGTTAGGAAGACTCATTTTCCTCAGACACTTCCTATCTGCATGAACCTGGACAAGTCACTTAACCCTATTTGCCTCAGTTTCTTCATCTGTAAAATGAGCTGGAGAAGGAAATGACAAGCACTCCAGTATCTTTGCTAAGAAAACCACAAATGGGATCATCAAGAATTGGACATTGCTGGACTCAACAATGAGCATAAAACAATATCAATGCTTTTAGAATGACCTGGACCAGGCCCTGGGGGAGGCAAGTATTTGAACAGGGCATTTCTACCCTCATGCCCAATAGTCTTTACTTTGGAAAAGGCAGCTCTTAAGGTAGAGCATAGGCCCTCAATGGACCTGGAGCTTGTTGAGTGAAAGCAGTGTAAATATAAGTGGTTCTATCATAAGAGTTATAGAAGAAGGGTGAGGAAGAATTCTATTCAGTACAACTCAATGAGTGTTCATTAAGGAACTTTCATGTGCCAGGCACTGTGCTAGACTTTGGGGCTATGAAGGCAAGAATGAAAAGAGTCCTTGCCCTCGAAGACCTTACATTCTCCTAGGGAATGATGGAACTGTAATGGGAAGTGGTGGTGTGAACAATGGCCCTGTCTGTCCTGGGTTGGGAGTTATAGAGAACTTTGATGAGAGGGACAAATTATATTCACCAGATGGCTAGAGGAATCATGGAGGACTGATCATGAGCCACATTAAGAGATAGGCTCATGGGAGACTCACAAGAAAGTTGTAGTTGGTGTCCAGTGGACAGCTGTGAAGGTTTTGATGCCCCACTATGCTCTGTGGTCTCAGGGACAGGTTTATTCAATATCAAGCATTACTATTTTTGTGAGCTTTAATGTAGGTTTGATTTCATTGATTGATCTGTAAATTACCTTCCCCCCCCCCCCACTTCTGAGCTTTTCAACTGTGTTCTTGCAAGAGGAGTTAGTAACAACATCATGGACAGTGTCAGATAGCAAAGTGATTATTTGGGTATGGGCCGAGCCAGAAATGAGAAGTCCCCCAAAGTGTACCTGGCTCATTCATGTCATATGAGAGGAGCTTACCCAAGGGTTAATTTTTGTGAGATTACATGATATTAGAATTTAAGGCATTTGATTTCTGAATGTTTGCAGTAGTCATTTTGGGACAGTAGCCTTTGAAAACACTGGGACTTGTTAGAGATTATGGTGTGGAGAAACTAGCAAGTAAATTGGTTCCTTAATTATTAGACTAGTCTCATAAAAATTTGATTTGGACACTAATAGTGGAGTATGATGAAAGTTGTGGATGTCTTCTTCAGATTGTTGTGGAGTCTGAGAGGATGGGGATTGTGGGGAAAAGTGTTCTGGAAGGAGGACAATGCAGATTGTTGTTACAGTTTGTCCTTCATTCTTGCAGAGGACCATGGCATCAAGGAGGTGATGCCATGACTTGCAAATGAATTGGATTTAAGTGAAGGAGTGCTGTGAAAAGTCACTAGCCTCACTTTTTCCTCAGGAGTCATCTAGGTCTAGTGGCCGCATTAGGATGACTGAAGATAGCCTTGAATGCAGTGGGAGATCTTACCTTTTGAAGCTGAGATCTTTAACAGGTCTCAGTTTGATTGAGACAGTAGCCATAGAGTGATTAAGGCTAGGTAAAAAATGTAAAGTGTACAGGAGGATGAGGCAGTTACTACCTGCATGAATCACCTGAGATTGTTGATCCTTCCAAAGCTCCTAGGAGCCATGGTGTGTGGATGAGTAGGAGTGGGGTTTGGTTACCAGTCACCAAATTCCCTTGGACACCACATCCCTCATAGAGACTCTGGAACTATGTCAGACGTGAAAGAACCAGCTGGTAGTGAGACATTTTCCGCTTCTGTCAGCAACCTCATATCATTAAAAATTATGTATTTATGGGGGCAGGCCCCAAAAGAAGTTTTACAGTCTGTTACAGACACTTTAGAGGTAATTATGAGTATTTCCAGGGGGAACACTGGTCACTAACCTGTGTAGTAAGTTAGAATAGTGGTGTCAAACTCAAATAGAAACAGGGTTTCTAAACTCTGCAGGCTGCAGTTGGAGTTAGAAAACCATATGTTAACACTATCTATATTTTATTATAGGGCAGCTAGGTGGCATGGTGGATAGAGGGCTAGACCTAGAGTCAGGAAGACATCTTCTTGAATTCAAATCTGGCCTTAAACACTTACTAGCTGCGTGAACTGAATAAGTCACTTAACCCTATTTGCCCCAGTTTCTTCATCTGTTAAATGAACTGGAGAAGGAAATGACAAACCACTCCAGTATCTTTGCCAAGAAAATTCTAAATGGACTCATGAAGAGTCAGGCACAACTGAAAAATGGCTGAACAACATTTTATTGTTTATTAATTTTATAAAATATTTCCCAATTGCATTTTAGTGTGCTTGGGATTGTGCGCAGTTCAGTATGCCCTTGGGATTTAGTGAGTGGGGCACAGACCTGTGCTTTAGGAAAATCACTTTATTTCTGTTTGGAAGAGAGGTTAAAATGGGGAAGTACTCAAGGCAAGGAGAACAATTAGATTTTTCCAGTAATCCAGGCTGGAGGTGATAAGGGTCTAACTCAGGTAGACATGGGAGAGTAGAAGACAGATGCCAGAGATGCTGTGGAGACAGACATGACAAGATGGGAAAACTGAAAGGATATATGGAGTAAGGAAGAGTGAGGCATCAAGGGTGATACTAAAATTTAAAACTGGAGGACTGGAAGGATGATGGTGTTTTGACAGGCATAAGGAAGCTTGGAAGAAAGGAGTTTTGGCAAAAAATAATGAGTTCTATTTTGGACATGTTGAGTTTGAGATGCCTATAGGGCATTAGTTTTAAAAGTCTAAGACATACTTAAAGATGAATAACTGGTGCTCAGGAGGGAGATTAACACTGGACTTTAGAATCATCTGCATAGACTTGATGAACTCATGGGACCTCATGAGGTCACCAATAGGTAAAGTTTTCTAGCATCCCCCTAACGACTGGGGCCAGTCTTTGCTGTGATTACAGCAAATTAATCACCACTTTTGACATTACTCTCCAGCTTTCACACACAGCTGGAAACCTCACCATCCTCTGGGGATGTAGTTAGGAATTTGGCATGAATTCAACTCAACAGCAACCCAACAAATATTTATTAAGTACCTACTGTGTGCAAGGAACTGTGCCATGCCCTCTGTGATGTATGCTGCTCCTCACATGCTATTGAACAGAGCTAGAGGAAATCACATAAATGAGTTGACTGGGCCCAGTACAAAAACTGGGCATAAAACTCAGAGTGATCAAAGACAAAAAAGGAAAAGACTTCCATGTAAGAAAAAAACATAACAGCATTTTTTGTTATAGCAAAAAACTGGAGACAAAGGGAGTGCTCATTGACTGGGGATTGGCTAAGTAAATTATGGTAAAGAAATGTAATTGAATATTTTTTTTTCACCATAAGAAGTGATCAAAGGAACGAACTCAAAGGAACCAGTAAAGACAAATATGAACTGATTCTGAATTAAGTGAACAGAAGCATGGGAGAGGAGAGAGAGCAAAGGGCCCTGGATAGAACTTTGGGAAACACTTATATTTAGCGGAGTGATGTGGATGGTGAGCTAGTAAAAGAGAGTGAGGAGTGGTCAGAAAAGTAGAAAGAGAAGCCAGGGAAGATAACAAAAGTACCACGTAACAAAATCCTTTGATTGAAGGTAGAATCTAGGAAGAAACAGTGGTCACTAGTACCAAATGCTGTACAAAGGTTGAAAAGAATAAGACCTGAGAAAAGGCCATTCAATTTGGCAAATAAAGGATCACCAGACTTTGGAGATGGCAATTTCAGTTGAAAGATTCAGTTAGAGGTTAAATTATAAAGTCAGTGAGAGGGGAGACAATGTGGAAGTAGCCAGTGTAGGCAGCTTTTTCCACAGAGTTCAACCATGAAAGGGGGGAGAACTATATAATGATAGTTTGAGGGTGTAGTAAAACTTGTTGTTCAGTTGTTTTTCAGTAGTGTTTAACTTTTCTTGATCCCGTTTTTTGGATTTTCTTGGCAGACATACTAGAGTGGTTTGACATTTCCTTCTCCAGCTCATTTTACAGATGAGGAAACTGAGGCAAACAGGGTTAAGTGACTTGTCTAGGGTCACACAGTAAGTATCTGAGGTCAAATTTGAACTCAGGAAGATAAGTCTTCCTGATTCCAGACCTGGAACTCTACTGTGTCATCTAGCTGCATATAGCAAAATCTGGTGAATCTTTTTGGAAAGATAGGAGAAACTTGAATGTTTTTGTAGGTATTAGGGAAAAAAGCAGCAGAGAGGGAGAGCCTAAATATTAGAAAGAGAGAAGATGATTGAAGGGACAGTCTTCTGGAGAAGAGGGGATGAAATCAAGGGACTGGGGTAGAGAGCTGATCCTTGGGAAAGAAAGCTCCTCTCATATGACATGAAGGAGCCAGGTACACTTTGGGGGACTTCTCATTTCTGGCTCGGCCCATTCCCAAATAATCACTTTGCTATCTGACACTGTCCATGATGTTGTTACTAACTCCTCTTGCAAGAACACAGTTGAAAAGAAAATTAATAGACCTCAATGACTAGAGTAAAGGAAGGGAAAATGGGGAATGTTGCCAAGAGGTTTTGAGATGTGGAGAGATGGACATCAAAGGCAAGAGGAAAAGAGGAGAGAGAAGAGGAGAGAAAAGAAGTTTTGGAGTAGTCTTTGTAAAAATTGAGATAGAGAATGAATAAGGGAGGAATAAAAGGATAGATTACTATTATTTTTTGCTGTGAGGATCTGGGAGAGATTCAACATTTACTGTGTTTTTGCTTATTTAGTTAGGTTTTTACTTTGAACTTAATTATGATCATTTCCATATGCAAAGAATACAAAAAGAATTGTATATGAACCATGAATGTCCATTACATAGAGATTTCCTCAAAAGTATTAAATAAATTTAGTACAATAGTTCTAAAAATGTCCTGCACTTTGTTTCTTTTTGAACTTCTTTCTGTTCATCTCTGTGTATTTTTTTAAAAAATGTGTCCTTGATAGTCTTTTATTTTTGGGGTGAGGATATAACCCTCACTGTTGTCTCCTGTCCCCCTGTCCCCTTTCCTCTATGCCTCTATTATTTTTCTCTCTAATATTTTCAAGTAAAACAAATCCATGCATTTGTTATGTCTGAAAATGTATTTTTCATTCTGTACCTTTAGTTAAGAAGATTGTTTATTTCATTCATCAGAGTTCTTAAATCTTTCAAAATTGTTTTCCTTTACAATGTTTACAATCATTGTATCTGTCATCTTCCAAGGTGGTGTAGCAGATAGGTCTGTGGGTTTGGAGTTAAGTAAGAGCTGAGTTCAAATGCAGATACTTACTAGCTATGTTGGCCAAGTCACTTAAACTCTGTTTGCCTCAGTTTCTTCAATTGTAAAATGAGAACAATTATGCCATCTACCTTCCAGGCTTGTTATGAGGATCAAATGAGATACTATTTGTAAAGTGCTTAGCACAATGTCTGGCACATAGTAGGAGCTTTATGAATGCTTATTCTTTTCCTCTCCCCTGCTTCTGTTCACTTATATCATATATGTCTTTACTGGTTCCTCTGAGTTCATTCCTTTGGTCACTTCTTATGGTGAAAAAAATATTCAATTACATTCCTTTACCTTAATTTGCTCAGTCAATCCCCAGTCACTCCCTTTGTCTCCAGTTCTTTGTGGCAACAAAAAATGCTGTTATGTTTTTTTCTTACATGGAAGTCTTTTCCTTTTTGTCTTTGATCACTTTGAGTTTTATGCCCAGTTTTTGTACTGGGCCCAGTCAGCTCAGTTACGTGATTTCCTCCAGCTCTCTTCAGCAGCATGTGAGTAGCAGCAGACACCACAGAGGGCATAGCACAGTTCCTTGCACACAGTAGGTACTTAATAATTATTTGTTGGGTTGCTGTTGAGTTGAATTCATGCCAAATTCCTAACTACATCCCCAGAGGATGGTGAGGTTTCCAGCTGTGTGTGAAAGCTGGAGAGTAATGTCAAAAGTGGTGATTAATTTTCTGTAATCACAGAGCTCATGAACTGTGTTAGGCAGGCCCCAGTCCTTAGGGGGACCTTAGATAACAAACTGCTGCTGTAGTTACTGTGACTTCCAGTGCAGCTGAAAGAGCCCCCAAGCTACTCACGAATGTTCAGGCTGATCAGGGAAGATGAGTCCAGTGGAATAGATAGAGAATGTGGCTAGAGGATATGGAATTGGGGCAAATGACTTCCTAACTGATCTAATTAGTGGGAGCTATCCAAGACCAGTGGAGAGGAAGACAAAGTCAAGGAAGAGCTCCATGAACAAATTCTCACCATGACAGCCAGTTTTTGGGCTGTTGCTCTGTCCAACTCCTTCCCCAATACATCCCTTAGAAGAAATAAGAATTATATATTATTAAAAGAGGGTAGGAACTGACCAGACTTTGATCATTGAACATCTATCATTGGTATTAACGAAGTTAGAGCCACAGGTCCAGGATTGGGAATTTTTTAAAACCTTTTATTGTTCAGAATACCTCAACTCTTTTCTAATGGATAAAATAAATTACCATTCTTATAAGGGTGGAGAAAATAGGAAAAAAAGTTCACATTTTCATTATTTTAAGCTATAACTATAATGTTATAATTACTATTAATTCTATGAGTGTAGTTTGTATTTGAATGAATCCTAAGGTCCAGCACAACTTTTTTTTAATGAAATAAAATACTGGTAAATTAATTCTTAAAGATAAGACTCAAATAATTAATTTTTTGGAGGAAATTATCTTTTGAATATTCACTAGATAGTTGTGTAAAAATAGCAATGCCTTATCCACTTCAAATACATACATACATACATACATATATGTATAATTTAGGTAGATATTGCATAGATACAAAAACATAGTCTTTTTAAAAATTTTGTTTATGGGATTTTTTTTGCGGAGGAGGAATAAAAATATAAAAAATAAAAGCCTTGTTTTTGCCTTTCATTATAAACATTCTAATTGAATAAGACATAAAGTTCTTAATTGCCAAAACAGAAGTCTCACATTTAGAAATATAATATCTAAGAAGTGTACAAAAATAACCAACTTCATTAACTTGAAAATACATGAAAATGATGGAAAAAGATTTTTGAAAAAGTGGCCACATAGCAAATTAGTATGATGTTCTAGTCTAAGCGCACCAATAAGAGATCAATAATAAATAGCCTACTCTCATAGTGCTGTATGTAGAATAGAATCTGAAAACAGAACATTTCTGCAGTTATTTTAAGTCTCACTGCATTATAGCTGGGAGCATGCTCAAATAGGTAAGACATTACGATATTTATAAAATATTGAGCAAGGCAGTTTCAGCATTCAAATCTGCTTCTGTAGAAAAGACTTTGAAGACAAAGGAGTTAAACAAAAACAGAATGTCATTTTTAATGCACTTTCACCAGTTGGAAAGCCAGAAAAGTCTATGTTCATTTATCTGATACTTCCTATCAATTCCATACACCTTGGTATTAGCATAAGATGGGATGGTATTAGCATAAGATCCATCCCTCCCCATCCTTTTGGGAAAGAAGTTATGGCCACAGGTCCAGGGACAGAGGCCACTCCAAGTTCCTTTGTTTCATTCTGTTGGTCACATACCCCTGGGATGGAGAAAGACTGAAAGTGTACTGTGTCTGCTCATCTTGAAGTTGGATTCCAGGCAACAAGTGAGTTTAAATTATTTTATGGGGAAAAACTCAAGGTACATTCCATTACAGCCTCTGGAAAGATTAGGTCTGTGGGCTGTATTGAAGAGGGCTATTTGTATTAATGTTCTATTGTGCTATATTTGGAATTTCTAAGTTAGATCAAGCACATCAGCAAAGGTTGGCATAGCAATCCCTGGTGTCCAGACACTGACCTCTACTCCCAGCCCCCAGTTCCCAGGATTTTTTCTTTGATTGGGGCAAACTGCGCTCTCTTCAAAATGCTTTCTCTCTATTCCCATAGCCATCAAGCTAACTCGGTCCCTCATCACTGTACATTTGCACCATTGAAATAGCTTCCTATTTGGTCTCCCTTAGTCCTATCCTCTCCATAGTTGCCAAAGTGACTTCTAGAAACACAAGTCTCACCATGTCATCCTTCTCTTCCCCTCAGTAAACTCTGGTGGCTCCCTGTTACCTCCAGGATCAACTTTGACGTCCTTTGCTAGGCATTTAAAGCTTTTCACAACGTGACCCATGCTTTTTCTTTCCTCTCCAGGTCTGTTGGTCATTGCTATCCCACATGACGTCCCATCTCTGATTTCTGCTCCTTCACCCTGGCTGTCTCCCATGCTTACAATAATACTCTTTCCTCATCTCTGCCTCTTAGAATTCCTGCCTTCCTTCAGGACTCAGTTCAAAGTCATATTTTGCCAGGATTCCTTTCCCAGTTTTCTGCTCCCTCCTCACCATCTCCCCATAGCTGCTAGTGTTTTGAAGGTTACTTTGCATCTACTTTTCTGCATGTATTTTGTATGGTCCTATTTAGTTACATCTTATCCCTCCCTTTAGGCTTCACATTCCTTAAGGGCAGGAACTGTTTTTTTTAACTTTCTTCCTATCCTCCCATGTTAGTGCAGTGCCTGGCATACAGCCAGTGCTTAATAAATGCTTGTTTACTAAAAGTAGGCTGTGAGTAGTAGACTGATCAGTATTTCAACATCTTGACCATCCATCCCTCTTCAAAGAGAAGAAACTTTTAAGGGAACAAAAGGCAGGACTAGCAGGAAGTGCCAAGTGTCTTTGCAGCCCATTGTTTCAAAGTTACTCTCTGATAAATAATGGTAACAATAGTAAATAATGATGATGGTGATAAAATATTTATAGCACTCTTCATTGCTACAATGTATGACAGGCTTTGCACATATTATCTTCATACAGCCCTATAAAAATCCTTAACTGCAGGGGTGAAACTGAAGAGATTTGGTATTTAGAAGTACCCAAGGAATGGAAGTGTAAGAAGGGTGTGTGTGTGTGTGTGTGTGTGTGTGTGTGTGTGTGTGTGTGTGTATGTGTGTGTGTGTGTGTGTGTGTGTGTGTGTGTGTGTACTCAATAATTACCAAGCATGATGACAACTCCTCCCTATACTCCTCAGAAATTAATGAGGTTGTTCTGAAACAGGGTGGTGGTATAAACCCAAGGGTAAGAAGAAAGGGGAGGAGGGATGGGACACTGGCTCTGGTCTGGATGGCAGGGCCAAGGAGAAAACCAAGAAAGAAAATGGAAGTTGGGACATAGCCCTTTTACTTGCAGTTTGTCAATTTCCGTTCTGGGAAATGAGGACGTTCTCTGCAACAGTCTTTAGTTCTGAGCTGACTTTATTCCCCCAGACCTCTTATTCTAAAGTATTGTGCAGGTAGTAGGATGAGTTGAGAACCAATGTTTTCAGGTCTCTGTTACATCATGCAGTGCTGACACTAGGCAAAGGCCTTTTCTAGTATTAATCTTTAATCTCCAAGCCATGAGTGGAAGCATCTGTCTCTGTTGGTCTGTCTCAACAAGTGATTGATTTGGGCTTGAGAAGCAGAGAGGCAGTAGAAATAGAGACTTATGTGCTGTTGTTTGAGGTAGATGATTATTCCTCAAATGTCATGGACCTAGGGGTACCTGACAAAGGCTATATTAAGGGCTTTTGGAAGCACTGTCAGAGGATTGAGTGCCTTCACTGTATGAGTGAGACAAATCATAACTCCAGGGAGCCATGTACAATATTCATTCACCTCAATGGCTCCAAACTTTTCTGAGAATTGTTTCAGAAAGCCCCTCTCTCCTAGACAAAGTAATCACCTGAAAGAAACTTAGTCAAGGTTACTGAGTCGTGGAGGCCTTGAGCATCAACCTTAGAGTTAGGAAAGAAGACTATATGTGTGGGCTGCAAAATATGAAACAGTATGTGGGCTACAAAAAGGGACACTCTATTTCCTTTTACAAAGGGTAGAATTGAGTTCATTTTTCACTAATAAATAGACCAGCACTTTACTTTCTAAGAAACATTAGAACTGACACATTTCACTAGAGTTATACAGATCAGTGGACATTTGATTACAAAAATCAGGAGGCAAGTGGTTTTTTGGTATTTTAAAATAGAAAACAAAAGGTTGGCTCCCCTCCCCCCTTCTTTGTCACTGAAGTACCATTCCTCTGCAGGTAAGAAATTTGACAGCTTGTGGGAGTGCTAATTAAAGCCAATTACAGCTTGACTGACCTGTCACTACACTGAAATGACTAAAACATCATGTAGCTAATAGGGAAAATGATGATTTCTCCCCGCTCCAGCTCTCATCATGGGCTCAGTGATGTTCCATCTTAGGAACTTGAGTGTAGTGACTGACTGATTGGATGCAGACTGCAGTGGTCCATTATCATCTTCACAATGGAAACCTACTCTTAAGAAGTCTCAATGAAGATAAAAAAGGACATTAATTGAAATGATGGAAAAATTGGTGGCCAGACAGAGCTAGAGTTTCTTAAATTGGATTTCAAATTCTGGAATTTTAAAGATTTAATTATAGTTGGAATATTTTATAGGGTAGTGAGATGTTTGTTCTTTTGAGTTTCTAGGGGATAAAATAATACTCACAAAGAGAATGTAGGGCTAGGTGCAGCATTTGCATTCCAGCATATAGATAATATTGGACACACGTAATCATAGGATCTAGAGTTGAAAAGGACCATTGTCCAAACCCCTCATTTTCAAAGGAGGAAGCTGATCTTCAAAAAGAGGAAGTGACTTTCTCCAGGCAAGATTAGGGTATGAAGCTAAGGCCTCTCATTTTAAATTCAAGTGTGTGTGTGTGTGTGTGTGTGTGTGTGCTTTGTCTGAGTCAATTAAATCACTGCACTCCACTTAAGGTAAGTGTCCTTCTATTAAGCCTTGATGCATTTTTGAGGTGAGAACACATGCCATGAATGTAGCAGCTGGGTGGTACAATGGATAGACTGCTGAACTGGGAGTAGGGAAGACTTGAATTAAAATCCTGCCTCAGACAACTCCCTAGCTGTTTGATCTTGGGCAAATGTAATGTTAGTGGGATTTAAGATTTTCCTTGCCCATTAATAGGGTTCACATGGAGCCTATTAAGGGAAGCTTGCTTGTAGGAAAGTTTTCACACCTTTTGCTAATTTATAATTATATTGTGATGTCTTTTGGCTCTGAGCAGTGTGTGTGTTTGTGTGTGTGTGTATACTCAGAGTTAGTATTTTACTTTGGGTGGTTTGCTTATGAGAAGAACCTTGTGATTCCTTGGTCAAGACTCTGTTTAGACCTATGTTTAGACCCTTGACTGCTCAGATGTAAAGACTCTCTCAATCCAGGGATATATGTAAAGTGTATAGCAATATTTCTTTGATTCAGGCAGTAGAGCCCTGTCTGTTAGTTTTTATTTCCATGCTTATATTTTCTCTGACATTCAGGGTGCTGAGTTGTCCCCTGAACTAGTGAATGTAGTTAAAGAAATTACTGACCCCTTAAAAGTTGCTTTCATTTAAGAAAAGCAGATCCAAAAACCTGTGCTAGCAGGTAATCCTGGGTGTGCAAGGATGTAACTTGCTGTTACAAGTCACTTAAACTCTGTCTGTCTCAGTTGTCTTAGCTATTAAATGGGGATAAAAATATCGCCTATCCCCAGTGTTAGGAGGAGAAAAATGAGATAATATTTATAAGGTGCCATGCAAACCTTACGTCACTATATGAATATTAGCTATTATTAGCTATTACATGCTTCCCCAGGTTTGGCAGGAACAGTCTGTTTGGATTGGGTGAGGGACTTGGTCACATCCTTTGGGGACTTTAGGAGACAGAAGTCCAGGGATATGATTCAGGCTAGCTTTCCTATTTGTTTGTGGCTCCAGTCTCCAGTTCAATGTTCAAAAGCTAACACATCACTTTTCTCTTGACCTCTCTCCAGGTCCTTTCTCAATGGGTAAGGTAAATTCTGTATTTAGGTCTATAGCATTGAGCTCTATATTCTCTAAGTCTATCAGAGATCACATCTTTCCCACATATATACGGTGCAGATCACAGGACTGTCCCTTGGGAAAACTGCCTCAGGCTTGGGGTTGAACTGGGTTACATTTCTATCAATGCCACTGCCCCTACATGCAGACCAAAATTATAGAAAATATTAGTATTATATCCATATACCTACGATATAATTGACCATATTTTTTACCGTATTTAAAATAAAACAGTTCCTGAGAGTGACAGATCTAGCTAATGTACTTCATGACACAACCAGCTCAGACTTTAGTTTAGTATGCAAGGAAATCACATGGCACATCACCAGTTTACCTCACTATCTTCCCCCAGATTCAATTAGGAAACTTCTGAACTTAATTTTTTGAAGTTAACTCAGATCTAAAAATTCAGTTTATCACCATGCTAAAAGGCTTACGCAAGAAAGAGAAACATATTTAATTGGGACAGAAACAAATAGTAAAGTAATAGAAAATAATCTTGACAAATATTCCTTGAATGAGTACAATTAAAATATTCCAGCTGTGGGTCCCCTGGCCACATAGTGAGATTCTGGACTTTTGAGAAGTACCAGAAATCTTGATTTTGATCAGAATGGATCCTTACTGGAAAACTATACCACAAAAAATAATTTCCCCATAGTCTCTTGGTTTCTGGATGGGTGAGACTGTGGATAGAGAGGTATTATGATAGAGGCCTGGCCTTGGAATTAGGAAAAGTTAGATTCAAGGCTTATCTCTCACCCATACTAGTGACCAATCAACTTTTCAATGCTTCAGACAATTCCTTAAGACTAGAAATTATAGATGAAGTGCCAGTGGAGGTAGTTTCCACACCAGGAGTTTTCTACATGGCTGAAGTCATAGGCCTGCTTATCTTCCTTCATGCTCTTTCTTTCCTTCTTTCTTTCTTTCTTTCTTTCTTTCTTTCTTTCTTTCTTTCTTTTTAAAGCCTGTGTGTACTGGTTGAAATGTTTTCTAGAACTGCTTATTTTCTTCTGTTCCCTTCCAGAGACTGGAATTCTATTCACAAACATCATCTCTAAAATCTAGCTATTCCATATGCTTTCCAGGTAAGTGGCTCAAGTCAGTAATGCTTCCTTTGAACACTCTACTAAGCACAAAATTCTTGAAAACAGGCCAACTACAGAATTCTCCCTTGGTACAGGTCTTCTGTCGAAGGCTCATCTCAGTTACCAGTTCTTCTGTATTGCTTTCCCTGATCACAGCAGGAGAAAGTGTTCTCTCTCACCTCAGATTTCTCAGAGCCCTCTGCTGGAACCTCATCTTTTAAGTGATCACACTTGATTATAAACAGTTTATTTGCCTATGTGGTCAATAGTTAATCCACTTTTAAAGAGCAAAGTCTGGCCAGGCATAGGGGTACATACTTGTAGTCCTTGCTGCTGAGGATGTGGAGGCTGGTGGATCTTTTGAGTTCGGTGTTATGAGATACACTAGGTCTAAAGCTGAGCCTCTTGGACTGGAGGACTGTGAGTGGGGTCTAAAGAGGGGCAAACCAGACCAGGTTAGAAAAATGGTGTAGCTTAATGCTTCCATGCTGCTCAGTATTGGGATTGGGCCCATGACTAGGTGGTTGCACTTCCAGCCTAGATGAAATAGGGGAACCCAGGCTCAAAAATAGAGCACAGCAAAAAAAAAAAGGGCTATGGCTACAGGACTCCTGGGCTTCCCTCAGAACCATTAGGCTCTGACCTCTCAAACTCTCCTTCAAACAGAGGAATATTATCTTCCTGATAGCCTCCACTGTTTGATATAAGGCAATGAATGCATACAGTGGGTACTTAATGTTTCCTATATGAATGACTCAAAAACAAGAAAAGTTGGAAGGGATTCATCTAATTCTCTGACCTGGGTTGGAATCCCCAGCTCTGCTACTTCCTGCCCATGGGATCATGAGAAATTTACTTCTCTGGGAATCCATTCCCAACATTCTGGGAATGAGGAAGTTGGACTGGGTGATCTGTAAGCTTCCTAAGTGTCATGAGCTTGTAATCCTATGATCCTATGATCTCATGATTGTGTGCTACAAGTACACTCTAGAAAGAGAGGTCCAATGCTATCTTTAAAATTTGGAACTCTGATTGAAAAGTCATAAAGATGTTGTTAGTTTTTTTTTTATATCACATTCTAGCTATAAAACTGGAACTGCTCTCAGCGAAAGCCTTAGACAACAGTAGCTAATCATCGTATCCTGAAAAATGCAGAAGATGTGGACATTATGTGTGATTCCCCCAAATATTTTACTAATGAGAGTATTTATTACTTCCATTTTATAGATGGGTCAACTAGAAAACAGAAATTTTACTTCCCACATAATAATAATTGACAATTATCTAGTGTCATAAAGTTTGCAAAGCACTGCCCACATTCATTTGAACCTCTTAAGCACTCTATGAGGTAGGTTGCAGGGATAGGGAATCTCTAGGCCATATATGACCCTCTAGGTCCTCAAGCTCAGCCCTTTGACTGAATCCAAACTTCACAGAACAAATCCCCTTGATAAAAGGATTTGTTCTGTAAAACCTAGACTCAGTCAAAAGGCTGCACCCAAGGACCTAGAAAGCCCAGATTCCTCATGCCCATCATTGATTTTACGCTCATTTTACAGACGAGGAAACCGAAGTCCAGGGAGAAGTGCCTTGCCTAGGGTCCCACAACTAGTATGTGTCAGATTTAGTACCTGGGCTTATGTCTTCTAAACTTCCAAGTCCATCTCCCATGTTATGCTACCTCTTCTAGCCCATAGCAAAGTAGTCTCAGAAATGCAGTAACATAAAGCATAGCTTAGCATAATGTCTGGCACATAGTAGGCACTTAATAAATGTTGATTGATTGATAGAGTCAGGCAACAAAGAACTATTCTGGCTAGTGCTGTATAACATTTGGGGGGTGAGGTTTTTTGTTTTCTGGTTTTTTGGGTACAAGAGGGAAGAAATGGTGTATTGCAGTGGAGCAGAAACCAAGTGAATATATTATGGCCCTAGCATTCACATTAATCAGCACAGCTAGACCATTGGGCGCCCTCGCCATTATCTTCAGATCTCAGGGTAGTTTCAGGGCTGTCAGACTTCCTTATGGGTAAAGAGTCCAGTCGGGTCTGAGGAGTCTCTTATGGTCTTGGATAATCTTGGACATCTGGAGAGCTGTGGGCAGGGGACTGGATCCTGGTTCTCTTTGAGCCGTGTGGTGTACTAGAAAAACTACCAGATTCAAAGTGAGCAAAATCCTAGGTTTGAATTCTCATTCCAATAACCATTAGTTGTGTGACTTTGGGCAAGTTGCTTTACCTGTTTGAGACTCAGTTTCCCCATCTAAATGTAGGAATAACAAGACTTCTACTACTACTTCACAAAGTTGTTAGGAAGGCAGTGCTTTGCAAGGTTAACTAAAATTCTAGATAGAACTTGGAGTTATTCTTATTGAGTGGGCCTATATTTAGAGCAAACTCTCTGTCATGCAGGGAATCCTAGGACCTCATTTCCTCAAATTGTGGTTCTGTATCTTTGGAGTAACCGGTTTGATCCTGAAGGCACTGGAAGCACTCGGAGTTTAAGGAGTATGCTGGCTAGGGGTAGCCTATATTCCTTTGTATTTTCTGGGTCATGGCTTTGGAAATTTGCCTTCTGGATTTTCCTGGAATGATCGCAGATGGAAACAGTCGGTTATTCACACCCCTCTGGTGGCTCTTTGTTGCCAACTTGCTCTCTGTACTAATGTGGTCAAATCAATTTCTTATTGGTCTTTTCTGGTTAATTATTATTAATTAGGTCCAGGGAGCCAGAACAGCAAACAGGCGGAATGGGAGCTCCTGGAGCGAGGGGCTGCTATATCGATCTTTGTAGTCAGGGCGCCTTGTGAGTCTTTGTGCATAGGTCCTTAACAGATACTTGGATCCGACTGAGTGAAGAGAGTGCTGGGTTTGGAGGAGCAAGTCTGTGATTCCAATCCCAGCTCTGTGACCTTGAGAGAAGTGATTTCACCTGGATTTCAGCTTTCTCGCCTGCAAAATTAACTTATTGGATCAAATGACCTCTTCTTTTCCTTCCATCATTAAATTCTACGATAGCACTAGGTACCTGACGGCAGAGACTTATGGAATCCTAGAGTTAGAAGAGATCTTAGAGCTCATTTTCTCCTTTAGCTCTTCAATGAGTATTCAGTTAGCCTCTGCTTGGTTACCTCCAGTGAGGAGGAGCTCACTGGTTGATGAGACCACCAATTCTACTATTGAGTAGCTCTAGTTGTTTGGACCTCAATATAGGAAGTAATTTCCTACCTAGTTCTGCCCTGTGGGAACCAGCAAAATAAGTCTAAACTCATATAAATGTTATCATCCTTCACACAAAAAATGGTGACCCAGCTCTGCCCAAGTCTCTTTACTTGGGTTCAATATTCCAAATTCCCTCCGTTGGTTCTCATGTTACAGAGTTTCAGGATTCCTCATGATACTGACCACTTTCCTTCAGATGTACTCTAGCTTGTCAAGGTCTGACCTAAAGTGGGATGCCCAGAATTGAACACAATATTCCAGTTGTGATCTGGTCAGGGCATGTTCAGGTTTCTCAACTTCAGTGACTGAAGTTTAATAGCTAATATCCATAAAGC
Source organism: Potorous gilbertii (assembly GCA_028658325.1). NCBI lineage: Eukaryota > Metazoa > Chordata > Mammalia > Diprotodontia > Potoroidae > Potorous > Potorous gilbertii. Next base: position 211,288,581 of record CM053772.1, on the reverse strand, counting down.
ACCTACTATGTGTCAGGAATTGTGCTAAGTATTTTACAAATACCATCTCCTTTAATCTTCTCAACAAAGCAGGCATTAGGTGCTATTATCACCCCCATTTTATAGATGAGTAAGAAAGTGACTTGCTTAGTGTCACACAACTAGTATCTGAGGGTGAATTTGGCCTCAGACTTTCCTGACTGCAGGCCCATGCTCTATCCACTGAGCCACCTAGTTACCTAGTGATATAAGGTTGTATAGCCTTTTCTAGCAGCCAGACCATATTGACTTGTATGTAGTATAAAAGCTACTAGCACACCCCCCTTTTTTACATAAAATGTTGCCCTTCTGTTAACTTTTACAAACAGGAAGAGGGCTTTTTGATTTTTAGACAGTTTTCACAACATGTTGGCATATCAAAGTATTCAGATTCTTTTTCAAGCAGCATAATTTCTGATGATGGGAAATGAGTCTCATTTTGGCAAATTAGTGCAAAGCAAAATAGTTGAACTATTTCTATTGACTGTAATTACTGACTTGTTGGAGAGCAGGTGACCATGTAAGGTGTTATTTTCAAAATCATATTTCAAAGGCCCCTTTTGAGGACAATAGATAAGTGGCATTTTAAAAAACTGCTTAACTATCATGTGCCCTCCAAATTTTGTTTGAGCATTGAGTGGCTTTGGGCAGTAATAAGAGCTAGCATTTAGCGGTAATGTCTGAATGTCTTTAAGGTGGAAAGTTGATAATTGGTTTAGCCATTCTGGAAAGCAATTTGGAACTGTGCCCCAAAGTTACCGAACTGTGCAAAGCCTTTGGATCCTGTCATAGCCCTTTAGGCTTATACCTTAAAGAGATCAGATAAAGAGGAGGGGAGGCAAAGAACTGGAAGCTTAGTGGGTACCTACCAATTGGTGGCATGGCTGAAAACGTCATGGAATATTATTCTGTTATAAGAAATGATGAAGAGGATATTTTGAGGCCAATAGGAATTTGTTTTGTTTCATTATATATGTTTGTTACAAAGGCTTTATTTTTCTCTTTTTGTTGGAGATTGGAAGAAGGCTGGAAGGAGACAAAATACATCCTTGCCAATTTAAAAAGAGTTGAATTTTCCTTTGTTTATAAGAAAATAGGGGACTTGCCATCATTCACATAGATAATATCTTTAGGGGACAGACAATGTCAAGACAATGTTTGTCTTTTCAGATGGGGAGAATTGAACATATTTGTAGGGAAAGGGGAGATTGACATGAGCATCAGAAAGAAAGTCAACAATACTACGAAGTCCCAGAAAAGAGGCTGGATATTGGAACAAGGGTTACAGGTAGAGGCGTGAGCTTTAACAAGTATGAGGGCCCTCTCATCCCTTAAGGTCTAAAACAAAGGAGGAGAGGATAAAGAAAGACATAAAGATGCTTAGAACTATGTAGGAGAGAAATGAGAGAGCTCAGAGCAGATTGCCTCTATCTTTTCAATAAAGACATGAGTTCATGGGGTGTGACAGAAAGAGTTGGGTGAAGAAGCTGGAGTTTCAAGATGATAAAAGGTTTGGATGAGCCCCTGTGAGTCATACTTTAGGAAGTTGATCAGAGATGAATAATGGGTTGTCATGAGATGGTGAGTGCTCTGCTGAGATTAGATAACATAAAGTTATAGAAGACCCAATCATTTTAATTCTTTGAATTCCTCTAGTTGATCTATTTCAACTTATCTATCTAGAGAAATTGCAATTATTTAATTCTAGAGGCCACACTACAGAGGGTCAGACTTGGGGTCAGAAAGACCTAGGCTCAGCTTCTACCTTTGACCTCATTGTTGTATGCCTGTGAAACCTGGACACTCTGTCAAGTGCCATGCCAGGAAATTGAATCGCTTCCCTTTGAATTGTTTTAGGAAGATTCTGAAGTTCATCAGGCAAGATAAGATACCAGACATTGAAGTCTTTTCTCAAGTTGAACTGCTAAGCATTCTAACTCTACTGAAGAGAGTGCACCTCACAGTGGCCTGGTCACATTGTTCAAATGCCAAACATATGTTTTCCTAAGACTCTTTTACAGAGAACTCACACAAGGCAAGTGCTCATATGGAGGTCAAAAGAAGCAGTCTTTCAGTCTCTCTGAAAAATTTTGGAATCCATTATGTGTCATGGGAGATAACTGGCACAGGACTGCTCAGCATGGCGTGCCTGTGTCAAAGAAGGAACTGTGCTCTATGAGCAAAGTAGAATTGCAGAAGTTCAAAAGAAATGTGAGATGTGCAAATTTAGAGACATCTCCTCTCCAAATGCTCATATGGACTATTTGTGCCCAACTTATGTATGGTAGGGCCTCCTGAGCTCATGTTGGTCTGATCAACCACAGTTGGATGCATTGTACCATGATCCCTACGTAGTAATGCCATTTTGGTCCTCTTCAAGACAAAGGACAACCATCAACCAACTAACCAACTGGCTGTGTCACCACTGGTAGGTCACTTGACTTCTTGGTGCCCCAGGCAACTCTCTAATAGCTCATAAGAGACAAGCTATCTGTATCAGTAGAATGAAATCAATGGATTTCATGGATCCAGATAAAAAAAATAGAAATCTGGAGATTTGTTTGTAGTAAAAAAAGCATTCTAGGAGGATAAATTGTGGTAAAACAATAAATTGTTAGCTGTAATGAATACATTTGTATTAGGGCATGGTCTGTCACGTGTAATAAATGTGTAATAAATGTGCTTATCTGCGCTTGGACTAGGAGAACCAAGTTAACAAGCATTTATTAAGCACCTACTATGTGCCAGACCAGTCCCTAACCTCAAAGAGCTCACAGTCTCATAAATAAGATATATTCAGGGTAAATTGGAGGTATGTCAGGGTGGAAAAGTCAATGGCCTAGAATCAGAAGGCCTAGGTTCAAGTCTGTGCTCTTCAACTTACTAATCTTTTCTAGTCATGAGAATGCATTCTCATCTTCATTTTCTTCACGTGCTAAATGGGAAAAACAATATTTGGGCTATCTCCTTCACATGGTTGTTCTGACCAAAAAATGCTTTGTTAGCTCTAAAATACTATATAAATTAAACTATGTAAATGACTAACAATTCAATAGATTAACTTAAAGGCAAAATATTATGGTGACAGCACAGTGTGGTGTAAAGAGGCAGTAATTGTGTGTGCAGCGGAGAGCTAGGTTTGGAATCAGGAAGACCTGAGTTTAAATCCAACCTCAGACATTTACTAGCAAGTCACTTAACCTCTGTCTGTGTCAGTTTCCTGATTTGTAAAATGAGGATAACAACATCAATTTCCCGGGGTTGTTGGAAGGATCAAATGAAACAATGTAACAAAGCATTTAGCCCTGTCCCTGATATACAGTATGTTAGCATAACTGCTTATTCCCTTCCTCCTAAACAGCATTGGACTTGGAGATTAGGCCACTTGGGTTCCAGACCTGCCTTTATCACTAACTAACTCTGTAACCTTTGGCAAATCACATCCACCCCTCTTTAGATTTGCTTTCTGTATCTATCAAATGAAAGGTTTGGACTAGAGATCCCTAAGGTTCCCTCTAGCTCTAACATTTTATGATTCTGGGTCCCACTGGTATATTACCATATTCATGGAGGCTGCTGTGATCCAGGAAATAATTATTGTGGAAATTGAAAAAAAAAAGACTGTTTACAGTGTCCTTGAAAATGGTAGAGATGAAAATATTAATTTTCTTCTCTTAGGTGGTTTGTTTTCCCAACAATTCAAATTGATATTGAAAGGTCCAACTTTTTCCGAGCAATCACTGAAAAACAGTGAATATGAAAGGCACTTCTCATTTAATATTTGACCCCTGGTTCTTCTGGGAAAATAGAACAGAGCAGCCACAAAATGAGAAATTGATATGAATATAGATACCATCTGATGAGGAGCTTCTCCTCCTCAGGTCATGGATTCAGGGACAGCATCTGACAAATACTTGTTAAAATGAAATCAAATTATAATCACAATTAAAATAAAATCCTTAGTCAGGGTCAGTGTCAACAGAAAGAAATGAAAAAAAAAATTTGAGGACTACTGATGAAAATGATCACAGATCCTGAGTCTGGCCATTTGATCAAGACCCTATTTATACCTTATAAATATGCAAATGTTATTGCTAATGTTAATATTGACACTTGAGAATTTAAATGAAGAGCTACTAAATGATAAAATGTCATTAAGGAAGCATTAGGATGGAGATTATGAGTTTAAACAGGCATAAAAGTTGCAAGATGCCAAAGCTGGGCTTTGATGAGTGAGAGAAAGTCATGGAGTGATAAATGAGAGTGAGTCAGTTCCTGAATTATCTATGCTATTTAGTAGATGATGGGGCCAGGAGGAGGGAAGTCCTTAATTGTCTGACTCTCAGGTGGATTATTGTCTTCAGCTTCTGCCTTAAACCTAGAAGGGAACACAGTTAATTGCTGTTATTCCTAGCATCTCTGTTGCAGCCTCAAATAGATAAGGTTTGCCTGCAGGCCTCTCACTGACTATGATTAAGACATGTGGTTTCTGGACTTCCCAAACACAGGGAGTCTAAAATCAGGCAGATATGAATCAGCCTCTTTCCTAGCATCAGAGCTCACCAATCCTATTTCCAAAGCTGCTTTTTCTGCCTCTGATTGCTTGGATTTTGAACTCTATCTGCCTATCTACACATTTGACAACTTCTGAGTTTTCTGTTTCTTAGCTGATCTCCCTTGACTAGACTTCTTGCCTGCCTAGGTTCCTCCTTCTTAGTTGGATTTGACCCTAGCCCTTCCTCCTAGCCATATCCTATTGCCATACTTGCCTTGATGTATCAGCTGAGATATTTATATGTTGTTGTCTAGTTGAATCTAGAATAACCAAATATGTGAACCTACCTGTATTTGAGAGAAATGCTATTCATTTGGTGGTTTAGACTTGAAACATCTTATCACTTGATTAGAATTTTCTATTTTATCGTATGTATGGATCATGCCTTTACACATAATGGGTACTGAATAAGTAATTATTGATTGAACGACACCCTTGCCAAAAGGAAAGGGATACTTAGGATGTGGAAACTGATTTATTGGAGAGGCCTTCAGTGTAGGCATGAGACTGTAAGAGAGTTGACTGTAATCATTCATTCCACCATAAACCTTTGTGCTGTAGACTGGTATCTAGTAAAGATTGAAATCTCATGTGGGCTTAAATAAGGTAGCTTGGTTTCTGGATATTTCATGAGTTTTTTTCTGAGGACAATTCAATTTGACAAAGGTTTGTGTACCAAACAACCAGATGCTGGGAGGTGAGGGAAAGAAATAAAATTTAGGCAAGGCACAGTCCCCCTTCTCGTGGAGGGGAACTATTCCATTAGGGGAGACATACAAAATTAAGTACTGTACAAAATAATATAGAAGTGCATCACAGAGGTACAAAATTAAAGGTCCTATAAGGATGAAAGGGAGAAACCATGGTTTATCAACCCAAAGTGGAATCACCAAAAACTTTCTGGAGGAAGTAACTTGAGCTGCATTTGAAAAGATGGCTAGAAATTCAACGAGCAAAAAAGTAAGACAATCTAGAAACAGGAAAACCATGAGAGCAAGGATGTAAAGGGAAGAAGTTGCAAAACAAATAATAGTTGCAAGATACCAAAGCTGGGCTTTGATGAGTAAAAGTCATGGAGTGATAAATGAGAGTGAATCAGTCCCTGAATTATCTATGCAATTTGGTAGATGAGGGGCCAGGAGGAGGGAAGTCCTTAATTGTCTGACTCTCAGGTGGATTATTGTCTTCAGCTTCTGCCTTAAACCTGGAAGGGAACACAGTTAATTGCTGTTATTCCTAGCATCTCTGTTGCAGCCTCAAACAGATAAGATTTGCCCCCAGACCTCTCACTGACTATGATTAAGACATATGATGAAAAATGCATGTTTATTGGGTTATGCAGTAGCACATTTTGACTGTGATGTAGTACACAGTGTTGTTGTTGAGGGTTGTTGATTTCAGTTGTGTCTGGCTATCCATGACACCCTTTGGTTACTGACGTGGCAGGGATGCTGAAGTGGTTTGCTATTTTTTTCTCCAACTCACTTTCCAGATGAAGAAACTGAGGCAAGCAGGGTTAAGTGGCTTAGGTTAAGGGTAAGGGACCCAGGGTGACATAGCAAGCAAGTATCTGAGGCTGGATATGAATTCAGGTCCTTCTGACTCCAGACCTGGTGCTCTATCGACTGTGCCGCCTAGCTGCCCATAGTAGACATGAAACAGAGCTAGAAATTTAAAGTGGCATCAGATTATAGAGGACTTTGAATGCCAGGGAGTAAGGGAAGGAAGTAAGCATCTATATAGCAGTACCTACTATACATCAGGAACTTCCAAATATGATCTCTCTAGATCTTTACAAGAATCTTGCAAAGAAGAGGTGCTATTACTAACCTCATTTTGCAATGTGCCAAAAGAGTTTGAATTTTATTGGGTAAGCATTTGGAGACCATTGAAAGATTTTGAGCAGAGAGACAATGCGAGAAGATTTATGCATGTGGACTACTGGCCCACAGAGAGCTGGTAACCTTGGACCCAAGGGTCTAATCCAGGTCTGTGCGCTGAATGTGTTATGGAGGCTAAGATCTGTGGAAAGCTACGAGTGCACCTCATGACTGGGCTGATCTTTCACATTCAGGAGCCCATGAAGTGATCTGAAGGAAGCAGGAAAATATTCTGATCCAGAACTAAGGACCTGATTGGTCACTTCAGCACTAGTAGCAGAACCTAGTTACTACTGACCTCGGTTTAAATCATTTCTCCCCTCTGAGTCTCAGTTTCCACACCTATAGCATGAAATATTTGGATTCGATAATTGTGACATTTGTGATGTGTGAATTCGATAATTTCCAGCTCTGATACTTAATTGTATATTCTCACACATTCTAAGATTCTATTCAGAGAAGAGTGGGTAAGTTGACTAGCCACAGCATCCGGCAAGATATTTTGGCAAGATGTTGGATCTGCTGACAAAGCTGTGGTTAGAGGGACCCGTTTGCATCCTCATAGCTCTTTCCCACCTTGGCTCCAAAAGGGCCCAGATACCTGGGACATGCACATGGGTTCTGCCAGATTCAAGGTGCAATGTGTTATCAGGCTGGTTTGGTATGAGTGCCAAAACAAACCTTGAATTTGGAGAGGGATTTGCAGATTGAGGGTTTCTAGGGGGTTGAAAGGTATAGAAGGGCTCAGAGTGATATGAAAGAGCGAGAGGGATTGAAGGTGAGTCTTGCATTCAGGATGTGCCTAGTGTCTGTTGATAGACAACTCATGGAGACACATTGCTGTGAATGCTGGTGATGCAGTACCAACACGACCACCCATTTCTGGGCTTCTGTTTGAAAATCTCTAAAAGAATTCTCCCTATCTTTAGAGATACAATTACAGCTCCTCAACTGAAGAGTGCCCCCCACATTTGGTAGTTTGGTAATGGTATTTCTAGACCCTATTTATTTCTACCCTTAATTTTTACTAGGGAAGATATTTTTGAGAGCAATCTATGCATATCCAAACTGAAGTCCCTGTATTTAAAAGCAGGGCTAGCCTAAAATAGAGGCAGGGTATGAAACTACCATGAGGGTATACCTGCAGGACCTGGAAACAGTCCTGCTTGATTCCTGAAAGTTTCCTGTCAGCAAGTCAATTCCCTCAGCCCCCTCCCTCCATCTCAGGCACTATATTTAAAAAAAATAATTTCCTTTGCACTTACTTAGCTCTTTGGTGTTTACAAAGCATTTTACATATGCTATTTTTGACCCTGAGTGTAATGCTATGAGACTGGTGGGTCAGGAATTATTCACATTTTACAAACTTGGAGGAGATTCAGAAGGTCAAGTGACTTACCCAATGTCACTGTACAGTACAGTAGAGCTCTGTGCAGGAGCCCCCCTCCCAATCCAGTGCCTTGCTACTTTATCCTCTATCTTATCAGGCAGTGAAGTGATATTTCTTTAAATGTAACTTAGTTCTTTATTTCATTCTTTGTGTTTTGTATCCTCAATAGTCAGCTTGATGTGTGGTACCATAACTCATACTTAATAAATGTTGATTGGTTAAAAAAAATCTGACAGATATATATATAAACCATGTACCCTCCTAATTGGAAAGCGTTTACATGCATTTAGTGAGGCAATGTAATATAATGGAAAGAACGTTAAACTTGGACATGTGTGCTTAATCCAATTTGAACTGAAAGACCTACAACATTAGGGCAGCTAGGTTGTGAAGTGGATAGCGGGCCGGGGCTGGAAGACTCATCTTTGTGAGCTCTAATCCAGCCTCAGACATATACTAGCTGGGTGAGTCTAGGCAAGTAACTTAAGCCTGTTTGCCTCAGTTTCCTCTTCTGTAAAATCACCTGGAGAAGAATATGACAAACTACTTTAGTATCTTCATCAAAAAAACCCCCAATGGGGTCACAAAGAGTCAGACAGATAAATGACTGAACAACAAACCAAACTATAAAACCCTATAAGGTTAGTTATTATCAATATTTACTATTTACATGGATTTTGGAGACACTATTTGTGTTAGAGGAGGCACTCTATAAATCCCAGCTCTTCTTATATCTACACAATTACTGTTTCACTGTATGCATCATTTCTTTGACCTCCTAGTGTACACCTAAACCACATCCTGGCCTCTCCTTTAAAAAATCTGATTTAAGAGAAGAACACACGGTAATGACCTCTTCTCACCGAGGCTGCTGCTCATCAAAGCTATCATCTTGTTCCCAGGCTCTTTGCTTTTCTTCTTGGTGAGTCCATTTTCACAGCAATAGTCAGAAAGAGTAGGAGGTAATCTTCATCACCCTGTCACTGCACATTTGGGCAACAGCCTTCAATGTTTGTAGTTTAACACATCTTGACAACTGGCAGGCAGACAATTAGGGAGATGATGTTACTAAGTCTGTCCATAAATGCCCTATAAACAAACAAAGTAAAAACTTTCTGAAGCTGGCATATTGCATGGGGTTTAAGGGTGACTAGGTGGAATAATAACATGTATAAAGTGTGCATCGCTCTAGGAGATGGAGGGATGATAAATACAAAGTTTAGATAAAGTGAGGGAGAACTATAAGGAAGGGGAAGGGCATCACTTTAAAAATAAATTTTTTTTAACATTCATTTAAAAAACTTGAATTATGAGTTCTCTTCCTTCCTCCCCTACTCATTCCAAAGGCAAGGAATGTGATATAAATTATATATGTGAAATTATGTAAAACATATTTCAAAATTAGCCATATTGCAAAAAAGTGAAAACAGTTTGTTTTAATCTGCACTCAGACTTCAATACTAGTCTCGTTGGAGGTGGGTAGCATTTTTCATCAGAGGCCTTTGGAATTATCTTCGATCAGTGTGTTGATCAGAGTAGCTGAGTCTTTCACAGTTGATCACTACTGTATTGCTAATACTGCGTACAATGTTCTCCTGATTCTGTTTACTTCACTTTGCATCAATTCATATAAGTCTTTTCAGGTTTCTGTGAAAGCATACTGCCTGTCATTTGGGGCATCTAGGTGGTACAGTGGATAGAGCACCAGTGCAGGGGTCAGGAGAACCTGAGTTCAAATTTCACCTCAGACACTTGACACTCAGTAGCTGTGTGACATTGGGGAATTCACTTAACCCCAATTGCCTCATCTGGGGTCATCTCCAGTCATCCTGATGAATATCTGGTGACTGGATTCAGATGGCTCTGGAGAAGTGAGCCTGGTGACTTGCACAGCCCTCCCTCACTCCAAACAAAATCTTGTCATCATTTCTCTGACGGCATGGTCTTTGGCAACGAAGGACAAACACACTGCTTGTCATTTATTGTATCATAATAGTATTCCATCACAATCATACCACAACTTGTTCAGTCACTCCTCAATTGATAGGCATCCCCTCAATTTCCAATTCTTTGCCACCACAAAAAGAGTTGCTATGAATAATTTTGTACATATAGATCCTTTTCCTTTTTCTTTGATCTCTTTGGATATACAGTAGTGGTTATCAGATCAGTTTACGACTCTACTAACAGTGTATTAGTGTCCCAGTTTTTTCCATATCCCCTCCAGTATTTGTCATTTTCCTTTTCAATCAGGTTAGCTGGTGTGGAGAATGACTTTTATTTTTATAAATTTGACTCAGAAGTCAGAGAAATTTACTGTAAATTTCTCCATTTTCTAGCTTTTGTTCTAATTTTTGTTGCATTGGTTTTGTTTGTGCAAAATCTTTTTAATTTAACATCTGTAGCTTTTGTTACTTCCTGAATTATGAATGTTCATACAGAAAATTTAACAATCATATAGATCCCGGCTTAATCTCTAGGTACTGGACCCAACATATCCCTGGAAAGATTCAGGGAATATCTCACTGTGGAAGTGGCATGTGAGTTATATTTTTAAAAGGGAAGGATGAGAAAGCAGGACAAGAAATCTAATTTCTGTGATTTCCTTGGAATATAATTTTTAGATTATCAAGCTCCCTCTGCCATTGCAGATTAGTGCCTCTTCTGAAGCTTGTGGTCTTATGGAGTTTTCTGGAACATTGAGAGGAACATTAAGATATTTGCCCAGGGTCACACAACCATCATGTATCAGAGGTAGAATATGAACCCAGATCTTCCTGCATCCTTGTAAAAGTAGATGGTGATCATATTACTAAAGTCTCTCCTATTTCCTATACCTTGGCCTTCATTTGCTCTTGACTTACCCTGCTCCTGGTGCCCAATTGATTTATGTATCTTCATCCCTTTAATTCCTTTCTCTTGTCTTCTTACTATTTCCAGAATATATCAAATAATAGTGGGGAGGGTGCCACTCCTGTATTTACTGGAAAAGGGTCTAGTGTGTCTCCATTGCAGATGATGCTTGGTCTTGCCCTCCATGTTTTCTCTTTTCAATCTCAGTTCAGCACAGTTTCTGAAAACAATTTCCCCAGTTTTAGATTCCGGGCTCCTACCAGGCAGATAGCTGTCAGCTTCCTAGAATGGGCAAGCTTTGAATACCCTTGGCTCTTGGCTGCTAAAACTTGTGCCACTTACTGGTCCGGGATACATTTAAGGGGGCTAATCCTCCGTACTTGGTGCCAAGATTGGCTTCAATTCAGGGAACCCCTCATTCCTCGCTGAGAGGAAGGACCCCATTGCAGCTCCATTGGAGTGGCTGTCAGCTGGACCTGGGTTGTTAAACTGCTGAAATAGTTAAGATCTTCCCTGGGTACCTGACCTATATGGGGGCCAAAATGAAACTTCCTCAACTGTGAGAAGGAATGTCTCCAAATACGTCCCCACCAAGCAAGACTCCAAGTTTAGAAGAATGAGTCAAGACTCCTTAGTGCTTCCACTCTTTCCCCTGTCCACCAGCTCTAATCCTCATGCTTTCCTTCTTTGGGTCACAGTTTCCCCATCAGTAAAATGGGCAGGTTGGACCTTATAAACTACAAGTTCCCTTACAACTCTAAATCTAGAAGCCTTGAAGTTTGCCGGGTATCTAGGGCCTCCTTGCCAGTCCAGCCTCTCCCTCTTTCCATTTTGTTCCCCTTGGGCAATGTCAGGGCTCTGGCTCACTGACTTTATTTACTTTTCCTTTTCAGAATGATTACATTGTACTCTAGAAACTTTTGCATCTTCACGGTGGACATTTTTTTTAATGGGAAAGGAATGAATCTTTGATGATAGAGTTGCAAGCATCACTAAGATGCAAATATGTTTTTCAGTAAAGAGCCTTTTCTTCATGTTACTCTGATCACATCACACACAGGCTACTATCGCTTCTCTCGGGGATCAAGGCTGGCCTTACTATGTGTTTTTTTAATTAAACATTTTTTCAATGATCAAACATTTAATGTATTTTTTTCTCTTTTTCCTCCCTTTTATTCAATATTTTCAAATTCTTTTAAGGCTTTTTTGAAGCTCTTCTAGGTGCTGTAGTGGAATGATTTCTGAACCTGGATTCTAGAAGGTCTGGGTTTAAATTGGCATCGTACACTTACTAGCTGTGGAGATAATATTTGTAAAGCATTTGGCACAATCCTTGACATATGGTAGGTGCTTAATAAATGCTTGTTCCCTTTCCATTCTCTTTTTCATGGAATTTCCCACCAAAAGCAGTAATGGGTTTTGCCTTAGAAATGTCTCATATCTCTCCTAAAATCAGGGCAATTTGTTTCAAACTCTACTTGTATCAAATATGATTTGTGATTGCTGATGAATGTACAGTAGGTTCTTATTAAGCACCTACAGTTTATAGAGCCCTGTGCTAGGAATGCCTACTTTTGTGTTGGATACAGAGATGAGTACGATGCAGTTGCTATCCTCAAGAAGCTTTTAGTTTGGTAGGAATGATAAGTTATGGACACAAATCAGTGCAACACAAAGTAGATCTATGATCACGGATGCCTGGGTTTGTTGTTGCCACGCCCATAACTTCTCTCATCTCTGTCTCCTCCCTACTCAACCAGCATAGCTCTCTCTGTACCCTCATTGGCCCTCTCAGGGGCTATTGTAATAACTTCTCAATTGATCCTCTTGCTTTAGCCTTTTCCCAGTTCATCCTCCACATAGCTGATAAATTGATTCTTCTAAAACACAAGTCTGACTCACTAATTCTCTGCTCAAGAAGCCTTATTGGCTCCTTGCTTCTCCTGGGATGAAATAGAAACTACTCTGTTTGGCCTTTGCTCTCCCCACTGGCATATTTTGCATACATTATATATTTAGTCATCTATATTCATGCTGTCCTCCCCCATTAAGCTCATTGAGTTCAAGGACTCTTTTATTTTCATCTTTGTATTAAATGCATGTTAAATTGAACTCAAGAGAAGCCTGAACAAAGCTCCAAGAGAGTTCAGAGGATAGAGATGTGGTCAAGGAGACCTTTCATTGGGAGGTAGAATTTGAACTGGGCATTGAAGGTGACTGGATCTTTACTCCAGTTTAGTGATTAGCAAGGAGGGTTAATGAAAACTTTAAAAAAGGCTCGCCTATGTCATCAACTGAGAAATAGGCAACTATAATGCCACCAGGAAAAGTTTACCAGAGCAAAGCTTAACCAACCCAGGAAAAAGAGAAGAAAACTCAGATTCATGTTGTTTCTATCTCCTTGGTACAAGGAAAAGGGAAGTTACTTGTTATGAACTGCTTTAATTCCACAGATACATGATGTTATAGCAATGGTCTTCCCATTAACATCATGTTCTTGTGCCCAAAATGTACTCTTCTCTTTTCTGTTACCTATTTTTTGTTTCACTTTATATACTTTTTTAAAAAAAATTAACTGACCTTTTCTATCTTTCCATCACTTTCATTCAATACTTTTCATCATGAAAACTGTCCCTCATAATAAAGGGGAAGAAAAAAGCAATTCAGCAAAACTAACCAATGCACCAACCAAATATATATAAAATTCCACACTCATCATCCCCCATTTCTAGGAAGACATGAAGGAGACACACATTCTCATTTGTTTTTGGCTGTTGTTCTAGTTTCCACACATCTTTCAAGCCTCAGTTAAAAATCACCTTCTTCCTAATACAACTAATGCTGTGATCTCTTCTTTCATATGAGCAGATACTACTTGTCAAGCATTTAACACAATACTCCCTTGTGGCAACCCTTTTATTATTAGAAAATACAGAAACCTGTGATTATCATGTAAATATCACAGGAAATTTCTGGTGTGGGAAACCCATCCACTAACATATTGAACTCATCAGTAACCTAGTCTATTAGTCCTAGGGAGTTGCCTGAGGCACAGACAAACAAGGTTATTTCTTTTTATTATTTGTTTGCCATTTAGTACTTGCAATGTTATTTAGCTTTTCGTATCTGTATGTCTGGTCTTCCTCAAGAGAAAATAAATTCCACAAGGGCAGGGAACAAACATGTTTTAGACTTCTTTTGTGTCCTTCACAAACCAGGAACAATATGGGCCTATCATAAGTGCTTAATAAATATTTGTTGACCAATTGAATTGATGAGTTTTCCTGACCCCACTTTGCCTTCTTTCTGGATAGATTTATCAGCACTGTGGTGTCTTTAGAAGAAAAGGTTTCTTAAAGAGCAGCAGTTTTCTCTGATTTGCACAGTTGACAAACACTGAGATTTGTATAATTTCTAAGTGCACAAATGAGCTCCTTGAAAAAGGCCAGTCCAAGAGGGAAAAAGTTTGAATGAGAATCATTTGCTGTTTTCTGAGTGAATCAGAATTTTCCTCTTGAATGCTGCATGTAATCAAAGGTCTCAGAAATCCTTTTGTTACAGTGAGATTTTTGTTCAAATGGAATGTGATGTGTAGTATGAATTGTGCCTGTGGTCTGGCGGAGGTGTTTATGGGGGTGTTGTTTGGATATTAACATGGTCTGTTGCTCTTGAGCAACTGTGGGAAGGGAGAGTCCTATGCAGCTCTCTGCCTGTTGTTCCAGGGCTGATGTTGTTACTGGGTCCTGAAGGAAGTTTTGTTCATTCTTCCTGAAGAGGGAGAATATTCAAGCTGGTCTCAGATGGAAGTGGGGCAAAGGGAGCAGATGAGGGGGAAATGGAAAACAATCTGGAATTTCCTTGGTCTTCCATAACATGTAGAAAAGAATAAAATAATGATGACAGAGACATGACTTTTTTTTTCAACTTAGTGATAATTGTAAACAGAGGTGGTGTGGTATAGTGGAAAGCCAAGAAGACCTGCTTTCAAAGTCTGCCTCCAACATGTACTGACTTTGTGACCCTGGGCAAGTCACTTAACTTACTTGTGTTCTATGAATATAAGTTGAAGAGATACTTAAATCCAATTCATTTGTAAGTCAAGACATCACCCTTCTGATGTCATTTTTCCTATTAGAGAACAGGACTGACAAGATAAAGAGATGCAGTTGAATGTACTAGTAAGGAAGTTTCCAATGAAAGTATACCAATGAAAACATAGGTCCAGCTCCTATACCATAATTACAAGTAGTAGAGACCATCCTTAGCAAAATCTGCTAAAGGAACTGAGGATATTGAATCTGGAAAAAAACCTTTTAGAACCTAACCCAGGCATCTTGAACATAATGCTCAAGAGTCTATGCCTACTCCCTGTTGCTTCTAGAATAAAATACTTTCTCCACAGCTTGTTTTATAAAGCAGTGTCAGTCCCTCCCTTGCTGGTCTCCAGCCTGTCTTTTCAGATTTATTTTACATTGTGGTCCTCAACCTTGGTATTGCATCCCTGACCTCCGTATTTCTCTCTGCAAGGCTGTTTCTTTCTACTCTCACAGTGCTCTCTTGCAAACTCAACATGTCTAAAGCAGAACTCATTATCTTTCCCCCCGCCAAGACTATGAAGTTCTCCAATACAGTTGAGGGTGCCACCACCCTCCTCATCACCCAGGCTCATGCCTTCAGCATCATATTCAACTCCTGCCTAGCACTCCTCCCACATCACTGATCTGTTGCCAAGTTTAGTTATTTTCATGTTCACAGTATCATTCTCATAAGTATCCTCTCCATTCACATAGCTTTGACCTTAGTGTAGACCTTCATCATCTTTTACCTGGATTATGCAATGGTTTCCTGGTTGATTTCCATGCCTCAAGCATCTCCCCACTCCTGTTCATTCCCCAGGAAGTGGCTTCCGATGTGGGTCTGTCTGATCATGCTTCCTTCCACTCACCCTCCACCTCCCCATCTTGCTCAGTAACCCTCAGTGTCTCCCAGTTACCTCCCGGATCAAATACAAGACCCTCTGTTTTGTTTTTAAAGCTCTTCACAACCTGGTGCCTTCTTACCTTTCCAGTCTTCTTATGCTTTACTCCTCTCCACAAACGCTGTGTTCTAGCCACACAGAACATTCTATCTCTTAACCTTGTTCTCAGCATTTTTCCTGACTCTTCGCAGGCCTAGGATGCGCGCTCTCTCTTTCCTGCAGCCTCTAGGCCTCCCTGCTTTCCTTCAGGAGTCAGCTCCATTCTGTCCCTTTTCAGAAGGCCTTTCACATCCTCCTCACTCCTCACTAAAACCTTCCCTCTGAGCTTGCCCTCCCTCCAGTCTCTATCTTGTTTTCACGTTTCCTCCTAATAGAATGTGAATTCCTTGAGATCAGGGACTATATTTTTGTCTGTGTTCCTACAGAGCCCGGCACACAGTAAGGGCATAATAAATGCCTGTTAAGTTGACTTTCTTCCTCATCACCACCTTATGGAATCCTTAACTTCTTTTATATCTTAACTCACCTGTCATTTCCTGTAGGAAGATTTTGCTGATTCTACTAATTTTGGAGCTCTCTCTTTCCTCAAATTAATTATATTTGTCTGTTTAAATGTTTTATTTCCCCGGCAGAATGTAAACTTGAGGGCACAGACTGCTTGTTCATATTGCCTTTGTACCACCTTCATAGTTTTAATGCAGTCTCTCTTTCCAGCCTCCCTATATATGAACCTCCCTCATCCCACATCCAACAGTCCAGCCAGACAGTCTTTTTTGTTCCTCACACATAACATTCCACCTTTCAAACCTGTCTTTACACCGGCTGGCCCCATGCTCCAAACACCCTCCTTTCTTACCTTTGTCTCAGAAAATCCCTCCCTTTTTTCAAGACAGAGCTTGGACCTTTCCTGATTTTCTCATTCCTCAACTACGCGTCCCCATCATGTTGAACTTCCCTGTAGTTCCATTCTTTATAGGTATTATTTTTGTATTTATGTACCTATACATATATAAACATGCTTATACCCACATATATACATACACACATATGCAATTATGTTCCCTATTAGAATATAAACTTTTTGGAAGTTGGGCATGTTTCATTTTTTGTTTTTATTTCTTCATCATCTGGCACATTGCATGGCAGAAAGTAAGTGCTTAATGAATGTTTGTGAATTGACTGATTTGAAGGGCATAACCATACAGATCACATCATATATCTTTAAGGGTTAAACAATTTAAAATAATGACTGTAATGATGATACTAGCTCATATGTATATGTAATCCATACACATAATATTAACTCATATATACATACACATATATGTGTATACATATTATCTATATATGTATGTGTGTATGTATTTATATAATATGAGAATGTATATGTATATGTGTATATATATATATATATATATATATATATATATATATATATATATATATATACACATGTATGAGAGAGAAAGAGGAAGAGAAACAGAGAGAGAGAGAGAGAGCACTTTATAATTTTCAAAGCAGGGATTCTTCACTTAAATATCAGGGATTCTTCACCTGGAGCCCATGAACTTGTTATTAAATTTTTTTGATAACTTAATTTCAATATGATGGATTTCCTTTATAATTCTATATGTTTTATTTTATGTTTTTACAAGCATTCTGAGAAGAGGTTCATAGGCTTCACTGGACTGCCAAATGGGTCCATAATGTAAAAAAATAAAAGTTTAAACTTCCCAGCTATATATGATTTAATTTTATCCTCACACATTTCCATGATGTAGATAAGGAAAATATTATAATTCCTCTTTTACGGAGGAGAAAACAGAGACTCTGAGAACTTACGAGCCTTGCTCAAGGACACAGCTAATGAGTAGTAGATCTGGGATTCCAACACAAGTCTCTAGATTCCCCATTTCAAGGTTATTTTGATGAAACTTACCTCTCAAATTTTGGGGTTCTTTTGTTTAATGGAGAAATGCATCAGCCTAATAGGGACCTGGCTGTTGGCTGCTGATCATCACTTCCAGTCGCTCTTGCCTCCTGGGGATAGTTAAACTGCAGAAGGAGAATCAACGCTGTTTGCCTGGCCATCTATCTATGGCTGTAGAAGCCTTTTCAGCCATGAGCAATTTTTGGTTCTCATCATGTAAGTGACCAGACAGAGTTAATATAAATGCTATGGAAGGGAAAGTTGAGATGTGATGTATTTCCTTCTTCTGTTTTAAATAAGGGGAAAAGATGAAGAATGAGTGGAAGGACTTTTACTTGGGAGGAAAAGATTCAGAACAAGCTGTACTTCTAAAGAATACTGTTTGTAAGCATGAGAGTGAAGGGAAAATTATTTCTTAGAGATGGTAGAGTGGAAAAAATTTTCTTCATATTTCAGAAAACACAAATATTAAAAGAGAGAACTAGTGGTTGACATTTATGATCAAGAGAGGTGTAGGTTCCTAAGGTGTGACCTTAGGAAAACCATTTAACTTGAGCTTCAATTTTCTCATCTGTAAAATGGGTTTAAAAATACTTGTGGTATTTTTAAATACCACACAGAGTTGTTGTGAGGCTCAAATGAGATGATGTACAAAACATTTGTAAAGCTTAAAGCATTATATAAGGGTCAGTTATTTGTTACATGATGACAAAAAGCCACAATAAAACCAACAGTGAAATTTTCAGGGGGTGTCTAGGAAATGGGATGTGAAAAACTACATCTTTATTTTCATTAGCTTCTAACTGAAATTTATCATTTCCTTCAATTATCTAAAACCATTTTTTCTGTAAAGAGTTCATATACATCACCAGACTGCCGAAGGGATTCATGACACAAAAATAGGAAGAATCATGTCTTTATACTTTTATTCTTTCTTTTTTCTCTGCTTCTTGAATTCTTTGACAGAACAAGTAGCTCTTTCTCTATTTTGACTCCTCACAGCCCCTTCTTTCTGTCTCTCAACAAAGTGCTCAAGCCTGTGCTTACTTTGACCATTGTCTTCCATGAAAAAGTTAAGGAAGGCAAAATTGTGAAGCTGGTAAAATTTTTTCTAGTGTTCTACCATTTAGCTTTCACTCCTTCCTTGATGCTCACTTCTCCCTGTACCCCTACCTATGGTGAGATTATCCTCAAGATTGTAAAAACAGATGATGTATTGATAGACTTTTTTTTCTAGGCTTCCCCAATCAAGTCAGTATGGTTACCTATGTCTTAAGTCTAAATTTGGAATGGGAAATTGTTCATAAATTTCTAGTAGGCTGCTCTGGTAATAGTGTGTTCATCCATTGCCAAAGATGCCATCGGAGAAATGATGACATGACTCGAACTTGACTTTGTTTCGAGTGAGGCAGGGCTGTGCAGGTCACCAGCTTCACTTCTCCTCCAGAACCATCTGAATCCAGTGACCAGATATTCATCAGGATGACTGGAGTTGACCCAGGATGAGGCAGTTGGGGTTAAGTGACTTGCCTAAGGTCACACAGCTAGGGAGTGTCAAGTGTCTGAGGTGAGATTTGAACTCAGGTCCTCCTGACTCCTGCACTGCACCACCCAGCTGCCCCTTCTGGTAATAGTATGATATAGTGGAAGAGAAGCTAGACCTAGAATTAGGGAGACTGGGTTGAAATCTTTGCTCTACCTTGAGCAAGTCATTTTATTTCTCCTAGTTTCAGTTTCTTCATCTGTAAAATGGGGATAATACTATTTAAATGACCAACCTTACAGGGTTGTTGTGAGAAAATGGTTATAAAACTTAGAGCATTATATAAATGAGAGGTCATAATATTTTTAAGGTGTGGCAAAGCACTTTATAAATGTTATTTCATTTTATCCTCACAAAACCTCCAGGAGGTAGGTGCTTCCCATTTTTTAGACGAGGAAACAGAAGTTAAATGACTTGCCCAAGGTGATACAACTAGTAAGTGTCTGAATTTGCATTTGAACTCAGGTCTTCCTAACTACGTACAGGTCCAGTGTTCCAGATTAGATGTTAGATGATGTAAGCTCAAATTCCCTATGAATATGACCTCCTGATAAGTGGGTTGTTGCTGGATTTGCTTTTCCATGTATTTTCTTTCCATATGGAACAGACTCTGCTTTTCACTACCTGAGTATCCTTGGACCACTCTCTGGGCCTCATTCTCTTTATCTGTAAATTGTGGGGGAAATGGACTAGATGACCTCTCATGACCTTTCCATTTGAAAATGTATTATTGTAAAGTGAAAGAAAAGTGAGTTACTATTATTTGTAATGAATGTTAAATATGACTAAATGAATTATTCACTAAGTAGTTGAGTTAAACAGCCCCCGAATCTTCAGGAGTAATTTGTTTCTTTTAAGGTAATTGTTCAGTCTTCCTCTCTGCACATATTAGATTTGATTGTGCATAGTAGGGCTAGAAATTGGAGCTCCATTATATGTTTAGTTACCCAGCCGTGGGGATTAACCACGCTGCCTATTCCTTTTAGGTTTCTCAGGTTAGTTGCTTGTTAATCTCCCAGGGGCTCTAATTTGAACCATGCCATGTTCTCAACATTAATTTAAGGGTTCACGTGTATATGTGTCCACTAGTGAAAAACTCTTTGTCCCTCCCCTCTGACTACTTCCTTTTTATTTTAATAGCCTATATGAAATGAATTGTCTTACTAAAGTGCCTAAATAGTTTAGATAAAAGGACGATAACAAGTGAGCATAGACACGTTTCAAAAGTGGTGGCCATGACTATTTCCCTTATTTTCATTCCAATATTAGCATGGAAGTGCTACTGCCTCTTTTCAGAGTGAAATCAACAAAAATTTTAGGTCCTTAAAATAAACATTTTGACTTCCATGGCTGTAGAGTGTTGGGAGGATTCAAATCCCTCACATGGTCTGGACCGACTGGAAATTGGACTTCTTTGCTTGCCATTTGCTTCAGGATATGTGGCCCTGCTCCTCTGACCCTCCATGCTTCATCTTCTCTCAGCCTGATTAGAATAGAACTTACTCATTCCCTGGAAATCACTGTGATGCACATCAAAGTCCAGGTCATCTTTGTGTAACTTACATTCATTGGCTTTTTCTTCTTGAAGACCTCCTGATGAAGAGAAAGACCGGAACTCCCCACACATGTCCTGCCTCCCCATCCCAGACCCTGACTGGCTTTTACTTTCAGAAATATTGTATCAGGTTCATTTGCTTCCTACACGGGCACATGGTTAGAAAAAAACCCAACATTACCCAAGTATCCCTTTGCCTCTAATCATCTGTGAGTTATGGGGGGAAAGCAACAAGGTCTAGACAACACAGATTTGCTTCCTGTGGAAAAAAACCATACACGGAAAAGGCCACTTATTTGGAGGTCAGACTGCCAGGAACTTCTTATTCTGAAAGTAGTAATTAACCTCTGTACTGCTGGCAGTCACAACATTAGAACTCTAAACTATGTACTTTATTCCAGAAGAGGCCTCAGGTCTTCCCTCAGAAGCCTATTTATTCTTATTTAACATTTAATAAGTTTGGTTATCTGATTTCACAGGTCATAGCAAATTAGGAGTAGCAAATTCACATGGGGACTGTGACAGGTGACAACTTGAAATTGAAGGAGAAGACAGAAAAACTATTAAGCTGACAGAGAACCCTGTCATGTGCTTCAGCACACTAGAGTATAATAATGTATATATTCATGGCAAACACTTAGTGTTATCAAAAAAGGTTGACTTGTATTTAGTATTTTCTGCTTAAGAAGATAGGCCTTTGTGTAATAAATTTTAGATTTTATTTAAAGATGGGGGATGAATTAGCAACATATTAATCCTTGAAGGGATAAACTTCATTAATATAGAAAATTCTCTTATATTCAATGTCTGAATCCACGTATAATGTTCCTGTAAATCTTTTTTTCACTTAGGTTTTTGAGTAATCCTAAACATGATTGATTATGTGAATAAATTGGTCCTGACTACTTTCTTAAATTTGGACAATTTATCTTATCTCCCTCATGCAGTTTTCATGCCTGAAAGCCAGAAAATGGACTATTTAATCTCCTGTCTGGATCAGTCTAATTTGAGTTGTACCCTGTCTCCCTCACTTGGAATTGACAAACAGGATTTTGGGAGGACTTAATGACTGCTTTCCAGGGAAACCTAATTGTCTTAGATTTGAAAAGTTAATTTTGATATTGAAATTGAGAGACTTACTCATAATTCCTTAAAAATTGGTTCAAATTCCTTTTTGGTTCTATCACTATATCCTTTTCTTCCTGAAAAATATGCATAATTTAAATTGTAGGTTAATATAATATTCAGAGGCAATTAGGAGGTACAATTTTGGACTTGGAGAAAGAAAGAACTGTGTTCAAATTCTGTTTCAGACATTTATTTAGGTATAGATCCTGGACAAATCACTTATCTGTCTCAACCTCAGTTTTATCATTTGTCAAACTCTACAAGGTAAGAGTAGAGTTTTTGTGAGGCTCAAATGTGATGCATATATGAAATGCCTTGTGTACCTTAAAGAACAATGTAAATTCCAGTTACTATTACTGCTGTTATGTATATGCATGGTCCCTTGGAAATGTGGTGAAGTGCAATGGGACCATATGGCAATGGTTCAAAAGTAGAGTTTGAGGAGAAAATAGATTATGCAAATACAAATGAACCTAGAGGCCTAGTGTTCAATAAACACAAAGATCCCGTTACAGAAGTAAGGACTAATCATTTAATTAAAAGCTTGGAATACTAGATAACAGTTTGGCAGAAATAAAGTAACAACACTTCACACTTCATATGTATTCATGTCCTAAATATAATCAGTCACATAAGCAAAACAAATTAGACCAACAATCAAGAAATTTCCTTCCAGATCTAAGGGTAAGGGAAGAGTTCATGACCAAAAAATGATTAGATAAAAATGGATAATTTTGATTATATAAAATTTAAAAAAAGATTTTGTATAAACAAATAAAATAGCTAAAATTAGAAGGGAAAGTTAACTGTAAAAAGATCTTTGCAGCAAGTTTCTCTACTAAGGGACTTGTTTCTAAGATATATGAAACTGAGTCAAATTTATAAAAATAAGAGCCATTCCCCAATTTATAAATTATCTAAGAAAATGAGAGGCAACTATCAAAAGAAGAAACCCAGGCTATCTACAACCATGTGGGAAAATGCTCAAAATCACTAATAATTAGAAAAATACAAATTAAAGCTATTCGGAGAGTCTGTCTCATACACATTAGATTACCAAAGCTGACCCCCTCAAAAAAAGCAAGAAAAAGAAAATGACATGTTAAAGGGGCTGTGGGAAAATAGGCCCATTGATGCTTTGGTAGAACTGCGAGTTGGTCCAGCCATACTGGAAAACAATTTGGAATTATGTACAAAGTTACCAAATGATGGATGCCCTTTGACCCATCTATGCTACTATCTAGACTTGTACCTCAAAGAAATAAAAGAAAGAGGGAATGGTATAAAAATATTTATACCAGTTCTTTTTGTGGTAGCAAACACCACAAAACAAAATACCTCTGGAAACAAAGGGGGTTCCCATTAATTGGTGAATAACTGAACAAATGAACAGAACAAGAAAAACAATTTATGCTTTAACATGAAAATTGCAAAAGTGAAAAATTCTAAAGGACTTAAGAAGAACTTTGATCAGCTAAATCAACTACAATTCATGAAGAGTAATCAAGAAGAATTATGCCCATTTCATGACAGAAAGATGATGGCCTAATAGCATTTTTCTATGTGACCAAAGTGAGAATTTATTTTGCTTGACTGTTCTTATGTGCTTTGTATTTCTTTGTTCCTTCTTTCCTTCCTTCCCTCTTTCCTTCCTTCCTTCTTTCTTTTTTTTTAGAGGACTAGAGAAAACAAACACTTGCTAATTTAAAAAAATAATTAAAAGAATCCAAATGTAATGGAGTTGGTTGAGTCCAGTTCTGTCACTTACTACCTGTAGGATCTTAGGCAAGACAATTAAGGTCTTTCTGTCTTGATCTAATTGGTAAAAATAGGGGTCAAATTAGATGATCTTTAAGGTCATTTCCAAATATGTGATTCTACTCTCTATTCTCACTCAAAATTAAAGTAGCACATGAGAGAATAATGGTGGGATAAGCTGGTGTTTTGATTTTTTTTATTGAGCCTGACATTTCATTGGAATGGGGTAACCCTAGGGAGGGAACTCCTTCCATGGATATGGATCAGCACCAGCTTTGTATCCTATAGTTTTAGACAGTTTCTTGAGTCAATGAGAATTCAAGTTCCCTGCTTGAGGGCATCCAGTCAGGATGTGTCATGAGCAAATCTACAATCCAGACCTTTTTGACTCCCATGTCACCTTTCTGGGGATACCAATATAAAGAATGAACCAGTCCTACTCTCAAGGTGTTTGCATTCTAATGGTAAAACAAGGACAATATGTGAGTAAATACAGAATAAATACAAATGCAAGGTAGTTTAGAACAAAGGACACTAGCAGTTGAGTGGATCAGGAAAGGCTAACTATAGAAGGTAGTACTTTAGCTGAAGGGAGAGATTCTGTGAGTAGAGGTGAGGAGGGAGTGGATTCTAGACGTGAGGGATGGACCGTACAAAGGCAGAGACATAGGAGATGGAGCATCATATCTAAAGGCAGAGAGAATGCCAGGCTTGTTGGATCAGAGTATGTGGAAAATAGAAATATATCCAGTGAAGAAGGAAAAATAACTTGGAACTAGGTTGTAAAGGGCTTTAAAAGCTAAATAGAGAAGTTTATATATTATTCTAAAGGAAATAGGAAGCCACTGGAGCTGGCATGGTCAAGCTATGCTTAAAGAAAGTCACTTTGGTAGCAGAAAAAAGAATGGACTGAAGGGAAGGGAGATGAGGCAGGGAGATGAGGAAGTTGCAGTAGATTAAGGGGGATTACAGTAATAAAACATTGTTGTGTGAGAGGATAGAATATGGCAAGATTTGGCAACTGTTTGGATGTGAGGAGAGAGAATGAATATTCTAGGATAATGCCAAGGTTGCAGACCTAGGAGATTAGAAGAAAGGGGGAACCTTTGATAGAAACAGTGAAGTTTTTTAAAAAAATGTTTTAATTCTTTTATTGTATTTATTTATTTTTAAATTTCGACATTCATTTCCACAAAATTGTGAGTTCCAATTTTTCTCCCCATCTCACCCTCCCCCTACCCCATAATACCTTGCATTCTGATTACCCCTTCCCTCAATGTACCCTCCCTTCTATCACATCCCAACCTCCCCTTGTCCCCATTTTTTCTCTAGTAGGGTAAGCTAAATTTCTATATCCCATTATCTATGTTTCTTATTTCCCAGTTATATGCAATAATAATTTTCAACATTTGTTTCTAATACTTTGAATTCTAACTTCTCTCCCTCCTTCTCTCCCTACCCATTCTCACCGAGAAAGCAAACAATTCAATACAGGCTACATATATATCATTTTGCAAACGACTTCCATAATAATCATGTTGTGCAATACTAACTATATTGCCCTCTATCCTACTCTATTCTTCCCCTTTTATTTATTCTCTCATTTGACCTTTTCCCTTCCCAAAAGTGTTTATTTCTAGTTGTTCCCTTCTCCCATTTGTCCTCCCCTCTATCATTCCCCTCACTCAACTTGTCCCCTCCTCTCCTACTTTACTGTAGTGTAAGGTAGATTTTCATACCAAATTTAGTGAGCATGTTATTCTCTCCTTAAGCCATATGTGAAGAAGATAAGCTTCACTTTTCCCTTCTCACCTTCTCAGTTTTCTCCTCCATTGAACAAGATTTTTCTTATCTCTTTTATGAGTTATAGCCTGCCCCATTCCATTTCTCCCTTTCTCTTCCCAGTATTTTCTTCCCTCACCCCTTAATTTTTATTTTATTTTATTTTTTAGGATATCATCTCTTCTGATTCAACTCATCCTGTACTCTCTGACTATATGCGTGCGTGTGCACGTGTGTGTGTAATCCCTCCACCTACCAAAATACTGAGAAAAGTTTCAAGAATTACAAATATTATCTTTCCATGTAGGAATGTAAACAGTTCAACTTTAGAAAGTCTTTTATGATTTCTCTTTCCTGTTTACATTTTCATGCTTCTCTTGATTCTTGTGTTTGAAAGTCAAATTTTTTCTATTCAGTTCTGCTCTTTTCATGATAAATGCTTGAAAGTCCTCTGTATCATTGAATGACCATTTGTTCCCTTGAAGTATTATACTCAATTTTGCTGAGTAGGTGATTCTTGGTTTTAATCCCAGTTCCTTTGTCTTCTGGAATATTCTATTCCAAGCCCTTTGATCTCTTAATGTAGAAGTGGCCATATCCTGTATCCTCCTGATTGTATTTCCACAATACTCAAATTGTTTCTTTCTAGCTGCTTGCAATATTTTCTCCTTGACCTGAGAACTCTGAAATTTGGCCACAATATTCCTAGGAATTCTCTTTTTGGGTCTCTTTCAGGAGGTGATTTGTGGATTCTTTCAGTATTTATTTTTGCTCTCTGGTTATAGAATATCAGGACAGTTTTCCTTGATAATTTCATGGAAGATAATGTCTAGGCTCTTTTTTTTGATTCATGGCTTTCAGGTAGTCCCATAATTTTTAAATTGTCTCTCCTGGATCTATTTTCCAGGTTAGTTGTTTTTTCAATGAGATGTTTCACATTATCTTCTATTTTTTCAAACTTTTGGTTCTGTTTTCTAACTTCTTGGTTTATCTCATAGTCATTAGCTTCCGTCAATTTGATTCTCTCTTTTAAAGAACTGTTTTGTTCAGTGAACTTTTGAACCTTTTTTTCCGTTTGGTTAATTGTGCTTTAAAGGCTCCTTCTCCTCATTGGCTTTTCAGACCTCTTCTTTCAATTGAGTTAGCCTCTTTTTAAAGGTGTTATTTTCCTCAGCACTTTTTAGTTCTCTTTTAGCAGGCTGCTGACACACTTTTCAAGCTCTTCTATGGCCTAAGCCCATTTCATATTTGTTATGGAGGTACTGGAGCCCTGACTTCCTCTGACAGTGTGCCTTGTTCTTCTTCATCAGAAAGGATGGAAGGAGACATCTGTTCCCTAAGAACATAATCTTCGATGGTCTTATTTTTTTCCCTTTTTTGGGCATTTTCCCAGACAGTTATTTGACTTCTAAATCTTTTGTCAAGAGTAGGGTCCTAGTGCTTCTCCTCTCCCCTATACTATGCTCAAGGCTGAGATTCAGATCAGCTGCTCTATTCCCCCAGGGACTTTGGGCACAGTGGGGCTGCCACTGAGGGCTGAGGTTCAAATCCACCTGGGGCTTTAAGCAGAGCTTCCTGGACAATGGACCTAGGCTGCTTCTGAGTAGCTGCCTGCAGCCCACTGCTGCCACCACCTGGGGCTAGTGCTGGGGGAGCTCCTTTCCCCTCTCTCCCTGCTGAGAAAGCCTTCCCACACTGACCTTTGAAGCTTTCTTTGTTGCTTGTGGGTTGAGGGATCTGGGACTCTCCCTGCTGGGAATTCTGCCCCAGAGTTCTGTTCAGGTCCTGTTCCTCCCACTGCCTGGGCAGTCAGGGCTGTGCTCTGCTCTGCTCAGTATCCTGTGAAATAGACCTTTCCTGTTGGCCTTCCAGGTTACCTTTGGTGGAAACCTCTTTCACTCTGTTGTTCTGTGGCTTCTGCTGCTCTAGAATTTGTTGAGAGTCATTTTTTACAGGTATTTTGTGGGCTGTGGGAGAAGTGCTAGAGTAGATACATCTTTCTACTCTGCCATCTTGGCTTCACCCTCAACATTCAACATTCTATTTGCTTCTTACAAATATGAGAAACGGGTTGCAAGTGCGATGATCACACTTTTACAAATGAGACATGAAATTTGAAAGATTAAAGGTCATATGGGTGAAGGACAGAAGAGGGATTTGAATTCCAATGCTCCTGTAACAAAGACTAATTCTGTTTTTGCTACTCAAGATAATGAAAAGAGGCATCAGGAATCTGTACAGATGGTGTTTGCTGGACAGTGGTGCCCCTTTGTCTTGTGTATAGATATAACTGGATTCTCTCCTCAAGCAGAGTAATGATAGTGTAAATTTGATGAATATAGAGAGCCAAAGTAGATGTCACCCAAGCTCCATTCATGTCGTAGGCATCTGATAAATATTTGTTGACTGAATGATTGATTCATTCCAAAGCCTGATTTTCTTTAGCAGCAGTGTTAGTTATTTTTATTATTAGTGGTTCTGGATCTTATTAATTAGGGCTAATTAACTCAGTGAACTTCTTTGCTCAGGTAGATACAGACACAGAAAAGAATAGCAACTGACATTTGTATAGAACTGACAATTCTGTCTGTTTTTTCCAAGGAACAGAGACAAAGCTCAGTACTCAGCTGTTCTAACTGCAGGATTTATTGACGGTCTGTGAGCTATGTGGACACACAGAAGAATATAAGGATACACATGACCATTTTGCTTTACTTCCAGTTGGGTTTCATTGCTGATTCTTGCTCCAAGAGATGAAGCATCTCAGGTGATAGCCCCAGGAAACCAAAATTGTTGCTTGATTCTTAGTGGCCTGAGGTCATTAGACTGGGTAGAAGACTTTGGTGAGAAGGATGAAGGTATATGGTGCTTTTACAAATTACACAAATTCAAGGAAAACAGAGTTCAGGTACCTTTAAACATATCAGTCATGAGTAGTCAAGATGAGGACAAACACAGGAATTAAAGTCTTGATGCCAAGATCTGCACTTAATGGACCCATCAGTCATTCTACCTATTTCTGTCAGTGTGCCTTTAGTGTCCTAGTCTAACCAGGTCTTAAAGTACTTCAATGTTTCCAAAGAGATTTCCTCCCAACCACCCTGTGAGGCAAGTAGTGCAAGTCTTGTTATAACCATTAAAATGACAAAACCGGGGTTCAGTTGCTTGCCCATGACTTCTTATTAAGTATCAGAGCTAGACCCCCACCCTAGGTTTCCTGCTACCATGGTTAGACCTCTTTCTATTTTGCTGGTAATTCTTAGAAATTAGTAATAACTCTTGAGAGTTGGGATGAAAGTATGATGTGCCTTTTAAATTTAAAATGATCACATTGGTTTCTTTTTATATTTTAAAGGGCAAAAGTTCCTGAAATTTGTCTTCATTCTTATGTAGACATAGTCAGGTAAAGGGTTATCCTCTCAATATTATGATGGAAAAAAGAAACAATTTTTGCAATCACTGAAGGACAGCTTTACCACTCACTGCTTTGATGCACACTTAATAACTGTCAAGTATTTTATAAAAAAAAATCAGCAGCAACAAAACAACTTCCATCCCCTCCCCAAACCTCATAGGTGGTGTCTAGACAGGAGCAGTAGGAATGGCAGGTTAATATGAAACAACAGCATGGTAGCATTTATTTTTCATCATAGCTTATTCTTTTATAAGTTTTAGTGGTAATTTTAATTTCTACACCATAGTCATTTCTGCTAAATAGCAGTATTCCTAACCTTCACACCCTTTCTTATAACCAAGAACAACTCAATAAAACCAATGGATGGAGGTAGCATGTCACATTCCATACCTCTACTGAGAAAAGGGAAGTGTATTTCTTTAATGGGCCTCTTGAACTAATGTTGGTCAATACAATAATATGAGTTTGACTGCCTCTTGGCATTTTATGCTATGTTGTTGTGGTCATTGTAGATATTATTTTCCTGGTTCTTTGTGGTGCAACCACTTACACACATCTTTCAACATTTCTGCGTATTTCTCATTTTAGCATTTCTTTTGTAGCAAATTTACCTTGATTAACTGTAAGTTGCTTTATCTAGTGGTTTCCAATTCAAATAGAAATAGCATTCTTCGGGCAATCCCTCATTGTTGAATATTCACTTTATTTCCAATATTTTTCTCTTTTATTCTAGAACAAAGAGTTATGCTATAAATAGTCTATTGTATATTTGGGGACTTGTTTTCTCTCTCTGATATCCTCTGGGAATATGCCCAATATTTAGACTGCTGGGTGGAAAGGTATGAATATTTTAGAATTATGTGAGAAAACTAAATTGTTTTCCAGAAGGGTTGAACCAATTCATAGCTCTTCTTCCCACAGTCCCTATACTACTGGATATTTCTATTTTTCATCAGTTTTGCCACTTTGAAGAGTATGAAGTGAAACTTCAGAGTTGTTCTAAATTACATTTTACTAACTAGTGACTTGGAACAATCTTTTATAGGGTTTTGGGGGGTTTACAATTCTTTCTGAAAACTGTTTCTTTCATTTGACTTCTATTGTGGAAATAATTCTTGGTCACATAGGTCTTTGTCAATTCCCCAAATATCTTGGGTATTAAATTCTTATCAGAGATGGTTGATGCACAGATTTTCCTCCTTCTGGACCATTTCTTTCCTTAACTATAGTTACACTGATTTTATTGTGCAAAAGCCTTTTAATTTTATGTGATCTAAATGATTTTTTTTATCTTTTATAATCTTTGCTATTCTTTGTTTGGTTAAACATTTCCCCCAAGTCACAGTTGTGAAAAATATCTCCTGGTGCTCTCTAGTTTTTTTTTTTTAATTATGTGACTTTTTATGTTTACTTGCATATCTATTTGGAACTTATTGTAGTGTATAGTGTAATGCTGATATAGATCTAATTTTTTTCAAGGATTTTCTAGTTTTCCCATCATTTTTTGGTTGCATATTAACTCCTCCCCTTCCCCCATCTTTGGTGTTTTGGGCTTTATCAAACAGTAGACTACTCTACTCAATGGATCTTATTTATCCAGACTGTATTTCTGATTTATTTTTCTATTTTTAACCACTATCAAATAGTTTTGAGTCTTGTTCTTTTATGATGTTACCTATGGCCTAAGGGATCCCAAAGGGTTTCAGGGCTCACATGGACTGAGTATAATTTTTGAAGCCTGCTCACAGAGAACAGGTACTGTTCTTACAACTGAATAAAACTCCAAAGAAATCTCTAAAACAAAACTTAGATATATAGCTTGTGTCTGTCTCTCCAAATGAAAGTAACAAAGTCCCTACTCCTTCATAGGCAGCCAATACACAATATGCACATTAGGCATGGGAAAGTTTTTTATTTGCTCCATCCCAGGAAACATATAAGGCAAATAATGCAGAAAATATAGGACACTCAAATAGACAAATTATAATTCCTTGGATGCTAAAGGCAATTTATCCCCTTTTCTCCCTCCTAAAAACAAAATAGCAACAAAATCTTTCTTTTTATCCCAAATTTTTGCCCTCTTTTAAAATAATTTAATTTTTTCTGCAATTAGTGAAGATTTATTTTCTCTCCCTTCTCTACTCATTGGAAAAGAAAAAAAAATCCAACAAAATCTTTGTGACAGATACGCATAATCAAGTCAAAACAATTCCTATGTTGGCCATACTGAAAAGGTATGTGTCTCAAGCCACATCTTGAGTTCATCATGTCTCTGTCATTAAATGAATAGCATGCTTTATCACTGGTCTTCTGGAATCCTGGTTGATTCATTGATAAATCTTCATTGATCAGAGTTATTAAGACTTTCAAAATTGGTGGTGCATCTACTTACACACATCTTGGCCTTCAGGCTCTGCTCATTACATTCTGTATCAGTTCATTCTAGTTTTCCCAGGCTTCCCTGACACTGACCCTTTCTGTATTTCTTATACTGAATAATATTACATTAAATTTGAATTTGCTGAAAAAATTTCCCTCCAGTTACTTGTTTCTCTTCTAATTTTAGCTGTATTGCTTTTGTCTGTGCAAAAATTTTCTGTAATCAAAATTATTAGTGTTATCTTTATCATCTCTATCCATTCTTTTGTCATACTCTAAATATAGATCTAAAGGATAATTTCTTTGTTGCTCCTCTAATTTGTTCATAATGTCACTCTTTATGTCTAAGTCATATATCTATCTGGAGCTTATATTGGTAGGTGAGGTATAAGATATTCCCTGTCTTGCCAAATTGCTTTCCAGGTTTTCCATCAGTTTTTGTTAAATAATTAATTTTTAACCCAATTGTTGGGGTCTTTTTACTGATTTATCAAATATGAAGTCACTGTTTACATTTGATTCTATATGTTATGTAACTAATCTTTTTCAAAGATCAATCTCTGTATCTTAATCAGTACCAAATCATTTAGATAATTACTGCCTTTGTGTAATATATGAGACCTGGTACTACTAATCCCCAAGTTTCCATATTTAAAAGTTTCTCTTGAGATTCTTGGCCTCTTCTTCCTCCAGATGATTTTTAAAATAATTTTTTTTGGCTCTAAAAGTGTTTATTTGTTAGTTGTTGCCATAGCACTGAATATAATAAATTCACATACTATTGTCATTTTTATTACATTGATTTGGCTTATACTTTAGGAATGGATATTTCTCCAATTATTTAAGTCTGTCTTTATTTATGTAAAGAGTATTTTCTAATTTCATTCTTATTTTGGCAGATTGATGTCTAAGTATTTTATATATTCTGTAGTTATTTTAAAATAGGAATTTCTTTTACTATTCCTTCTGAGTTTTGCTGCATATATATATATATATATATATATATATATGACACTAATAATTTATGTGGATTTATTTTATATCCTGCAAAGTTATTTGCCAAAGTTATTATTCAGATTAATTTTTCAGTTGTTCTGAGGATCAAAACCAAATCAGTGAAATGAGCATTTGTGTGAATAATAGAGCAGGGACTCTTAAAATTTTTTTCAATTAGCATGCATGTTAAAAATTATTCTGTCTTTCCTTCTATCCACTCATTGAACAAATAAAAAAAACCCTGCAAATCCTGAAATAAAGCCCTTAATACATAGTTGCAAAGTTCAGCAAAACAAATCCCCACATTAGCCATGTCCAAAAACATGTCTTTTCCTGCATTTTAAGTTAATTATTTCTCTAACAAGGACATGAATAGTGTGTTTCATGTTCATTCTTTTGGACCTATGACTTATCATTGTTTTGATCAAAGTTTTGAAGTCTTTCAAAGTTTTTTTTCTTTATAATGTTATCATTGTATAGATTGCTCATCTACTTCTGTTCTCTTTACATTAGTTTGTAGACAGTACTATGGCCTTCCCAGTTTCCTCTGGAATGATCCATTTCATCATTTCTTATGACACAATAATATTCCATCATATTCATATATCAAAATTCATTTAGCTATATCTCAATATGAAGATACCCTCTTAGTTTTCAGTTGCTGATGACCACAAAAGAGATACTGTAACCTGAGGGGTATGAACTTGTTTTTTTTAAAACTATTTTCCATGACTATATTTCAACATAATTGGCTTCTTTTGTAATCCAAAATATTTTCTTTATTAGCCGAACACTCACCTTCCCCCCTCACACTCTATGCCCCATCCCAGGAAGGATTCATGAGAGGATTTGGGTAAGTAAAGAAATGTGTACATAGACCACTATCTATACTATTGAAGGGAGCATCTACATTGATGTGATTGTGAATCTAGGAAGTATAAGCCTGTAATTATTTAACTGGCAGCTGTTTTGGGGGTTGTAATTACTAGTGGCTCATCAGTCAATCAACAAGGATGGGCTTTGGAGCCATAGAGTCTGTGCTCCCTTCTGGTTCTAACATTCTCTGTGTCTCTGAGTCTGTTGTGATTAAAATTTGCCCACTGTCAAAGATTGAGTGCCTGTCTGGGATATGGTGAGGGAGAATAAACGAACAAACGAAACACTGATTTGAGAGTCAGAGAACTCGAGTTCCAATTCTACCTCTGATGCTTTCTGCTTCTGTGACTTTGGGCCTTTGCTTAGCCTCCTGGACCCCAGTTTCCTCATCTGTAAAATGAAAGGGGTTGAGCTAGATGACCTCTAAGATCCACTGAGGGTCTAGACCTCTGACTCTGTGAACTGGAACTTCTTTGAATTCCTTGTGACTTTGACCAAGCCATAAGCAGTTCATATGATCATGGATTTGGAGATAGAAGAGACCTCTGAACCTCCTTATTTGACAGATGCACAGAGACCCAGAGAGGTTAAGTTACTTGCCAAGTGCCACAGAAATAGTAAGTGGCAGAGCTGAGATTTAAATTCAGGTCCCATGGGTGTGAGTTCCATGCTTTTCAACCCACAGTCTGTGTTTTTTCCATTGCACCACTGGGGCTCTAAGTCTTGACATTCTGTTGGATAGGTCCCGATAGTCCTAGAGGAGACAAATCAATACTGACATAGTGGGCAGAGCACTGATCTTGAAGTTCAGAGATCTGAGTGCCTATCCTATTTCTGTCCTAAGGATAAACATGTTACATCTCTGAGATCTCCTTATCTGTAAGAGACATAGTTAAATTTGTTGATATGGAACAGGTATTCTTAACCTAGGATCCATGGACTCCATGGATAGATTTCAGAGGGTCTGTGACTTTGGATGGAGAAAAGAAAACAGATCTTTATTTTCACTAACTTTTGGATTCCTTTGTAATCCTATGCATTTTATTTTATATATTTAGCAATATTATCCTGAGAAAGATTTTATCTGACTTCCAAAGGGTCCATAACATGGAAAAAATCCCCAATCTAGAATGTTATAAAATTCCAAGAGAGTAGATTTAGACCTGGAAGCCTTTTAAATACAACCCCTTCATTTTAAAGATGAGGAAACTGAAGTTAAGTGACTTGATCCCTCACACGACAAGTATGTGTCTGAGGTAGGCTTTGAAACTAGGCTTTCCTAACTCCCGCACTGGTTTTATCTACTATCAGGTGTGCCTTTTCTTTCCAATATTTTGATAAGCTATGGCAATTTGATGGCTCTTTCTCCATCCATCCATCCATCCATCCATCCATCCATCCATCCATCCAATGTTTGCTGAACTTCCATAATGTGAAAGGCCCAGGGCCAGGTCCTAGGTGGAGGTGGGAGACTGGGTAAGGAAGAGGAGATACAAGATGAATAAGTCCGGGTCCCTTCCCTCTGCCCTGCAGACAGAGAAGGATCTCATTCAATATTAGTCATCATGACAATCTGCACCTCTCTGGCAAATAAACCAATCCTATCCCTGTCGTTACTGCTCCTCTCTCCCACTCCCAGCCCCCAATAAAATGAAGAAAGGGAAATGAATTGGGGTTACTGACAAGTAAATTTGAGTTGTTTAGAATAATCAAAACCTAGAACATTCCATTTGTGAGCAGCTTGCACAGCTCAGAGCTCAAACAATGTTTGAAGATAACATTTCCTGGAATTGATGCCTATTTAGGCAGACTTGCAGCTTAGGGACCTTGTACTATTCATAAGAACACAAAACAATCCCTGCGAGCTCTGTTTGCATTTGAATCACTAATATCCTAAACAACCCAGCAAAGGTCAGAGGGCATGCATACATACCCAGACTTTCACCACTCGCTTCTTGAAAACATAGATAGCTTCCCCAGAAACAAGGAACCATTTAGCCACGGTGTCTTTTCCTTTTCTTTTTTCTTTTTCACAGTCCTGATCTTTATCAATGTGTCTCTGGTTCTTCTAGTTTGGTTTCTGTATTTGTGAGATCACTTGGTGGTTTTTCCCTAAAGGATTAAGTGTTCATGACAAATGAAACCAACATGAAATTTTAGCTCATGGTGAGCCAGGGGGTTGCCCGATTTCTGTCCCTACGACATTTTTGCACATGCCAGCATTTAACTGTGGCAAGAGATACAGGCTAATGTGAATATTTTGTGAGATTCCAATCTCAAAATGCTAAGTGGTTGGAAAGGCATTATGAGTAGGTCCACAAAGGCAAGTTAAGGTAATTATTGGAGTAACTGGGACAAAACAAATCACTGAAGTGCTATTGAAGAGAGGTAGTAGGGTAAGAAGGGACAGCAAGGGCCAGGCCTGGAGTCAGGAAGACTCATCTCCCTGAGTTCAAATCTGGCCTCAGACACTTACTAGCTGTGTGGCCCTGGGTAAGTCAAGTCACTTAATCCTGTTTGACTCATTTTTCTCCTTTATTAAAAAAAAAAAACTGAGCTAGAGAAGTAAATGACAAACCCCTCCGGTGTTTTTGACTAGAAGAATCTAAATGGGGTAACGAAGAATCTGACATAACGAAAATCACTCAACCACAACCAGTGTGGTAAACAGAAAGGTGTACAAGACTTGGAGTCAGGAGGAGCTGGGTTCAAATGCTGCTTCTGATGTTTATTGGTAACAATTAGTAAATTGCTTAGGCTCTCTGAATCTGTTTTCTTATCTATAAGATAGGGATGGGCAACCCTTACAAGACTGCTATGAGGATCAAATGAGATATGCTCTGCAAACTCATAAATATTAGCTATAATAGTAAAGAAGAAGGGATTTTGATATCCAAGTTAGTTAGATTTGTTATCTATATCATTCATCTCTTTACGTCTCCATTTCAATTTATTTGGGTAGATTGACCTTGTACAATCACACCACTTCTCAAGCCATAGATGGATCTCCATTGATTTCTGAATCAAGTCCTTAGACTTGCCGTCTAGCTTCAATCTGCCTTTAACACATTATCTCACACCTTTTTCTATCTAACAGCTTATAATTCCCCACACCTCTACTACAGTTTGCCACCTTTCTTCATGTTATTCATTGTGCCTGGAATGGACTATCCCCATGATCTTGTCTGTCTTTCAAGGCCTGTCTCCAAATGCTATATCCTCTATCAAGCTTGCTGATTCTCCTAGGATGGAATTGACCTCACTCACTAATCTCAGAGCACTTCATATGTGTCTTACACGCTTAATCGTTTTAAACTTGTTCTATATTTGTGTCATAGACTTTCTTTCACCAAAAGGTTCACCATATGTCTCTGAGGATCCCTTACTACTATCCCTGTTCATGCTACTATTTGAGTTAATACTAGAATGACCAAAGCTTAAGAATACTTTAAAGGACCAAGCTGCATCAATTAACACAGTGAATTTGCACATACTAGAGATGGTAGGATGAAACATCTCCATGTAATTATTTATATATAAAGTACTTTTGCACAGATAGGAGATACTATAGCAATTTACAGTAAAAAAGAATTACTTTTAAAAATTCTTGAATATTACTTAATCCTAATATCTGAATCCACAGCTGTGACTCCCACTACTGTACCTCTGTGCCAGATAACATGAATTCAACACAAAACCTCTTAATGAAACATTATAGCAAAGAAATGACAAGAAATTCAACCAGGCAGCCCACGTTCTCTCCTCTCATATATAGATAGGTTTCACAGCAGAAATAATTAGCATTTTAGAAAAACCTGAAATCTATGGTGATGTTTCTTAAAAAACTGAAAGAGAATAACAGGTTGAATACAAAAATAGAGAAGCAAAGGACAATTTGAAAGAAAAGAAGTCAAAAGGCAATAACATTAAAAGAACAGATAATCTCTACACTAGTAAAAACATTGACCTTGAAGACAAGAATGCAAAGTAAACTTAACAATCAAATATCTCCCAGAACATTTCAAATCAAAAAATCTGAATGTCATAATGGAGGAAATAATACTGACAACTTCCCAGAAACTTCTGAATACACAAAACAAAATACTCATTTGATCCATAGATCACCCACGGATGAAAACTCCTAATCTTTAAACTATATGATAAATAGTGGTTAAATTTAACAGTTCCAATGACAAATAGCACATTTTTCAAACAGCCAGGTGAAAGACTTTTAAATGAAAGGAAAGGACATTTGAATGACACATGACTGTTCTGGACCCCTTAATACATAAGTGGTCAGAGAATATGAATAGTTAAAAAATATTTTTTGAACTTAAACACCCTAAAAAGATCATTCCAAATATACAACAGGGCCAAAACAGAGGATTTTATGAAACCATAAATTTCCACTCCATATCTTTTTTTAATAAAAAGTCTATAACACATTTCACAATCACTTTGTAACACTGTCCTACTTACCTCTGCTGCCTTCTGAACTTCCTTCTCTTTTCTTTTAGGCATTTAAAAATGTTTCAGTGACCCACTTTTTAACATTAGTATCATTAACCCCACTTCTCTGTCTTCCACCAGTCTCCCTTCCAATTAAGAAAATGTAAAGTAATTTAAAAAATACCTTGTAAAAATAAGTATAGTCAAGTAGTAACCATGTCCCAAAATGGGTCTTTTTCTGTACCTTGACCCCATCATCTCTCTTTCAGGAGTTAGGTTATACATTTTATCACAGGTACTATAATGACATGGTTGATGATTTCATGGATCAGAGTTCTAAAGTCTTCTGGAGTTGTTTTCTCTGTACACTGTCATTGTTTTGTATAAAGTATTCTTTTGGTTCTGCCTACTTCACTCTGAATCAGTTTATACTACCAGGATTCTCTGCAATCTTCCATTTCACTGTTTTTTACAATACAATAATATTCCATTACGTTCATGTGCCACGGTGTGTTCAGTCCTTTGTTTCCTTAAGGGTCCATGAGACTGTGAGCTTCTCCTTTAGATTGTGAACTCTTTGAGGACAACCACTGTCTTCTTGACATTTAAAAAATTTCTTGTATCTTTAGCACTCAGCACAATGCCTGGCACATAGAAGGTGCTTAATAGATGTTTAATTGACTGACTCTCCCCCAGGATCATGAGGATTCCCTATTGACCTCTAGAGGCAACTCAGTGGCTCATTGGATAGAGTGTTGGGCCTGGAGTTGGGAAAATCTGAGTACAAACTTGGCTTCAGATCCTTACTAGTTACATGACTTTTGGAGAAGTCACTTAATCTCTGGCTTAGTTTTTTCACTTGTCAAATGGATTGCACCTACCTCCCATGGTTGTTGTGAGGATCTCATGAGATAATATTTGCAAAGAACTTAGCAGAGTTCCTGGCACTAAGTACCTATAAAGCACTAAGTAAATGCTTGTTTCCCTGCTTTTCATTTTGGTGTTAGGACTCCCTGAAATTTTGAGCTTCCTAGCACTGGATCTTTAGGATCCCCTGTGGTATCTCAGTAAAGAGTGGTGAATCCTTGAGAAATCTTTTTCTTGTTGCCTATAGTTTGCTGGCTGGTGTTTTATGTGCTTCTGGGGATGGGATGTAGTTTCTCACTGGATTTCTTGGGCATTGAGAATTTCAGGTTTTTGCTAGATTAGGCTTTTGTGCTTCTTAGTTATCAGCAATGGTGCTAGAACCTGGAATGGGAAGCATACAAGGGAGAAGTAGTTGATGTCAAAAGAAAAGATATAAATCATGAGAAATATTTAATGGAAGCTTGGTGTAATATAGAGGAAAGAGTTCTAGACTGGGAATCAGGAGGCCTGGGCTCTAGCCCTTTCTGCCACCAACAGACTGCAAGATCTTGGGCAAGTCACTCAAGAAACAACTACCACTGCAAACGTTTATTGAATAAACATTTACTGTGTGCAAAGTACTGTTCTAGGTGATGATAAAACTGAGATAAGACATGATTCTTTCTCTCAAGAAATTTAGAAATCTTACAGGCCTTATGACCTATCTGTTCATATTGCTATAATCATAATATACACATTAAGTGCATTAAGGAACCAAACAGAATTTTTGTATAGGACCTGGGAGGGAGCGATGGTTAACTAGTTGGAGGAGAGTGAGAGAGAGCTCTGTGATTAAAGTAGCATTTAAGCCAATCTTTGAGGGCTGAGTAGAAATTTATCAGAAAAAGAAAGAAGGAAAGACACTCCCATCAGTGTCTCCATTTTGTCATCTATGAAACAAAATGGCTGCACTAGATTATCTCAAAGGTCACATTCCTCTAACCCAGGAAGTAATTCTATGATTCAGTGTTGTAGTGTAGGGGAGGCAGGGAGCTGAGGAAAAAATCCTAGTGCACGCAATCTTTTTATATGGAGTTGTTGTTCAGTTGTTTCAATTATGTCTGATTCTTTGTGACAAAGATACTGCAGTAGTTTGCATTCCTTCTTCAGTTCACTTTACAAACAAGGAAATGACCTGCCTAGGATCACACAGCTAGTAAGTATCTGAGGCTGGATTTGAACTCAGGAAAACTGACTGCAAGACCAGTGCTCTATCTACTGAACCACCTGGCTGTACTTGCTGAATTAAAATTTAAGAACTTTTGAGAGAAAAAAGGCATATTAGAGTAAGCACTTCCGTATTGAAAACATTCTAGGGTACACTGACCAAATGTCTTCAGAAATGGTTATGTCTTTCTTGTTGGAAGAATGGAGACTTCTAAGTGTCTAGTGACTGAGAAGCAGCATTGAAGATGAGCGGATTCTCTACTCGTAGGTATTACTTCTTCTCTCTCTGAGGTGCCAGTGAAAAGGGATGTTTGTGCCAGCTTGTAGAAAATTCCTCATAGCATGAGTTATCATCAAATCACAGTCATATGCCATATACTATGGCATTCTGTAGCCATTTGGGTATAGTGCTTGGCTGAGCTCTATCGATTTCTTATGAAAAGGAGGAAAAAAGTGTTTTATTCGATGCTGTGCATATTTGAAGGAAAGTCAATTTATTAAATCAATTGGCCTTTGGGGAGAAGCACCTTCTTTGGCCTCTGTTACAGAAATGTATTTCTTTTCTTAAAATAAATTTTTATTGCCTTCTGTTTCTTATATCATCATAATTGTTCCTAATGACCTTCCCTCTCCCTTTACCAGAGACCTGACATATATAACAAATAGTCTTTTGAAAGAGAAAAAAATCAGCACAATTGACCGATAAATTGAAAATCTGAAAATGTATTATGTGTAGCCCCCAAGAATCTCCCTCTCTCCAAAGGGGTGGATTGGAGGATGTGTTAGAAAGTATTTCTTATCTGAATAACAGAGAAAACATTGAAAGTCCTGGAGAAGAAAGAGTTAAACATACCTCCTCCCTGGTGGTAAAGAGGTAGAGAACTAGGAGAAAAAAATATTGTATTCAATTAGAAGTGGTCAATATATCAGATGATTTTGCTTAATTATTTTTCTTTGCCCCAAGAAAGGCATCTGGATGAATGTTAAGTTGAAATGTTTGTGTTACAAAGACAAAAGGCAATAAAATTTTGAAAAAAGAAAAAGAAAAATAATTCTTGAAATGATCTATAGCTTAAACAAACTCATTACCCAGTATGGGAAAATGGTCAGTGTTTCCTCTGCCTTGCGAGTGCTGAAATTACCTTCCATTTACATTGTATATAGCCTACATGTAATGGTTGTTTACATGTTATCTCCCCTCCTATTAGAATGTGAACTCTTTGAGGAAAAGGACTATATTTTGACTTTCTTTGTCTTCTCAGAGCTTGACATAGTTCCTGGCATGTTGTAAATACTTAATAACTGCTTATTAACTGACTAAAACCCAACGTTCAATTCAACTTCCTTGTTAGGTTTACATTTGGAGGCTCAAAACGTCAGGGATGTGGGTGGGAAGTATGCCTCATGTCTGTTGCCTAGCATCAATGAGTCTGAGCCCATGTATCTTGGCACCCACTGCACACTGCTAGGGAACATGCCTGGGTATAATTGTCACTGGGTGTACCTTTGATCCATTCTGGAGTCTTTTGAATGTATGTCCCTCATAACTGAAGGCCACCGGGATGTAGTGTTTTAGAAATATTATCTGTTATTTCTTATTCTTTACTCTTTGACTATCCTACATATGCCTTCTTTCATACCTGTCTTCAATGAGATCTTTTACGTAACTTCTTGAGGGTCAATGATTGCTAGTAATACCCATAGGCTATAATTCTTTCCATTGCCCTTTGGCATGATTAAAATTGTAATTATTTTCTTACAGAATCAAAATCATGATATTCCAAGATTTGTAGCCATATAATGTCTCCAGCAGAATATTAGGGTTAAAATATACTTTTTTCCCTCTGCAGCAACCTGGGCTCATTGTAGGTGCTACATAATTTCCTAGATGTCATTCCCTTCTTTTTCAATTATGGCTGAGGCTACTTGTTCATCTATAGGACCTGTCCTAGTTTGTATACATATATTCACATATATATACATACATATATGTGTTCATTCAAATAGAGTTTCAATCTCATTTATTTGGAAGTCCCCTCCAATGACATAGATCATTGCTCATCCATACCTATTCATCATCTAGGCTTCTTGTTCACATCTTCCCCCCAATTCACCCAATATTCTCAAGGCCTTCCTTAATTTTTCCTGATATCATGAAAGCAGCATCAAAGCACTTTGGTTGCCTGTCTATTGTTCTCTCACTGTTTAAACACTTACTATATACTAAGCACCTGCTATGTACTAAGCATTTGTCACTGCTCTAGGCATTTTACAAATATTATCTCATTTGATGCTTATAACAAACTTGTGAAATAGGTCTATTATCCCCATCTTACAGAAACTCCTAAAGACAGAGATTAAGTGACTTGTCTATAGTCACACAGCTAGTAAATGTCTAAGTCCAGACAGGTCTTCCTGATTGTAGAGCCAGTGCTCTATCCACTGTGCCACCTAGCTGCCCCAAACCAGTCCATCCATTTCCATGTCTTGTATTTTTTGGATAGCATCTTTTACTTCTCATCTTCCAACTTCCTTATTGGTTACATTTCCCAGTCTTCCCACACCCACTAAATGCCTCTTTTTTGTCCTTTGTGTGATATTAATTTTTAACCTCATGTGTTATTGCCATACAGCAACCTTGGAAGAACCTTGGTATTTTAAGGATGGGCCTCTGCTTCCTTGGAAAGCTTGTGTTCTTTAAAGGAGTTTTGCAATTTCCTGGAGGCAGTTCTGCCCATTCTCCTCTTTCTGTTCAATTCTGGGCCCAAAACATTGTCTAATCGAATCTCTTTTCCAGACTTACATACTGATTTGTATTTGGAAAATAAGCATTCTTCATCCATTTGGTATTTCCTGTGTGGATGGACAGGTCAAATGCTTGGATGTTTCATATATCTCTTCCAGGGCTTGGTACCTTTAAAATAATGTTATCTGCAAAAAAGCATCTGGAGGACCTCATCATCTACAGAGAAACTCTGTTTAACAGTCACAGTGGTGGAAACATTCATTGAGCTTACATTTCCTTTTCTGTCTTGTCTAACATTTATGAATAGAGGGTCATGGAACGTTTGTGAAATCCTGCTTATTTCCTAATGATATATTCATCAAGGATGCCTTTTATTTTTATACAAATGACTCCATAAAATCTTACTCTGATGCCCCATTGTGGTGTGGAGGTGGCCCTGGAATTTTGAAGAGTATGCCAGTGGAGGTTTCTGCCATATTGAAAATCTTTGAGTATGTCTGGTAGCAGTTTAAGTGTGCTTTCCAGTGACCAGCCTAGATAAATACCCAGAGGTCTATCGCCAGTAATCTGGCTTCTTGGTGCTTAATTTTTTGGCCATTGTAACCCACAGGGGGAAGAAAGATAAATACAAAATGTAGGACAAAATGGTCCTTAGTCTCATGTGACCTCTTTGTA
This sequence comes from Potorous gilbertii, assembly GCA_028658325.1. Classification (NCBI taxonomy): domain Eukaryota; kingdom Metazoa; phylum Chordata; class Mammalia; order Diprotodontia; family Potoroidae; genus Potorous; species Potorous gilbertii. The sequence goes on along the minus strand of CM053772.1, from coordinate 211,245,602 downwards.
CTTCTTCAGTATAAGAAAAAGGGGCAGAGGAGGCTAAGAATCACACACTCTTTAGTCTGATGTGAAATACTTGTCCAATGACCTACGAGTGGACACATTACTGGAGAAGCTGAATCAAATCTGTCTGGACATTCTTGCTATTGTAGAAATCAGAAGAAGGAATGAAGTTGCAGGTGAATGAAAGGATGGGTTACAATTATTTCTTGGAATTGATTTTATTGAATGTCTGAAACAAAACACTATTTCATGGGCTACCTCTGTAGAACTAATGATAAATTTTTCAAAAGACTACTTTGAAAATAACTGAAACTTGTGCATCCACATTAGTTGCTTACAATGAAGAGGTCAAGACATTTTACAAAGTGCTCCCCCTTCAAGTAAAATCAATATGCCTCTGAATATTTGGAGACTTCAATGAAAAAATGAAGTTGGCAAGAAATATATGGAAAAGAATGCTTCAGGGAAAGAGAATGAGAGACCAGTGCTTTGGAAATTGTGTAGAAGGATTATGCCATTATATCATGAAAACGTTCTTTGAGAAAAGAATTGGTAGATACTGAACATGCTGTATTCCAAATAATGTTGCAAAAAATGAAATAGGTTTTTTCCACACTACCTTTATGTCGCTGAAGAGCCCATTTGACTTTTACATGATACCATATTTCTTTTGACTTAAATTCCTATCAAGAAAGCCTCATTATCTGACATTCTAGTTGATTGGCACAACTTACCTATAAGCATGATGGCCATAGTGGATGAGAAGAAAGTCTTGTTAAAAGAAGAAAATAATTACCACAATTCTACAAAAAAATCCAGATCACAATAAATGCAGTAGAGTGGAGTATGGGCAGTGGTGTGCTGGCACTGGCTCACAAGAGCTAATTGTTAAATTTCCAGTGTGAGCATTTGTACCTTGGAAATCAGCAAATGATACAAATCAGAGCTTCCTTTATTGTTTTGTTAAAAAAGGGATGGATAAAATGTTAATAATGCTGATTAAACTCCAAAATGTGCCTTGCATTCATTCTCCACAACCCCTCCCCCTAGTTGGTTGTTAAACATTTACCAGCATACCCCTGAGTAAAGGACTTGCCTGGGAGTTAGAAGGCTTTGATCCCAATTTCTGGTCACCCTCCACTGGGTGTAGTGTGCTTTTTCAATGATCCTTAAAGTTGTCTAAATTGAGTACAATACTTCAGATGTCTGACCATCACAGAATGGAGTCCTTACTTCTCTAGATCTGGAAATCACAAATCTATTAGTGCA